>OW618037.2:0-1200000 GCA_939531255.2 Thera britannica
TAACCTAACCTAACCTAACCTAACCTAACCTAACCTAACCTAACCTAACCTAACCTAACCTAACCTAACCTAACCTAACCTAACCTAACCTAACCTAACCTAACCTAACCTAACCTAACCTAACCTAACCTAACCTAACCTAACCTAACCTAACCTAACCTAACCTAACCTAACCTAACCTTTTTTTTTTTTTTTTTTTTTTTTTTTGACGGGTGGAAAATCTGCAAACAGACCATCCAACTACGCTTGAGGGAGCGCAGTTGGGGTGTGTGGGGATGTCGGAACTCCGACGACCCACTAAAAACCACCCGGTGGCCAGCCTCCATGCATGTCAAGGGGTTCCGGGATCTCCATACGGAACGCACCGGTACCCCTCTCGCATTTTGCCAAAGCACTGTCCCGGTAATGGCACCCATAGCCACGCCCGGCACCCTCGCGGTGCTTACGACGACACTCACCACAAGTGACGCCGCCTTCCCGGGATCCGCATCCTGGACAGCCGGAGCCCTCACTCCAACCACCCGCGGACCCGAAAAGTCCCCTGTTTGGCAGGGGATACCACTCTGCCCCCTCACGGGGCGGGCGGGGCGGGGCGGCCGTTAGCGCCCCTCCTCCGCCTCCTCCTCCGAGCGGGATCGGCCCTCTCGCGATCCCGCTCGGCAGCCTCTTTCTGGACCATTACGGTCTCGCAGAAAGAGGCCGCGGCTCTCCAGGCCGCATCGTCTGCCAGCATAGCTGCTACTACGCTTGGCAGACAGAGATCCTGCCCGATCCTGTTGACCAGGATTCCGCGCTCCGTGCTCCACGCCGGACATGATTCCAGCGTGTGCTGTGCGGAATCCGAGTCCCTCCCACAATGGTGGCATTGTGGTGTCGGTTCGCGTCCGATCCTACTCAAGTACTCACCGAAACACCCGTGTCCAGTGAGCACCTGGGTTAGTCTATAGGTGACGTACCCATGTTCCCTCCCCAGCCAGGCTTCGAAGTTTGGCGCAATAGCGCCGACGACGCGTTGGCGCGAACTGCGCGGCTCATCGAGCCGCTCGCGCCACGCCCCGAGCGCACGTCGGCGCTCCTGCACCCGCACTTCAGCAGGCGCGGTTCCGCTCCCGTCATCCTGTCGGAGACGAACGTACACACGTGCGTCCATCTCCGCCAAGATGTCGAGGGGCGGGAACCGCGCCAGAAGGGTAGCCGCCTCGAACGATATGGTCCGGTATCCTCGCGCGATTCGGATGGCCATAGGACGCTGCAGGCTGTAATACAACATCCTGTAGCGCCTAACACCCGCTAGTCTCCCTGACCAGACGGGTGCTCCGTAGAGAGCCATCGAACGCACGACCCCGCCATAGAGGCGGCGGACGCCCTCCCTGGGTCCCCCGAGATTTGGCAGCAGTCTATGCAGAGCACCCACTACCTTTTGAATCCGGGGGACGGAGCGGCTGAAGTGCTCCCCGAAGTCCCAGCGACTGTCCAGGGTGAGGCCAAGGTACTTGAGGTACCGCCCCACCTGGACGTCAACGTCACCTACGCGAACCGACATGCTGGGTGGTTCCCTTCCCCTCGGGAGTTTGTGGAACCACAGCGCCTCAGTCTTATGAGGCGCTATCCGCAGACCCAGCTCGTGGATCTTGTCCACGACACATGCCACCCCAAGCTCGGCGAGCCCTTTGGTCCCGTCGAAGGAGTCTCCGCCAGCAAATACGAGTGTATCGTCCGCGTAGCAGACCACTCGTACGCCAGTCGGGAGATCAACGCGCAGGACCGCATCGTACGCGAGATTCCACAGGAGGGGGCCCAACACGGACCCCTGCGGAACCCCGCACGACACTTCCCTCCGTACACGAGTACCGTCCCTGCCCACATACTGCACACATCTGTCACGCAGGTAGGCGCCAACTATGCGCTGCAGGTAGAGGGGCACTGCGTGAAACACGAGTGCCTCCCTGATCGCCCTCCAGGGCAGAGAGTTGAAGGCGTTAACGATGTCTAGTGACACCACCAACGCCCTCCCGCCCCGGGACACTACCTGGTCCGACAGCGTACGGACGCGAAGAATCGCGTCCACTGTCGAACGCGCCTGCCGGAAACCAAACTGGTCATCCGACAAGTTGGGACCTTCCTGCCACAGATGTGCGCATAGACGGGCGGCAATTATTCTCTCGAACAATTTGCCGACCTCGTCCAGCAGGCAGATGGGACGGTACGCAGAGGGAGAGTCTGCGGCCCTGCCATCCTTCTTCAAGAGGACCAACCTTGCCTCCTTCCATGGCTGGGGGAAGACTCCGGAGCGGAGGCAGCCGTCAAACAACTGCCTCAGCTTGTCCCCCAGTCCAGCAGCTAGAGACAGCGCCAAAGCCCGACCCGGAATCCCGTCAGGGCCAGGCGCCGTGTTACGAGCCCTGAGACGCTTTACGGCTCGGTCCAACTCCTCGTCTGATACCCCCATTTCGTCGACCCAGATAGTCGGGTCCGACGAAGACACGGGGGCATGGGGACTGTCCTGGACCCTAGGGAAGAGCGTATCAACCACTCCTCCCACGAACGTAGGGTCCAGGGTTTCCGTCAGTGGAGGGACCCATGGTCGGAGCTTGCCCAGTACAGTCTTGTACGGGCGGCCCCAGGGGTCCCTATTCAGTCCCTCGAGGAGTTCGTCCCAAGACCGAGACCTGGCTTCGGCTATGGCGCCTTGGAACGCCTTAGTAGCGTCTCGGTATACCTCGTAAGCTCTAGCCACCTCCACGGCAAGTGCTCGCCTTCTTCTCCGGGTTCTAGTGTACTCACGTCGGGAGCGGAGGCACGCCTCGCGTAGCCTCTCGAGCTCAACCGACCACCAGTACACCGCCCGGCGCTTGGTGGGCCTGGCTCGGGGCATGGATACGTCGCAGATCGACGTCATCATTGTCCCGAACCAGGCTGCCTCCCTCTCAGGATCGGGCAAGATCTCTTGGCCTTCCGGCCAGGCCGCGACGATGGCAGCGGCTTCGAGCAGATCCCTGTCGAGCCGATTGAGGGCCCATCGTCGCGGCGGACTGCTGCTGCGGCGGGACGCACGGTCGGGGGGACGGATGGCCACATCTAGGAAGATGTGGCGGTGGTCGGATAGTGTGACCACCTCTTCCGCTACCCTCCATCCCGACACCAGGCGGGTGGCCGAGGGAGTCGCCCATGAAAGATCCACGATCGACTCCCCTTGCCACCGCACACATGTGCTTACAGACCCCCGATTAAGCAACCGGAGGTCCATACCCGCCGCCCATTCTAAAATGGTCCCTCCCCTCGCGTTGTCCTGACGACTCCCCCACTCACGAGAGTGAGCGTTGAAGTCACCCAGGACAAGGACGGGACGCGGCTGGCACCTGCGAATGCAGTTTCCCACCGCGTCCAAGTACGCCTCATAAGCAGTGAGGGCACAATTGGGAGAGATATAGCAGCCCACAACGGCTAGGTGACCCCATTCCGTAGCTACGAAACCCTGACCCTTCTCCAGAAGAGTGCAGGGGGGGTCACCTTGGCCACCGCCCCAGTAAATAGCGACGAGCCCTGATACGTCTCCGAACCAGCGAGGATGGTCCGGGATACGATAGGGCTCGCTCACTACGGCAAGGCCAACCGAAAGCTGCGCGAACGTCTGCAAGACAAGGTCTTGAGCCGCTCGGCAGCCATTCAGGTTGGCCTGGAGGACTCTTATGGTGTGATCCATTAAGAGGCGTCCATCCCTTCCTGGGGCGGGGCTTGTTGGCCCGACTGGGCGGCCCCCTCTGTTGGGGCTGCCCTGCCTTCTGGTGCTGGGGCCGAGGGAGGAGGAGGTCTCCTCTTGCCACGAGGAGGGGTGCAATTCTTGCTCCCCATCCTGTGGTCGGCCTTACAGCCCATGTCAGCACACAGTGGACACCTGCGTGGACGCGTGCACTGGCTTGCCCGATGATCGGGCTCCCCGCACGCGTAGCACAGGTTAGTGCGGTCCACCGTGCTCTGACACATACTGCGTACGTGCCCGTACTCCAAGCACCGGAAGCACTGGAGTGGTCTCGTGGTCAGATAATCGACCCGAGACCTAACCCAGCCGACGACGACGTGCTTTGCCGCTGCTAGCTTCCGCACGGAAGCCAGTGGACAACGGACCCATACCGTGCCCTGGGCATTGGGTGAGCGACGAATGTCGCCCACCCGCACGTCGTTAACCGAGCAGCCTCCGGCCTCGGCAACAGCAGTCTGCACCTCCTGAGGTGTGATGCTGTCGTCGAGGTCCTTCAGCCGCAACTCCCCCGTTTTCACCGGGCGCGCAACACGCACACCCAGATCGGCGAGAGCCACGCCCATGCGTTCGGCCAGCCGGTCAGCTTTGGAGGTGCAGTCAGGCCCTGACACCTCCAAGATCAACCCTCCAGTGATGGCCTTCTTCGAGCGGACTTGGTCCACTCCGAAGTCGGCCAACTTAATTCGGGCCTTTGCGGCCGCCATAACCGCAGCCAGAGTGACATCCGATCCCTCCGGAACCGTCAACGTGATCGCCGCAGATGTTGGCAGCCGCGCGGGCTTCGACGTGAGACTCTCCTTTTCCCCGCCAGCCTTCTTGCGGGCCTTCTTTCTCGCCTTCGGGGTGGCCTTTGGACCAGTCTTTGGACCAGCCTTCGGGCCGCCACTTGGGCCAGGTTTTGGGCCGGCTTCTGGGGCCGGCGGTGAAGCCGTTGCCGGAGGCTTCTTTGCCCTCTTCTTTCTCCCTGTCACCGTCGCCCACGAAGACTCGGGCACCCTCGGTGCCCAATCCTCCGCAGTCTGCGACTGCACGGGTGGCAGGGGGGTTGCTGGTGCAGGTCGGGCGTTAGCCTTTCCCTTGCCAGCCGGCCCTTTCTGCGCTGCTGGAGCAGTGGCACCCCTTTGGACCGAAGTAGGCATGGCACCCATAGCCACCGCCAACTTCCTGTCCATCAAAGCGCCGATGCGCTCCATGAACCGGCCTTCCCAGTCCCCAGCGTTAGGTGGAGTCACTGCCTCTGGTGCAGCCATGGCGGCATCAGCACTGGCCCGTGAGCTGGCCATCTCCTCCACTTTGGCTGATAGTGCAGCCATTTGGGCCCGCAACTCTGCGTTCTCGACCTCGAGCCTTTTGACGTTGGCGTCAACCGCCTGACGGGTCAAAAGCTCAGTCGAGATCGCTGCCGCCCTCCTAGCAGCCACCCGCAGACCCTTGATAAAATCGCCCTTCAAGCTCTTGGACTTGTCAGCGATTTTCTCAATGGTCTGAATTTGGACCAACATGCAGGCGTCCAGCTCTTGTGAGCGTAGCGTCCGCATTTCCTGCGCCAGATCTTCGGGGGAAGGCAAGTTTGCCTTCGACCGCCTCTTCTCCGGTAGAACATTGGGATCGAAGACCTCGTCTTCCTCCCCCCTGTCCTTGAGGAACATGGCCCGCTTCGACCCCTGCGGGTCCGCGGCGGCACTTCCATCCTCTGCTTCGGGCTTTCGCCCTCGCTTCCGAGCAGCGCGGGTAGCAACACCCGACACTGACGAAGCCAGAGAGGAGAAGGACGCAATTGAGCAGTCCGACTCTTCCCCCACATCACTCGCCATAGACAATGGCGTTGCCGGTCTCGCGAAGCTCCCCTTCGCCGAGGCCGCCAACCTCTTCTTACGTGAGCTCCCAGAGCCCACGGAGCGTTTGTTGCCCCCCCCAGAGTACGAGGGGCAGGATGCCGAGGCATCGCGGGACTCTCCGACGTCGAGGACGCCGGTACCCGCCTGGGGTTCTTTTTCACAAACAGCTCTTTCCATGTTTTTTTTTTCCTCTTTATGGGGTGAGGTCCCCAAAGCGCAGTAGCGGCTGGTTATCCAACCAACCCACCTGGGTGGCAACCCCTCCCTGAACCCCTATAATCAAAAGTTCACGGAGGATTTGCCAACCAGGTGATTTGTCACGCTGCGGTGCCGCTCCAAACATCGGGTTTTTTTATTGAGGTGAACTCCTCGCAGCCCGGGTAGCAACGCCAAAGCCCCTAGACGCTGGCAAGGACGAAATTCTCCATAGCCTGCTCGGTTGCATTGCAAGCACGCCGAGCACGTCTTGCTTCATCCAATGCGCCCTCTGCTAATCAGAGGGCGAGGAGAAGCTCCTATCCAAGTATTCGGGCGAGAAAAGGTATGGATTAGCATCCCTTTTCTCCCCTTCCTACCCTCTAACAACACACACACACACTCACACTCTCACCCACACACACACACCCCGAACCCCCCCCTGGTGTTTTGTCCACGTCGGTGTGCCGACAACTTCACTGATGGAAGCTGTCGGCACACCGATACCCCTATCCGCAACCCGGGGGACGCGCCACGTCGGTGTTCACCTCACCGCCCACTGGGACAACCCAGCAGGTCCGTGGAACCTAACCTAACCTAACCTAACCTAACCTAACCTAACCTAACCTAACCTAACCTAACCTAACCTAACCTAACCTAACCTAACCTAACCTAACCTAACCTAACCTAACCTAACCTAACCTAACCTAACCTAACCTAACCTAACCTAACCTAACCTAACCTAACCTAACCTAACCTAACCTAACCTAACCTAACCTAACCTAACCTAACCTAACCTAACCTAACCTAACCTAACCTAACCTAACCTAACCTAACCTAACCTAACCTAACCTAACCTAACCTAACCTAACCTAACCTAACCTAACCTAACCTAACCTAACCTAACCTAACCTAACCTAACCTAACCTAACCTAACCTAACCTAACCTAACCTAACCTAACCTAACCTAACCTAACCTAACCTAACCTAACCTAACCTAACCTAACCTAACCTAACCTAACCTAACCTAACCTAACCTAACCTAACCTAACCTAACCTAACCTAACCTAACCTAACCTAACCTAACCTAACCTAACCTAACCTAACCTAACCTAACCTAACCTAACCTAACCTAACCTAACCTAACCTAACCTAACCTAACCTAACCTAACCTAACCTAACCTAACCTAACCTAACCTAACCTAACCTAACCTAACCTAACCTAACCTAACCTAACCTAACCTAACCTAACCTAACCTAACCTAACCTAACCTAACCTAACCTAACCTAACCTAACCATAGTGTTTGCGAGTCTATTGACCGTAGAACTAGCTACATACAATTTGAAAAAATTTGACATTTCTGCCAAAATTTTTGGCACCTACTTGTTCGTTTTTCTCGCTCATTTTGACAGATTTTCAGTTTCTGATTGTTGAAAAAGCTGCGGTTAGAGAACCAGTTTGTTACCTGTGTGGTACATTTTTCGTTTTCTATAGCAAAAAGTTAAGTTTTTAACTGATTAGCGTTTGAAAACGAACTTTTTGACCCAGGTATAGAACTATCTTCGATTCTGTTGACAGCTACTTAAGGTGAATATAGCCGTGCGATACACCATTAGAAGCGGCCTGCGAAGCCCTACACATAGGACTAGCACCAGGGTTCACCCGTCATACAGAAACTTAGAAAAAGTGGTATTTCTACTAACTTTGCCACCGTTTTAGCGAGAAAACAGTCGTTTTTTCGCTAAAACTTATCGCCACTGCGCATAGCCCGGCTGGTACATCGCTGCCCCACCTCCTGGAACGCATCTGAAACAGAAAAACACTGAAAAATTAGAAAAAATCGCCCGCCCACCCACCCTGTTGTCAGTCACTAAGGTTAGAAAAGTCGCTTTTTGGGGCCCGGGCGACCTTAGAACTGTTATAACTCCGGAACTAGGGCACTTTTTTGGACCCGGTCTTCGGCAACGGACTTGTTACCAGACCAGCTACCCTCTAGCTACCTTTGACAGGCTGTATCAACAGCCAATTTCATTTTGACTTTTTAAAATTTGTATTTTTGCTAAAATTTAAAACTTTACCTGTGTTTTCAAAAATCTGTCCACCTACCCTGTGTAGGTCGTTGACGTTGGTCAACTGCAGACATCCGCACACCTGAAACATAAAAAACAATTAAAATAAGAAGTAATTACATTTTTATTAGGTTAATTTTTACTTTAGTTTTATATATTTATAACTTTTACAAACCTTTATTTAGTTATTAGGTACTATTAATTGACAGAGGCTTTGATAAGAATTTGACTATTTATTGCCCTTGTAATGTTCGGCCTGCGAACGCCAGCAAAGAAAATGAACGTGACAGTGGACATAGAGACCGCATCACCGGCTGAGACGCAGGATGCCGGAGGAAACGGCAGCTACGGGATACGAACGCCCGTCAAAAAACCCACTGTCAATCTAATTGACTTGGTCACCCTGGCATCCCCACCCCGAATTGGACAGGCAGGACCCTCCAGACAGGGGGACGATTTGGCGCAGACGTCGAATGTCAGGCGAAGTGTGGGGGAATGGGAGTTAGTAAAGAAAAAGAGGTCGAACCCTCAGCAGTTGAAAACTCCCACCCCACCGCGAAAAACTGCCGCAAAAACCGCTTCCAGGCCGATACCTGTGGCCACATCCTCGCAAGAGGGCAGACAGATGGGGCGCAGACCACCGGCAGAGACTACGGGAAGTCCGCCGATACCAGAAAAGTTTCCTACGAAAACCGCAGAGGCAAAGGCCTGCTTCACCAAGGTGATCACCAACCTCGACAACTCGAGGAACCTAAAGACCGACATAAAGACTAACGTCACTCAAGCGGCAAAACGGCTCTTCGAGCTTGTAAAGGAAGCTGAAGCAAAGGCAGGAAAAACTCTAGACATACATCCTGCCAATAGCAGCAACCCTCCGCCTTCCATTCCTCCTGTCACCAGATCGGAACCTGAGGTGGAACTGATCAGGAGATTGGAGGAGCACAGCAAGCTACTAAAAGAGGGCAACGAAAGGATGGAAGGATTGAAGGATGCTTTGAGCAAGCAGCAGAAGACCTTAGAGGAGATCACTTACGCGGGTGTAACAGCTGGTCCCGCGAAGAGACTGCCCATACCTCAGACCGCGCTACACTCGGTAGTGATTTCCTCAAAAGATGAAACTGAGACCGGGGATGAAGTCCTAAACAGGGTTAGAGAGGCAGTAAATGCTAGAGATGGGTGGATCAAGGTTGACAGAGTAAGAAAAGCAAGGGACAGAAAAATCATAGTTGGATGTGCATCTGAGGAGGAAAGGCAAAAGGTGAAGGAAAGGCTGAAGAAAGCGGAATCACACCTCCATGTCGAGGAAGTAAAAAACAAAGACCCTCTTCTGATCCTCAGGGACGTCCTTCAGTTCAACAGTGACGAAGACGTCCTGAACGCCCTGAGGACTCAGAATGGATTTATATTTCAAGGCCTCGACACGGAGGATAACAGAGTAGAAATCCGATACAGAAAAAGAACCAGAAATCAGCATACCTGCCATATAGTTCTTAGGGTGTCCCCGAAGGTGTGGAATCGGATGATGGATGCAGAAGATGTCCGTATCGACCTCCAACGAATAAAGGTTGCAGACCAGTCACCCCTTGTGCAATGTTCGTTGTGCCTGGGATACGGGCATGGCAGGCGCTACTGCAAGGAGTCCGTCGAAAAGTGCAGCCACTGTGGGGGTCCACACATGAAGGCTGACTGCGTGGACTGGCTCGCCGGAGCGGCCCCATCGTGCTGCAACTGTAGGCATGCGAAGCTGGACGTGACAGAGCACAACGCTTTTAGCCAGGAGTGCCCAATTAGGCGAAAATGGGATGCCCTTGCACGAGCTACCGTAGCGTACTGCTAAGGGCGTCAACACGGCAAATTCAACCTGTACCAATAAAAAACCCTACTTAGTGGCCCAGGCAAATCTACAAAGAAAAGAACTCGCAACCTATGAACTCATGGTAAAAGCAGGCGAACGGAAAATTACTCTTGCACTGCTCCAGGAACCGTACGTGGGTGGGGTTAGAAGTATGAAGAGCTACAGAGGGGCCAAGATCTACCAGTGCACTGAACAAGGAGAAGGGACCGTCAAAGCAGCAATAGCTGTCTTTGATCAGGAAATTGACGTTTTGCAATACCCGAAACTCACCACAAACAACATCGTAGTGGTGAGGATCCGCACCAGTGCCTGGGAGATCACAGCAGTCTCTTACTACTTCGAGCCAGACCAGCCCATAGAACCGTACCTGGAGCAGCTCAAGAGAATAGAAGAAGAGCTTGGGCCCACTAATCTAATAATGGGAGGCGATACAAACGCGAAGAGCCCTTGGTGGGGGAGTAAAGTAGTAGACAGCAGGGGAGAAGATATGGCTGGGGCTTTGGAGGAAATGAATTTGCACATTCTCAATGAAGGCAACACTCCCACCTTTGACACAATTAGGGGAAACCAGGCGTACACCAGCCATGTCGATGTGACGGCCTGCACTGAGGACCTGCTCAGTCTGGTGGAAGACTGGAGAGTTGAAGAAGACTTGGTGAGTTCAGACCACAACGGCATCACTTTCAAAATTAAACTTGTAAAATCAATAGGAACAAACGTAGAAAGAACAACCAGAATTTATAACACAAAAAAAGCAAATTGGAGTCAGTTTCTTGAGAAACTGGACCAATTTAAAATAGAAGAAAACATAACAAAAACAGAAATAGAAAAAATCAATAGTAAGGAAGAGTTAGAAGAAACAGTAACAAAATACATGAAAATAGTTAAGCAAGCATGCATAGAAACCATACCTTTAAAGAAAAAACATGAAAAACTTACCCTGCCGTGGTGGTCCGAAGAACTCGCCAGCATGAAGAAGAAGGTCACCACAATGAGACGTAGAATCCGATGTGCAGCGCCGGTCCGGAAAGAAAAAGTCATCCAGGAGTACCTGAAAGAAAAAGAAAACTATGAGGTTGAAGCCAAGAAAGCTCAGATAAGGAGTTGGAAAGGGTTCTGTGAGAAGCAGGATAAGGAGGGACTCTGGGAGGGGATTTATAGAGTCATAGGAAAAACAACTAAGAGAAAAGAGGACTTGCCCTTGGAAAGAGATGGACGAACACTAGATCCAAAAGAGTCAGTCAGACTGTTGGCCGAGACTTTCTATCCCGAAGATACTGAGTTGGGAGAAACTGAAATCCACAGGCAGACCAGGAATATAGCTAACCAAGTAAACGGCTGGAGCCATGGTGAGAAACATGACCCACCGTTTACCAAGGAAGAGCTACGAGCTGCTACAGAGAGTTTTAACCCGAAAAAGGCTCCAGGTATGGATGGATTCACGGCCGACATCTGCCGCCGCGTTATATTCTGCGACCTCGAACTGAACCTCACGATGTTCAACAAATGCCTAGAACACAATCACTTTCCCAACACATGGAAGGAGGCCACGGTAGTAGTGCTCAGAAAGCCGGGAAAAGACACCTACACCAACCCCAAGTCCTATAGACCCATAGGACTCCTTCCAGTGATGGGTAAGATTCTAGAGAAGGTTGTTGTAAGACGGTTAAAGTGGCACTTACTCCCGAAGATGAGTCCTCGGCAATACGGCTTTATGCCCCAGAAGAGCACCGAAGACTCCCTCTATGACCTGATGAATCACATTCGCAGGAAGTTAGAAGCGAAAAAACTCATCACGATGATATCATTGGACATAGAGGGAGCCTTCGATAGCGCATGGTGGCCCGCTATCAAAGCTCGGTTGGCCGAGGAGGAATGCCCTGTTAACATAAGGAGGTTAGTCGACAGCTACTTACAGAATAGGCAGGTCAGGGTGAGGTACGCGGGGGAGGAACATCTGAGGAGTACAAACAAGGGATGCGTGCAGGGTTCTATTGGTGGCCCCATACTCTGGAACCTCCTCCTCGACCCCCTATTGAAAGAGCTGGAAACTCGAGGGGATTACTGCCAGGCCTTTGCGGATGACGTGGTGTTGATTTTTGACGGAGATTCAGCCCTGGATGTACAAAGACGTGCAAATGCCGCCCTTGCCCATGTGCAGGAGTGGGGTGTCAACAACAAACTTAAATTTGCTCCACACAAAACAAAAGCTATGCTTATCACTAGGAAGCTCAAATATGACACACCACTGCTGCGGATGGGTGGGGTAGACATAGGCATGTCTTCTGAAATAAAAATTCTGGGCTTAACAATTGACGAAAAACTCACTTTCAACACCCACGTCGCGGAGGTCTGCAGAAAAGCTCTTAATATATATAAGAAGCTCTCCAGGGCGGCAAAGGTTAGCTGGGGACTCCACCCTGAAATCACCCGAACCATTTACACGGCGGCAGTAGAGCCAGTTATCATGTACGCTGCCAGTGCGTGGGTACAGGCTTCAGATAAACTGGGGGTGCAACGGAAACTCAATGCAGTGCAAAGAGGTTTCGCTCAGAAACTGTGCAGGGCATACCGCACAGTGTCTCTCAACTCGGCACTCGTGCTGGCCGGACTACTACCACTTGACCTCAGAATTAAAGAAGCAGCCGCACTTTATGAGGCCAAGAAAGGGATACCCCGACCAGCACTAGTGGACAGAGAGGTCGAGCGCGTAGTGCCGTATGCCAAGACGGAGCATCCGGCAGAACATATGTGCCTCGAGTTCATGAGCCTGATAGACCAGCAACAAGTTGATGACCACAATACCCAAGCAGTCCGAATATTCACTGATGGTAGCAAAATTGATGGTGAGGTTGGAGCAGCGTTATCTTTCTGGGACGACGCAGCTGAAACCAAATCCATCAAACTGAAGCTACCATCATACTGCACGGTCTATCAGGCGGAACTCTTGGCTATATGCAAGGCCACGAGGGTGATCCTCAAGCGCACAGAAACCACTTTTGGAGTCTACAGTGACTCGAAGTCGTCCCTGGAGACGATCATAAATCCCAGTTCCTCTCACCCCTTGGCAGTGGAGACCAGAAAAAACATCAAGGAAGCCAAACTCCAGAATAAGGTAATTACCTTATTCTGGATCAGAGCACATGCAGGGCTAGAAGGGAATGAGAGAGCAGACCAGCTCGCTAAAGACGCGGCGCACAACACAAAAAGAAAACCTGATTACGACATGTGCCCTGTCTCATTCGTCAAGCGACAAATCCGTACGGACTCGCTTGACGAATGGAACAAGAGGTACATGTCAGGTCAAACGGCGGCAATAACGAAAATGTTCTTTCCCAACGCTATTGATGCCTACCAAATCATCAGGAAACTTGAAACAACCGGTGTAACAACTCAAGTTATGACAGGCCACGGTGGGTTCTCCGAGTACTTGAACCGGTTTAAACGCAAGGAGAACCCATCGTGTATATGCGAACCCGGGAAGGACGAATCAGTCACTCACATTTTGCTGGAGTGCCCCGCGTATGGCCCTGAACGATATAAAATAGAACAAGAAATAAATGAAGAATTAACAGTAGACAACATACAACACATCATGAAGGACAAGTACAACCGTCCAAAATTTTTAAAATATTGTACTAAAATAACAAATAGAGTAATAACAAGAAATAAATAGCATAAGAAAAATATGATGAATATATATATTAAATTATATATATAAGCATAATAAAATAAACTAGCCTTTAAATAAGAAAATAAGCATACGTGCAGTTACATTTAATAAAATTGTGTTAGTTTTAAAAAAAGTAGAAAGAATAAGATAAAAAACAAAACCCATAAAAATAATGAAAAGTTTATTGGAGCGTAGAAAATAGAAAGCATAGAATTAAAATATTAGATAAGAACTTAATGCACACTGTATAAATAACCTTACAAAACCCCTCACCCTTACTTTTAGACACTAAGATTGTATTAGAAAATAAAACAGTACGTAAGCAAAGCCTCTGAAGAAGATCAGAGACCATTTAGTAAAAAAAAAAAAAAAAAAAAAAAAAAAAAAAAAAAAAAAAAAAACCTAACCTAACCTAACCTAACCTAACCTAACCTAACCTAACCTAACCTAACCTAACCTAACCTAACCTAACCTAACCTAACCTAACCTAACCTAACCTAACCTAACCTAACCTAACCTAACCTAACCTAACCTAACCTAACCTAACCTAACCTAACCTAACCTAACCTAACCTAACCTAACCTAACCTAACCTAACCTAACCTAACCTAACCTAACCTAACCTAACCTAACCTAACCTAACCTAACCTAACCTAACCTAACCTAACCTAACCTAACCTAACCTAACCTAACCTAACCTAACCTAACCTAACCTAACCTAACCTAACCTAACCTAACCTAACCTAACCTAACCTAACCTAACCTAACCTAACCTAACCTAACCTAACCTAACCTAACCTAACCTAACCTAACCTAACCTAACCTAACCTAACCTAACCTAACCTAACCTAACCTAACCTAACCTAACCTAACCTAACCTAACCTAACCTAACCTAACCTAACCTAACCTAACCTAACCTAACCTAACCTAACCTAACCTAACCTAACCTAACCTAACCTAACCTAACCTAACCTAACCTAACCTAACCTAACCTAACCTAACCTAACCTAACCTAACCTAACCTAACCTAACCTAACCTAACCTAACCTAACCTAACCTAACCTAACCTAACCTAACCTAACCTAACCTAACCTAACCTAACCTAACCTAACCTAACCTAACCTAACCTAACCTAACCTAACCTAACCTAACCTAACCTAACCTAACCTAACCTAACCTAACCTAACCTAACCTAACCTAACCTAACCTAACCTAACCTAACCTAACCTAACCTAACCTAACCTAACCTAACCTAACCTAACCTAACCTAACCTAACCTAACCTAACCTAACCTAACCTAACCTAACCTAACCTAACCTAACCTAACCTAACCTAACCTAACCTAACCTAACCTAACCTAACCTAACCTAACCTAACCTAACCTAACCTAACCTAACCTAACCTAACCTAACCTAACCTAACCTAACCTAACCTAACCTAACCTAACCTAACCTAACCTAACCTAACCTAACCTAACCTAACCTAACCTAACCTAACCTAACCTAACCTAACCTAACCTAACCTAACCTAACCTAACCTAACCTAACCTAACCTAACCTAACCTAACCTAACCTAACCTAACCTAACCTAACCTAACCTAACCTAACCTAACCTAACCTAACCTAACCTAACCTAACCTAACCTAACCTAACCTAACCTAACCTAACCTAACCTAACCTAACCTAACCTAACCTAACCTAACCTAACCTAACCTAACCTAACCTAACCTAACCTAACCTAACCTAACCTAACCTAACCTAACCTAACCTAACCTAACCTAACCTAACCTAACCTAACCTAACCTAACCTTTCCTCGGCCTTTGCTGCATTAAGTGCGGCCTTTGCCTGAGCAAGACCGACATATTTCCCCGTCGTAGGAGGACGTCCACGTCCTCTCAATGCCGTTGACGCTTTGGGCGGAACCCCCACCTTGTCATCATCGTCATCAATGGCCCGACGCTTCCGCCAAAAACGGCTTCCATCGGGAGATGAGGCCCCGGATGCCAACGTCGCTACTGATCGGAAGCTCCCGTCAGAGTCCGTATCAGATAGGTTTGCCAAAGACGCCGAAGCGATTGGCAACTCTTCGTCACTCATATTTGAGGCCGCGCTGCGGGTCAGAACCACGCGCGCCTCTCTCATCAAGCTCAATGAGTTCTGGTTTGAGCCAGATGGCAGTACACTGGGGGACTCCCCAGTCGCCATCTCAGCAGCTCCAAGTGCCAAAACACCTACACTTTCCTTCTCCTCACGACCAGAACGGTCACTTCTAGTTTTAGATTTTTGTTTTTTATTTATTTCCATAATGAATCCCACGAGTATGGGGGAAATAAAGTGTCACCACCGAAGTGCCACCGACCAGTGCCCCCTGTGGCCGGGGAAGGGTATATACTGCGGAGGTCCCCTGGTATCCGCAGGTTTTTACGTGTTTTCTCACGGGTTTTTGTTTCAAGGTTTTCCTTCCTCTGGGCCCGACCAATTAAGGCAACGCCCCTTCGGGTCATACTGAATCAAACGTACCCCCGTGAGCCTGACGGGGGGTCTTTGAATGAAACAGCATGGATCCCGGTTGGAGAGACGGCGAACTCTCTCCGACGAAACTGGTCGATAGGGTTAGTACCGAACAGTCCGTAACAACACCTAACAACACCTCAACCAATGCAACAAAGATTGCATCGGAAACTTCTTATGTACAATTAAAACTGTACATACACATGCTTATTTACAAAAAACACACACGACACAAATTTTTTATATACAACACAATTATTTAATTATATACAATGTACAACATTATACATAATTACACCATGAGCCTATTCGCACTGCAGTGGGAACTCCTTCCCTCTGCCTGCCTCCGCTAACTGCGTCCTCTGGTACGCGTCCAGAGACGCCCACCTTGTGTCGGGTATTGGCCACCATGAAAAACTTCCCCAGTACTCTGTGGAAGTGTTTCATGGTGTTACCAGGGTGCACCACGTGGAGGTTACCCGACCTTGCACCCCAACCTAACCTAACCTAACCTAACCTAACCTAACCTAACCTAACCTAACCTAACCTAACCTAACCTAACCTAACCTAACCTAACCTAACCGAGAATTTTCAAATTTAATTTTATCGACTGATTGTCGCGTGCGAACGATCAAAAATTGTTTATAATAGTGTATTGACTGTATTAATTGTTACTAGGCACGGTCTGCATCCGAAAGTGGTTTTTCAAAATTTTTATATTTTCAAAATTTTTATAAAATAACACGTATTTTTGGTTTAACTTATTCATCTTTCGAGATAATTAGTTCCTGTTTGGTGCAAAAATTGAGGTAACCGCTCCCGCGGCTCGCTCATAGCATAGATTTTCTTTTTCGATAGCGGAAATTTTGATTTTCACTGTTTTCGCGATCGAAAACTGACTATTGTCTGAGCTGAGAACCTTTTTCGATTTTTAGTGACAACTACTTAAGGTGAATATAGCCGTGTGACATATCATCAGACGCGGCTCGCGACGCCCTATACATAGAGCTAGCGCCCGTGTTCACCCGTCATACAAAAAACTTCGAAAAAGTCCGTTTTTCCACATTTTTGCACGATTTTCACGTGTTAATTTCGGTTTTTTCAGTCATTTTCAAAATTTTTGCTTGCGTCTGCACATAAACACGGCTGGTCCATCGTTGCCCCACGTCCCCGCACGCATCTGCAAAAGAGAACGGCTGAAAAACCACAAAAAATCGCCCGCCCACCCACCCAGATTATAGTCACTAAGGTTGGAAAAGTCGCTTTTTGGGGCCCCAGTGACCTTTAAACCGTCGTAACTTTTAAACTAAGCCACCGATTTGGACCTGGTTTTCGGCAACTGACTTAGAAACAGACAGGCTACAGTCTAGCCACATTTGACAGGCTACTTCGGTAGTACTTTAGCTTTTGACTTTTTAAATTGTAGTTTTGACCAAAATCTGCTGTTATTTTAGGAAAACTGATATTTAGCCACTGGTAGCCACTGGTACTAGTTACCTGGGTCCTGACTCTGGTTGGCTGAAGTCATCCACTCCATCTGAAACAGGGAAATTAGAGATTAGGAATTTATTTTGAATTTATAACTTTTACAAATTTTTATTTTAACATATTTTTAGTCCTGATTTTCTGTGATATAGGTTAGGTTATCGTGATTTATTTAATTTTTTACACATTTTATATCTACATTTAGTCATTTTAAAACATAAATTAAGTACAATTTTACAACTTTTACAAACTTTTATTTACATATTTTAATTTTTGTTTTCTGTGATATTAGGTTTAGTTAGGTTTATAGAAATAATAGGTTTTAACAATTTTATATTTTCAATTTTAATTTGTTTTTATTGTCCCTCGGACTGCCCTCACAATGTTTGGTTTCCGCACACCTGCGAAGGAGGCGAAGCGTTTGAAAGAAGCTTCGCCAACTATGCAGGAGTGCGAAAAGAACAAAAACGTCAGAACAAGTATAGGAGAGTGGGAGTGTGCCACAGGGAAAGCAGACCCCATTACCCCGACCACCCCGAAGAAACCCGCGCCGGCGGTGAATCCCCAAAAACCAAAAAAGGTGCTCTCACAAGGTAGCAGAGCGGATGTGAGAGCGCCGATCGAGGTCGCGGGGAGCCCGCCGGAACAGCCTAGGTACAGCAGTCGACTGGCGGAAGCGAAGGCCTGCTTGATGAAAGCCAAAGCAAACCTCGGTCTCTCCAGGAACATCAAAACGGAGATTAAGGCCGAGGTTTTACTAGCAATAGAGAGGCTGTACCAGCTGGTGAAAGAAGCGGAAAGTGAGGAAGGTCGGGGAAGGGAAGAGGTACGTGCACCAGATATAGAAAGAGAGCCCGAAAGGGACAAATACCTGGATAGAGAAAAAGAGATAGTTGAGAAAGCCTTAGTGAAGAAAATGGAGGAATACGCGAAACTGGTTATAGAAAATAGTGAAAAGATGGAAAAGCTACAGGAGAAACTTGAAATGCAACAGGAGAGAATGGCAAACCAAACCTACGCGAGTGTGGCAGCGGCGCATCCAGTGAGGAGTAACCTGGAGCGGACCGCGCTGCACTCCGTAGTGGTCACTGCCAAGGACGATATGGAGACGGGGGATCAAGTTATGAAAAGGATAAGAGAGACTATAAACGCGAAAGAAGGAGGAATAGTCATAGAAAGGATCCGGAAAGCCAAGGACAGGAAGGTGATTGTAGGGTGCAGGACTGAGAGGGAAAGAGAAGAAGTGAAGGAAAGGCTAAAGAGGGCAGAGGAGTACTTGGTGGTTGTAGAGATGAAGAACAAGGATCCTCTCGTAATTTTAAAGAATGTCTTCACCTATAACACAGATGAGGACATCATAAAAGCCATCTGGACCCAAAATGGCAATATTCTGAAGGAACTAGTCAGGGAGGAAAATAAGACTGAAATAGCCTATAAAAGAAGCACTAGAAACCGCGAAACGCAACACGTCGTCATGAGGGTGTCCCCCGGGGTGTGGCAGCGCCTGGTCCACGCAGAAACGGTCGTCATAGACCTCCAGCGGGTACGAGTGGCAGACCAGTCGCCACTCGTACAGTGCTCGCTGTGTCTCGGCTACGGCCACGGACGACGGTTCTGTGTGGAGAACACCGTGAAGTGTAGCCACTGCGGGGGCCCCCACATGAAGACGGAGTGCGATGAGTGGCTCGCCGGTGCAACCCCTTCCTGTTGCAACTGCAAGCACGCCGGGGCTGAAAAGGCGGACCATAATGCGTTCAGCCCTGAGTGTGCGATCAGGAGGAAGTGGGATGCACTGGCGAGGTCGACAATAGCTTACCACTGCTAACTGCCGGAGAACATAAGCTGTCCAAATAAACGGCCTGGGTCATGATGACCATGGCCCAGGTCATTTATCCCTGAGAGGCAAAATCCTGGTGGAAAATAGTGGCCACAAAACTGTACAGTAGACTCAAAATAAAGCTAGGCATCTACCTAAATCTCTTTTGTCGATAAGACTTGTTGGCTTTATATTTTAAAAAATATTAAACAACCAGCAGACGTTACGCAAGGAATTTACGTGAATAATGCTCTTAGCACTCTAAGATAGAGTCATTCTATAGTTCTAAATATGTTTCTTTTAAATATGTTAACCGATTAGCAATTAAGCTAAAATAGTCAAACTCAATCTAGTCAATACAAGCATAAAAACTGTCAACACCATTACTCTAGTCAATTTAATTAGTTTAGATAACCGTATCACCTATTTGCATTTATTAATTGTCAGCAACATTAATTTATTTAGTCTGTTTTCTTTATAGCTAAACGTAGTTTGCATTAAAACTGTAAACAACAATTACTAAATGTCTGTTTTCTCCCTAGTTCGTTAGTTCGTTTGTATATAATAATAAGCCGGTAAAAACAGTCTCAGACTTTGTCCGAGGGACCATTTGTGCTATCCAAAGGATAGCTTTAATAAAAAAAAAAAAAAAAAAAAAAAACCTAACCTAACCTAACCTAACCTAACCTAACCTAACCTAACCTAACCTAACCTAACCTAACCTAACCTAACCTAACCTAACCTAACCTAACCTAACCTAACCTAACCTAACCTAACCTAACCTAACCTAACCTAACCTAACCTAACCTAACCTAACCTAACCTAACCTAACCTAACCTAACCTAACCTAACCTAACCTAACCTAACCTAACCTAACCTAACCTAACCTAACCTAACCTAACCTAACCTAACCTAACCTAACCTAACCTAACCTAACCTAACCTAACCTAACCTAACCTAACCTAACCTAACCTAACCTAACCTAACCTAACCTAACCTAACCTAACCTAACCTAACCTAACCTAACCTAACCTAACCTAACCTAACCTAACCTTTTTTTTTTTTTTTTTTTTTTTTTTTTTTTTTGGTACCCAGGAAAACCTTTTATAGGTACCACCGGCCCGGGGGGACCGATGGTTATGTGGGACTCCCCGCCTTGACAAAGGCGGTATACCCAAACTAAAAACCTGGGGTGTTCCGACTCTCCGCTTCAGGGAGAAGTCGAGGGATCGCTTGGCGCCTCCTTGACTTCTCTGCGGTTGCCCGTTTGGGCTCTACTCGGGGGGTGTCAGCCTCACCCCCCCATTACTCCGCTTAAGGCACCTCGGAACACAGGACGAGGTGCCTTACAGCTCGGGACCTCTCAGGTCAGGCAACAGATCCCCCGATCTGTTGCCCGAAGGTCCCCATCAGGGTAACATACGGCTGGCAAAGGCCAGCCGGGCCCGGTCTTCGGTGGCGCATGGGATCCGAGAGGACATCATCCTCTCGGTCCCTCTCTGCCATCTCCTTTTCTTTAATTACCGCCTCCGCGAAGGTGGCAACTGCCCTCCACTTTGTCTCGCACTCAGCCATACCTCTCAATATGGCTGAGAGCGAGAGATCTACTCCGATTATAGCTACCATTTCAGCTCGAGGCACCGACCATGCAGGGCACTCGGCGCGGGTGTGCTGCGCCGTATCTTCAGTTGCCTCGCAGTGGTGGCAAATCATCGTTGGCTCCCGCCTCGCCACTCTGCACAGATACCTGCCAAAGCAGCCATGCCCTGACAGGATCTGCGCTAAACGGAATGTCGGTGCGCCATGCCGGCGATCGACCCACTCCCGGACGACGGGCCGGAAGGCAGCTACCACGTCTCGGCTAGTAGCCGGCGTCTCCATTCTCTCTGACCAATGCCTGAAGAGATCCTCACGGCCCTGCTCTCGCCAGTGTTTGATCTCTTCAGGCATGGGCCATCCGCCATCTTTTTTGACTCCTGCACTGCGCCAGTACACCGCCGATAGTACCCCTGCTTCAAGGTCCCACGGCGGCGTGCCGGCCAGTAAGCACGCCACCTCAAAAGAGACGGTGTGGTACGCCCGGGCTGCCCTTGTCGCGATGACCCGCTGCGGACGTCGCAGTAGGGTCTGGTTCGGCGCGTTCAGGGCATTTGCCCATATGGGTGCACCATAGAGTGCCTTTGAGCGTAGCACACCGGCATAAAGGCGACGGCACGCGACACTTGGCCCCCCTATATTTGGGAGCAGACTTCCGAGCACTCCAGCAAAGGCGATTAGCTTTGGAGCCAGTCGCCGGAAGTGCTCCTCGAATCTCCATCGGCCATCGAGGACAAGGCCTAGGTACCGCATCGTCGACTCGATGGCAATGGAGGTTCCGCCCACTACAACGGTTAGCCCTGCCGGAGGAGCATTCCGGGGCCCGTGAAAGATAAGGGCCTCGGACTTCTCCAGTGCCACATTCAGCCCAAGCGAATTAATTCGCCTTACAATTTGGGCAACTCCCGCTGTGGCCAGAATGGCCGCTTCTCTTCGGGTCTTTCCGCGAGCCGTGACGAGGGTGTCATCGGCGTAGCATACTACGCCAATTCCTCTCAAGTTTTGCCCGCGGAGCACAAAGTCGTAACCGATGTTCCACAGGAGTGGTCCTAGGACCGATCCCTGTGGAACACCGCACGACATCCTCCTTTCTTGCCACCCCTGATGAGCTGGGTAGCTGACACCTCGGTCGGCAAAGTAACTTGCCACGCAGCTCCGTAGGTACTGAGGCACATTATGGAACTTAAGCGCCTCCAGTACAGTCTCCCAGGGAAGGGTGTTGAAGGCATTCGCTATATCCAACGACACTGCCAACAACACCCCACCCTCCGAGATCGCGTCATCTGCAAGCTCTCGCACCCTTGCTATTGCGTCCACAGTTGAGCGGCCGTGGCGGAACCCGAACTGCCCGTCGCTCAGGTTAGGGCCCACGTCAACCAGGTGCCGGACGAGACGAGCAGCGAGCACTCGCTCGAAGAGCTTACTCGTCTCGCCCAGCAACACAATGGGGCGGTACGCCGACGGGGAATCTGCTGGGCGCCCATTCTTTCTTAGCAGGACTAACTTTCCGCGCTTCCAGATTTGCGGGAAATGGCCCTGTGCTAGGCACGCTGAGAAAAGTGCCCTCATGTCTTCTCCAAGCGCCTTTGATGCATGCACTAGGACTCGACCCGGCACACCATCCGGTCCAGGGGCCGCGTTTTTAGCCCGGAGCCGTAGCACAGCCACACCAAACTCCGTTGTGCTAACAGGCGGGACTTCTTCATCTGCTTGGCTAAGCAACGCTTCCCTAGATGCCATGGGAGGCGGACACCATGCCTCTCGCTGAGGGAAGAGTCCAGCTACTACCCGCTCCAGGAGCTGGGGTTCCAGAGTTGTGGTAAGTGGGGGGGCCCAAGGACGCAATTTGCCCGTTACCGACTTATATGGGCGCCCCCAGGGATCTCGATTGAGGGACTCCAGCCACTCCTGCCACGCCAACTCTTTGGCCTCCTTTATAGCTGCCTGCAAATTCTTACAGGCGGCACTGTAACTGGCGTAGCGTTCGCGCTCCTCCTCCTCATTCCGAACCCTCCAACGTCGGGACCGGGTGTAAAGACGCCGCGTAGCAACGCAGGCTCTCCTCAACTCCTTGAGCTCCGGCCTCCACCAGTACATTTGTCGCGGAGGCGCTGTCGTCTTTACCCGAGGCATGGAAGCATCGCAAATCCGCGCCAGTGACTCTCCCAGTCTCTCAGCCGCGGCATCTACGTCCTCCATGCCTAAGTTAGCCCCCCAGGCTTCTACAATAGCTGCTTCAGCTGCCAGCTCCTTATCGAGTCCCCTAAGGGACCACCGTGGCCCACTTGCTGGTGGGGGCAGAGGCTGCCTTGAGGACGCAGAGACGCTGAATCGAATGTATCGATGATCTGACATGACAGCGTCTCTACGTCCGTTTCGACTTTCCAGTCGAGAACACGGCGCGCAACGGAGGGGGAAGCGAACGTTAGGTCCACTATGGATCCTCCGTTCCATCGAACGCACGTGTTCTCGGAGCCCCTATTTAAAATCAGGAGACCCAAGGACGCCGCCCAGTCCTCCAATACACTTCCTCGGGCGTCAGTTGCTGGGGATCCCCACGCCGTCGACTTAGCGTTGAAATCCCCAGCAACCAATACGGGAATCGGTTGTACTGCTCCCGCCAGCACCCCGACCTCAACAAGCAGTCGCTCAAATTCGACAATACTCCGGTTCGGGGAGCAGTACACCCCGATCACTGCCACTGCGCAGCCACCACCTACAACAGCCAGCACGCATCCCTGACCCTTCGCTACTTTTTCGAAGGGCAGGGAGCCAGCGGACGATTGTGCTGTGGTGATTGCCACCAAGCCATTCCTGTCTCCCACCCAGTTATCCCGGGAAGGGACCAAGTATGGCTCGGCGACCACTGCTATTTGCGTAGACCACTCCGCCAGGCTCTGGAGCAGGAGATCCTGAGCTCTGGCGGAGTGGCCTATATTCGCCTGCACAAATCGGATGGCCATCTAATCAGAGTCCATCCGATCCTCCGCTTGCGCTTCTGGGCGCATAGATGGCTGTGAGGGTGCTGATGAGCCCACGTTAGCCGTCTTTTTACCACGCTTCCCCTTGCTTGAGGTTGAGCCTTTACAGCTCTTGGCCCCAACCCGGTGATTAGCCGCTTTACCGGCTGCTTCGCAAACTGGACAGTGCTGCTCTGCTTCGCACTGCGCCTTTTTGTGCCCCGGCTTACCGCAGCGGAAGCAGAGGGCGCTGCGGTCCTCAGCACATGTGCATTGTGCCCCAACGTGGCCACCTTCAAAGCACCGGTAGCACCGTAGGGGCCTTTCCTCCAAAATTTTTGCTGACGCCGAGACCCAGCCGATTAGGACTCTTCCGGCTGCGGCCTTTTTCGCTGCGGCAACGGGGCAGCGCAGCCAGACCGTGCCTTCACGCCCTGGTGGTCGCACAATATCGCCGACCTTCACTGACTCTATTGCGCAACCACCCACCTTGGCAATGGCCGCCGCCACCTCCTCCTTACTTGACGAGTCATCAAGGCCGGAAAGGCGCATTTCCACGCACTTCTCGGGGCGAGATACCTTGACGCCTTCACCGAGGGACTCCCGTAGTTTGTTGGCAAGGGCGTCCGCCTTCTCCTTGCTCTCGGCTCCAGTTCCGGGCACTTCCAGTAGACGGGCACCGGTGGCGACGGTGCGGAACTTTACACCGTCGATGCCCATCGCCGTCAGGTCTATGCGTTCCTTAGCCTCGGTTAGTACCTTGCTATAGGTGACGCCATTTTTTATGGCCTCCGGCTGCAGCGTTAGCACCACTACAGCATTTCGTGGGGCCCTCAGCTTCCGTTGCGCAGGCCGCGCAGGTGGCACCTTGTTTGATTTAGGTGCAGCAGCCTTGGCAGTTTTGGTGGCCGTGGCACGCTTGCGTGCAGTACCTTTGCGGCCTACAACGTGCCACTCCTCTTCCATAGGCAGGGGGGCAGGACTCGACGAGCGAGGTGCCGTGGCCTCAGCTTTCTTCTTCAGAGCTTCGGCTGTCCCACTAGAGCCGGCATTTACTTCCGCAGGAGGGAGAACTTTACCCTTGCCTTTGCTCTTAAGCGGCTTCGGGGCTCGACGTTCAACCTCAGGCACCTCGATCCGCTCAGAGGTAGCCTCGTTGCGCCTGTCCGCTGCCAACGGAGGGCGGATCCGCTTTTCGGGAAGTAGCCTTTCCTCCATTCCGGCAAAACGAGCATCGAGCATGCTGCCCACCTGCAACATGATCGAGCGCGCCAACTCTTCCGCCTGGTTGCTGTCGACCAGGTGTGTCGAAGCTGATGGACCTTTACGCCGCTGACTCACTGAGGGCAGTTCCTCCATGCTCTCCTGGGTTTGCATCAGATTAGATCTTAGCTCACCCAGCTCTTTTCGCAGGTCTGCCATCTCCTGTCGCATGCGGGCGTTTTCAGCCTGCAGCTTGGCAGTCTCCTCAGAAGCTGAGCAATTATAAAGCGCTCTGACTGCCGCTTGGATCGACGCCGCCGATTCTTTTAAGGCCCTCGTAAAAGTACCTTTAAGGTTGCCAGATTTTGTGGCAACCATTAACACTATCTCAGACGCCTCGGTTACCTGTTTGACCAGGTCGGAGGCAAGCCCACTGTCTTGTTTAGGGGATGGTGGGGCCACAGGGCGCGTAGCTTGCAGGCTAGCTACCTGCGCAGCTACCTCGCGTTCAGCTTGCCGCTGAGCCTCATCGCGTTCCGCCTCTTGTCTAAGGGCCTTTAGCTGGGCTTGCGCCTTAGCTAGACCGACATATTCACCTGTCGTTGGAGGGCGACCCCTACCTCTCTTTATCTTCCGAAAGGCCATCGGGTCAACAAGAGCCGTCCCCGTGACATCCGAGTCAGACTCGGAAGCTTCCGGACCCGACTGACCTGGTCGTTTACGCCAGAAACGGGTGGGGTCACTTCCAGACGCCACCGTCTCCATACTTCTGTCGGTGTCTGACTCGGACAGCCGCTCTATTACTACTCGAGGTTGCATCTGACCCTGTAAAGCGGCCCTTCTAACCTCCTCATTCAACGGACTTCTGTCCCGTTTTTTCGTCATAGCTGTCCCTGCGACGGGCAGCACTACGTCTTCCTCACTATCACTCTCCAGAAGAGAGAAGCTGTTATTGCGTCGTGTAGACACACTAACTACGTCACGCACCTTCTCGGTGCTCTCCGGCGCCAAAGCGCCACAAATCTCCAATCCACGGCCGGAACGGCCAACATCATCATTTATTTGTTTTTTATTAGTATTTTGCATAATAAATCCCACGAGTATGGGGGAAATAGATTGTCACCACCGAAGTGCCACCGACCAGTGCCCCCTGTGGCCGGGGAAGGGTATATACTGCGGAGGTCCCCTGGTATCCGCAGGTTTTTACGTGTTTTCTCACGGGTTTTTGTTTCAAGGTTTTCCTTCCTCTGGGCCCGACCAATTAAGGCAACGCCCCTTCGGGTCATACTGAATCAAACGTACCCCCGTGAGCCTGACGGGGGGTCTTTGAATGAAACAGCATGGATCCCGGTTGGAGAGACGGCGAACTCTCTCCGACGAAACTGGTCGATAGGGTTAGTACCGAACAGTCCGTAACAACACCTCAACCAATGCAACAAAGATTGCATCAGAAACTTCTTATGTACAATTAAAACTATACAACACATGCTTTTTACAAAAAGCACACACAACACAAGATTTTATATACAACACAATTTAATTATATCCAATGTACAATATTATACATAATTTACACCATGAGCCTATTCGCCCTGCTCGCAGAGTGGGAACTCCTTCCCTCTGCCTGCCTCCGCTAACTGCGCCCTCTGGTACGCATCCAGAGACGCCCACCTTGTGTCGGGTATTGGCCACCATGAAAAACTTTCCCAGTACTCTGCGAAAGTGTTTCATGGTGTTACCAGGGTGCACCACGTGGAGGTTACCCGACCTTGCACCCCAACCTAACCTAACCTTTTTTTTTTTTTTTTTTTTTTTTTTTGACCCAGGAAAATCTTTTATAGATACCACCGGCCCGGGGGGACCGATGGTTATGTGGGACTCCCCGCCTTGACAAAGGCGGTATACCCAAACTAAAAACCTGGGGTGTTCCTCCTCTCCGCAAGAGTGGGGAGCCGTGGGATCGCTCAGCGCCTCCATAGCTTCCCCAGCGGTTGTCCGTTTGGACCCTTCTCTGGGGGGCTTTATATGTGCCCCCTTATCTCCGCTTAAGGCACCTCGGAACACGACGAGGTGCCTTACAGCTCGGGACCTCTCAGGTCGGGCAATAGATCCCCCGATCCATTACCCGAAGGTCCCCATTTAAGGATGCATGCGGCTGGCGAATGCCAACCGCGTGCGGCCTACTCTCCTTCGGCGTATAGGATCCGAGAGGATGTCGTCCTCTCGGTCCCTCTCCGCCACCTCTTTCTCTTGCATCACCAGCTCCGCGAAGCTGGCAACTGCCCTCCAGTTTCTCTCACTCTCAGCCATTGCTCTTATTATGGCTAAGAGTGAGAGATCTCTTCCGATCACCGAGACCATTTCGGCTCGTGGCACTTCCCAGGCTGGACACTCGGCACGGGTGTAACCTAACCTTTTTTTTTTTTTTTTTTTTACGCTGGGAAAAATGCAATTACGCATCCCCCACCAATGGAGGAGTGGCGGGGGTATGTGGGACTCCCCGGCCGTGAAGGCCGGTATACCCACTAAACGACCCAGCGGCGCTCCGGCATCGTCTACGCGGAGGGGAACTGGGAAACTGGCAGAGCCTTTACATCCAGTCCCCCGCCGACGACTGCCCACCTTACGGCGGGCCCGCACAACTCCTTCTCAGGGGAGGAGCGACTGTCCAACCAGCCATCCAGCGGAGTTGGTGAGTGCGTGCAATGCGGGAGAAGGTGCCTCCACACCTTACTCCCGCCACTCACCGACACTTGAGGAGAAGGGAGGCGGTCGCCTTCTTCTTCCTCTTCTCTTTCTACATATTGGGGCGAGGGGGTCTTCCTCCCGCGCGCGCTCTGCCGCTTCCTTTACGGACATCACCCCCTCACAAAAGGAGGCGACTGCTGCCCAGGCCCCCTCGCCTCCCAACATGGAGTTCACCACACTGGGAAGCGATAGGTCCAGCCCAACAACACCTATTAATTCTTGGCGCAGCTCAGACCACGACGGGCACACCTCAAGGGTGTGCTGCGCCGTGTCTTCCGCCGCACCACAATCATGGCACATCGGGCCCCGCTCTCTTCCGATCCGGTGCAGGTATGTGCCGAAGCACCCGTGGCCGGATAATACCTGCACCAGACGGAACGACAAAAATCCATGTGGCCGCTCGATCCAGTCCCGCAGGACTGGCCCAATTGCGTCCAATGTTCGGCGGCCAAACTCGGCGGAGGCGAGGTCCTCCGTCCAATGGTGGATGATCGCGTCCCTCGCCTCTTTCCGAACGGCCTCCCGCTCTATAGGGGCGGGGTTCTCCCCGAGCGCCCTTTTTCCCGCCGTCCACTCGTATACTTTGGCGAGCACCCATGCCTCGAGCTCCCACGGAGGGGTGCTCGCCAGAGTGCATGCTGCCGCAAAACCTACCGAGCGGTAGGCCCTTGCCACACGCTGCGCAATGGCCCTTTGGGGCTTGCGGATTGCAGCTGTATTCTCCCTTCTATGAAGGGAGTCCGCCCAGATAGGAGCCCCGTAAAGGGCCATGCTCTTCAGGATGCCAGCATACAGTTGCCGGCATCGCGCTTTTGGCCCCCCAACGTTTGGGAGGAGCCACGACAGCGAGTTTGCGGCCTTCAACAGCCGCGTCGACAGCCCACTGAAATGTGGGGTGAACCGCCATTTACTGTCAAGTATCAGGCCCAGATATTTCATCTGGGCCTTCACCTCAACTCTCACGCCATCCACAAAAATGTGGGCATCTGTAGGGACGCGCTGCCGAGGCCCATAGAAGAAAACGGCCTCGGTCTTGTGTAGCGCCACCTGAAGTCCCAGACGTCGGATCCTGTCCGCCACCAGCGATCCACCAGCAGAAGCCAGGCTCGCACCCTCTCTGAAACTTCTCCCCCGGGCAATGAGGAGAGTGTCATCTGCGTAGCAAATGACACTCGTGCCCTGGAGGAGAGTTCCCCGCAGGAGCCAATCGAAGCCGATGTTCCACAGGAGTGGTCCTAGGACGGACCCCTGTGGAACACCGGACTCTGCACTGTACCGCCTCAACTGGCCTGTCTTATCCACAAGGAGGACTGCACGGTCCTCCAAATAACTGGCCAGGAGCCTCCGCAGGTATTGAGGCACTCCATGATAACGGAGCGCCCCTAGAATTGTCGTATGGGGGACGGAGTTAAAAGCGTTGGCTATGTCAAATGACACCGCCAAAACCCCGTCCCCCGCCTCCACGGCCTCTTTCGCTTGGCTCTTCAGCCTGGCCAGCGCGTCCACTGTCGAACGCCTCCTTCGGAAGCCGAATTGGGCGTCCGACAGGTTAGGGCCCACTTCCCGCAGGTGGCAATTCAGCCGGTTAGCGACGATCCCTTCGAACAGCTTACCGACCTCATCCAGAAGGACTATAGGTCGGTAAGCCGAAGGGGAGTCAGCCGGGCGTCCTTCTTTACGGAGGAGGCATAACTGCCCCTCCTTCCAAGGTTTCGGGAACCTCCCTGCCGTGAAGCACGCGTTGAAGAGGTCCCGAAATCTTTCTTCCATCTGGGTGGTAGCAATAGCTACCACCCGCGCAGGTACGCCATCCGGCCCTGGGGCAGTCTTTTTGGCCCGGAGGTGGAGGGTCTCCACGGCAAGTTCGTCTGCCGTTATCGGAGGGATCTCTTCCTCCGGTTCGACTGCTCCTCGCGGGGGGTCCATTACTGGTGGGGTGAAACTGGTCCGGCACGGAAACAAAGTCCGGACTACCCCATCCAGAAACGCCGGCTCGAGAGTCTCCGTAGGCGGGGGACCGAAGGGGCGCAATTTGTTCCGCGCCGCCTTGTATGGTCTGCCGTACGGATCTCGATCTAGGCTCTCCAGCATCTCTGCTCGCGCTGCGTCGTCGGCGGCGCCCATTTCTGACTTGAGGACCTTTTTTGCCTCTAAGTAAGAGGCGTACAGAAGGTCCTCGTTAGCGGGGTCTCTCTGAGAGCGCCGCCGACTCCGCGTGAACTCTCTCCGTGCTGCCACGCAGGCGGCCCGGAGACCCGCTAGTCTCTCCGACCACCAATAGACGGCGCGGCGAGGAGGCGGGCGGCGAGACCGGGGCATGCTTGAGTTGCATACCTCGGTCAGGGACTTTCTTAGCTGGTCCGCTGCGGTGTCCACGTCCTGGACGTCAGAGGGCGTGAGCCAGTCCTGGACGAACGCCGCCTCCTTTGCCGCCTCGCGGTCGAGACGGGTAAGGGCCCACCGTGGAAAGGGAGTTCGGCCCGAGAGGGCCGTTCTCCTGGCCTGGGTGGAGACAATGTCGAACCGCACATATCGGTGGTCCGACATTGTCTCCGTAAACTCAACCCGCCAGTTTACAACGCGGGCAGCCAGGGTGGGGGAGGCGAACGAGACGTCCACCACTGACCCTCCCGTTTGCCGCACACATGTCTGGACCGTTCCTCTGTTTAGGAGGGACACACCGGCTGAAATCGCCCAAAGTTCGAGGACAGGCCCCCGGGGATTACAGGAACGGGCCGGGTTGCCCCAAGTCACAGATTTGGCGTTCAGGTCGCCCAACAAGAGGACCTGGCGTGGCGCCGCCCTGCCAACTACTGCCGTGAGGATTCCGAGAAAAATCTCGAAATCTGGCAGAGGGCGATTTGGGGAGAAATAGACGCCTACCAAGGCTATATCCCCCCACGCAGCGGCTACGTATCCCGATCCTCGCTCTAGGAGCGAGAGGGGAGGGGAGTCTGTCGAAGACCGCGCCATTAATGCCACCAAGCCGTCTCGATCGCCCAGCCAACGAGGGGAAACCGAGTACGGCTCGGTGACTACCGTCACGTCTACCAACCACTCAGCTATGGTCTGCATCAGCAGGCCCTGAGCAGCTTTGCAGCAGTTGGTGTTCGCCAATAGGATGCGATGGTCGACTCTATCCATCAATCGTCCATCGCATCACCCTCATCGGCCGCCGAAGGCCCCGCTTCGGGGGCGGCGGTCGCAGCTACGGGCGGAGTCGGTGCCGCCTGCGCTTTTCCTTTCTTAGGGGGAGGATTGCAATTCCTCCCCTTCATTATGTGACCCGCCGGGCGGCCACTAGCTGCGCACACTGCACAGCGCGGCGTAGGGGCCTTGCAAGAGACGGACTTGTGCCCATCCTCGCCACAACGGTAGCAGCTGTCCGTCCTATCAACTTTGGACGGACAAAAAGGCCGCGTGTGCCCAAGTCCGAAGCACTTGAAGCAGCGCAAAGGCTGTTCTTCGAGTACCCGGACTCTGCAGGAACCGAACCCTAGAAGGAGCCGTCCCTTGTCGACGACGGCTTTAGCTGCGGTGATGGGGCACTCAAGGCGAAGAGCGCCCATGCCGCCGCGGCCGGGCCTGATGTCGCGACTTTGCACCGCTGCGACGTCACAGCCTCCCATTGCCGCGATCGCCGCCATTACCTCCTCTTTGGTGACCGAATCATCCAGATCGGTCACCTCTAAGGCAGCAGACCTGACAGGCCTGGCTACCTTAGCCACGTCCGCGATGACCTCTCGCAATTTGCTCGCGAAGAGGTCCGCGTTGGCGCCACCTTGGGCCCCCGGAAACTCGAAGAGACGAGCCCCAGCTTGGGTCCGGCGGCATGTGACTGCTCCGACCCCCAGCTGGGTGGGGTCGGCATTGGTACGAGCCCGCTTGAGGATGGACTCGTATGTCTCACCCCGCTCCGCTGCTTCCGCAGTGATCGTCACCACGACGGCTGCAGTTTTAGGAGGCACCAGCCGCTTCCTACCACGAGCGGGAGCCCTTTTGGCTGCTGAGGCAGCTGTGGTGGGCTTGGGGGTGGACTTCTTCCCTTTCCCCTTCTTCTTCTTCCTGCCGGTTGTCTGAGACGGGCCGGAAGTGGGCACGGAGCCCTCTCCATGCCTATCTCCGTCAGGGGCAGGGGCAGGGGCAGCGGCCGTTGTTGTCTTTTTCTTGGCCTTGCCCTTCTTCCTATTTACCACTTCCGTCCACGGCTGATTTGACGGAGTGGTAGACGGCAATTGGGCGTCCTCCCTTTGGGAAGATGGCCCCGGCTTGGGCAGCCTCTTGTCCGCCGCTAGTGGCGGTCGGACACGTTCCTCCGGTAGGAGCCTGTCCTCAATACCAGCGAAACAGGCTCTCGTAAATGCCCTTTCCTCCATAACCACCTTGCGGATGATATCCTCAAGGTTGGAGGGAGGGCTTTCGGCTGCTGGTCTGGGGCTGGCCCGAGAAGGCTGCGCCGTGACTTCAGACAGCTTTTTGTGCAGCTGACTAACCTCCGCCTGCAGGCGGTCTACTTTCGCCTGCAGGTGCTGCGTCTCGTCCGTGCCGGTGCGCTGCACTAGTTCCGCGATGATGCCGCGCATGCTTGCGGCCCTGCACTTCAGGGACTTTTGGAAAGTCCCCTTTAGGTTGGAGGACTTTGAGGCGACCTCCACTATCTCTTCCGCGTCCTCCAGTGCCATGCGCTCCAAGTCGGCCAGGGAGTGGTCCGTATACAGAACCACGGACTCCCCGTATCTAGACTTGGCCCTCGCAGCGCGTGCTTGGCGCTCTTTGGCGGCAACCTGTTCTTCGAGGTCCTGCTGGCGCCATTCCCGCTGAGCCAGGCTCAGCTGACGCTGTGCGTCTGACAGACCCACATCGTGGGTATCTGTAACGGCAGAAGGCGTTGAAGCCTTTTTCTTGCTCTGACGCTTGGGGTTGGTCTCCGGTGCGTCAGAGCCAGACCCGCCCTTCAAAAAGGCCCGCTTCCGTCTCTGCCGAGTCGCTGTCGATCCAGCATCCGACTCAACCGTAGCGGATTCGCTGTCGGAACAAAAGTCCGAATACTCGTCCATCCTCCTGTATCGACTAACTGTGGTTTCCGCGTTTCCGCTCACCACCAGCTCGTCGTTAGTCACGTCCTCGTGTTGGCCCTGAGAAGGGCCTTTAACAAACCGCCCGGAGGCATTCCGCGCCATTATTTTAGGCGTAGGCTTCGCCTGTCTCGTCGATTTCCGGACGGAAGATCGAACCGTGTCTACGCTTGCGTCCGAATTGGACCCAATCGTGGGCACGGTCTCGTCCATACTCCCTATCTCTTCGTCTTGGGTCACACCCAAAAAGCGGTAGTTGCCCCCCCCAGAATACGAGGGGCTGGATGCCCGGCTAACCGGCGCACCGGAGGACTCTCCAACTTGGTTGGTACCTCCCTGGGGTATATGTTTCTTACTAGTCGCTTTCATGTTTGTGGTTTCCTGTTTCAAGGGATGAGGTTCCCTATGTTTTGACGCCCTAGCGGCCGGGTTCCCCCCGACCATGCATCCCCTCGGCGGGCGTCAGACCAACTGACCAAAGTCTATTTTGGGATTCGGTATCCTCCTTCGTACATAACCAAATAAATACATACATAAGTGAAAAAAATAGATAAATAAATAACTAAATATAACTAAATAGTTAAATAAATAAGTAGATATGTAAATAAATAAGACAAATAAAGAGATAAATAAATATATTACAATATGTTATGTACAAGAGAGACCATAACAATGGTCTCTCACTCCGCTTATCGTCCGGGCAGCAAACCGCCCGGACCCACCATGGGTAGAACGAAGCCTACCCTGCCTCATCACGCTGTGCCCTAAGCTGAACATAGGGACACGCGGAGAGGCCGCCGTGTCGGGTTATTGGCCACCATGAAACACTACCCCAGTACTCTGCGGCAGTGTTTCATGGTGTTACCAGGGTGCACCACGTGGAGGTTACCCGACCTCGCACCCCTAACGGGTGTAACCTAACCTAACCTAACCTAACCTAACCCAGTCTCAACCCAACACTCACCGGAGACGGTCGAGTCTGCGCAAATAAAATTGATTTTAAATATTTAAACCTTACTAAAAGTGTCGAAAGTGGTCTCATAGTGCCTAACAAGTTCCCGCCGATCTATATCACCATCAATCCTGACGATCCTGTTTCCTGGAAGGATCCTTGATCAAGTTTTCAACAAAAACCGGAAAGTGCGGGTACTTGTGAACAGAAAAAAGTGAGTTGTTTACTTTTGCAATGGATAAAACTTTTGATGTAGACAAACCCAAGCCTCCACGGTCCAAGGCCAAAGGTGACCCGATAAGGAAAGAGGCTCTTATACGGAGCGCCGAAGGGGCGGGGAGTGTCCCATCAAGCAAACAATCTTCTGTCTCTTCGAGGGAACATTCGCCTGCTCAATCATCAGACTCCGCAGCTTCTGAAGCTTCTGATTTTTCTGGTGACATCACGAGAGGCATTGTCTCCGTCAGAAAAATGTTTACCCTGGCCAACAACCTAAAAGATGAATGTTTTGAATTGCTTGATGAGTCCGGAAACTTAAAGACTTCAATTAAAGCCGGACTTCGCGAGAAGATCACGGAAATGGAAATGTGTGTTTCTAAGCTGTGCACCACAAAAGAGGAGCTGGTTTCCGATCTGGATGAATTAAAAGTTCTGCACAACCAACAGCTGTTGGCTATGGAAAAGGCTCACGCAAAAATAGTGTCGGAGCTCAAGGACCGGATAGTCAGCATCCAAGATGAAAGCATCCGAATGTCTTCCGACTTCTCTAGTGCGGATATCCTTAGTGAAATCAAAGAGTTACGCAAAGAAATCAAGAGTGCAGTTCCAGCAGCAGCTTCTGATCTGAAGCCTCTTGAAGAAGGGCTCAGCAGCTTGAGAGTGGCGCTTCAATCAACAAAAGCCCAGTTCGAAGAAGTCGCCCAGCACGGTCTCTCCTATGCAGACGTCGCCCGAAGACCAGCCCCACCGAAGCCGCATCATGCCATCATCGTAGCGTCAGACATCCCGACGGACTCCGGTGCCCAGCTGCTGGAGAAGATCAAGGTTGCGGTGGACGCGCGCTCGACGGGACTCCGGGTCGATTCCGTTCGCAAAGTGAGGGACCAGAAAATCGTCCTCAGCTGCGGGAGCCAAGAGGAGGTCAGCAAGCTCCAGTCTCGCCTGCGGGAGCGCGCTCGGGGACTCAAGGTTGAAGTCGCTAAAAGTAAGGATCCTTTTGTTATTATTAAAGGAGTCCTCTCCTATAACACTGACGAAGATGTGCTCAAGTCTCTGCAAACACAAAATCCCCAAATTACGGGTGATATCCCTGGTACTGAATACAGGGCGTCGGTGAAATATAGGAGAAGGACTCAAAATCCAATAGAAAGTAATATCATTCTCCAAGTCTCGCCAATTCTGTGGCGCCGGCTGACGGCGGAGGGAACAGTCCACATTGACTTACAGCGGCGGCAGGTTTTAGATCAAAGTCCGCTTCTTCAGTGCAGCAAGTGCCTTGGCTTCGGCCATGGTCGCAAGTTTTGCAAAGAAAAAGAGGACTTATGCAGTCACTGTGGTGACCCACATCTCCGCAAAGACTGCCCCGCGTGGACAGTTGCTGACGTTCCGTCATGCCGTAACTGCAGGCTGGCGAGGCTTGGAAGACATGACCACAACTCGTTCGACCTTGGGTGCCCGACGCGCCTCCGTTGGGACGCCCTTGCAAGGTCAAGCGTGTCCTACATGTAATTAGTATTGTAAATAATCTATTTAACTATATTAAGACAAGATGTTCACACCTAGGTATAGATCATATAGATTGCTTTTGAGATTAGTATTTCATCCTGTTCAAAAATTTTCTGGTTTAAAAACCCTAAAACAAGCACAAGTTTTTTATTCACCTGTTTTCGGTGTAAATTCAGTCCATGTCTAAAAATAGAAGTTTGTGAAAACAAAGTTCAAATGTATTATTAAATATATCACTGAACTTAGTACAATAATTAAAGTCTAGTTTCAATGAAAATAGGAAAAGGTAGGTATCTCAATAAAATAATTGAAAATAAGTATTTATAGAAAGATAGGGTTTGTAGGTTAATATTACAGCTTTTTCAAATTCCTTACTGGTATGATGAAAGTGTACCTAAGTATAAGTATAAGCAATAGGGTTAGTAGGTAAATATTATAAATTGTAAATTCTTTGTTGGTATGATGTATGTATAAGCACCTAGGTGTTGGAATAGAGTTACTCCTAGTTATTATTGTAAAAATTCTAGCATAATTATCATTGTTAAAGTTCTCATGATGATAAACATAAATATTAGGTAGGTATTAGGTATACCTACAGTTGCATAAAACACAAAGAGTAAAATAAGTCAAAAGGGAAAAATAATAAATTGGTTCTTAAAATGTTATAAATAATAGGTTCTATGCTGTATAAAATAATGTAAAGTAAAATTGTTGAAAAACATAGGCACTTATAAAACAATTTGCAAATATTGGTAAGTAAAATTATATGTAAGAAAATAGGTAACGCATCAGTGGAAAAGTATAAAACAAACATAACTGGATAATAAATTGAAGTTAATTGTGTAAAATTAATGTATAATGTATGATTAAAATCATAAAATATTTTGAGACTTCTCTTCTATAGTAGATCAGATAGTGTGTCAAATCAAAGCTTGTTCAAAATTGTCATCAGGATAAGTAAAATAGGGTTTACTTAAAAATATTGTTCTATCTAATATTCTAATGTATGGTGTTTCAAGTGGTTGCCCACACCATTGTAGGGCTAGGCATAGGAAAGTAAAATTATAGTAGCAAAATTAATTATTAATTATATTAAATATAGTATAATATAGATCACTAGGTTTGACCAGGTACTAGATTAAAAAGATGAATTAGGTAAGATGTAGGTAAAATAAGAATATTGTGATGCGCTTGGAGGCCTCATTCACTTGAAACAAGCCGTCGATAATGTTTCTAACTTGTATAAGGTAAACAAACATTCAAGTGGCTAAGGGGTTTCGGAGCGCAATTAAAAATAAATTGGTATCTTGAGCAGACAGGACCAATTAATATGTCATATAGGTAATTAATTTAATTAAGAGTAAGGTCGTATGAATGGTAACTTTGGTAGTAAATCTTAAGTAGAATAAGATCTCTTGCCTTGCAAGAGGAAAATTGTCTCTCAGATAAATAAATGCCTTTAAACTGAAAAAAAAAAAAAAAAAAAAAAACCTAACCTAACCTAACCTAACCTAACCTAACCTAACCTAACCTAACCTAACCTAACCTAACCTAACCTAACCTAACCTAACCTAACCTAACCTAACCTAACCTAACCTAACCTAACCTAACCTAACCTAACCTAACCTAACCTAACCTAACCTAACCTAACCTAACCTAACCTAACCTAACCTAACCTAACCTAACCTAACCTAACCTAACCTAACCTAACCTAACCTAACCTAACCTAACCTAACCTAACCTAACCTAACCTAACCTAACCTAACCTAACCTAACCTAACCTAACCTAACCTAACCTAACCTAACCTAACCTAACCTAACCTAACCTAACCTAACCTAACCTAACCTAACCTAACCTAACCTAACCTAACCTAACCTAACCTAACCTAACCTAACCTAACCTAACCTAACCTAACCTAACCTAACCTAACCTAACCTAACCTAACCTAACCTAACCTAACCTAACCTAACCTAACCTAACCTAACCTAACCTAACCTAACCTAACCTAACCTAACCTAACCTAACCTAACCTAACCTAACCTAACCTAACCTAACCTAACCTAACCTAACCTAACCTAACCTAACCTAACCTAACCTAACCTAACCTAACCTAACCTAACCTAACCTAACCTAACCTAACCTAACCTAACCTAACCTAACCTAACCTAACCTAACCTAACCTAACCTAACCTAACCTAACCTAACCTAACCTAACCTAACCTAACCTAACCTAACCTAACCTAACCTAACCTAACCTAACCTAACCTAACCTAACCTAACCTAACCTAACCTAACCTAACCTAACCTAACCTAACCTAACCTAACCTAACCTAACCTAACCTAACCTAACCTAACCTAACCTAACCTAACCTAACCTAACCCGTTAACCAGCCCGTCGTTACATGCAAAATTGAAAAAAAAAAAAAAAAAAAAAAATAAAAACCTAGGTTACGTTTTTTTTTATTTTACGCGACCTTACAAAAAAAAACTAACCTAACCTTATAAACTCGTATCTATTCAAACGTTCGCGCTATTCCATTTGAAATTTCCTTTCATCGAGATATAAAAAAAAAAAAAAAAAAAAAAAAAAAAAATTGCACAATCGTCAATTCTTATTTTTCTACTGTGAAATTGTTAAGGCACATGTACACTAAGGTAGATAAATATTTTGACAATTACTATTTAAAAATAGTTTTCAAGGACTCTGTAGATTTTGTTGATTTTGTTACTTTGCCAAAGTCTTTATGAAAGGATGCCTTCATTTTTACACAAATCCACCAGGCAAAGACATCTCTTCTATTTTTCTTGTTCTTTCTGGACATAAAAACCTGCTACATATTATTCACTTTTCCTTGTAGGTAGTTTTTTTTCAAAACGTCGTTGTAGGTAGTTGTTTCGTTAGAAGACCCTGTGGCGAGCTCCAAAGTCCTGAGTACCACCCTGCTGCGAGTGCACTGGAGTACATCTCTGCGCGTTTAGAATGAACGGAATATGCCGTTCGCATGTGATTGGCGCGAGCGCAGCGACCGACGCGACAACAGCGCCACCCTGCACCGCTGCGACCCGCAGTGTACTACTGGGCCTCACACTGAGAGCACGCTTGTTCGCGCCCGGGACGCGTATCGTAATACCGCGAATCCTAGCTCTATATAACTAGAACTATTGTTTTGTGACTGCTTTGTAAACTGTGGTAGGTAATAATAAACTCTGTATAAAGTGAAGCTGATGCCTATCTGGTGTTTTCCCTCGACGCTAGGTGGCTAGGCTACAATATAAACAATCTGAGTAACTCACGCCGCTCTAAGGCCCGTATTCCGAAACAGCGCTTGAGTCTGAGTCGAGCCTCAAGCATAGATTTTATGACAGTTCTCCATTGAAAAGTGTCAAAAATCTGTGCTTGAGGCTCGACTCAGACTCAAGCACTGTTTCAGAATACGGGCCTAAATGGCTACAGGCATCTACGTAGGTACCTACATCATCAGTGATCTTTATCTATAATACTGGATACTGTGCTATAAATATCCTCAAGCAAGTGTCACATCACATCCAATCCACTTGGAAAACCAAAAACCACTTTTTTTACTTTGAAATCAAAATAAAAAAATGAATGAAATGATGTGATAGCAATCCCACCACAGATTGTATCCACTGTTTGATTGTAGGGCGATATCGATTTGAATGATTTGTTTGTTTTCGGAGATCGACTAGCTTAGCTTAATGACCAGCTTTTGGCAAAATCATGCACGATTCACACGGGAGAGTTTTTGATTTCTCTGCTCTTCGATGTCACAACGTAGCCCGTAGGTACCTACTTTTGTTTATTTGATGGTCCATGCTAGGACAATTACTGCGCTTCTTATTGTGAAGAGTATATTTACGCCAAATTTACCAGCCTCGAGTAAGTCTGATATGTTTAGTTTTGGCGGGCGGGGCTCGTTAGGGGCCGAGCGGGCGCGAGGCGCAGGCGCCGGCTCCGTCCCAGGGTCCCAGGGTCCCAGGGCCGGGCTCGTGACGTCATTGTGGTTCCATTGCCTCTTGAGGTTAGTCTCGGTGCTCGTAGAAGCACCAGGGCTACCTACCTACACCTACCTACAGGCGCCCAAGGCTCGTTATCGTCACGCTCATCGCTCTCCACCAGATCGCGAGGAGGTCCCAAGTCAGCACTCCACCCGTAGGATAACATAACTTTTTATTAGTACCTAGCCAAACCGGACTTGAGGTAGGACCAACTCTGGATATAACTCTGCATGTGCCTAGGTAATAAGTAGGTATGCCTTATATGTAACTCATAGTTACAATATTGTTTATTTTAAGTCAAAAGGGAAAAATAATAAATTGGTTCTTAAAATGTTATAAATAATAGGTTCTATGCTGTATAAAATAATGTAAAGTAAAATTGTTGAAAAACATAGGCACTTATAAAACAATTTGCAAATATTGGTAAGTAAAATTATATGTAAGAAAATAGGTAACGCATCAGTGGAAAAGTATAAAACAAACATAACTGGATAATAAATTGAAGTTAATTGTGTAAAATTAATGTATAATGTATGATTAAAATCATAAAATATTTTGAGACTTCTCTTCTATAGTAGATCAGATAGTGTGTCAAATCAAAGCTTGTTCAAAATTGTCATCAGGATAAGTAAAATAGGGTTTACTTAAAAATATTGTTCTATCTAATATTCTAATGTATGGTGTTTCAAGTGGTTGCCCACACCATTGTAGGGCTAGGCATAGGAAAGTAAAATTATAGTAGCAAAATTAATTATTAATTATATTAAATATAGTATAATATAGATCACTAGGTTTGACCAGGTACTAGATTAAAAAGATGAATTAGGTAAGATGTAGGTAAAATAAGAATATTGTGATGCGCTTGGAAGCCGTCGATAATGTTTCTAACTTGTATAAGGTAAACAAACATTCAAGTGGCTAAGGGGTTTCGGAGCGCAATTAAAAATAAATTGGTATCTTGAGCAGACAGGACCAATTAATATGTCATATAGGTAATTAATTTAATTAAGAGTAAGGTCGTATGAATGGTAACTTTGGTAGTAAATCTTAAGTAGAATAAGATCTCTTGCCTTGCAAGAGGAAAATTGTCTCTCAGATAAATAAATGCCTTTAAACTGAAAAAAAAAAAAAAAAAAAAAAACCTAACCTAACCTAACCTAACCTAACCTAACCTAACCTAACCTAACCTAACCTAACCTAACCTAACCTAACCTAACCTAACCTAACCTAACCTAACCTAACCTAACCTAACCTAACCTAACCTAACCTAACCTAACCTAACCTAACCTAACCTAACCTAACCTAACCTAACCTAACCTAACCTAACCTAACCTAACCTAACCTAACCTAACCTAACCTAACCTAACCTAACCTAACCTAACCTAACCTAACCTAACCTAACCTAACCTAACCTAACCTAACCTAACCTAACCTAACCTAACCTAACCTAACCTAACCTAACCTAACCTAACCTAACCTAACCTAACCTAACCTAACCTAACCTAACCTAACCTAACCTAACCTAACCTAACCTAACCTAACCTAACCTAACCTAACCTAACCTAACCTAACCTAACCTAACCTAACCTAACCTAACCTAACCTAACCTAACCTAACCTAACCTAACCTAACCTAACCTAACCTAACCTAACCTAACCTAACCTAACCTAACCTAACCTAACCTAACCTAACCTAACCTAACCTAACCTAACCTAACCTAACCTAACCTAACCTAACCTAACCTAACCTAACCTAACCTAACCTAACCTAACCTAACCTAACCTAACCTAACCTAACCTAACCTAACCTAACCTAACCTAACCTAACCTAACCTAACCTAACCTAACCTAACCTAACCTAACCTAACCTAACCTAACCTAACCTAACCTAACCTAACCTAACCTAACCTAACCTAACCTAACCTAACCTAACCTAACCTAACCTAACCTAACCTAACCTAACCTAACCTAACCTAACCTAACCTAACCTAACCTAACCTAACCTAACCTAACCTAACCTAACCTAACCTAACCCGTTAACCCCTAACCCGTTAACCAGCCCGTCGTTACATGCAAAATTGAAAAAAAAAAAAAAAAAAAAAAATAAAAACCTAGGTTACGTTTTTTTTTATTTTACGCGACCTTACAAAAAAAAACTAACCTAACCTTATAAACTCGTATCTATTCAAACGTTCGCGCTATTCCATTTGAAATTTCCTTTCATCGAGATATAAAAAAAAAAAAAAAAAAAAAAAAAAAAAATTGCACAATCGTCAATTCTTATTTTTCTACTGTGAAATTGTTAAGGCACATGTACACTAAGGTAGATAAATATTTTGACAATTACTATTTAAAAATAGTTTTCAAGGACTCTGTAGATTTTGTTGATTTTGTTACTTTGCCAAAGTCTTTATGAAAGGATGCCTTCATTTTTACACAAATCCACCAGGCAAAGACATCTCTTCTATTTTTCTTGTTCTTTCTGGACATAAAAACCTGCTACATATTATTCACTTTTCCTTGTAGGTAGTTTTTTTTCAAAACGTCGTTGTAGGTAGTTGTTTCGTTAGAAGACCCTGTGGCGAGCTCCAAAGTCCTGAGTACCACCCTGCTGCGAGTGCACTGGAGTACATCTCTGCGCGTTTAGAATGAACGGAATATGCCGTTCGCATGTGATTGGCGCGAGCGCAGCGACCGACGCGACAACAGCGCCACCCTGCACCGCTGCGACCCGCAGTGTACTACTGGGCCTCACACTGAGAGCACGCTTGTTCGCGCCCGGGACGCGTATCGTAATACCGCGAATCCTAGCTCTATATAACTAGAACTATTGTTTTGTGACTGCTTTGTAAACTGTGGTAGGTAATAATAAACTCTGTATAAAGTGAAGCTGATGCCTATCTGGTGTTTTCCCTCGACGCTAGGTGGCTAGGCTACAATATAAACAATCTGAGTAACTCACGCCGCTCTAAGGCCCGTATTCCGAAACAGCGCTTGAGTCTGAGTCGAGCCTCAAGCATAGATTTTATGACAGTTCTCCATTGAAAAGTGTCAAAAATCTGTGCTTGAGGCTCGACTCAGACTCAAGCACTGTTTCAGAATACGGGCCTAAATGGCTACAGGCATCTACGTAGGTACCTACATCATCAGTGATCTTTATCTATAATACTGGATACTGTGCTATAAATATCCTCAAGCAAGTGTCACATCACATCCAATCCACTTGGAAAACCAAAAACCACTTTTTTTACTTTGAAATCAAAATAAAAAAATGAATGAAATGATGTGATAGCAATCCCACCACAGATTGTATCCACTGTTTGATTGTAGGGCGATATCGATTTGAATGATTTGTTTGTTTTCGGAGATCGACTAGCTTAGCTTAATGACCAGCTTTTGGCAAAATCATGCACGATTCACACGGGAGAGTTTTTGATTTCTCTGCTCTTCGATGTCACAACGTAGCCCGTAGGTACCTACTTTTGTTTATTTGATGGTCCATGCTAGGACAATTACTGCGCTTCTTATTGTGAAGAGTATATTTACGCCAAATTTACCAGCCTCGAGTAAGTCTGATATGTTTAGTTTTGGCGGGCGGGGCTCGTTAGGGGCCGAGCGGGCAGGGTCCCAGGGCCGGGCTCGTGACGTCATTGTGGTTCCATTGCCTCTTGAGGTTAGTCTCGGTGCTCGTAGAAGCACCAGGGCTACCTACCTACACCTACCTACAGGCGCCCAAGGCTCGTTATCGTCACGCTCATCGCTCTCCACCAGATCGCGAGGAGGTCCCAAGTCAGCACTCCACCCGTAGGATAACATAACTTTTTATTAGTACCTAGCCAAACCGGACTTGAGGTAGGACCAACTCTGGATATAACTCTGCATGTGCCTAGGTAATAAGTAGGTATGCCTTATATGTAACTCATAGTTACAATATTGTTTATTTTAAGTTATTCAATATTTATTCATTAACCAATATTCGGATCTACATTATTTGAGCAAAATAAGGTAGGTAGCTTAGACATGAGAAAGTAGTTCAATTTTTGAAATGTTGCTGTCTGTTCTGATAATTTTACCTTTTGTGTTAAAGTTAAAAAAAAAAATACGGGTTGCACTCCGGGAGTGCCGGCAGAAGTGAAAACTTGATTATTAACGTAGGAACCCTAAAAGTTGTTTATTTTATCAAGTTCCTCAATGTAGTAAAACCCCAATCAAAGTCCTAAGGAACCCTAAAAATTTTAGCATTATCAAGCTCCTAAGTGTAGTTGAAATTCCAATCAAAGTGCTAAGGAACCCTAAAATTGTTTACATAATCAAGGTCCTAAGTGTAGTTGAAAGTCCAATTAAAGGCCTAAGGAACCCTAAAAGTTGTTTATTTTATCAAGTTCCTCAATGTAGTAAAACCCCAATCAAAGTCCTAAGGAACCCTAAAAATTTTAGCATTATCAAGCTCCTAAGTGTAGTTGAAATTCCAATCAAAGTCCTAAGGAACCCTAAAAATGTTAACATTATCAAGCTCCTAAGTGTAGTTGAAACTCCAATCAAAGTCCTAAGGAACCCTAAAAGTTGACCACTTAATCAAATTCCTCAATGTAGTAAAACCCCAATCAAAGTCCTAAGGAACCCTAAAAATTTTAACATTATCAAGCTTCTAAGTGTAGTTGAAACTCCAATCAAAGTCCTAAGGAACCCTAAAAGTCGACCATTTAATCAAATTCCTCAATATAGTATAACCCCAATCAAAACCCTATACGGAACCCTAAATTTTACGTAAAGCCAGATCCTCAACGGGTCGGAACCGCTAGAAAGGACCTTGTCGCGCGACCTACAAGTAGGTCCTAAATGAAGTAAAACGGCAGACATAGGAGGAGGGGGTTCTGGGGGGCTAAGGGGGGTCACAGCACGGCTCGCTTCGCTCGCCGCGCTGTTCCCCGTGGTCGCGTGGCGGCTCGCTTCGCTCGCCGCGACGCTCCCCCCGGGTTCAGGAAGAGGGGGTTCTGGGGGGCTTAGGGGGGTAACAGCACGGCTCGCTTCACTCGCCACGCTGTTCCCCGTGATCGCGTGGCGGCTCGCTTCGCTCGCCGCGACGCTCCCCCCGGGTTTCGGAGGAGGGGGTTCTGGGGGGCTTAGGGGGAGTCACAGCACGGCTCGCTTCGCTCGCCGCAATGCTCCACTCGAAAAAAAAGGCTTAAAAATAGGGCATTTTTAGGTTTTTTAAATAATAAAGGGGTCTAGAGGGAAAGGGGGGAAAAATTTATATTGCTTTCAAAATAATCTCACCTTCCCTACATGACCCAAAAAAAAAAGTGCTCAACGCCGCTAAAGAAGTTTTCACTTCAAAAACTTTGCATTTAAATAAGAATTATATTGACTCCGCTTTTTATTGTTTATTATTTGCAATAATTTAATTTGGAGATCCTTGGCTTTTTTTCACTTGTTATAATTATTGCACAATAATTGTGCAGTTCTGTGAAAGTGGGCAATTCTCGTGCAGTTTAATGTTTTTTTATTATGAACTCTACGTTGTAGTCTTAGGGTACATTTCTACAAAAACATCCGTCTTACGCTTTTTCGATTTTTATTATGAACTCTACGTTGTAGTCTTAGGGTACATTTCTACAAAAACATCCGTTTTACGCTTTTTCGATCAGGGTCACGTGATCCTGACGCGAGTTTAAGATTTTATACCCATTACAGAAAGTGCTCAACGCCGCTAAAGAAGTTTTCACTTCAAAAAATGTAGGTACCTACTAACTCTGCAAGACATAAGACAGTTTAGTAAAAGGTCTCATACACATTTTTGTTAGGTTGTAAAGGTTTACAACAAAATAAAGTGATACTGGTTCGGCGAAGTACTTTTTTATTTTAAGAATCATTACCCTAAGCCACACTCGCACTCGGCCTCGCAGCCATCGCAACTAAAATTCCTCACGCGAGGAGCTGACGATGCCAAACGGTGACATAACGGAACTGAAGAGACGGAGTTCCGCTTCAAGCCACAGCGGACTCGTCGCGACTCGTTCGAGGAGTCCGCGCGCTCGCTCCCCCACCACCGCGGGCGAGCCATCCTCCCATCCGTGGCACTCCAGCCCCCATGCAGCGCCTCCGGGCCACCGGGTGTCCGTGGTGGCGCGCCGGCAGGAGGGGGCGCAGGAGGGGGCACGCCGCACTCCAGTAGGCCCAGCAAGCCATCGCACTCGGGACGAGGCGGGAGGGGGAGGGACGACCTCGTTACAACAGCTCGTCGCTAGCCGACTGGCTGGTAGCGCGGCTCCGCCACACCTAACACCATCGAATAATTTTGCATCATTATACTCATACTCATACTCATACTCATATTATTTATTGCAATTATTATGTTACATGGTGAGGTCTTAAAGTTAAAAATGGTAAATACATAATAGGCCCTAATGTTCAGGGCATAGCAATATCTGGAGTGGAAGCGGGCCGAAGTCTGAAAAAATAGATAAATTAAAAGCTAGTTGTTATTTTTATATTATTAAGTCAATTAAATTAGTATTATATAGTAGCGCAGGCAGTGTATCATTGAAAAAGTCATTTAAATTATAATAGCTAAAAACTAAAAACTACAAAAAAAATCTGGTGGATCCGCACAATATAAATTTTGTCAATCTTCGATAAGCGCTCTGGATTACAAACTGATCGGTTTCATCGGACTCACGTGGATTGCATCGCCCGCCAGCACCAGCAGCAGCGGGCGCGCCGCCCCGCGTGACGTCACCAGTAGCGCGGCAGGGGCGGCGGTGGGGGGCGGCCCCCCGCCCGGGGCCCCGCTCCACGCGCTCCACACCCGCACCGCGCCCGCGCCTGTGGGGCTGCAACACACGGCCCGGGGTCAGTCGCCTCGCGCGCCTCGCACCACACGACACCGAAGATCGCTCACCTCGCGAAGTAAAGGTGGGAGAGCGAGCCCTGCAGGGTCCCCTCCCCCCCCGCGCCCGCGCCCGCCCCCGCCCCCGCCGGGTCGCACACGCGCCGCAGCACGCACAGCGCCGGCAAGGACACGCACCAGGCGCCGCCCCCGCGCAGCGACACCCACGCGCCGCAGCCGCTGGAACGACACACCTTGTAATGGGAGCGGAGGAGGCCGCACAGGGGGAGGGGGAGGGGGAGGGGCCCTCACCTCGGCAGCGGCACGAGGCAGAGAGGCGCCGCGGGCAGGGCGCGCGTGGCACTCGGCGCGTCGCACAGGGCGCGCACGGCGGCCTCGGTGGGCGGCGCGGGCTCGGGCGCCCCCTCGCGCTCCCCCCGCGCGCTGGCCGCCGCAGCGCGCGCTCGCCACCGCGCGGCCAGCTCCCCGTGGCGGCGCGCCTGCAGGGGCGCCGGGCGGCGCGCGCGCAGCCTCCAGGCACGCAGCACCCCCGCGTCTCCAACGCCCCCATCTCCACTGCTGGTCAGTAGAAGTGGTGCCGTCGACAGACTCGCTTCCTGTCGACGGAAGTCATACGTTTAAGAGCATTCTGAGAGCATTTTGTGAAAATTTAGAATTTTTAAAAATAATGTCCTTAGCTAATAAAATCCTAAAGATTTTTGCAACATTTTGCATTGATGCTGTTCCTATTAGTCGTAACGTGATTTTAAATAGTCAAAAGCCTTCCTCGATAAACGGACTATAACACAAAAATATTTAATCAATTCGGACCAGCAGTTCCCGAGATTAGATTTCCTATTGCGTTTTATTTCTCGGTGAACTCAGTGAAACGATAATAAAAGCGATGATTAAAAAAAAAAGCTTACTCGCCCTCGTCACAGCTCTGAAGTACAGTTCGTGATCGTCAACATCGGCGCGGTCCTCTGCCGCGGGCGAGGGGGCGGCGGCGTCCGGCTCCGAGGGCGTCTCCACGACAACTGCCGACCTGCGATGACACGAAGCACACTCGGTGAAGCGGCCTGAAGGAAGGGGGTGGGGGGGTCACATCCCGTGCGCCTCCCTCGCGGGGTGCGGGGACTCACGTGACGGGTGCGCCGCCCTCGTTGAAGATGCGGAGCAGCGGGCTCGTCACGCCGGCGTACTCCGACTTAGTCTCCTGTAACGAATGCAGTCGTGAGTGGCGAGGCTGCCCCCCCCCCCCCTCCCCCGGGGCGTGGGGCGCGGGGCGCGGCAGACCTGCGTGGCCGCGTTCAGGGTGACGGTGGTGCAGGCGAGGCGCGGCGCCAGCGCGCGCAGCTCCAGCGAGAGGTAGGCGTCCCCCCCCGCGTGCGCCCAGCACCCCCCCGCGCCGGGCCCGCACCGCGCGCGGGACAGCACGTGCCCCCCCCCCTCCTCTGTAACGGACGACAACATGAGCATGAGGCGCTGCACGGGTAGCGGCGACAGCACGCTCCGTACCGTCGAGCTGCAGCACCAGCAGCTCGCGAGCCGGCGCGAGCGCGAGCGTCCCCACGACCAGCAGGCGCGCGCCCCCGCTCGCGAACAGCGCGCGCTCGGCGCTCGCCCAGCCGCGCGCGCGCAGACTCGTGTTCCAGCAGTGCCGCCACCTGCACTCGCCATCGCTCATATGCATGCTCCAAATCTATTTAAATATTACAAATAGCAAATGAGCAAGTAATAGTTTCTTGAGATATCATAATATGCAGTGGCTAGTGTATTGCACATCGGCGAAGTAACGCACCGCGAGCTCGGCGTCCTGCGACACGAGCGCCAGCCGCCCCCCCCGCGCCCCCTCCGCCAGCGCCGCGTGCCGCGCGCCCCGCAGCCCGGGGGGCGAGGAGGAGGGGCAGGGGGCGGGGGGGACGCGCTCCCACCCCGCCACCGAGCGCACGTACTCGTCGCGCCACGACCCTGCGCCTGCGCCGACATTACATTACATTACATTACATTACATTACATTACATTACAGCTGTAGGCAATCAATATTGCGCATCGGCTTTTCTGCTTTTATAGAACGCAATCTCTTTTTGACGCATGCTACCTTCGATTAAATCAAACTTGATTTATTAATCGAAGCACGCTACGCTTTATGAAGCCGATATTAGCCGATGTGCAATATTTGTTGCCTATTTGTGAATGCACTCCTCCCTCCTGCGAATATAAACTAATTTATTTTAGATTAAATGGAACTACGAGGGCTGTTAGATTAGTCGGTTTGAATTGGTTGGTTTTCGAAACTAATAACTAGCAAAATACATATAATAGCAAAAGCTAGCTAGTGCTATTAACAGGTTAGCTGTCCCGAAGCAAGTTTCGATCTTCTTTGTACACGTCCTCGTAGTAAATAATGACATATCTACATCATTGGCCATGAGGCACATATGCCTCATGGACGTACCAGTGCAATCACCCATGAGGCACATGTGCCTCATCGGACAGCTAACCTGTTAATAGCACTGTTCGCCCACAAGTGAAAAAACTTTTGAAACTAGGTATAGTTCATGCATTTCACGAAGACGCATCCAGTGATATTTATCTGGTTGTAATAAGAGCCAAAATGCTCTAATTGACGCGTCTTCATGAAATGCATGAACTATATCATGGTTTTTACCACAATTTTTCATAAACAATGGGATATATACCATGATTAAATTTTGTAAGTTTTGGCTGTGCCGAAATATCGGGAGTCAAAACTCACACGGTAAATACACCGTTGTCATACAAAATTTGTGAATATTTAGTCCAACTGTGCTTTCTTTTCTCGATGCATAGTACACTTCCCTATCTAAATATACATGTACCTAAGAAAATTGGCAACGACCCAAAGTAGTGATTCGCTATGGAATGGAGACACGTTATCGTATGTACCGACCGGGCGGACGTGCGGCGGCGGCGGCAGCGGCTAGCGCGCGCGGCGCGGGCGCGCGGCGCAGCAGCAGGCGGCGCCACAGCAGCGGCGCGGCGGCGGCGCGGCGCCACGCGCGGCACGCCCCCCCCGCGCGGCACAGCGCCCCCCCCTCCAGCCACGCGAACACCAGCTGCAGCACGCACGCGCACACCCCCTCCGCCGCCCCCGCCCCCTGCCATGCGCTCCACTCCCGCTCATCACTCTCCGCGCACTCCGCGCACTCCGCGCACTCCGCGTCGGCGTCGAGGAGCGCCATTCATGCGCCGCTATCGCTAGTCGCTAGTCAGAGCGCGTCCCTCTCTCCGCCGGCGCCGGCGCACACTGAGCGGATCGTGTTGTAGTTGTAGTGTAGGTGCGCAGGCGCAACAGACCGGAGAGCAACAACTAATGTGTCAATTGCGACGATGTTTATTTACAACGTTAGGTAAACGAGCTGGTATGCCCGAGCTTTGCTCGGTTTTTAACTTTTGTCTCGAGTGTTTACGTAGATGTTCAATAGATGGCGTTCTCCGTGAACTTAATTCGTGATTTCGACTACTCGGCAAGAGATGGCGCAAAATTTTTTATAATTAAAATAACTTTTAACCTGAGTCTTTTCTGCTTGCAAGATTTGACAAAAACAAATAGGTCAAACTAAAAAAGTTGTTTAATTATATCCTGAACGCTCAATAAAAGCTTTATATTGAGAAGGCGACATCCTTTTCCGGCGAATTTCTACCAGTTTTCATACTTTTATACAGTCAACATCCGGTCAAGTGGCGCCACCTGGCAGCCGCGCGCAGTTTTACTTCGTTAAACATGCAGCGCCATATTGAACTCATTGGCGTTTTGTTTTCCGTCGAAGCAACATGTGTCCAGCAGCTAGCTCTGCGACGACCGTGGTTGCTAATAATATTTTAAATCTTTGTTCTTACAAAAGAGAATAAATAATTAATTTTATTTAGTGAAGTGTTCTTCTTTAAGCAGTGCAAGGAGGGAAAACCGTGAGTACCCTCATAATAATAAAAAATGAACGTGATTAATTTTTTTTAACGATTTTTTCGTTCGGATCACGTTCTTATAGTTTTAAAAAAAAAAAATCCAGTTTATTTATATAGTTTAGTTTCATTTTCAGTAGTACATTTTATTGTGCACATAAGTTGTGGTTGGTATACGTGCCGTTCTTTGAGGCAAAAGCCGGAACCGCTGTCAAAGCTATAAAATGAACAAATAGGCATGGCGTCGTTTGAACGTATTTTTAGAATTGTTTTCCAAACAATTTGCTAATATTTATTTTTCATAGTACTTCTGCCTTCTGTGTGATCGTGGGTTCGATCCCCACCGAAATACGTGTGATGAACATGGGTCTTTGTTCTGAGGTTACAATGTTTTTCCGAGGAGGTTAAATCAAAATCGTAGAAGGAATAGTTTTTTATTGAATATTATCATTCGTTCATTGCTTCATGTTAACTGCTATTTGATATCCAGTGCGTTTTGCTTAAAGTCTTATACCCTAACATACTCCAGGTTTCATAGACTTGGAAACAAACAAAGAGGGGTAAAACGTATGATACCTGACGTCATCGGGCCATACCTACCTATACGGTTAAGCATTGTTAAAATAATATTAAATTTTATTTTGTTTTTGATAAAAATTATGCCTACCTTCCCAAAGCAGAAATAATATTACTTATATTCTCTCTTGGGTTTATTATACGAATACGTTTACTTCTAGAAAAATCTTAAGAAACTTTTTTCTTAATACCCACTTTATTATTTTAAAACTATGTTCATCACACCATCGCTTTCAATCAGTTTACTGGTCACCGACTCGAAGGTTTACTATAAAGTTTTCAAGTAAAAAGGCTTACTTTATTAGCAGCAAGGTATTTTTGGTCTTGAGAACCTACCAGCCACCCCTCGCGGGGGTAAGGCGTTTGTGAACTAGCTGCGTTCTATGGAATGGAACTCTATAGACCTCCAGTGAAACTGGCCTGTTCCTGTTAAGTCTGAAAAGAGAAACTCAATCAACCTAACAACCGCCCTCGCGGGGGTTAGGCGTTTGTAAAGTGTGTTCTATCGAGTTGAACTCTCTAAACTTCCAGTGAAACTGTCTCGCTAAATCGAATGGATTCTCGCAAGAGAACCTCGATCAACTTAACAGCCACCTCTCGCGGGGGTTAGGCGTAAAGCGAATTTGTGTTCCATCGCGTGGAACTCTGTGAACTATTGGTAAGTGAATCTAGTCTCTGAAATGTAGTGGTTCTCACAAGAAAAAATTTAATCTTACAACTGCCTCTCGCGGGGGTTAAGTGTTTTAACTGTGTTCCATCATACAGATTTGATACAAATTTAGTAAATGTGCCTGTATCAAGTACAGCCTTGTGGGTTGGAAATTTAAGCCACATTTAAACTCGCACAGGGGTCAACACTCGAATGTGCAATATACGAACTGTGTTTTTACAATGAGAAAGGTAAGTAACGAGTCGCGACTCGAAAGTGAAGATTATAATGACCTCGAGAAGTTCATTATGGTGTAAGTGCTGGCTTAGGCATATATAAAATAAAAATAAATACAACACTATCTAGCCCCAAACTAAGCAGAGCTTGTACGATGGGAACCAGATAGCTGATATAGTACATAGATACTTAAATAAAAGAAATAATACTCAAGGTAAGGAAAGCCAGTTACACACTTCCATCCAATAAAGTGTTTTACATCAAGAGCCTAGTCTTGTTTGATCTAATGAAAAATGGCTCTTTTAAATCCACTGAAATGCTTGTCATAGTGTAAGTAGACCCTTGTCTGCTTTTGGACCCGAACCTAAAAGTGCAACCCTTAAAGTATTTGCCAAAGATAGGAATTTCTTAATTTCCGAGTTAACCTAAACCGAACCTAACTCTTAGATTTACACTGTACTGTGTTTTTGCAAGTCGCACACATAGGTGCGTTTCACATAACCTCATTCAGGCTAAGCACGCTTTTTAAACAAATATTTGTTGTGAATCTTTATGATCATTTGTCTTGAATGGGACAAAACAAAGACATTCTTTGCGAACATTTAAAATTACGTAAGAAATTCAAGACTACCCTCTTAAAAGCATCAGACTTTTAGACTTTGCCAACCTTGTAGTTCATCATGGTGCTAAATTAATGTTTATACATTTATTAAAACTAGCAAAGACCTACCCTACCTAAGGATGCCTTAAAACACATCACTAAGTTATCAGGGTTCAGGAACAATTAAAATGAAATGAATGTTTTATGAAAAGCAATTTCATGCGATTATTTTTACGCATTGAGAAAAGATACCAAGGAGGACCATGTTTTTCCTAGCAAGACAGAGTGTCTTTTGACGTTTCAGTATTTGACAAAGTCGTACCAATTTGTACCTTATTTATACTTTGCCGTTTGGTTTTTGACACTAATAAACCGTTCATTAGTGGCGTGTGGTACACGCACAAAAAACGCATTATTGCCGGTCTATCTGCGCGAGCAGGGGCCTTATTCGCGATTACATTGGAGATTCCGTGCCCAAAACGTGTGACTTTACAACGTGATCTAAACGCAAACGCGCCTTTGTGTGGAATCGAAAAAAGGTATTCTGTATGCCACAAGACTAGTTGTCTATGCCCCACGTTTGATCTTTTGGTTGTTTCACATGATTCGTTCAAAATCCGACTATTGCTAAGCCGATGTCTTAACGTGTTCACGTAACGCGCGTGGGTTGGCAATAGCGAATAACGGCCCAGGTGTTGGTATGTCGATGTGTTTACGTCATTACCACCCTCCTGAGTGGCGGCCAACTTATGCTACTATAATGCTTGTAAAGTAACTTCGGTTGTTTGTCTCTGAAATCGCACGTGCAGTCTTTAGTCAAGTAAATATTTTTTTTTTTTTTTGAGATGCGGTCTACCTGCAAATATTTTAGTAAGGAACCGTCAAGGTTTACAACGCGGTCACTATACTATGAAACTACCCACACATGCTCGTGGATGTAATGTATCTACCATCCTAAGTACACACTCCCCAAAGCGTGTATGCTATTGTTTCCTAGCGAAAAACTGTAGTTTGCCGAAATAATTTATTTATATAAACAAATGGAATACGGATCAATACCGATGCTTAATAGGTACGTTGCGTTGATAATTTTTACCGTTGCTTGATCAAAATTTGCTTAAGTGTGTAATAACGTGTGGTTTGTAACCATCTTTAGTGTAGCACTAAAAGCTGCTTTTGGGGTCACAACTAACAATGATAGGTATCAGATTTTCATTCCCGCCAATTTGACTGTGCGCGGTTTTTTTTTAGCATTTAAAAAAAAATATTGTGTACAAAAAAAACGAAACGAAAGATGTTTCACATTAATATGATTCCACAACATTACAACAGTCACTTCATAATCCTAATATCAAGATATCAAGTTAACTTACCTTAAAACCTCGGCCTGCCTCCATGTTTTCTATACCCATGCAGAGTCCATGTGATACCTAATTACACCTAAAAACGATGTATGCAGAAACTAAACCATGTGTAAAGCAATAAATGTATTGAGTATTGAGTACTTAGTAGTCATGATCCCCCAGTAGGATTACACTAGGATACCCGTATCGTGGGTATCAGGAACTACGAGTGACCCGCTACAAATATTTGCAGATCTTACAAACATTTATTCCGCAGTAAACTCATTCAAAGCATTGAGTTATATGCATAAAAAACGGAAACTAAAATATTATCGATATAGCCAAATTGGCTGGTGTAGTACATCACTAGCACAGATGCCTAAATCAATACATTTTATTTTACAATAATTAATGGTTTTACACTTAGTTTGCATCAATAACACTTATGAATCTAGGACTAACATGAAATAAAATTTGATTATTACTCTTTTTCTGGTAAAAAATCTCGCTCTTTTAGCATGTAAAAAGATGAAATATATTGACTAAGACTTACGTATTAAATGACTATTCCGGGTCTTTTACACCTCCTTTTGTTGTTCTGGAAGAACAATACACAGCAGAACAACACATTTTTTCACTAGGTGAATTGATTTTGTAGAAACGCTTTATTTTTAACACAATTTATTGAGTTTTCTCAGCACTGCATCACAATGTTTTGTCCAACATGTCGGAAATCAACAGACACGATTTACACAGGAGTAAGGTGTTGCCAAACTTACATTTACTTTCTCTTCTACTCGTAGCTACGTTCCGTGGGATAGACAAAGATAAGATCACTGGTGTAATACACAGCTAAGTAAGAGCGGCAACGCCTTATCGCGGCTTCCATTTGTGATTCCACTTCCCTGGTTTCGCCGCCTGCAGGCGGAAAAAAATCGCGTCGCTGCTGAGCAGAGTTCGTGGAAGTCCCAATACCATCCTGGGCACCATTGCTGCCAAATGGGACAGCCCTTTTTTAAAACACTGTGTGCGGGTAATGACGGCATAGGTGATGCACTTAAGGACGTCATTATCCGGACATCAGAACGTTTATTTATTTTTTATTATTTGTTTTGTTTTGTGAGCCAGCCTAACATAGTTATTAAGTTTGTACCTACTAACAACTTAACAACTATGGATCAAGTTATCTGAAATAAAATAATATTTAATTTTTTAAATTTTTTTATAATACTGAAACGCTTATAAGTAGGTACATTATGCTAAGTAACAAAAGATAATATAAGTTAAAATAACAAGAGTATCAAAGTGACGCTAATAAGCTCTCATAACTGGCAGAAAACATTGCACGGTTGTAGGCAATAAATATTGCACATCGGTTTTCGTCCGATCTGCTATCTCTTTCTGACGTATACTATGAAGCCGGAATTACCCGATGTGCAATATTTGTTGCCTACTCCTACTATAGTCATTCGTCACCGTGCGATCGGAGAGAAAGAAGGAGCTACATCAAGGTGAGCTCTCTCTTGACTAGCTGTGCGTACGCGGCGCCGGCCTCGGCGAGGTCGCGGTCGCCGGCCGAGCGGTCGAGCGAGTCGAGCGAGCCGCGCCCCCCCCGCCCCGCGCTCCCCTCCTCCGCCTGGCGCTGCTTCAGCCGGATCTCGCGCATGCGCGCCTCCAGGATGCGCTCGCGCTTCGCCTCGCGCTCCAACATCTGCAACCGCAAGCTCGCCTCAGCCCCCGCACTCAGGTGGCGGGGGACGGGGTGTGCGGGGAGCGGGCCCCGCACACCCCGTCCCCCGCCACCCGCCACTCACCAGCGTCAGGAGAGCCTTGTCGTTCTTGTCGGACTGCGCGAGGGTCTGCGTCAGCTCCACCATGTAGATGTTCCCCTTGCGACTGCCGCAAGCGACCATCGTGCCCTGCGGAGACACCTTCGGTTAGCGTCGCCAAATACTAACATCTTCGATCGTAGCGGAAGGGTTGCATAAGGTTTTTGTGTTTATTTAGAAGAAGAAACTTTTCAACAATGTCCAGCACCAACAGAACGGCTCCCACTGACCTGGTCGTGCAGGCGCGCGCGCACCAAGGGCTCGGCGCACACCTGCATGCTGAGGACGGGCGCGGCGCCGGCTCCCACTGACCTGGTCGTGCAGGCGCGCGCGCAGCAAGGGCTCGGCGCACACCTGCATGCTGAGGACGGGCGCGGCGCCGGCTCCCACTGACCTGGTCGTGCAGGCGCGCGCGCAGCAAGGGCTCGGCGCACACCTGCATGCTGAGGACGGGCGCGGCGCCGGCTCCCACTGACCTGGTCGTGCAGGCGCGCGCGCAGCAAGGGCTCGGCGCACACCTGCATGCTGAGGACGGGCGCGGCGCCGGCTCCCACTGACCTGGTCGTGCAGGCGCGCGCGCACCAAGGGCTCGGCGCACACCTGCATGCTGAGGACGGGCGCGGCGCCGGCTCCCACTGACCTGGTCGTGCAGGCGCGTGCGCACCAAGGGCTCGGCGCACACCTGCATGCTGAGGACGGGCGCGGCGCCGGCTCCCACTGACCTGGTCGTGCAGGCGCGCGCGCACCAAGGGCTCGGCGCACACCTGCATGCTGAGGACGGGCGCGGCGCCGGCTCCCACTGACCTGGTCGTGCAGGCGCGTGCGCAGCAAGGGCTCGGCGCACACCTGCATGCTGAGGACGGGCGCGGCGCCGGCTCCCACTGACCTGGTCGTGCAGGCGCGCGCGCACCAAGGGCTCGGCGCACACCTGCATGCTGAGGACGGGCGCGGCGCCGGCTCCCACTGACCTGGTCGTGCAGGCGCGCGCGCAGCAAGGGCTCGGCGCACACCTGCATGCTGAGGACGGGCGCGGCGCCGGCTCCCACTGACCTGGTCGTGCAGGCGCGCGCGCACCAAGGGCTCGGCGCACACCTGCATGCTGAGGACGGGCGCGGCGCCGGCTCCCACTGACCTGGTCGTGCAGGCGCGTGCGCACCAAGGGCTCGGCGCACACCTGCATGCTGAGGACGGGCGCGGCGCCGGCTCCCACTGACCTGGTCGTGCAGGCGCGCGCGCAGCAAGGGCTCGGCGCACACCTGCATGCTGAGGACGGGCGCGGCGCCGGCTCCCACTGACCTGGTCGTGCAGGCGCGTGCGCACCAAGGGCTCGGCGCACACCTGCATGCTGAGGACGGGCGCGGCGCCGGCTCCCACTGACCTGGTCGTGCAGGCGCGCGCGCACCAAGGGCTCGGCGCACACCTGCATGCTGAGGACGGGCGCGGCGCCGGCTCCCACTGACCTGGTCGTGCAGGCGCGTGCGCAGCAAGGGCTCGGCGCACACCTGCATGCTGAGGACGGGCGCGGCGCCGGCTCCCACTGACCTGGTCGTGCAGGCGCGCGCGCACCAAGGGCTCGGCGCACACCTGCATGCTGAGGACGGGCGCGGCGCCGGCTCCCACTGACCTGGTCGTGCAGGCGCGCGCGCACCAAGGGCTCGGCGCACACCTGCATGCTGAGGACGGGCGCGGCGCCGGCTCCCACTGACCTGGTCGTGCAGGCGCGCGCGCAGCAAGGGCTCGGCGCACACCTGCATGCTGAGGACGGGCGCGTGCTGCCGCCGCAGCAGGTCCCACAGGGACAGCACTCCGTTCGCCTGCGCCAGCACCAGCAGCGACAGCCTGTGGGGGAAGACACTCCTCACTGACACGCATTTCTTATTATTTACACCTTATTGAATTGTACGGCCGTTTATAGACACAATGATCGATGTGAGTCGAGCCTCAAGTATAGATTTTCAGACTATTCTCAATGGATGAGTGATAAAATTATTTCTTGAGGCTCAGCTATCAGTTCCAGATGTCGTAGTCGAGAGCAATCTTGTGTAAGTTAGAGCTTAGTTGTAAGCAGCATAGTTAACCTGGTGGGGCTCCACGTGCCGGCGGTGACCTTGTGCCGCTGCGGGGGCGACCACACGACGGCGGAGTCGCGGCAGTCCTCGCTCCACACGCGCGCCGTCCAGTCGCCCACCGTCAGGAAGTTCTTCAGGAAGCCGGGGTTGCGCTCCAGGGACCACACCGGCCCCAAGTGCGCATCGAACTGACACACACATCAGATAACTAACATTACCGACCAAAGTTAGTTTTATAACTATAACAACCAAGTCTCTTTTCAGTGCAAAAAGATCGGGACAGCTAGGGGTTAAAGAGATAGTGTCACCTTGGCGGGAAGCTTCTCCATGGGGGTCTTGCCCTTGCGGTTACCGCAGACGACGCTGCCGTGCTCCGTGCCGCACATGAAGCGCGTGGGGATGGTCGGCTCGAACTCCAGCGCGCTGACGCCTGACGCGCGCGCCATGCTCTGCACCTCGAACGACGACTTCACCACGTCGATGATCATCTCCTCGGTGGGCTCCTCCATGTTGCGCAGGTCCCACCACTTGCAGACGCCGTCGGGTCCGCTCGAGAAGAACTCCATGCCGGACTTGGCGTTGATGAAGAGCACGTTCCTGACGAGGTCCCGATGCGCCACGTGCGGCGGACAGCACAGCGCGGCGCGGCGCGGCGCCCGCCGGTCCCACGCCGCCACCTGCCCGCTGGCCAGCCCGCCCGCCAGCAGCGCCGGCTCGCGCGCGTTGTACTGCAGGTCCAGCAGCGCGCAAGGCGGCGCGATCGTCGTCTCGGGGCAGTTCGCGTTCTCCACGTCCCAGATGTAGGCGAGCAGCGGCGCGCGCGGCGTGCGGGACACGTCCGCGTCCAGGTAGGTGACGGCGAGCCGCGACCCGCCCTCCGGCTGCCAGCAGATGGAGCTGACGGGGCGCGCGGGCGGCGGGTCGCGGTACACGTTCACGGTGCGGCACCCGATGCGCTCGGGCGCCGGCACCCGCGCCATCTCCGCGTAGTACGTGCGGTACATGTCGATGGCGTTGTTCTGGTGCACGTAGTGGTCCACCCCCTGCGACAAGCGGACCCTCAGAGCGGCAGGCCGGCGGACGGGGGCCCACCGGCCGCACAAGGAGAGAGGTACCGACCGGCGCGATGGACATGACGCAGTGCACGTAGTTGTCGTCCTTCTCGAGCTTGCGCCGGTAGCGCTGCGTCGCCTCCGGGTCCACCACCGGCACGTCCTTGGGCCAGCCTCCCTCGGCGTGGTTGGCGCCCGTCGTCGAGTACTCGGCCCTGCGCGCAGAAGGGAGAGGGGGGGGGGGGGGTTAGCGGTGATGGTGTTGAGGCGGTGGTGCGAGTAGGCGGGGGCGTGCTGCGTGGCGCGGTGCACGGGGTTGTACCGCGCGCGCGGCTCACCTGATGGTGTTGAGGCGGTGGTGCGAGTAGGCGGGGGCGTGCTGCGTGGCGCGGTGCACGGGGTTGTAGCGCGCGCGCGGCTCACCTGATGGTGTTGAGGCGGTGGTGCGAGTAGGCGGGGGCGTGCTGCGTGGCGCGGTGCACGGGGTTGTACCGCGCGCGCGGCTCACCTGATGGTGTTGAGGCGGTGGTGCGAGTAGGCGGGGGCGTGCTGCGTGGCGCGGTGCACGGGGTTGTACCGCGCGCGCGGCTCACCTGATGGTGTTGAGGCGGTGGTGCGAGTAGGCGGGGGCGTGCTGCGTGGCGCGGTGCACGGGGTTGTAGCGCGCGCGCGGCTCACCTGATGGTGTTGAGGCGGTGGTGCGAGTAGGCGGGGGCGTGCTGCGTGGCGCGGTGCACGGGGTTGTAGCGCGCGCGCGGCTCACCTGATGGTGTTGAGGCGGTGGTGCGAGTAGGCGGGGGCGTGCTGCGTGGCGCGGTGCACGGGGTTGTAGCGCGCGCGCGGCTCACCTGATGGTGTTGAGGCGGTGGTGCGAGTAGGCGGGGGCGTGCTGCGTGGCGCGGTGCACGGGGTTGTAGCGCGCGCGCGGCTCACCTGATGGTGTTGAGGCGGTGGTGCGAGTAGGCGGGGGCGTGCTGCGTGGCGCGGTGCACGGGGTTGTAGCGCGCGCGCGGCTCACCTGATGGTGTTGAGGCGGTGGTGCGAGTAGGCGGGGGCGTGCTGCGTGGCGCGGTGCACGGGGTTGTAGCGCGCGCGCGGCTCACCTGATGGTGTTGAGGCGGTGGTGCGAGTAGGCGGGGGCGTGCTGCGTGGCGCGGTGCACGGGGTTGTACCGCGCGCGCGGCTCACCTGATGGTGTTGAGGCGGTGGTGCGAGTAGGCGGGGGCGTGCTGCGTGGCGCGGTGCACGGGGTTGTAGCGCGCGCGCGGCTCACCTGATGGTGTTGAGGCGGTGGTGCGAGTAGGCGGGGGCGTGCTGCGTGGCGCGGTGCACGGGGTTGTAGCGCGCGCGCGGCTCACCTGATGGTGTTGAGGTGGTGGTGCGAGTAGGCGGGGGCGTGCTGCGTTGCGCGGTGCACGGGGTTGTACCGCGCGCGCGGCTCACCTGATGGTGTTGAGGCGGTGGTGCGAGTAGGCGGGGGCGTGCTGCGTGGCGCGGTGCACGGGGTTGTAGCGCGCGCGCGGCTCACCTGATGGTGTTGAGGTGGTGGTGCGAGTAGGCGGGGGCGTGCTGCGTGGCGCGGTGCACGGGGTTGTAGCGCGCGCGCGGCTCACCTGATGGTGTTGAGGCGGTGGTGCGAGTAGGCGGGGGCGTGCTGCGTGGCGCGGTGCACGGGGTTGTAGCGCGCGCGCGGCTCACCTGATGGTGTTGAGGCGGTGGTGCGAGTAGGCGGGGGCGTGCTGCGTGGCGCGGTGCACGGGGTTGTAGCGCGCGCGCGGCTCACCTGATGGTGTTGAGGCGGTGGTGCGAGTAGGCGGGGGCGTGCTGCGTGGCGCGGTGCACGGGGTTGTAGCGCGCGCGCGGCTCACCTGATGGTGTTGAGGCGGTGGTGCGAGTAGGCGGGGGCGTGCTGCGTGGCGCGGTGCACGGGGTTGTAGCGCGCGCGCGGCTCACCTGATGGTGTTGAGGCGGTGGTGCGAGTAGGCGGGGGCGTGCTGCGTGGCGCGGTGCACGGGGTTGTACCGCGCGCGCGGCTCACCTGATGGTGTTGAGGCGGTGGTGCGAGTAGGCGGGGGCGTGCTGCGTGGCGCGGTGCACGGGGTTGTACCGCGCGCGCGGCTCACCTGATGGTGTTGAGGCGGTGGTGCGAGTAGGCGGGGGCGTGCTGCGTGGCGCGGTGCACGGGGTTGTAGCGCGCGCGCGGCTCACCTGATGGTGTTGAGGCGGTGGTGCGAGTAGGCGGGGGCGTGCTGCGTGGCGCGGTGCACGGGGTTGTAGCGCGCGCGCGGCTCACCTGATGGTGTTGAGGCGGTGGTGCGAGTAGGCGGGGGCGTGCTGCGTGGCGCGGTGCACGGGGTTGTAGCGCGCGCGCGGCTCACCTGATGGTGTTGAGGCGGTGGTGCGAGTAGGCGGGGGCGTGCTGCGTGGCGCGGTGCACGGGGTTGCGCAGCATGTAGCGCGCGCGCTCGGCGGCGAGGGGGGCGATGGAGTCGCACAGCAGGGGGCCCTGCTCGCAGAACATCGCCTGCCGACCGAAGTTGCAGCGCAGCTTGCTATACTGGTAAGAAATATCCATTTTAAAATGGAAATTCAATGAGGCAAATGAAAACGATCAGAGAAAAAAATCAAAAATAGAATAGGTAGGTATGCAGTTTTCCTTGGCCAAAGCAGGAACATGAACTCTTTGCCTTTGGACGAAATCGGCGAAATACATCAAAGAGTAGGGAAACGTCAAAGAGATAAAAAGACCATAGACTATTAGAGGACTTCTTGCTGCGTAGGATTTCCAACCTCCTCAGTAAGGCCCGTAACACACTGCTTGCAATCAGTTTGAATGAACCCAATGAACCACATCAAATAGAAAGCTGAATCTCTTTGATTCGGTGATCAGAGAATGCCTACATTTACAGAGAATACCTCTTATATTTAGCTGGTTCTGGTGAACCCCCTGCCCTGTAGCTACATTTTTACTATTATTTCCAATCGACTTCTTCTTATCGTGTCACTGATTCTTTCGAACCAAGCGTGGTGAAAGGATTTTAAGTGCGCAAAAATATGGAGATTAAATCAAACTATGTACATTTGCGTTACGACTGAGTTTCTACCACGAGTTAAAAGTTTTTACAAGTACCTAGACCACCGGAACCAGCAAAATTTTGAAAGTGGACTATTATAAAAAAAAGGTTGGGAGCCTCTGATCTCGAATAGATGCAAGGCAAGTCCCTAGGTTAGATTGTCTAAGCTCTGATCTATACAAACCAGCATGCCATCAACGCGGCTATCATTTACTAACTCAGACCAGTCCATTTGCAGAACATGCTCTTGACGATTTTCTAGGGGTACCTCTATACTACCAAAGCATAGCATTTCAAAGTTATTTTGGGAATTCTTGCTGCAGAAGACTCCAATACCTTCCTGCTTATCAGAGGGACACGGACGCGTGACGCGCTATGAAGACCTGAAACGGTGACCCGTTTCAGGTCTTCATAGCGTGTCACGGGTTTTTCAAACCAAGTGTGGTGAAAGGATTTTAAGTCTCCTTTTGTGCACTTGACACATGTTTTCGAACGTTAGCGTATTGCTTTTGCAAGTATTGGTAGGTATTCATTATTCTGTGGGTTCTACGACATGCCGATTTCGTCACGATGTTTTCCTTCACTGTTTGAAAGGGCAAGTCCCACTTCAACTACGAAAATGTTGTTTTGTTTCTGGGATTAGATTTTTGTCATTTCGGGAAGTCACATAGCTATTTCATTTTAATTGTTTTTCTGGTGTTATTTTGAGTTCTGTTGTGTAATTTCGGTGGTATTTAACCAACATTACTTGAGGTCTTAGCTCAAAGTGTTAGCAGTTGGAATTAAAGTGTATCTTATACCTTTAAACGAGAAAATCTTGTATATAATATACAGGGTGGAATTTTGTAATGCCACCTGGAGGGAAAGTACTCTTAATACTGCAGATAGAAAATTTTACTCAAAGGAAACATTCCTTTATTTTTAAATAGAAAGCAAACTGCATTCAAAGATTTTCGAAAATTCTCTTCTCCCACACCCGGGAATCGAACCGGCTAAAATCTGAAAAAAATATACCCTGTACTTTTATTGCATCGATCGTTAGGGTCAATTATAAGGATGAAATCTCTCTAACAAACATGATAAATTAAATGAAAGGAAAACCATTTTTGTAAATAATTAAATTAATCTTTCATTTAATTTATCATGTTTGTTAGAGAGATTTCATCCTTATAATTAACCCTAACGATCGATGCAATAAAAGTACAGGGTATAATTTTTTCCGATTTTAGACGGTTCGATTCCCGGGTGTGGGAGAAGTGAATTTTCGAAAATCTTTGAATGCAGTTTGCTTTCTATTCAAAAATAAAGGAATGTTTCCTTTGAGTAAAATTTTCTCCAGTATTAAGAGTACTTTCCCTCCAGGTGGCATTACAAAATTCCACCCTGTATACAGGGTGTCCCAGAAAGTATGGTCAAGCGAAATTCCAGAGATAGAACACCCTTTGGGGTACCCGAATGACCCCCATGTATGTTCCGCGATTTCTTATAGTTTTCTAGTTATGATTTTTTTTCCGAATTTTAGAAAATTTTCGACTTGAACCACTTAAAAAATTCTAAAAAAAAAAGTTGAAAACTTTCTTAAGATTTTTTTTTTGCTACTGAATACTGATGAGTGTTTCTTTTACGCATAGAATAATTGGCGACGTAACTTTGATAAAAACTATGAATATGTTGGTGTAAAGTCAGAAAATTACATTCGGTGAATTACGACTTCAATTTTCAACTTTAAATTAAAAATCTTAACAAGTGATTCCATGGTTTTAAAATAAATTTAAAAACTTAAACAAACTCCCAGCTTTCATAATTATTAAAAAAAAATAGGTCTTAATAGGCTACTTTGGCTAAAATCAGCCTTCAAAGACGGCGAGGTGGAAAATTCTTAAAATTAGCTATCTGATTAGAAAATAGATTTGGACCATTTTATCATTTCTAGGCTTAACTCGTTTGTTAACTAACCAAAAATGACTGCGGAAAAAGTAATATTTAATTAATATTTGAAGATATGAGTAACATTTATTAGCAAAAAAAATTCTTAATGTCGACCTTCTAGGTCGATACAAATCCTACACCGTCGTAAAAAGTTTTCCTTTAATCGTATGAAAGCTATTCTATTTGCCTTATTTTTTTCTTGGGCCTGTCTTAATTTTTGTTCTTAATTCGGCCATATTTCTGATTTCTTTGGCGTTAACTAATTCTTTGTAGTAGCCCCAACACAAATAAATTGATCGGGTTCAAGTCGGGGGACCGCGGTGGCCACGCAATAGGTCCTCCACGGCCGATCAACCTGCCTCTGAATCTTTCGTCCAAAAATGTTCTCTGACAATTCTCGCGAAGCGGCATGGAGCGCCGTCGTTTTGGAAAATCATGTTTGTTAACTGGTTCATATCTTCTAATAGGCCGTTGAGGTTATTTCGCAAGAAATTCAGGTAGGCCTGGACTGGACTTGAGCCCGATCGATTTCTTTGTGTTGGGACTACTACAAAGAATTAGTTTACGACAAAGAAATCAGAAATATGGCCGAATTAAGAACAAAAATTAAGACAGGCCCAAGAAAAAAATAAGGCAAATAGAATTAAAGGAAAACTTTTTACGACGGTGTAGGATTTGTATCGACCTAGAAGGTCGACATTAAGAATTTTTTTGTTAATAAATGTTACTCATATCTTCAAATATTAATTAAATATTACTTTTTCCGCAGTCATTTTTGGTTAGTTAACAAACGAGTTAAGCCTAGAAGTTATAAAATGGTCTAAATCTATTTTCTAATCATATAGCTAATTTTAAGAATTTTCCACCTCGCCGTCTTTGAAGGCTGATTTTAGCCAAAGTAGCCTATTAAGCACTATTTTTTTTTAATGATTATGAAAGCTGGGAGTTTGTTAAAGTTTTTAAACTTATTTTAAAACCATGGAATCACTTGTTAAGATTTTTAATTTAAAGTTGAAAATTGAAGTCATAATTCACCGAATGTAATTTTCTGACTTTACACCAACATATTCATAGTTTTAATCAAAGTTACGTCGCCAATTATTTTATGCGTAAAAGAAACACTCATCAGTATTCAGTAGCAAAAAAAAATCTTAAGAAAGATTTTTACTTTTTTTTTTAGAATTTTTTAAGTTGTTCAAGTCGAAAATTTTCTAAAATTCGGAAAAAAATTCATAACTCGAAAACTATAAGAAATCGCGGAACATACATGGGGGTGATTCGGGTACCCCAAAGGGTGTTTTATCTCTGGAATTTCGCTTGACCATACTTTCTGGGACACCCTGTATATATATTTAGGATCTCGGAAACTGAGCCAACGATTTTCATGAAATTAAGTATACAGGGGTTTTCAGGGACGATAAAACGATCTAGCTAGGATTCATTTTTCGAAAATATCCCCTTAATCGTAAAGTAAATAATCAACTTTATCATAAAATCATAACTCCTAGCGCCATCTGTTGATAAAGTCATGACTCATGAGTTAGTGGGACAGAGAACGCCATCTATTGATGAGTAGTGGAGTTTATTATTATGTCGGTAAGATCGAAAAATATTAATATTTAATCAGTATGTAAGTAGTTCGGGGTCGGCTTTAGCAAGGTATAGCAGGCGGAGGAAGGGAAAAAGGGTCAATGTTGTATTGGTTTGGTTTGGGTCCCTGATTATAACGCTATCACTATTATTACACGGAGTTGCATATTTTACGAGAAATTCGTGAAATAAGTTTCTAACATTAAAACAGTGTTATAGCGAAAACGGAACGTTAAAATGGCTGATTGACAACCAAATCTGTTCCACATTATAGTCTATGGTGCAAAACGACAAAACGGAACGTAAAAAAAAAAAGTGCAGTGTCATTCGTTTCGTTTGTTCTGTGCATTCCGTTTCTCTTCGAGTTGCGTGAATGTGCTCCCGTGTTCCGTGTTTCGTGGTTTTTCTACACAGAGCACCTCGACTTGAGTCAGTTAGGTTGGAAATGTGTGACAGAACCGACACAGAGCACCCCGACTCCACGTAGTCTTGAGGTCTTGAATTGAATTGAAGTCGACAGAGTAGACAGGTACCTAGTACCTTCACATCCATGTTATTGCATGCGCCTACTGCTACTGCTACTGCTGGAACAGATACAATAGCGGCGCGCGCTTGCTAACGGCCTGCGCACATCTAGGCGATGGCGATGGCGATGGCGATCAGCTGAAACGCTTTCAAATTTGATATTGTTGCGCAGGCGGTAGGTATATACCGTTTTAGGAAGAAAGAAAACCAGTTCACTTTAAAAAATAATAAACAAAGTTTATTCATCCATTGTTCCTCCTAAAACTTACAACATAATACATCTTAGTGTAGTATCAGTGCGTCCGAGTCGATCCTATGCTCGCCATCGCGCTAGCTCGTGTGGTCATGCGCTGGGTACGAGCGATGCCTCCTCTCTGCTCTGGTGCTTACTACTAGTTACCCTTTCGTAGGTAGGGCGGTACTATTCCTATCTGCAGATCAAGCGCTCCTCGTGTTAGAGAATGCTGTACACGTCAACACTTACGTCATCATTCACTTATTCCGCTCAATATAGGTATAATGTACTTGCCTAAATTTACAAAACTTAAAATATAACGGCACCGAGACGAGGTTGATAAATGAAAAGTTATAAATTGGTACTACTAGGCATCTGCCTGCCTGCCTGCCTGGCACGCTAACATAGGTACCGTGACAATACCCTAACCGTTATAAATATTGTTATTATGTAAAAGTAATCTCTTATTTTATCCCAAAAGAAGAGGTAACCATTGGTTGCAACTAACTCATTTAAAACATTTTGATGATCATAAACTTTAAAACACTAGCACACGCTAGCTAGCTAGGTCTGTAGGTACTCGTAAATAAAATGACTGCAGGCAAATACGTACCTACCAGTCGCATTCAATAAATACATGAGGTGAGTGTACCAGCATTGCGGCTAGGAGGGCTCGCCACACAATTACAATGATTTGTACATTTGCTGGGCGCTATTAATAGAGTTCATTTCACCATAATAAACAACATTGAGCACTATTTAAGAGGACTAGTTATTATAAACAAAAAATAACCAGTAAACTATATGACATGAATAATACTTCCTATCTGTAGCATAGCAACCCTAGCCCTAGCCGGCAGTCGGCTCGGCTCTCCTCACTGCATCGCATCACTAACAGACACCACTCTCGGTCTGTCATTCACCACTTCACTTCAACACAATACATTCATGGCAAACCGTATAACATCATTCAATTTAAAAACCATAATCTTAATAATTAGCACATGCATCACATCAAATAAATTACAATCATTATATAAATCTTATTCTCGATGCACTATCGAATACACGATCAGCTACTTTCAGTCAAAGTGTGTCGCGCGCCCCTCGTGTGGGGGAGGGGGTGGGGGGGGCTATCACAACCATGCGGGGGGCGGTGACGCGGCGCGCGCTACCGGCGTCGCCTCCCCTTGCGGTACCCCTTGCCGTACCAGCCGCCGCCGTCCGCGTCCCTGGGCTCCTCTCCCCGCGCGTCCCCCTCGCCCCCGCAGCAGGCGCACAGGTACCGGCGCGCCCCCTCGCGGCGCCACGCGCGCGCCTCCAGCGGCGTGCGGCGCGGCGGCCCCCACCACAGGCAGCGCCGCGACCCCAGCGCGCGCAGGCACCACGCGCACTCCGCCCCCTGCTCCGGCTCCTGCTCCTGCGCGAGGGCGAGGGCGAGGGGGGGCGGCGGCGGCGCGGGGGGCGCGGGCAGGGGAGGCGGCGGCGCGCCCAGGATGGTGTGCAGGCCGGGGTAGAGCTCGGCGCGGCACAGCAGCACGGCGCGCGCGAAGAAGGCCGCCGCCAGCGAGCGCCCCTCCTCCTCCTCCGAGTCCCCCTCCCCCTCCCCCTCGCGCTCCCCCTCGCCGGCCGGCAGCCGCGGCCCCAGCGCCAGCAGGCGGCGCAGGTGCGAGTCCCCTCCCCCCTCCGGCGCGGCGTCGCTCGCCCGCTCGAGCTTCACCTCGCGGCGGAGGAGCGGCGCGCCGTGCCGCGCGATGCGCACGCGCCGCAGCTGCGCCGTCAGCCGCGGCGGGGAGGGACACCGAGGGGGAGGGCCAGGGGGAGGGGGCGCGTGCTCGCTCCGCAACAAGATGGTCGCGTCACCGGACTGCATCGAAACCTGCAATATTGTAGCGTTTATTGAATGACTCCATAATTTTTCATTTACAATTATTATTAATTATATTATTATTTAATATTATTAAAGCAGCATTTCGGCTTGAAGGGGGTGAATTTTGGTGAAATGAGTACTTGAGTCCTAACACTTGGATACTTCAATCGATGGACGTCTCCTACGTCAATTTAAATGTTAGAGTTAAGCGATCGAGGGCCGCATTAAACCGGAAACAACACGCACCTGAAAGGCTCGCAGCGCGGACGGGGGCGCTAGCGGGGGCGGGGGCGCGGGCGGGGGGGACGCGCGCAGCCGGTCCCGCAGCGCCCGCAGGGACAGCTCCTCGTCCGAGGAGGGGCAGGGCGAGGGGGAGGTGCAGGGCGAGGGGGAGGGGGAGGGGGGCGGCGCGAGCAGCGGCCGGCACGTGGTGTGGCGCTCGGGCTCGGCGAGCGGCTCGGCGTGCGCCAGCAGCGGGTCGGCGGCGCGGCGGTAGCGCGGCACCCGCACGCGCAGCCGCCGCGTCACGAGGCGCATCACGTCGTCGCAGCGCGCGTTGATCTTGAGCGCGGCGCCCTTGTCCTTGGGCGTCCACTGCAGGTTGACGATGTAGAGCCGCGGCCGGCGCGCCACCGGCAGCTGCATGCGCCACAGCCGGCCGTAGCGGCGCAGCACCTTGAGCGAGGAGCCGAGGCACAGCACCACGTCGGCTCGGGCCGCGTGCCGCAGCGCGCCGCGCCAGTTGAGCGGCCAGGCGGCGCGGCCGCGCTCGCCGAAGTGCACGATGGTGTCGTGCAGCTCGGCGCCGCACGCGTGGCACAGGCGGCGCGTGCCGTGGCGGTGGCGCGCCGTGCGCTGGGTGACGTCACACGCGCGCAGGTACAGCGCGCGGCACTTGGGGCAGCGCTCCGCGAACATGTCGCCGTGCAGCGAGGCGAGCGCGCGCCGCCCCAGCCCCGCGCGCATGTGCAGCCCGTCGCAGTTCTGCGACACCACGAACTTGAGCAGACCTTGGGCCCACAGCGCCCGCAGCGCCATGTGCGTGAAGGTGGGCCGCGCGCGCGACACCTCCACCCGCCTGCAACACGCGCGCGCTCGCTATAGCACCGCCGCTATCCCCTCCCCCTCCCCCTGCCCCTCCCGCCTCCCCGCAGCACTCACCCCACGGTCTCCCCGCGCTGCAGCCGCGTCCACACGCCGCGCGGGCCGCGGTAGTCGGGGATGTCGGCCGCGGTGCTGATGCCGGCGCCCGTGTACACCTGCATGCAACACAACTTTTATTTCCATGGATGTTTTAATCATTTATTTGTCAAAGTTCAAAGTGTGATGCAACTAAAAATATGATAGCTAAGTTGTTAACATTGCAGGAATGGGAGGAGCTTGGTGTGGGACGGTGCAGGGGAGGGAAAGCGCGGCGTGGTACTGTGCGGGGGAGGGGGGAAATATGCATAAGTGTGCTTACTCGAACCAGGCAGACACGTGAGGGCAGACAACTGTGCCACATGCTTGTGAATACAGTTTTAATTCACTATGATGCTGCACCATAACCCCTTGACTCGGGTGTGAAAGCAAGACAGATAGACAGAGTTACAAATGCATTTATAATATTACTAGCAGCTGCCTGCGGCTTTGCTCGCCCCGTTCCCGTTGCTTTTTGGGGATAAAAAGTATTTTATATCCTTCTCTCGGTTCTAATCTACCTCTCCACCAATTTTGAGCCAAATCGTTTCAGCTGTTCTCGAGTTATAAATAGTGTAACTAACACGACTTTCTTTTATAAATATACCTAGATTATCGATAGATGATTTATACATAGTATAATATTGTTCATGAGAAGGTATGAACAGAGCTACATCTTAGCAAGCCAGTGCCATGATTGGGAACTAACAAAAGGATTGTTCCACATCAAAGCATCCTTAGGATGTGGAGCGGGTATCTGAGGGAGTTCCTGGAACCGTGCACCAACAAGTGCGTGGAGAGGGGAGGAGAGGAGAGACGAGACGCTCACCACGAGGTGCTTGGCGTCCCGCAGCGCGCGCGCCAGGCGGCGGCACTTGGCGCGCAGCACGCGCGGCCCGTCCTCCACCTCCAGCGCGCGCGACGCCGCCAGCGCGCGCCGCTCGCCCGCGCCCGCGCCGTCCGCCAGCGCGGGGGGCGCGGGGGGCGCGCGCGCGGCCGGCAGCGGCGCGGCGCTCAGGCGCGCGCTGCAGCGCACCCCGCGCGGCGCCATGCCCCGGCCGCGCCCGCGCCCGCGCTCTACGGCCGCATGGCCCGCCTCGGCGCCGCCCGCCGCCGCCGCCGCCGCCGCCGGCCCCGGGACCGCTATGACGGGCGCCCGCCGTCCCTGGCGCCGCCGCCGCCGGACCCGAGGACGACCCGGGTGCTCCTTCGATGCGGTGGAACCTCACCCGCCTCTGGACTGTGCTGGCTTGGTATGATAATTTTAGTTATGGTCCATTACCTTCTATCTTTACTTGGAATATTATCGACTTTGTTAGAAACTTTAACTCATTTTATTTTATTGTTTTATTGTTTACGGTTTTTCTTTTTTTTTACTAACCCCTACCTTAACTCAGTAAACCATAGATAACCTTTTGTTCTGTCTACTTTTCTGTCATTTCAACGGTATGTAAGAGTCAAGCAAGACTAAGTTTTTCTTCGTCCTAATGCAAGAGTCAGTGCTGCCATTAGAGGTGGTCGTACTGTTATTCGTTCACGAAAAAACCTGTTGAAAATAATATAAGGGGTGACGTTGACCAAATATTATTGTTAATAATATTTCGTTAACGTCACCGCAACACGCAATGCAACGAAAAACTGTTGACATAATATTTCATTTCTGTAGGGTCTGTAACCTACGATCATATAGAAGTAGTTATTTTTTTTCATTACTCATACTCTGAAAGTAGGTCTGAAGTTGCATAAGGGGCCTAATTGAAAGTAAAACTTTCAGCCCTAGGGAGAATCGCTTTCTACTGACAGCTGTCAAATTATAAAAAAAACAAGTTCTATTTTATTCAACCATGTTCCAACTTTCTAAAGTCTTTCTAACTGCAAGGAGGTCGTTGAACCAAATTCCAACTTTTTATTCAGCAAGTATAGGTTGGAAACCCATTACAACGGTAAGAAGTTTAAAAAGTCTAATAAGATAGCGCAATGTAAAATTTAAATTTAAATAACATAAAGATAGTATTAAATAAATAATATATCTTCTAAATTACTTGATTAATATATAGCTTCAACTATTTATTTAAAATAACATAGATTTGACATTTACCATTTTTAAATTATGAGAATGAAAATAATGGCTGAATAATGCTGGCGAGCCGAAGCCGAAGGCCCGCCAGAGAAAAAGAAAAAAAAAACCGGGAAGGCGGCAATTCAATCTTCATTTTCACAAATTTTTCTTTCATGTTTTTATTTTTAGGGTTCCGTAGCCAAATGGCAAAAACGGAACCCTTATAGATTCATCATGTCTGTCTGTCTGTCTGTCTGTCTGTCTGTCTGTCTGTCTGTCTGTCCGTCCGTATGTCACAGCCATTTTTCTCCGAAACCGTAAAAGCTAGACTGATGAAACTTGGCGAATAGATGTATTCTGTGAACCGCATTAAGATTTTAACAAAAAAATGAAAAAAAAACTATAAATTTCGGGGGTCCCCATACTTGAAACTGAAACTCAAAATTTTTTTTTTCATCGAACCCATACGTGTGGGGTATCTATGAATAGGTCTTCGAAAATGATGTTGAGGTTTCTAATATCGTTTTTTTCTAAACTGAATAGTTTGCGCGAGAGACACTTCCAAAGTGGAAAAAAGTTGGTCCCCCCCCCTCTAACTTCTAAAGTAAGAGAATGATAATACTAAAAAAAATATATGTTGTACATTACTATGTAAACTTCCAACGATTTTTGGTTTGAACGAGATCTAGTCAGTAGTTTTTTTTTTATACGTCATAAACCGTAAACCGTAATTTACCTTTCGACGAACTACAAGAACCTTATTATGTTACATCAAGTAACATAATATAAAGGTTCTTGTAGTTCGTCGTGCTACGGAACCCTTCATGGGCGAGTCCGACTCGCACTTGGCTGCCTTTTTACTTTCCTTGTATTCGTAATGAAAAGCAAAGTGTTTAGTGTTTACCTCGGGTGAAAGTCTTTTAAGTCCCTCAAGCTCCATTGGCGCCCTCGCTAACGCTCTGGCGCCAAACCCGTCTCGGGACTCAAAAAACGTGACTTTCAAACAACTTCTCAAAACACTCAGGTAACAATGTACTATAGTGTAGTTTATGTAATTTCACCATCCTTTTACAAATCGTGTTAGAATGCTTGGAGGCATTAGAAATGGAGATGTCAAGACAGGGCTTTCCCCTCTGCTGGGTCATCTACCGATCTCTTGGAGGAATTAGAAATGGAGGCGTCAACGTTTAAATCCACGAACAATATTTTCTGCCAAAATTGACGGGGGACGAGGTAAACACGCATGGCACACGCGCATAGCAAAATCCTATTCATGTAAACACACACATTGACAATCCGGCACACTATCTTAAAAATTGCACACAGATAAAAAATATAACGTAGTTACGCAGTGTCAAGACTCACATTAGGATAATCTCTAGTGATGGGCATTCAGTAAGACCGGTAAATTGAACGATGAATAAAATAATGAATGAAATGGGTTTTTAGTTACAGGTAATTTAAATAAGTTATGCACAACAGGTTTCACATTTTGTAACAGTCAGAAAATAAAAGAACTGAATTTAGTTGTTATGTTTTATTAATGGTTATAAGTTTGAATCAATAGTTCTTAACATGTTATAGCATAGTACACATAAGTTTAGTCTTTTACTGAATAATTGAAAAAATATATAAAGTGAAATCACATTACATCGTCAGCCTTCACATCACAGCGAAGTTTGTAGTTCTGCCTTCTGCGCCGGAGGCGTTGGTTCAATTCCCACCGAGAACAAATATTTGTGTGGTGAACGCAGATGTTTGTTTGCCCGAGCTTGACAACTTTCTGCAAAATGTTCCGAGCAAATCACACTCGTTCTTGTTGCATGCCAAGTTGTTTTTTGGCCAAAAAATGTTGTCCATTCTTCAAGCAACAGGGTTTTTTGGAAACCTGCACAGGACGTAAAAGAAATATAAAATAGGCAAAAAACTGTTTTCACTACGCCCACGACTTTATTTTTGAGTATGATGTCATGTCCTATTTTATACATTGATGAGTAGAGGGTTTGATGACTAGTACCTAGGTGGGTATCCTATTGTGGGATTTGTGAATAAATGTAATCCGATATTTCGTGGTGGCAGCTATCTTGGACCGATTTTCATCAAAAACAGCTAAGAACACTCCCGACTATTCACACTTCAAACAAACAAAAAACTAAATTAAAATCGGTTGATTCGTTCGGGAACTACGATGGGACAGACAGACACACACACACAGACACGGCAAACTCATAACATCCCGTCGTTTTTACGTCGGGGGTTAAAAAGCACCAAATACGTAATTAGACAACACATTACGTGATAATAATTTAACGTTTATTTTATCATTCATTCATTCATCAATTTCATTCAACTTTTCCCAACACTATGCCTTCTACCAAGGTTTTTTCTTTGACAATGGTGTCGTAATACTGTCGCTAATCTGTCGCAACCGGTATTTCTTTTGAACTAAAATTCTACAAAATTACAAACACAATTGACAAAATAATACTCACTTGTGGTAGGAAATACCATGTTCCCGGAAGTTTGATGTCTCTGATCGAATTTTACAAGAAACTACCATGCAATTCACCATTTTCACGGAGCTCCACTTCGCGACATGAAACGACACACAATGGCTGCGGTTGCGAGTAAAACAGTTTTATAAAACGGATATGACCGAGATCGGTAGATGACCAGCAGAGGGGAAAGCCCTGCCTTGACATCTCCATTTCTAATTCCTCCAAGACCGATCTCGATGATATCCTTTAAATAAAAGTGTTTTACTCGCAACCGCAGCCATTGTGTGTCGTTTCATGTCGCGAAGTGGAGCTCCGCGAAAATGGTGAATTGCATGGTAGTTTCTTGTAAAAGACGATCAGAGATATCAAACTTCCGGGAACATGGTATTTCCTACCACAAGGAAGTATTATTTTGTCAATTGTGTTTGTAATTTTGTAGAATTTTAGTTCAAAAGAAATACCGGTTGCGACAGATTAGCGACAGTATTACGACAGTATTGTCAAAGACTATACCTTGGTAGAAGGCGTAGTGTTGGGAAAAGTTGAATGAAATTGATGAATGAATGAATGATAAAATAAACGTTAAATTATTATCACATAATGTGTTGTCTAATTACGTACTTGGTGCTTTTTAACCCCCGCGCCCGACGTTAAAACGACGGGATGTTATGAGTTTGCGGTGTCTGTGTGTCTGTCTGTCCCATCGTAGTTCCCGAACGAATCAACCGATTTTAATTTAGTTTTTTGTTTGTTTGAAAGGTGAATAGTGAATAGGGAGTGTTTTTAGCTATTTTTGATGAAAATCGGTCCAAGATGGCTGCCGCCACGAAATATCGGATTACATTTATTCACAAATCCCACAATATGGGTATCCTAGGTACCAGTCACCATACCAGACCATAGATACCAAACCCTCTACTCATCAATGTATAAAATAGGACATGACATCATACTCTTAAATAAAGTCGTGGGCGTAGTGAAAACATTTTTTTTGCCTATTTTATATTTCTTTTACGTTCTGTGCAGGTTTCCAAAAAACCCTGTTGCTTGAAGAGTGGACAAAATTTTGTGGCCAAAAAACAACTTGGCATGCAACAAGAACGAGTGTGATTTGCTTGGAACATTTTACAGAAAGTTCTCAAACTCGGGCAAACAAACATCTGCATTCACCACACAAATATTTGTTCTCGGTGGGAATCGAACCAACGCCTCCGGCGCAGAAGGCAGAACTACAAACTTCGCTGTGGTGTGAAGGCTGACGATGTAATGTGATTTCACTTTATATATTTTTTGCAATTATTCAGTAAGACTAAGCTTATGTGTACTATGCTATACCATGTTATGAACTATTGATTCAAACTTATAACCATTAATAAAACATAACAACTAAATTCAGTTCTTTTATTTTCTGACTGTTACAAAATGTGAAACCTGTTGTGCATAACTTATTTAAATTACCTGTACCTAAAAACCCATTTCATTCATTATTTTATTCATCGTTCAATTTACCGGTCTTACTGAATGCCCATCACTAGAGATTATCCTAATGTGAGTCATAGCACTGCGTAACTACGTTATATTTTTTATCTGTGTGCAAATTTTAAGATCGTGTGCGGGATTGTCAATGAGTGTGTTTACATGAATAGGATTTTGCTATGCGCGTGTGCCATGCGTGTTTACCTTGTCCCCCGTCAATTTTGGCAGAAAATATTGTTCGTGGATTTAAACGTTGACGCCTCCATTTCAAATTCCTCCAAGGTTTGAATGTGTATTTTATACAATCAGTAGTCTAATATTAATATGTCACTGTCAACAAACAAAAAAAAATGACATGTTGTAAAGTTGTCATTGTCATGCATTTCTCTGTCTGACCTGACATTTGTTAATTGTTATCTTTTTTCTCCCTCTATCAAGTTAAACAGGTAAGGAATGGACGTGCAAGGATTTTTTGAGTTTATATCTAAGAAAATCTCGTAATTTATTTACGATTTGTTTGTTAGGAAGTGCGTTATGTGTTAGTGTCTAGGTGTGTAAAGAGTGTAGGTCAATATTTTTAACAAGACTCTCTATTTCAGCGCGTACCTCTTCCCGCCGCTGTCGTTTCACCATGGTAAGTAATGTGAAATCGAGTTTGTTATTGATTTGATGATTCTTCTATAATGCAGGGCATAGAGTGCCATAAGCGACTAAGTTTCCAGGAGTGCTCTCAAAACACACCCTTCAACATTACACACACACACTCATTTCACAAACACCACTTCACTTCTACACCTACTCTTAATTATTTACCTACATTCTGAATTAATTTTTCTTTGTGCACAAGATTCACATCTGAATTATAAATACTCACTCTTATGTCCTCGTAGTAAGCGTTATGTTTCTTTGTTTTTACATAACTTGAACTGTATCCTCGTGTACTTACTTTTTTATTAAGTTCATGCTAACTTTTATTTTTATTTTTGTTATTACTAGGTTACATATTTAGTACAATTTATCTGCTAAGCATTTGGAACTTTGAAACTTAAATATTGCGGAGGAGGGAGTTGATTTTCGCGACACAGTTTTTAACTTCTGCGAACTTCATCGTTTTTCAATCTATTTTCTGTACTCTCTTAGTAAAAATCTTAGTAAAATACTCTTAGTAAAATGATCCAAATAAATAAATGTTGATTTTGAAAAATTTTGAAAAAATTTGAAATTTTTGAAGTATTTATAAATCATTAAATTAATAATGGCTTAATAGCAGATACGTATAATAAAATTGAATTAACCAGTCAAGAGTTTCTATTTACATATGGCTTTGTTTTGCGTTTCAGCCGCGTGAAATCAAAGATATCAAAGACTTCTTGCTGAAGGCACGCAGGAAAGATGCCAAATGTGAGTATATCATTGCTCATGGGAACACCATCAGGCAATGTTCTAATATGGAGCCAGGAACCTCGGGTAGAGTTGAGTGTAAGATTGATTGTTAGTAATATACAGAATGTGTGTGTGGTTCCAGCTGTGAAGATAAAGAAGAATCCAGAGAATGTGAAGTTCAAGGTACGCTGCTCGCGGTTCCTGTACACGCTCGTCATCACCGACAAGGAGAAGGCGGAGAAACTGAAGCAGAGCCTCCCGCCAGGTGCGTACCCACCCCACCCCACCCCTCTCCTCTCTCTCTATCTGTCTCTCTCACACACACACACTCCACTCCACTAGTAGCTGCTGCACATTATGGTTTAAGAAGCATACAAGCTACTATCAAGTAGGCATGGAGTGACGCTGGATTCTGTATCAGTGGCCCATTCAATACCTCAACAGATAGTGCATTTATCTTGGCTAACTATGTAAGTATGTAGGTAATATACTTGAAAAAAAAATGTGTTTAATATTTTTATCCAATTACCCTTGACAAAAATCTGTAGAAACATGTGTATTCAATTTGGTGTCTGCATGGCTCACATGGAATTGCAGCCTTATTGTAGACAATACGGCTGCATCGACGGTGGGGGTTGTTGTATGTTCGTAGTTAGAACTTGAAATACATTATGAGTGAACTTTAAGCTGATTGTCACTGGTCGACCCAGTCACTATCAAAATTCATTCACTAGGTTTGAGTTTCGGTGATGGCGGCGTTGCTTATGTCAGATAGTTATGTAATACAAAACTGATCAGTTAAAAAGTTAAGGTTTCAAATGTAAAGAATGAAGTTGATGTCGATTAAGAGTTGACTTAGTCAGTAAGGCCCCTGGTACCTAGATGCACCCCTTAATGTGAACTTTCATATTTTTTGCACAATTTTAGTACTGATCAGTGACAAGTAGACTCATTGAAATAACTAATGTAAACCACCCACAACTAAATATACCAATAGAAGGCTTGGCTCTTGATAATTTGATTATTTGTCTTTGTTACAGGTCTCCAGGTTAAGGAAGTTAAGTGATGTGTGACTATAGGATAAATAAATAATATAAAATGTATTGGTTGTTGTGTTCTTCACACCATCCTGCTCCCCCCCCAGGTAGTTAAGCTACGTGAGACAGACACAGCCTCTATACTCCAGCCATCACCTACAATGCATTCAGTATATATATTTTCGTGTCTACGCGAAGCCACCGGCACCGCTGCGCACGGAGAGGCTACGCGCGTGTATTGAGCTACGCTTTGTAAGATAATGTGTCCGCGGCTTGCAGTGGCGATGGCGATGGCGCGTGCGTGGAGTGCCACGCCGTCAAATAGTCCTTCGTGTACTCCAGTGGAAGCGTGGAGCCACGTTATCGAACAAATGATTACACCCAGCTATACTGCGCCGCGTGCGCCGCGGTGGGTCCGCACCTTTAGGACAACACTAAGGCATGATGATAGATAGATGTTTTTTTTTTATTGCTCGAAAATAAACACAGGCAAGCTGACAGTACATAGTATATAATATACCGCGTTACCTACCTCTACCTGCAGCTAACCTTTGGCTAATGAAGAGATAGATTGGGTAGTGCACTTATGATGAGGGCTTTATGTTCTGAACAAAAAAATCAACAAATAACAACTAACACATTATATCAGGGAATAAATATATACTATTATACCATACCCCCTCTAAAAAGCTTATTTTATTCACTGGAAACAGTGAATAAAAAGCTCTTTTAATCACTGTTTTGGTGTTTGAATTTGGAACACACGAATAAGGTCAACGTCCATTTCTATACCTTACAACCTCCTTGCGCCATAAATACTCTCGATTTGATTGGTTGAAATTTTTGACAAGGAGTTTAGCATTGGATTAAAAACTGTTTTGTGTTCTTTGTTGTCATTGTCATACATAAGTAAATTGGCGCTATTTTGAATACTGTTCTTAGTAAGTTATGCAGCAAAAATTTCGATAATAGTAAATCGATTGAAAATGCATTCTAGGAATGAAAAAGATGTGCTGAGTTGTTTGTTGTTCAATTGAGTTGTTGAGTTCATGAAAGAGAAGTAAGTATAGTAGAAAACTTGCATTAATTTATCCTTCTTTAATTACAAATCAAATCAAAATCTAAAATTATTTGTTTTATGTCATATGAGAATAGTATAAACAAAGTTCATAGTTTTTAATCTTTCGCTTAAATCTTTCTTTTTCTCGAAGTCATGGTATAAAGTATAGTATGCAACTCTTGAATAAAACGGATTTATATCGAGAGCCATGAATCACTCGCGTCGTTTAGGATTCTAACACTTGAATCACTCGCTACGCTCGTGATTCAATCATCATGAATCACTCCCTACGGTCGTGATTCAGTCGTTAGATTCCTGCACTTGCTCGTGATTCATCTTTGGTCCTCGATTTAAATCCGTCTTTTATTCGCTAGTTGCATAATATACTATTGTCCCAGGCGTCTGTGAGTATAATAATATGCTAGGTTAGATAATAATTGCGTAAGTATTTTTTAGAAACCTATACCAATCTGCGTCACAAATTCGTCACTAAATATTGGCATATCAGCCAGGCCTTACCCAGTCTGGCCACATACCACATAGTCAAGAGAGGACAGTATTTTAGTTTAAAATATATTCTCTTTTTGCTTTACAGATAGATATGCAGGAGTTTTTGACTGACTCGGCGCAGTTGGTAGTAGCTCTGCCTTCTGCGCCGTAGGCCGTGGGTTCAATCCGCAATTCCGCACCGAGAGTAAATATTTCTGTGTTGAACGCAGATGTTTGTTCTCTGTCTGGGTGTTATATTGTATTCTAAGTACCTATGAATTTTACAAAAAAAAAGTGTAGGTATGCAAGTAGGTATTATTATCAACTATTTGGTTCCCATAGTACAAACTCTGCTTAGTTTGCGGCTGTGAATGGTCCACACAATATTTATAAGATTCGATCATGAAGGATAGTTAGTCTGCGAGTATTGATGTAGGATTGAAGACTTCAATGTACCTACCTGGCGCCCCCGCGGCATTGATGAGGGATGACGCAGGGGCTGGCGGGTCCGCGTGTGGCGTGGTGCAGGGTGCAGGGGGCAGGGGGCCGGTGCCTGCAGGCGTGGCTCCGCGTGCTGCACCGAGCGGCGCGGCCCCGCAGCTCGCAGGGGGCAGGGTGCCGGTGCCTGCAGGCGTGGCTCCGCGTGCTGCACCGAGCGGCGCGGCCCCGCAGCTCGCAGGGGGCAGGGGGCCGGTGCCTGCAGGCGTGGCTCCGCGTGCTGCACCGAGCGGCGCGGCCCCGCAGCTCGCAGGGGGCAGGGTGCCGGTGCCTGCAGGCGTGGCTCCGCGTGCTGCACCGAGCGGCGCGGCCCCGCAGCTCGCAGGGGGCAGGGGGCCGGTGCCTGCAGGCGTGGCTCCGCGTGCTGCACCGAGCGGCGCGGCCCCGCAGCTCGCAGGGGGCAGGGTGCCGGTGCCTGCAGGCGTGGCTCCGCGTGCTGCACCGAGCGGCGCGGCCCCGCAGCTCGCAGGGGGCAGGGTGCCGGTGCCTGCAGGCGTGGCTCCGCGTGCTGCACCGAGCGGCGCGGCCCCGCAGCTCGCAGGGGGCAGGGTGCCGGTGCCTGCAGGCGTGGCTCCGCGTGCTGCACCGAGCGGCGCGGCCCCGCAGCTCGCAGGGGGCAGGGTGCCGGTGCCTGCAGGCGTGGCTCCGCGTGCTGCACCGAGCGGCGCGGCCCCGCAGCTCGCAGGGGGCAGGGTGCCGGTGCCTGCAGGCGTGGCTCCGCGTGCTGCACCGAGCGGCGCGGCCCCGCAGCTCGCAGGGGGCAGGGTGCCGGTGCCTGCAGGCGTGGCTCCGCGTGCTGCACCGAGCGGCGCGGCCCCGCAGCTCGCAGGGTGCAGGGTGCCGGTGCCTGCAGGCGTGGCTCCGCGTGCTGCACCGAGCGGCGCGGCCCCGCAGCTCGCAGGGGGCAGGGGCCGGTGCCTGCAGGCGTGGCTCCGCGTGCTGCACCGAGCGGCGCGGCCCCGCAGCTCGCAGGGGGCAGGGGCCGGTGCCTGCAGGCGTGGCTCCGCGTGCTGCACCGAGCGGCGCGGCCCCGCAGCTCGCAGGGGGCAGGGGCCGGTGCCTGCAGGCGTGGCTCCGCGTGCTGCACCGAGCGGCGCGGCCCCGCAGCTCGCAGGGGGCAGGGGCCGGTGCCTGCAGGCGTGGCTCCGCGTGCTGCACCGAGCGGCGCGGCCCCGCAGCTCGCAGGGGGCAGGGTGCCGGTGCCTGCAGGCGTGGCTCCGCGTGCTGCACCGAGCGGCGCGGCCCCGCAGCTCGCAGGGTGCAGGGTGCCGGTGCCTGCAGGCGTGGCTCCGCGTGCTGCACCGAGCGGCGCGGCCCCGCAGCTCGCAGGGGGCAGGGGCCGGTGCCTGCAGGCGTGGCTCCGCGTGCTGCACCGAGCGGCGCGGCCCCGCAGCTCGCAGGGGGCAGGGGCCGGTGCCTGCAGGCGTGGCTCCGCGTGCTGCACCGAGCGGCGCGGCCCCGCAGCTCGCAGGGGGCAGGGGCCGGTGCCTGCAGGCGTGGCTCCGCGTGCTGCACCGAGCGGCGGCGCGGCCCCGCAGCTCGCAGGGGGCAGGGTGCCGGTGCCTGCAGGCGTGGCTCCGCGTGCTGCACCGAGCGGCGGCGCGGCCCCGCAGCTCCACATCCGCTAGCTGTACCATACCAGCCGTCCAGCCCCCGCCTGCCGGCAGCGGCAGAACGGTTACTCCCCCGGTACTCGTAGTAGTAGGCAGAACTTATAGTCTACCTACCAGTTCTCTATCTTTATAGAATACATTTGTATCGGGCTGTTTTTTTTTTTTTTTTTTTTTTATATAGATAGCTAAGCATTTGGCTGCCATCACACCTGATGGAAAGTGAGGATGCAGCCTAAGATGGAGCATGCTTAGCCATAATCCACCTGTTCACTCTAGTCTTAAAAGTTCCCAAATTGTAACGTTCCGGAAATACTGACGGCGGAAGAGAGTTCCACTCCTTGGCAGTTCGTATTTCTAAAGGAAAAGTCATGAAAGGAATCATGCCCTCGATTTCTAAGGAAACAATAGGATTTACTGAGGATTTAGTCAATTCTTTTTTTATCTGATTGGTAAGATCTTTTCATTCTGCAAAAAAAATGTTTGCGCATACCTATTAGCAAAGACTATGGAAAACAAGTAGACTGCTAATAGAGAACAAAATTTTGTGACTCAAAAAATGGTAAAATTCCGGGCTATTTCTAGATGGCGCTGGCAAATAGCCTGGAAAGAGCAATATTTTCAATGTTCATATACCTATTGATAGATGGCGTGGCGTAGTGGTATTTTGTAAGGTACATACTAAGTGATGCTTTTTTAAAATAGATGGCGCTAATGAAAAATTATTTTTTTATTGCAAGTAGACTAACTGCCGCCCTCGACTTTGGTTAGTTTCTTTATTCTAGTAGGATTAAATCTTAAAGCACTTTAGAAGACCTCTATAACTATATTTTTCTTAAACATGCGCGGAAATATTGTCCTTACTTTTGAATAGAATACGCGAAGGATCATATTTACGTAGACTGAAAAACCAAAATCACTTCAAAAAAGATACAACAAAAATTACTTTCAATTTGAAAAGTTTTTACTCGGGCAAAAGTTAGCCGCGGACATACCTAGCAGCCTTAGAAAAAAGCGCACGCAAAAGACATAGACCAACGCAGTTATTTATACCAGCCTACAATAACGAGATCAATCGTAAAAATGTAACGAAGAATCGACAAAAATCTGTAGCTGATAAAAAGTGCAAAGTTACAAACATAAACAATAATTCATTGGAACTAAGTGCGAGAAAAAGTGATGAACTAAATTTACATATGAACTGTCTCATTTCGTGTAGTGATAATGTAAAAACAAAGTTATTAATTGGTGAGGACAATTACCATTGCATCGCGCCAATAAAGACAATAATGCTCTGCAAAAATGAACCTTGTGCCACCGTAACACCGCTAGGTTCGTGTGTTCACGGATTCTGTCTTTCGAAGCATCAATGTTCTGAGTGTGCACTGGAACAGCTGAGCTGCTCCCCCGCCCCCGCCTCCAGCTACCTGCCCCGCCACGCCTGCTCCCGCGCCGTCACTACCACCTCCCCACTGGTGGCCGCGCGCACAGGTGCCTGCGAGACCACAGCTGATGCGTCGCCCTCACGCACACTCATAAACATTCATAAGAAGATATCAGCATACGAACAAATACCTACGAAATATGGCAAGATTTTTACTGATTGGATTCTACAACTTCAACAGATGAAATATCGGACTAGCATACCAAGATGGTTCCCTTGTTTACAAAAGCAAGTTTTAGGATGCAAAAGTTATAAAATACAAATCACTTCAAGTTCAAGCGAGAAAAATGAGCTGCATTATTTGTTGTTATGTAATGTAACACATCGCCCGCCGCTTACGCCGCCCGGCGCCGCCTGTGTCGTCTACTGGCGCGTATACATACCTACAAATCCTGATTCGATTCCTGAGCTACGAGTACATCTACAGGGTGCAGTACGCGCATACTGCCTCAGCGATGGTGTCATACAAAAGAAACACAGATTACAAATAAATATAATTTATTTTTCGATGAATCATAAGAGTGGTATGTACTGGACTACAAATTATTTAGACAAGTTGTGTTACACACATTCAGAAAGAAAATATATGAATTTGAAATTACACAAAGATTGTCAATGGTCCCGAGATGCTGGTTTCCTGTGCGAAAAAGATGATCCCGGATGGCCCTGGATGACAGCCGCACCTGAAAAAGAAAAAATAAAAATAAAAAAGGAACGTTAGAAATGGTACACGCAACTGAGAGCGTCGACTTAGCTGTTCTGCATTTAGAGAAGTTGTCGTCGCTGCTGCACTGCTGTACTTCTGCTGTTCAAATAGGCGAGTGGGGCATTCTTCGCATTGGCCGAGTAGCACCTACCAAAACCACTTGGCCGAGAGGTACCGCGGATTTACTATTGTCCGGACCCGACAAGTGTATGACGCACTGTGGAAATAAACGCCGAGACTGGAGTTCCGACCTGTTACTCGCTTGGTGCTGCTTCCTGTTGCTAATCAGTGTCCCTGACGTGACACTGGGCGGAGAATGTAGACCAGGGATCCCCAAAGTGGTCGATATCGACCCCTTGGGGTCGATATTGGTTTCCTAGGGGTCGATATAAACGAAAACTGATTTTGGGGGTCGACGAGGTCTAAAAATCGACCCCCTATTAAATTACCACACGTTCTTATTTAGAACTTTAGGTAGGTAGGTACTGTATTGTTTATGTTGTGTTACGTGTACTAAGAATAATTAATATTTTTGTAGGAAATAGCATTGTTGTAGTACCTAATGTAAAGTATCAAGTTCGTACAAGATGAAAACCTAGGCAAGTCAGTGTGGACAAGTTTGTGCAAGATGAAAGAGTTCAAGCGTACATCTTTCAGGCGCGTTTTGACTTGCTCTCTATTTGACGCATACGTGATTTAACACGAACGAATTCATGATCAAGTTGCAAATCCAAACATGTTCCTGATATTTTACTATTTAACGAGCTTGCACTTAGGTTGAAAGTTCATTTGCGTTTTGAAATTAGTTGGAGCTTGAACGATAATAACTCATATAAGTACTCATTTATTTTAAGAGATCACAAAGTTATAAAATAGCTAAATTAAGTGAAGTAAAGTGGCTGAAACAGAATTTACGAATCACTTAACCAAGTGCAAAGTTTTTCAATTTGTACCTTAGCACCTAGGTATTTTGTATCAATAGAAAGAAAACTAAAGATAGGCCCCTTATTTATAATAGTCTGCTAACTTAAAGCACTGCTAATTTTCACTCTGTCTTCTTCTATTGACCTAATTCAGAAAGAAAAATAATTTTAAAAAACTAGTGAAACCGACTTCATTGCCAAACGGCTAAACCGATTTTAATGAAATTCGTTTGGGACAATCTGGACGTAAGAATAACCTTCCAAATAAAAAAATAATTTTCTAAATCGGTTCATAAATGACGGAGGCATGCAGTTACAAACATTAAAAAAATTATTAAAAAAAAATGGCAACACCGATTTGAATAAAATTAAAATGAGACCAATCTGGAAGCAGTGCCTTTCAGATAAAAAAATAATTTTCTAAATCTGTTCATCAATTACGGAGGCATGCAGTTACAAACATTTAAAAAAATATTTAAAAAAAAATGGCAGCACCGATTTTAATAAAATTAAAATGAAACCAATCTGAAAGCAGTGCCTTTCAGATAAAAAAATAATTTTCTAAATCGGTTCATAAGTGACGGAGGCATGCAGATACAAACATTTAAAAAAAAATTAAAAAAAAAATGGCAACACCGATTTTAATAAAATTAAAATGGGACTAATCTGAAAGCAGTACCTTTCAGATAAAAAAATATTTTTTCAAATCGGCTTACAAATGATGAAGTTACATACAAACATTAAAAGAAAAAAAAAATACAACCAAATTGAGAACCTCCTCCGTTTTGATTAGAAGTCGGGTAATAACACTGTAGCAGCTGTTTTAAGTTAGCGGACCATTATGAATAAGGGGGTTGATCTTAAAAGTAGGTAATTTGGCCATGGGGGTCTGAGGTAACGTTTCATTTTGGAAAAGGGGTCACTTGTCCAAAATAGTTTGGGAACCCCTGATGTAGACAGACGCACCTCACGAACCTGTAATAATATTAAAAAACAATTTTTAAATTATAAAGTGTAGGTAGATTTAAAAAAATATAAAATGTACTTACTTTGTTCGTTGAATAAAACTGGAGACTACCCCCGCTTGCGCGCGGACAGCTACAAAAATAGTTGGATTTGAACCTCGGTACTGAGCACTAGCTTGTCCGCGCGTACCCGGCCGGTTTTCTTTTAACTTCCTCAAATAAGTGTTTTAAATTCCACCTATCCGTAACAGTAATGTTAATGCAGTCTTTTTCAAAACTTTGGTTTTAGGACTATCATGAACTTTTCCTTCAAAGATACATTTTCGTGACAGTCAGACAGTGTTCTTTGGGCAATCGAAGTCCGTTTAATAAGCACAGGTTACAGGTAGGCGTAGTCAATCAAGTCCGCTAGGCAAGCAAAGGTAAGTTATTTAAGAGGGTATCGAGCAAACAAGGCGGACGGAAAATAGGTATTTACTGCGGCTCGCTAGTTGTGTGCGTACTCACGCACACAATGATAGGTTCGCTCGACTCCGTTTACACCTAGAATGGTAAAAGTAGGTAACCCATGATGATCGTGATGTGTTTCATAATTATGTTTTTAATGGACTTTTTGGTGAGGGGCTCTGCAACCGAGAGGTCCTGCATAATTTTTTTATGGGGAACCTAAAGACGGTCACGAGTGATTTCGATTGCACAAAAAATTTTGCCCCCTTGCCCCCCAGGACCCCCCCTTTTTAGAGTGCTACCAGATGCCATCGAGATAGAGGGGTTTCGATTGGGGTTTCGTATAGAGGGTTTCTTCCTGAATTGAAAGAACAAAAAAACTTCCCCCCTCCTACCCCTTTTTTCCCCCCCCCTTTCGTATCTTCCAAGCGGAGTGACTTGCGAGACTTTTTTTTTGGGTCATGTAGGGAAGGTGTGATTATTTTGAAAGCAAAATAAATTTTTCCCCCCTTTTCCCTCTAGACCCCTTTATTATTTAAAAAACCTAAAAATGCCCTATTTTTGACCTTTTATTTTCGTGTGGAGCATTGCGGCGAGCGAAGCGAGCCGTGCTGTGACCTTCCTACGCCCCCCAGAACCCCCCTACCTGAACTAGGGGGGAGCGTTGCGACGAGCGAAGCGAGCCGCCACGCGACTACGAAGAACAGCACGGCGAGCGAAGCGAGCCGTGCTGGACCCCCCCTCGGCCCCCCAGAACCCTTTCCTCCTATGTTTGCCGTTTTACTTCATTTTGGACCTGCTTGTAGGTCGCGCGACAAGGTCCCTTCTAGCGGTTCCGACCCGTTGAGGATTTGGCTTTACGTAAAATTTAGGGTTCCGTATAGGGTTTTGATTGGGGTTTTACTACATTGAGGAATTTGATTAAGTGGTTGACTTTTAGGGTTCCTTAGGACTTTGATTGGAGTTTCAACTACACTTAGGAGCTTGATAATGTTAACATTTTTAGGGTTCCTTAGGACTTTGATTGGGGTTTTACTACATTGAGGAACTTGATTAAATAAACAACTTTTAGGGTTCCTTAGGACTTTGATTGGGGTTTTACTACATTGAGGAACTTGATAAAATAAACAACTTTTAGGGTTCCTTAGGACTTTGATTGGGGTTTTACTACATTGAGGAACTTGATAAAATAAACAACTTTTAGGGTTCCTTAGGCCTTTAATTGGACTTTCAACTACACTTAGGAGCTTGATAATGTTAACATTTTTAGGGTTCCTTAGGCCTTTAATTGGAATTTTACTTCACTTAGGACCTTGATTATGTAAACAATTTTAGGGTTCCTTAGGACTTTGATTGGGGTTTTACTACACTGAGGAACTTGATAAAATAAACAACTTTTAGGGTTCCTTAGGCCTTTAATTGGAATTTTACTTCACTTAGGACCTTGATTATGTAAGCAATTTTAGGGTTCCTTACGACTTTGATTGGAGTTTCAACTACACTTAGGAGCTTGATAATGTTAAAATTTTTAGGGTTCCTTAGGACTTTGATTGGGGTTTTACTACATTGAGGAACTTGATAAAATAAACATTTTTTAGGGTTCCTTAGGCCTTTAATTGGAATTTTACTTCACTTAGGACCTTGATTATGTAAACAATTTTTTTTTTTTTTTTTTACAAGATATAGACCAGCCTTTGGATACAATCTCACCTGGTGGTAAGCGACGATGTAGCCGACGATGGAGCAGGATGGTCTAGAAGACACCTATTCACTCTTGCCTTGAAGAGGCCCAGATTGTAGTGGTCAGGAAAAACAGCCGCCGGCAATGAGTTCCATTCCCTGGAGGTTCGCATAATGAAGGTGGAGCCAAAACGCTTAGTGCGTTCTAGGGTTCTTTAGGGTTTTGATTGGGGTTCTACTACATTGAGGAATTTGATTATGTGGTCGACTTTTAGGGTTCCTTAAGACTTTGATTGGAATTTTACTTCACCTAGGACGTTGATTATGTAAACATTTTTAGGGTTCCTTAGGACTTTCTTTACTACTTTTTGGGGTTTTTAAAGTGTAAACAAATGTAAAACTGGGAGTAGCACACCGACACGCGAGCTGCATGCAGCTCGCGCACACGAAAAAACTAGTTTTAAACTATATTCCGCCTCGCATTTGCTATTCATTTTTGAATCCAAGATTGAGGATTTTTTTTAATATACAGGGTGTCCCTTAAGTCAACGTCCAGCCGAAAACGGGTGATGCGCCAAGTCATGACAGTTATCAGAAAAATATAAAAAAAAATATTTGTTATGTAACTTTGGAGTTATGAGTATTTAAAAAAGCAGCCAAGTGCGAGTCGGACTCGCCCATGAAGGGTTCCGTAGCACGACGAACTACAAGAACCTGTATATTATGTTACTTGATGTAACATAATAAGGTTCTTGTAGTTCGTCGAAAGGTAAATTGCGGTTTACGGTTTATGACGTATAAAAAAAAAACTACTGACTAGATCTCGTTCAAACCAAAAATCGTTGGAAGTTTATATAGCAATGTACAACATATATTTTTTTTAGTATTATCATTCTCTTACTTTAGAAGTTAGAGGGGGGGGGACCAACTTTTTTCCACTTTGGAAGTGTCTCTCGCGCAAACTATTCAGTTTAGAAAAAAACGATATTAGAAACCTCAACATCATTTTTGAAAACCTATTCATAGATACCCCACACGTATGGGTTCAATGAAAAAAAAATTTTTGTGTTTCAGTTTTAAGTATGGGGACCACCGAAATTAATAGTTTTTTTTTTATTTTTATGTAAAAATCTTAATGCGGTTCACAGAATACATCTACTCGCCAAGTTTCATCAGTCTAGCTCTTACGGTTTCGGAGAAAAATGGCTGTGACATACGGACGGACAGACAGACAGACAGACAGACAGACAGACAGACAGACAGACAGACAGACAGACAGACATGACGAATCTATAAGGGTTCCGTTTTTGCCATTTGGCTACGGAACCCTAAAAAAACAGGAAAAACTGACACCCTGTGATGATCTCTTAAGTCCTGTGACTACAAATATTAACTTTTTTCTGCAACGTAAGCACGAATAACCCTTCTGTAAATTACAATTCAAAATTAAGCCATAACTGCCTCAGTTTTCAATGAAATCGTGGAGTTTTGGCCAACATTTCATTTCAGATAATTACACCACCCAACTTTAACCGTCTGTACTGCTAAAAAAATGTACTACATTATTATGGCAAGTAACTTTAAAAAATGGCACATTTATTCAGGATTCCAAAATGGTAAATTACTTGCTAGAGTACTTTTTAGTTTTCGAAATAAAAAATGTTTTTTCAAATAAACCGGATTTCCAATCAATTTTATTTCATGAGATAAAATGTTTGTACCCTTTAATTTAAATTATGAACTTAAAATGCCTACGCTGTGTTTTTAAGCCGCTCACAATTTACAGGTAAAAGTAAATACCATTTCGACATTGCAAGTAAACAGATAGAGCCACCATCTTGTCGAAAGAGTAATAAACATGGGTGTTCAAGTAATTTGTTAGTTTTAAGTGAAAGTTTGAAATAAAATAAAATCATAGGATTTCTTCAATCGTGATTTTAATTTAACTACATCAAGGATTTACAGCAAATGTTCAAACTGTTGGCCTTCAGCAGTAATGCAAGTTCTACATTTCCTTAAAAAAATCAGCTGTCTGTAAAGTCAGTTAACTGTCGACAGTTGAACGTGACAACGTCATACAGCTGTCCACGCGGACGCATCGCTCACTCAAATAGGAGAGAGACAGATGTCGAACGCTGCCGAACGCGGAGGCCGATTGTTCCTCTTTGTCGCTCGTTTGACATTGTTACGATATGTGTAAACGATACTCATATTCATTTTTTCAGAAAAAAAATGCAGCCGTCAACTTGTGTTCAAAAAATAATGTCAAATTCACAATCAGAGCCCCCAAAAACCTATTAAACGACACCCATATCCATTTTTTAAGAAAAAAAATGAAGCCATCATTTTGGATTAAAAAAATAATGTCAAATTCACAATCAGAGCCCCCGAAAACCTATTAAACGATACCCATATCCATTTTTTAAGAAAAAAAATGAAGTCAACGTATTGATTTAAAAATAATGTCGAATTCATAATCAGAGTCCCCAAAAACCTATTAAACGATACCCATATCCATTTTACAAGAAAAAATAAAGGCGCCATCTTGGATTCAAAAAAATTGTGTCGAATTCACAATCAGAGCCCCAAAAAACCTAAAAAACGATACCAATATCCATTTTTTAAGAAAAAAATTATGTCACCATCTTGGATTAAAAAAATAATGTCAAATTTACAATCAGAGCCCCCGAAAACCTATTAAACGATACCCATATCCATTTTTTAAGAAAAAAAATGAAGTCACCATATTTATTTAAAAATAATGTCGAATTCATAATCAGAGTCCCCAAAAACCTATTAAACGATACCCATATCTATTTTTCAAGAAAAAAAAAAAAGCTGCCATCTTGGATTAAAAAAAATTGTGTCGAATTCACAATCAGAGCCCCCAAAAACCTATAAACAATATCTACGTTAACAACTATTTAAGAAAAAAAATTAAACCTTATCCGGAATAGAGCCCCACTTTTCTTCATATTATAATCATCCCACATCTCATATCCCATTTTTCTCTGAAAACCGAATTTTTCTCTGAAAAATTTGTTCCAAAAAAAAAACTTTGTTTTGACGGTAAAAAGCACAAATAATAATAAAATTGAGTTATCATATTTCACCTGTTCGCAGCTCAATGCGCATACACAAAAGATCGCGTTTGCTGCTCGGCTTGTGTCACTATTTTGCTCGGTACCCTCTTAAGAAAAACGGAAAAAACTTTAAACAATAAACACGAGGAAAACACGCTAACAACGAAACTCAATTTTCGGGCAATTTAAAAAGCAGCTATCGTTGAAAGTTTGCATAGTAATGTATACCATATATTTTTTTAGTTTTAACATTTTCTTATTTTAGAAGTTAAGAGGGGGGGACCAACTTTTTTCCACATTGGAAGTGTCTCTCGCGCAAACTATTCAGTTTAGAAAAAAACTATATTATAAACCTCAACATCATTTTTGAAGACCTATTCATAAATACCCCACACGTATGGGACCGATGAAAAACATTTTTATAGTTTCAGTTTCAAGTATGAGGACCCCCAAAATTTATAGTTTTTTTTTCTATTTTTGTGTCAAAATCTTAATGCGGTTAACAAAATACATCTACTCGCCAAGTTTCATCACTTACGGTTTTGGAGAAAAATGACTGTGACATACGGACGGACAGACAGACAGACAGACAAACATGACGAATCTATAAGGGTTCTGCTTTTGCCATTTGGCTACGGAACCCTAAAAATGGGTGTGTAAATCATTCAGTTTGTATTGTGTACATACCTACAATCTACAATGTATGTAGACGGTAGGTTGTTACTAAATGTCATAGTCATCACTCAACTAAAACTCCATGCTAAATCTTTAAACTTATTTGCATACACAACAAAATAAATACCTAACACGTTATTGTGGTGTGCCTTTTTACTTTGCCTAACAACTTACGCATAAGATTTTACAAATAGGTAACAAGTTATTACATAACCCAATGTTTTTAAAAATCCAGGTTGGTCCTGCCTGTCCTGCCTGAGTGTCACTTTGACGCTTCAGCGCAACTTGTTAGCAATTAAGCAATGACCTTAATCCTTGGAACAAACTAAAAACATCAAAATAAAATCTCCGTACACTAGCTGACAACGTCGCGTCACACTCTACCCTGTTTTTGCTCCATCGAAAGCTGGCAACGCCGCAAGTTTAAGTAACGCCACTCAGATTAACGCCATCTCTCTATTTTTTGTCGTACTACAATATCAATTAGTTAGCTAACCTATTGTTGCGAATACTGTAAAAACCATTTCACTCGTTTTTATCAGATTCAAAACGATCAGCGACATCTAGCGTCATTGTAGGCAATCATTTATCGATGCACGTTTTCTTGGATGAGATTGTCAGTCTACTTGTTTTCCATAGTCTTTGCTATTAGTTAATATTCACCAACCCGAAAGTTGTAGATCTTACTTTGTCCAAAAAAATATCCTCACTCTCCCCTCCATATATATATTAGAAATTGCACAATTTGTAAGAAAACATATAAACTATTTTGAATTCAATAAAAAACCCTCGCCGGAAAAACAAGCTTGTCCTCCCTGCACCCAAATTAGAAATGTATAAAAACAGTCCCTACTATAGATCAATAGTAATATTTAATAAAATCCCAGATAAAATTAAAAACGAAGCTGAAAATATCACTTTTAAAAGAAAATTTAAAAAACTGCTCATCAACAAATCATACTACAGCATTAAGGAATTTATGGAAGACGAGATTTAAAAACTACACCTTACCTACCTCTAAATATTAACAAGCCGTCCAAGTCAAACAGTCATACATAGATTTAAGATTTTATTGTTAAGCTAGATTCTCTACAGAAGTTTGTTACCTAGATTTACATAATTTAATTTAATTTCGCCGTAAGGCCATTGTAATGCCCCAGCGGGGCTCATGTTCTGGACGTTATTACCCCCTAAGACCTATAATACGCATGAAACAATGAAACAATGAATAAATGAATATGAATATAAAATATGAAGATTCAGATTGGTTTTTTTTTACAACTAGCTGACTGAACAAGCACTTAACAGCCCACCTGATGTTGAGTGGTAACCATTGCCTATAACAAAGTGTTGCCTCTTCATTTCCTTATCGTCAATTCCTTAGTTGACTGGCCTCTCGAAAAGTAGTAGTAGCTCTGCCTTCTGCACCGTAGGTCGTGGGTTCGACCCCACCGAGAACAAATATTTGTGTGGTGAACGCAGACATGCAGACATTTGTTCTCTGTCTGGGTGTTACATTCTAAATAATAATATGTATTTCAAATAAAATATAATTATGTTAGTACTGTATTATCAGCTGTCTGATGGTTCCTACAGTAGTACTCTGCTTCATTTGGGACTAGATTAGTGATGCGTGGATTGTCCAAAATATTTATTTTATTGTCGTACGAGCAGCTCAGTGTGGCTGAAGGATTGCCATCTGTTCAAAGGAGCAAGAACTAGCGCGCTCGGGACTCGGGACGCGGGACCAGCAGCGGCCTCGTCCCGGCGCGCTCTATCCGACGGGGGCTGGCTCTCGGGACTAGGGTAATGTTGATGGAGCTGTTCAGTCGCGAGGGGGAGGGAGAGAGGGGGGGGGGGGGTGCATGGCGTGGCGTGGCGTGGCATGGCGGGGCGGGGCGGCAGTATAGAGGCGGCGCTCGGCGCGGCGCGACGTGTCTGGCTCTGTGGCTGCACACGACTACGTACGACCATTAATTGGTACACTTCGGAAAGTTTAGTGAACGTGTTAGGTCCCGAGCCCCGAGCCCGGCACTCGGCCTCCACTTGTAAGTGCACGCACTACCCACATTGGGAAAGACTGCACGTTTAGTCTTACATACTTTGAAACTGTTGTTTGGAATGAAAATTAAGTTAAATATTTATTTATAGATTTATTTGTTTATTTAGTTCTCTCACTTAGACTGAGGACAAGCATAAAATTAGGTCTTGAACATTAAATCTTATAACTTACCTCTTCTAACTTTCTTATAACTTTTTTAATAAAGTGCCATGTGATACTATAGACCTACCAGATAAGTTATTTATGAAAAAGCTAAAGCTTTGGCTAATTGAAAAAAGTTTTTATAATATTAATGATTTTTTAAATACCTTATGACTTCAATTTGAACCTGACTTGCTTTGTTAATTTTAATTTTATTTTATATCATTAATTATGGACCATGTATTATAATTATGCTAATTTAATTGTTTATTGGAATTTAGTATAATATGTTTAAATTGTAAAAATAAGTCATTAAAATTTGCATGCCAATGCTTTGGTGAAATATGTGAATCTGATAAAATAAGACAATAACTAACTCCTAACCATATTTCAAGCAAATAAACATTTCATTTCATTTAGCCTAAACCGAGAGCTGGTACCCAAGTACGTTTCAAATTAAAACCTGTAGATCGGGTTTCCAGGCTCGTCTCCCAACCTCGATACATCTCAATATTAAGGGTAGGCTACCAATGCCATCTTATTATTACTTATACCTAACATAATATAAAGTATCATCATTGTACCTACTCGGCAAAAGAGTTTCACGAGTTACCGTTACCGCTTATCTAGGAACCAGTAGGTATCAATAAATTATCAATTTTATATTTTTTGGGATACATATAATTTAATAATAATAATTAGCTTTATTGTTAATATTTTTATATGATCACAATTCTTTGTTTTCATAAAAATTTATTCACTTTTCTTATGTTATAAAAAAATAATAGGTACCTATATATTATATACCTACTTAATAATTTTTGTGTTTGTTTGTAAATTATTTATAATAAGTTGTAGTATAATTATTCCATACCAATATGACATTGACTTGTAACTAAGAGTTATTAATAAACGATTTGTATTTGTATAATATGGTATATTGACACAACTTGTAGGGGCTATATATTTATATAATCAAATGCAAACCTGCAAAATAATACAACAGCTAAAATAGAACAAACAAGGTATACACCTAGGTAGTTATTGATATTGTGTAATATCTGTCTGTATCCCGGGTAGGTATATGTATACAGGGTTATTCATAATTAGCTGCAAATACTCAGGAATTAGGTTCAACAAATAAAATAAAAAATATTTATGAAATGGTTTTTTTTAAGTTTTGTTATGAAAATCCCGAGAAAATCGACAAAGAATATCCTTTGGAATCATTGCGCAATAGCCGTAAAAAAATTAATAAAAATAAAATTTTGATACAAAAACTTAAATCAAAATTTTAAAAAAATAATTACATAAATATTTTTTATTTTATTTGTTGAACCTAATTCCTGAGTATTTGCAGCTAATTATGAATAACCCTGTATATAATACTTACTGTCAAGCCAAACTACGATCCAACTGGAAGTTAAGAGGGAATCACACAGGCGACTCTCCATACAAACGTAGTCCCCTATTTCCTCCCTGGATAATGCCTCTAGCTAGAGTAACCATTTTGTCTCATAAAATCCCGATCTGCTATATACGTGCTCGTATGTTTTCCTTTTTTTCAGAAACTTATTGATAAATTAAATATCACCTCCAATTCATATCTTATACCTTTAAACGAGAAAATCTTTATATATATACTAGCTGTGCCCGCGACTTCGTCCGCGTGGTATAGTGCCTATGGGTAGCATTTTTAATTTGCAGCGGAAGAAAACAGTAATTAAATAACAACGTGATATTCGCGTGCACGTGACACAGTCGTCTGCCCTCTTACTAAACTTAGACATATGGCGTCGTACTACGCCACACTTTCATCCCCCCCGCATTCCTCTCCAAACTTCCCCTACTCTCCTCAACACCCCCCACATTCCCTCCGCACTCCCCCAGACCCCTCCACAATCCCCCTGTACTCCCCCCGCACCTCCCCTCCACACTCCCCCCTGTACTCCCCTCCACACTCCCCCCGCACCTCCCCTCCACACTCCCCCTGTACTCCCCTCCACACTCCCCCCGCACCTTCCCTCCACACTCCCCCTGTACTCCCCTCCACACTCCCCCCGCGCAACAGACTACAAAATAAGTTTTAAGTTTCTAGCTCTAAAAATTACGATACTTCCATACAACTTTCAACCCCTATTTTCAACCCCTTACAACCCTTTTTTCGCAATAAAAAGTAGCCTATGTCCTTCCTCAGGCCCTCAACTATCTGTGTACCAAATTTCATTTCAATCGGTTCAGTAGTTTTGGCGTGAAAGCCACACAGACAGACAGACAGACAGAGTTACAAACGCATTTATAATATTAATAAGGATTTAGGATCTCAATACTCAATACTCAATAGATTTATTGCAAACACACATGGTAAGTGAGGTGTTAATTTTACAAACAGTGGTAAGTAGCACATGTGAGCCCCTATAGGACACTACAATAGTAAGAGGTTGGCAGACCGAGGTTTTTTTGTGTAATATTTATATTAGTTTTAAGTACGGTGGTAGGGATACATTGGGTTTAATTAATTTTGTAAGTTAAGTACGAGTGGGTATAAAATTATTATGATCTCGGAAACTGCGCCAACGATTTTCTGTCTACAATATTTTATTTAGCGACATCTCTTGCCGAGTAGTCGAAATCACGAATTAGTGTCACGGAGCCATCTATTGAACTTCTACGTAAACACTCGAAACAAAAGTCCCGGAGATTTTCATGAAAATTACTATACAGAAGGTTTCGGAGGCGATTAATCGATTAATATACAGGGTGTCCCATAAGTCAACGTTCAGCCGAAAACGGGTGATGCGCCAAGACATGACAGTTATCATAAAAATATAAAAAAAAAATATTTGTTATGTAACTTTCGAGTTATGAGTATTTTCAAAAAACAGGAAAAACTGACATCCAAAAATATTTGTAGTCACAGGACTTAAAAGATCATCACAGATCTTTTAAGTCCTGTGACTACAAATATTAACTTTTCATGAAACTTTTTTCTGCAACGTAAGCATGAATAACACTTCTGTAAATTACAATTCAAAATTAAGCCATAACTGCCTCAGTTTTTAATGAAATCGTGGAGTTTTGGCCAACATTTCATTTCAGATAATTACATCATCTCAACTTTAACCGTCTGTACCGCAAAAAAAATGAACTACACTATCATGACTAAAATGGCGCATTTATCCAGAATTCCAAAATGGTATAATACTTGCTAGAGCATAACTTTCTTTAATAAGCTGACCGTAGATACACGAAATCTATATTTTAGCGCTAAAGTAAGGAATTTTCTATTATTAAAATCATATTATACTATTGACGAAGCCTTGGCTGATGATTTTAGTATGTAATAGTTCTTAGCCTATGTACGTTAAGTACCTACCAACTTTATTTTTATTTGAAATTTGTATGTGAATTTCTTTGTTTATTTTTATTTGAAAGTTCTCTGAATTTGATATGAATTTGTATAATGTGACTTTTCCGAGTGTACAAAATGTATCAAAATGGAATAAATGTTATTGAACTTGAACTTGAACTCCTTAGTTTTGGAAATAAAAAATGTTTTTTCAACTAAACCGGATTCCCAATCAATTTTATTTCATGAGATAAAATGTTTGTACCCTTTAAATCATGGGTTTAAAATGCCTACGCTGCGTTTTTATGTGACTCACAATTCACAGGTACAAGTAAATACCATTTCGACGATGTAAATAAACAGTTAGAGCCACCATCTTGTCGAAAGAGTAATAACCATGGGTTTTCAAGTAATTTGTTAGTTTTAGGTGAAAGTTTGAAATAAAATTCGAATATGTACCTATTCAAATTAAAATCATTATTTGCGTCCATGATATAGGTATGTACTCAAACTAAAAGGTGCACAACGAGTTATGGAGAGAGCTACGCTGGGAATTTCACTGCGTGATAGAAATAGTAATTAGGAAATCCGTAGAAGAACCAAGGTCACCGACATGTTGTGTGTGCAGATGTGCCGCGGTGCGCTGCGGCTGGCGGCGGCCGCCCTGCTGGCCGCGCTGCTGGCGGCGCTGGCGGCGCTGGCGGCCCCCGCCCCCCCCGGGGGCTGCGTGCCGCTCTGCCACTGCCTCGCGGACCATCTCTCCTGTAGCGTCGTGCCCTTCCATCGGTTTCCGCACATCGGTAGGTCGATCCTCATCCAATCGATTAGGTACCCTCCTCAAATTGAAATCTCATGGTCTCTGCATCGAAAACATAATGAATAGTTGTCGGTGCATTCAGGTGTGACCGTGCGTCACGTGTCGCTGTCGGGTGCGCGGCTGGGCGTGCTGGCCGCCTCCGCGCTGGACGCGCGCCCTCTGCGCACGCTGGTGCTGGCCGACTGCCGCCTGCACGCGCTCGAGCCCGGCGCGCTCGCGTGAGTACCCGCACCCGCATCCCTCGTCCCCCAGCCTCCAGCCTCCAGCCTCCAGCCTCCAGCCTCCAGCCTCCAGCCGCGCCGCGCCGACACACTTTCATGCGAACGGTGCGTCGACAGGTCGATGATCCTCACGCTGGCGTCGCTCGACCTCGCCCACAACGAGTTCACCGAGGTGCCGGTGGAGGCGCTGCGAGACCTCGAGGTGCTCAACTGGCTCGACCTGCAGAGGTGAGTGCCGAGCGGCCGGGGAGCGCTGCGCTCGACCGACCGATCGACGAACGTTCCGTTGCAGCAACCGGATCGCCGAGCTCGACCCGGACGCCGAGTGGGGCTCGCTCGCGGACTCGCTCAGCAGTCTGTCGCTCGCCAACAACCAGCTGCGCGCGCTGCGAGACGGGGCGCTCGCCGCGCTGCGCCACCTCGTGCGGCTCGACCTCGAGGGCAACCGCCTGCTCGCCCTCGCGCCGCGCGCCCTGCCGCCCTCCCTCGCGCTGCTGCGCCTCTCCCACAACCTGCTGGCCGCGCCGCCGTGCGCCGCGCTGCACCACCTGCCGCGCCTGCGCCACCTGCAGCTGCGCGCCAACGCTCTCCGCGCCGCGCCGCCCGCTGCCTGCCGCGCGCCCGCCCTGCTCGACCTCGACCTTGCGTTCAACGACCTGGAGGACGCGTCGCCGGCGCCGGTGCCGCGCGCGCCGCTGCGCCGCCTCATCCTCGACCTGAACTCGTTGAGCGCGATCCCGCCGTGGGTGCTGGAGGGTGGCGCGCGCCTCGAGCGGCTCTCGCTCTCGCACAACCGCGTGGCGCGCGTATCGGCGGCGGCGGCGCACGCGCTGCGGTCGCTGACGCGGCTCGATCTCGACCACAACGAGCTGCGCGTGCCGCCCGACGCGCTCCAAGTGCTCCTGGCCCTGCGCCGCCTCGATCTAGCCTCGAACCGGCTCCGCGCGTTGCCGCTGCCCCCACCGCACCTACGCTACCTGTCGCTCGGCACCAACCTGCTGGAAACGGTGCCAGCGGGGCTGCGCCGCCTGGCTCCCGCCTCGCTCGAGTACCTCGACCTGAGCTACAACCGGATCGCCTCGGTGGAAGCGGCCGCGTTCGGCGCCTGGGCGGGGGCCCTGGCTCATCTGGACCTGCGCGGCAATCTCCTCGCGCAGCTGGTGGTGGGTGCGTTCCCGCCGACGCTGCCGCTGCGCGAGCTGCTGCTCGGCTTCAACGAGCTGGAGCGCGTAGAGGCAGGTGCGCTCGCCAACCTGACCGCGCTGCAGACGCTCGAGCTCTCCTCGACTCTGTTCGGCGACGAGTTTCCGGTGGCCGGCGCCGAGGCGGTCACCTGGCTCGGCCTCGACAACAACGGCATCCGGCGCGTGTCCGCGGACGACCTGCTGGCCTACCCCGCGCTCGAGTACCTGAACCTCGACTTCAACGAGCTGACAGACTTTCCGGGCGGGGAAGCGATCGGTGCCAATGGCACCGCGCGCCTGAGGGAGCTGAGGCTCGCCTCGAACCACCTGAGCGAGCTCCGGCCGAAGTTCCTGTGCGGCTCGCCCGAGCTGCGGAGCGTGGCCCTGTCTGACAATCGTATCCGGAATGTGAGCGCACGCGCCTTCCATGCGCTGCCAGCACTGAAACGGCTCGACCTCGCTGACAACCGGATGGAACGACTCGCGTCGGCCGCCTTTCGCCTGCTGCCGCGCCTCGAGGAGCTCGACCTGCACGGAAACCTGCTCGCCGAGCTGCGCGCCGACGCCTTCGAGCACGTCGGTGACGCCGAGGACGCCGAGCTCACGCTCAACGCGAGCCACAACCGCATCGCGCGCCTCGCAGGTGGTGGCGTGGGCTTCGGCGTGGCCGTGCTCGACCTGGCACACAACCGACTCGAGGGGCTCTCGCCCGCCTTCTTCGCGGCGGTGGGCGCGCGGCTCCGGCGCCTCACGCTCGCGCACAACCGGCTCGCGTCGCTGGACGCCACCGCGCTCGGCACGCTGCCGCGCCTGCAGGTGCTAGCGCTGGGCACGGCCGGGGTCACGCTCGTGCGGCGCCGGGCGTTGGCGCACACGCCGGCGCTCCAGGCGCTTGACCTGACGCGAAACGCGATCCACCAGCTCGCCGTCGAGCAGTTTCACGGGTTGCGGCACCTGCGGCACCTGCGCCTCGCCGGCAACCGCCTGCGCACGCTGCCTAGAGACTGTCTGCGAAACACGGTGCTCGAGCACCTCGACCTCGCCGACAACGAGCTGATAATTTTCCCGCACGGCGCGCTGGCCGCCGTCGGCTTCACGCTGCGCCGCCTCGACCTCGCGCGCAACCGGCTCGACCGCCTCGACGCGGCCGTGCTGCGCGCCTGCGGGGAGCTCACCGACCTGTCGCTCGCCGGGAATCGGCTCACCGCGCTGGCACCCGGCACCTTGATGCCGTTGCCGGGGCTGCGCGCGCTCGACCTGTCCGGGAACCGGCTCGAGACGGACCTCCGCGAGCTGACGCGGGCCGTGCCGCGCTTGCGCCGGCTCGTGCTGGCCAACGTCGGGCTGCGCGCCACGCCCGCCTTGCAGCTGCCGGAGCTGGTGGAGCTCGACCTGAGCGGGAACCGCATCGTGACCCTGCGCGAGGCGGATGCGAGGCCCCTGTGGCGGCTGCGCTCGCTGAGCATCGCCGGAAACGCGTTCACGTCGCTGCGCTCGGCCGCGTGGAGCGCGCTGCCCCAGCTCATCTCGCTCGATGCCTCCGACAACCCGATCGCGCGACTCCCGGGCGACGCGCTCGACACGCTGGCGGGTCTGCGCGCGCTGCGGCTGCTGCGCCTGCGGCACCTCGAGGCGGTGGACCCGCGCGCCTTCCGGCCGCTCGGTGCCCTGCGCGACCTGGCGCTCGAGGTGCCGCTCGGGCACGCGCGCACCGCGCTCGCGGACGTGCTCGCGTTCACCCCGGCGCTCGAGACCCTGATGCTGGAGGTTCGCGAGGAGAGGCTGGAGGCGCAGCTGCACGGCGTGCGCGCGCCGCGCCTGCGGGCGTTGGAAGTGCGCGGCGCGGCGCTGCGCTCGGTGTCGGCGGACGCGTTCGCCGCGCTGGGCTCGGCGCGCGCGCTCACGCTGCGGCTGCGCGGCACGGGCGTCGCTCGGCTGCCGGCGGGGCTGGTGCGGCCGCTGGCGGGCGTGCCTCACCTCGCGCTCGACTTCAGCGACAACGAGCTGGTCGAGCTGTCACCGGCGACGCTCTACCCGAACCTCACCGGACGGGAGCGACTCGCCACGAAGCTGGTGCCGGGTGAGTGCATCGCTCGGTCGTGACGGGGAGCGTGATGGAAGTGGGTGGGATCTGAGGTGCGGTTCGGTTGCAGGCGGGCTGGTGGTGTCGCGCAACCCGCTGGCGTGCGGATGTGCGGCGCGGTGGCTGGGCGCGTGGCTGCGGCGCTGGGCGGCGGAGGCGGGCGGCGGCTCGCGCGCGGCAAGGGAGACGGCGCGCGCGAGTGCGTGCGGCGGGGGCGGCGGGGGCGGCGGGGGCGCGGGGCGAGGCGTGCGCGTGGTGACGCTGCCGGAGTGCGCGCCGCCCCCCCGCGCCCCCGCCGCCGCCCCCGCCGCCGCCGCGCTGCGCTGCCTGGTGGTGGTAGTGGTGCTGCTCGCGGTGTCGGTGACACAGTGACGGCGGCGGAGTCCCTGACTCGTGCCTGCGAGTGAGTCCGCTGACTCGAGGAGGAGCCTCGCGTTGCATAGGTAGGGTCACGGCTTGATACTCATTGCTATTGGTGGACCGAGGGGCTTTGTTGTTGTGCTCGTATAATATTTCCTCCATTGATATATCGGCGCTATCGAACCGCGACGCTACCTATTCGTTTGTGCACTGAACGGACTCCAAGTGAGTGTTGAGTGATGCTACTCGTATTTAGTACATACTGATATTACTGATACGTCGGCTAGGTACTTAATGGATTTGTGATTTTACTGAAATTTACTAGTAATTGTTAGTAAAACAATGGTAATTCACACACACACACATCTTTAATACTATGTAAAATGCTACGATTCTGTAGAGACTGATATTATATTTTAGGTAGTATAGGTAAGTACTTATTTTAGGTAAGTACAGTATAGGCACAGAACAAAAGTAAGTAATTTGTAAAGGTATATCTTGTTCTGTACGAACCAACGCATAGGTATCGTACAAACCTTATGTTACCTAAGAGGGCGGGTAGGTAGTAAGTACGGCGGCAGTTGTTCAACTACATGATAATTGTCTACAATATAAGTTATCAGATCAATTACTTGTAAATATCGGATTTTATATTAAAAAAAAAAACAACGAAAAACTCGTTCACTTACAGATAAGTAGCAATAAATAGGTACCAAGACAATCTCTGCTATTGCCTTGGTCTACATTTAACATTATGGCCCGTATTCCGAAACAGCGCTTGAGTCTGAGTCGAGCCTCAAGCATAGATTTTATGACAGTTCTCCATTGAAAAGTGTCAAAAATCTGTGCTTGAGGCTCGACTCAGACTCAAGCGCTGTTTCGGAATACGGGCCTATGTTTCTAGTAAAGCTGTTTGTTTTCCTTGAAAATAAAATAAATAAATAACTCTACACGAAAAGGTACGAGTAGATATTATGTCTAGTGTATATAATATATTGCCTTGGCTTGAGGAGTGTGAGGTGTACCTACTATGTTTATGTTATTATTGTTGCCAGTAGTGAGCGAACTCTCGACGACTTCGTTTTTGTAAAAAGCCAAATGTGTGGTAAGACATTACATTAGATAATGATATCATAAAATAAATATTTTTATAACAAAGCAACTTGAATTTCCTATCACATAATCCAGCTGTAGGTTACAAAACACTTTGTATTATACATTGTCATGATATATTTTCAAGGTGAAAGGACCATAATCAGTGTGAGACCGTCTGTTGCGTTTAATAAATAACTCAAGCAAGGTAGAGTTACGCCTGCTACGAGCGCTTTGTTAGCTACGAGCGCTACGCCAGCTACGAGCGCTACGCCAGCTACGAGCGCTACGCCAGCTACGAGCGCTACGCCAGCTACGAGCGCTACGCCAGCTACGAGCGCTACGCCAGCTACGAGCGCTACGCCAGCTACGAGCGCTACGCCAGCTACGAGCGCTACGCCAGCTAAGAGTGCTACGGCGTAGCTTTCTGCTCGACTGTGATTTTGGTAACTTGTTGTACTGTACATAGCTGGATTAAAAAATATTTGATATTACAAAAAAAAATGCAAATTTACTTTTCATGCTGACTGTACATTCAACCGTTCAACTCCAGAACTGCTATAGCCAGGCGCGTGCTAAAGTCGCGGGTAACGGGTACTCCATCTATGCATACAGGGCGTAATTAACTGAAAACTGAAACAGCGCAGTTGGACCTTGATTCGTATGAATGGGAACGCATAATGACATCAATTAGTTAGGTACGTACGTATTAACACAGGTGGTATACAGGCGGGTAGAGGGTAGGTAGGGTCACATCCCTCGCTGTCGGTCATAATAAACGGATGTAGTTAGCGGCTTCGCGCTCATTCATTCAACATTAGTGTCGACGACAGATCTTGAATATAAAACTGAAGAAAAGGTTATAAACTTGTTTGAATTCGACATCCTCGGTCCTCTCTGCTGGTACTTCTTTCAGTATGTATTTACAAAAAAAGTAAGTATTGTCCGCATTACTTATTTATTTATTATGCACTTTTACATTCGTGTGAAATAATTCGTTTTATATATAAGTCTGTTTACTTTCACATGTTTCCAGCTGACAGCAAAGAGTGTGTTCTCGTAATAGATGATAGCTAGAGCCAGAGCTCGCGATAGATAATAGTCCTTCGCTTGCTTGTTGGCTCATCAACATTGAGGACGCGGTTCAAAAGCAACCTCTGCACCCTTGTTTAACAAATATAACTATAGTTTTGCATTGTCGTGGTTCCAACGCGAAGGCGGCACTCACCTACATATAATCATATTCATTTATTAATTGCTTCATGTGTTTTATAGGTCTTAGGAGGTAATAACCTTAAACACCGCTCTTGTTCTTATTCTAATTAAAGCACAAATAATTGTTTATGTATCCGACATCTTGAAAGCTGCGCAAGACTTAACTTTATCAAGCGTAGGTAAAGGCGGGTTATTAAAAATAAATAGCGCGATAATTACTTGTGAAAGCTTTACCCGCGCCTCGAGCCGCTTAACCCACCTCCCTCCTTCCTCCCCTCCCCTCCCCTCCCCCTTCGACACGGGCCGTTCTATTCAACTGCATTTTCTTGCGTGCAATATATAATGCATGCTGTAAGTAGGTACAAACTGCACGGATACAATGAGGATATACCTATTTAGTTGACGGCTTCCCATACAAACTAACAAATTAAAAATGGTGTACTGACTCCTCGAGCGCTCTGCCTACAGCCACGGATAATCTGAACCAGGCCGTACAAGCTAGTGTAGGCACTCTAATAACGTTAGCATCCCTAGGTATCTTCCCTGTGTACCTCCAGGGGTCTAACCCAGCCTAGTGCTAAGTCATAAGTCAGTTATTGGTAAATTAATTTACAGGTCTAAACATAGCACAATTAGAAATAAAACATGTATAATTGTACCTAGGTACATTAATAAAATACAATTAGATTCAATTCAAAACAATACAAATACACGAAATGTCATTATAAAATTAATAATAGTAATAATTGCAGAGTTATAATAATGTCAATTTATAAATTATGATTTAATAAATTCATTAAAACTGTAGAAAGCCTGCTCGATCAGCCAGCGTTTTAGTCTAGTTTTGAATCCAGCTAAGCCGTCAGCAGGCGTGACGCCCTCTGGTAGCTTGTTGTATACAGTCGGACCCATGACGTGACTCAGCTTGGAGGAGTTCGCCAAGGAGCGCGATGCGGCCGCCATGCGCCAGCTTGCCCGCGCTCCGCGTATGGTACGAGTGCCTGGCGCCGTGCTTCATGAACTCGTCCCAACTCAACCTAACGTACACGGCCATCTGCATTATAGCAATGCAATGCAGGGCAGTGTAAGTACGCCTAGCTCTGTGAAGTGGGGCTTGGCGGAGACGTCGCTACGTATCCCGACTAGTGCACGTATGGCACGTTTCTGCATCCGGAAGGCGCGCTCCCCGTCGGCAGCGCGCCCCCATAGCCCGGCCGTCCTGCAGCACCGAGTGCACTGTCGACAAGTAACAGGAGCGCGCCCCCTCCGCCGGTCCCACGCGACCCACTCTTCGAAGTGCGAAGCATGCGCTACCTATTTTTCCACGCAGCCTATCTATATGATTCTCCCATGTGAGGCCCCTATCTATCTCGAAGCCGAGGAAGGTAGTGGACTTTTCTTGGATGATGTCCGTTCCATCGACGCGCACCACTAGTGGTCTATCAGCTCGCCCAGAGAGACAGAAGTGCATAAAATGTGTTTTCTAAAGATTGAGGCCCAGGCCATTCAATTTGAACCACCCGGACAATATGGCGGCCGTCTCATTGAGTCTCGCCTCTAGTCGGTCTATGGAATCGGCAGTAACGATCGCGGCTACATCATCTGCGTACATCAGGGTAACTGCGGTCGTTACCGCCTCAGGCAGGTCGTTCAGAAGGAGGGAGGACATGATGTTTGAGACGGATGACCATGGATGCTATGGATAACTGTCACGTCGTGCTTACTTTTTTTTGTTTTGCTACCTGGCAAGTGTGCTAGCAGATTGTGTGAGCATGGCTTCGCTCAAATGATAAATGTGAGTTTGTCCGGCGTGCTCGCCGGCGCCGTGGTGCGGCTGACAGCGCGCCGCTACGCCGCTACGCCACTGGAGCCGCCGACATCGACTCTAGCGCTGAACACCGCGTCTATCCTTTGGAACTCATAGCCATCATGAATACGTGCTGATGCAATATTGCCATATTATATCTGAATACTTAGGACCAATACACGCTGGGCGAAACAATTTCTCAATATTCATATCCAGAGGACTCATTGAAAGTTAAAGCAACTCTTAATTAAGCGCGACATGCCACTAAACGATAAACCCCTTCGAACAGCCGGAGCCGGAGCCGGAGCCGGAGCCGGAGCCGGAGCCGGAGCCGGAGCCGGAGCCGGAGCCGTACTCAGCAGCCTTCCGGCTGAAAGGATACAAGTTCCTGACGCTATCTAATCGCTGCACAATGCGGCACTACCATACCTGACCACGTTAACTGAAAAAATAATACATGTTTGATAAATATTTTCACTGCAGTCATTTACAACCAACTATGTTTTGTTTAAGAACGATTTCAGTATTATCTAGTGTCAAAGACAAATGAAATGAAATGAAATATTTATTTGCAAGAAGCATGGCACAATTCGATCGTCATGTAAGACAAAGTGGCTCGCAACTCGCATACTTCGTCGGAGACCGACATACATAATTCATAATGTAAATCGGTATGTCAGAATAATAATAATAGTCAAAAATATAATTAATTAAAAAAAAAACTCTCATAAAAATAATAATAAATTTAAATAGAGTTAAAGCTAAAATTACGGTTTCACAACATGAACGTTCAAAGGTGGGGATACGACGTTGTTACAAAATAATAACAGAACTCAATCTGTAGGTACAATACCTAATTCCGTAAGATAATAGAAATATCGCAATGGAGCTGCCTCACCCGGGATCTGAACCCATTACACGCGGATTCTGGACTTAGTCAACGCAGAGGTCAGCGGAAGGTAGCCAGCGCATGCAGACCCCCCGCGGCTGCGCGGCTCTAGCGCGCTGTCGGCTGGTGTAGAGGCCAGGCGCGCTGGCCGGCGCGCTGGCCGGCGCGCTGGCCGGCGCGCTGCCTATTATAGGTATGTGTGTACTAGTTGTTAGTGCACAGAGTCTCGCTCCGTGAAGCGGCATGCTGCGCCGCGCCCGCGCCGGAAAGAACCGATACTATTCCCTATTATAATGAAATACATTATTTTTTACTTATTTATGAACTACAGCAGGGCTACCACGAGCTCCATATGGTTATGGCTATGGCTGTCAAAATTGTGTCAACAGTGTCAAATGATTGAAACACAAGAATAAACAATTGTATCCGTGAAAACCTTTAATTGGCTCTCTCGTTTCTATACTATGAATGTTATTAGTTATTTCTTGCTGTTGGTTTTCCAATAAATAAATAAAAAGGAATGTGTGGGTCAGCCTATCTATACACAATTTGACAGCCATAGCCATAACCATATGGAGCTCGTAGTAGCCCTGCAGGTTTGATACACGATTATTAATAATGCCTGTCATTCAACTACATAAAATAAATGGTCTTTAATTTTGGTACAACTCGTCTCATCCACGAATTAAATTAAATGTAATTAAACTTTGGACGAGTTGCAAACGCGTCCAAAGTTTCACGTTTCGACCACCAATGCGACGCGTTTTTCTCAATCACGGCCACATTTTAAAAAACAAATGTGTCGCTACTCCACAACAAATACAAATACTCAAGTACAGTCCACATCAGCATGTTAATAAGTTAATTCAGCATCCACCTCGCCGCCAACCAGTAGGTACATACACGCAAAACAACTCATAACTTGTACTGATAATGATACTCATGATTAGGTGACGGAAGGTCCCGACGCCGCCGCCGCCGCTACTCTCAGGCCGCTGCTGACTAACAACGCTATTTGTTTTATATTTATTTCTCAAACAACTTGAAACTGCATTAAATCAATCTTGCGTTTCTAGTTCCGGAGTTCTGGACTTATTTCTCGAATACATAAATCAGTTAAGTTTGCTGAGCTTTCAAACTATACTTACTCCGATTCAAATTTTTTTTTTTTCTTTATAAGATGAAAAGAAGTTGAGATGTGATTATTCGCCATGTTTGCCGTTCCATGTTCCGAGAACATTCACGAGCTCGCTCGGGGCTCTAATACTATAGCAATAGCAGTTAACTATTGTCATGAGAGTGATGATGATGACTGCTGACATAAGTATAAGTATAAGATCTTGTGACATCTGAATAAACAAATTTTAATTTAATTTTAATTTAATAATTAACAATCACTTAATTTCCTGCTGCTACTATCGCTGTAGCTCGTGCTTAGGTAATTGCCCCGGCGGCGGCGCCGGCGGGTAGGTTTAACTTAAATACCTCTTAAAAAGTAATCGTTTGTCGGTGCAGGTTGCGGATCCGTTTCATTGAATTTCTCCGCTGTAAAATAGCATTCGACGCATAGTTTAATGACGGCCGTGCTGGCGGTGCTGGGCACTCGGCCAGCAGCCAGCAGCGGCGGCGGCGGCAGTGGCGGTGGCGGTGTTACACTCGTTTGTCTTCTCAGATTTACGATAAATACTAGTATCTTTTTTATTTTATAAGTATTTACAAAAAAATAGTATATACTTAAATATTATATCAGTTATCTTCCCATAGTACAAGATATGCTTAGTTTGGGGCAAGATAACGTATCATCATCATCAACCTATATCAGTCCACCGCTGGACGTAGGTATCTCCCAAAACGCGTTATTGAGCCTGCTGGTCTTCGGCTCTTCTCCTCCAGTGGTCGCGGCGCTACATTTCTCAGATCGTCGCCCCCCTTGCCGGAGGGCGTCCTACACTACGCTTACCTAAACGCACCCTCCACTCTAGTATTGGTTTGCTCCAACAATTGTCTATTCGACGGCAAACTGACCCTTCAGTGTACTAATCCTTTGAGCTATGTCGACTACCTTGGCTCTCTGTCGGATAACCTCGTTCCAGATTTTATCCTTCAGAGAGACACTGAGCATAGCCCTCTCCATAGCTCGCTGAGCGACTTTCAGTTTGTGTACCGATCCTACTGTTAGTGTCCACGTTTCAGCAACTTAGGTAATTACAGATAGAACGCACTGGTTGAATACTTTCGTATTCAGACATTGTGGGGTCAACGACGAGAAGACCTGACGGAGTTTCCCAAACTAAAATAGCGTGGACCAACTACTATTTTAGATTTGGAATCTGCAATATCTACGCTACTCTAGAGCAAGTTAAAATTCAATCTCGAGATGAACATTTTACAGTACATCACTTCACATACAGCATCGTAAATCGTGCATGAAACTAGGGCCGAAAACTCGCAAACGTTACCGTTCACATCGGGCTTGAGTAGTGTTTCTCCAATGTCGCTCTTATCGTGGTGGAATAGGAGTGCATTTGGCGTGCGTGCTGGCGGGCGTGCTAACGAGCGCATTGCGGGCGCCGGCTAGGGTTGTCGATTGGACGCGCCCGCTAATGGACCGCACACGCACACAGACCGCCCTGGCCCGCGCATCATGCAAACCTCTCATTTACCTATGCATGCAATAAATCTTTGTCTGAGGGTTACTTAGTCAGTGTTGACTAATTAAATCCTACGTCGAAACGTCACACACACAGTATAATACACCGGTGAGCATTCACTCAGCCTCAAACCCAGAGAAGTTTGCTCGTCCTTCGGCCCTCCTGGCTCCTCCTGCTAGCTCGACGATCGTCCGGAACGCTAAGCATTCCTTATTCATAGAAATTTACTTCAGATTGTTAATGTCCACCAACGTCTTCATCTCATTCCTTCAACAATCAACTCTATCTCAATGAAGAAAAAGTCGGGATCGATTTCTAGTTGAGTCGGTTTGCAACTTTGTCGCGCTCACTCCTAACTTCAAAAGCAATTCAACTTTTCAACTCAGGAATATGTATTAGATGGGGATTTAGTATATAATAGGGAAACATGAAAGGTGAGTGCGTGCAAGTATGAGCATGTATTGTGGTCGGGAATCGGGAACAGAGACGCGATGACGCATGACGTCACGTGCACAGTGCGGGCTCGGGGGAACTATACGTACGAGGCACTTGCATATTGTTACCTTAGCTAGTAGCTACTTCCCTTCATATTCTTATCGCTCTATTGACTGTTGGGGATGCCAGGTGCCTACATACAAACGGTAATCGTTCGTCCAACATAAATTTTTTTTTTTTTTTTTTTACAAGATATAGACCAGCCTTTGGCTACAATCTCACCTGGTGGTAAGCGACAATGTAGCCGACGATGGAGCAGGATGGTCTAGAAGACACCTATTCACTCTTGCCTTGAAGAGGCCCAGATTGTAGTGGTCAGGAAAAACAGCCGCCGGCAATGAGTTCCATTCCCTGGAGGTTCGCATAATGAAGGTGGAGCCAAAACGCTTAGTGCGAATGGGTGGTATGCTAACCAGGTATGGATGGTACTGAGCCGTGCGTCTGCTAGTCCTATGATGGAAGGGAGATGGTGGTATAAGATCATGCAGTTCCTCACTACATTCCCCAAAATGTAACATAAAGAAAATCGATAGGCAAGCAACTTTGCGACGATGTGCCAGACTCTGGATTTTAGTCTGCGCCATGTGTTGCTCACCTATCAGCCTAAAAGCTCTTCGCCCAATCGAGTCTAAGGCAGCAAGCTGGTGTTTGGCAGAGCCGTCCCACAGGTGACAGCAGTACTCCATACCAGACCGGACTTGTGCTTTGTAAAGGCTAAGCAGCTGTCCTGGTGTGAAGTACCGCCTTACCCTGTTTAGGATGCCAAGCTTCATGGAGGCTGTTTTAGCCCTAGACTCGATATACGACCCAAAATTGAGAGCAGGCGTAAGCGAAGCACCAAGGAGCTCAAGGTGATCCCGTATCTCTATAGGTACATCTCGGAAAACAGGAACGTGGGGAAACTGACTTTTCTTTGCTGAGAACAGGCAAGCCTGCGTTTTGGATGCATTGAATTTGACCAAATTGGCGTCACCCCAGTGAGACACCAATTTGAGTTTCATATTCAAGCGCTGCAGCATTGCCTCTCTCTCTTGCTGAACCACATTCTGTTTGGCCTGAGCATTGGAAGTATATCTTTCCACAACTGTGCTGTCGTCTGCATATCCCATGATACCGGGTATGAGCAGGTCGTTAATGTGCAGCAAAAACAGAGTGGCAGATAGTACTGACCCCTGAGGTACACCGGCATTAATAGCCAATTGATCCGACGAGCAGCCATCGATAACTACTCGAATGGATCGTTCCCTCAGAAAGTCTTTAAGCCAAGAACAGAATTGGGCTGGAAGTCCGTATGCTGAAAGCTTGCCAATAAGGCTAGCATGCCAGACCCTGTCAAATGCCTTTGAAATGTCAAGTGAAACCGCTAGTGCTTCACCGCATTTCTCTAAAAAAAACAAAATAGAAAATAATAAATAAATAGAAAATAAATAGAAGCAGACTTTGCCTTACCGACCTTCATTAGAAAGAATTGAGTCCTCAAGGAATAATTAATTTTCAGATTCAGTAGTTTTAGCACATAAGCATACGTCATTGCGGTGGTGATCAGTGAAACGCTTACAAATATCGCTGATATTTTTGACAGCGTTTCACTGATTGCCACCGCAGAACACTTAGATTGTGTGCAAGGCTTAGGCCTGCGCACACCTAGTTCGCTGGCGGTAGCGATCAGTGAAACGCTGTCAAATATTCGCTGTCAAATCTCAAATCTGACAGCGATATTTGACAGCGTTTCACTGATCGCTGCCGCCAGCGAACTAGGTGTGTTCGGGCCATTACAGAAGATTATTATTTAAGTTTGAAGCCGTGTCAATGTGTGAGTGGGTTGCGTGCGTGCATTTTTGATCAAGGTTTGATCACTGATCAAAATGTCTACCGATATATGAAAACGAATCCAGTCCCCAGTCTCTTTCAACAGACTGAATCCACTTGGTTGCGGCGGCTCAACGTGTTGTTCAGATAACGACTTAATAAAGTCAAATAAAAAATAAATATTCGTATTTCTCCTAACTACCATGTGCATAAATAAATACGTTTTCTATCTGTTTCTTTCCCTCAAATATTGTCTGTATAAATAAAGAGTTAGAGCACCTTTGTTCCTTTGCTTGTTTAGTTGGTATGGCGCACACAAACTGTCAAGCTGTGGTCTCAAGTCTCAACCAAACATAGGAACTACGCAGCTATAGCAGCTTCCTTCAAAACGATGAATCTCGTGCTTGTACTGTGTACTTTCACTTATCAGGATCCCATAGTACAAGCTTCGCTTAGCTATGGGCTAGTTGGCTCTGCGTGTACAGAATCCGTGTGTGTGAGTCAGAGCAGCTACCGTGGCAGCCGACAGACGGCACACGCCACGCCGATATTACCACAAACGTATGCCAAGATATAAACTAATCATAACACATCAAACCTGCGCCACTATATCCATAGTACAACTATTCCTCCACGCACAACCATACGAATATAATGGTAGAATAACTGAAATCTTTACATCCTTCTTTTAAAGTCTCTAAACTAAAAATACAGATGGTCGAAGAAATTGTGTGTAGATTACAGAAGGTCGTGCAATATTAATATTAAGTCACAAAAGGTGTTGAAATAATGTAAAGTGTTGTTCCGTGGGCTGAGGGCGCGTGGTGCCGTAGCGCTGCTACGCGGTACGGAGCGCACCGGCGCCGGCGGAGCTACGACACGCTACGGCGTAGGCTTGCAATGCAACGCAGCTCCAATAAATAATTTTTGAACTGAGGGCTTATTCCAAAAATTGACAAGCTTTTGGGTGTTAGCTTCACTTTTTACTTCGTGTTCGTGCTACCCTGGGCAAATTGACATGGTGATAAGACGCAAACATTTCGATGTTGGCCGCAATGAATCTAACACGAAGTCTTCTTTTTTAGCAAGTTGTCAACATGGATCGGGCATAGATTCCTCAAAATAAAGACCATAAAGATGACTGCTGGTTCAATTGACTGACAACTCACGATTGTTCAGTACCATGAACTCTGTCTGACTCTGGTTTTGAGTCTGTGTGAGTGCTCACTCAAAACGTCATACTGTGTGTATGACGTTTTGAGCTAGGATTTATTTAGTCAACACTCACACAGACTCAAAACCAGAACCAGAGACAGAGCCAGACAGAGCTCATGGTAGGCCTAACAGGAAAAGCATTTGAAGTTTTTTTCGTGCCAAATCGTAGGTAACTCTTGTTGTATTCGTCTTTTTTAAGATCTGGTTTACCAAAAATCCTTAGAATTCTGCGGGCTTTCAGCATAATATGAATTGAGACGCTATATACTCTATATATATGTTCTGTTCTGATATCCAGAACTACGGATCCCTACAGACTGATTTACACTGATGTTATGTAATACTTCACTATCCAGCACCATCACCTCGCCGGCGCTTTTCACCACGGCGTGGTCTCCGCCACCACCGCTCACAAGCACGACGCCGCGCACGAGCAAACTCACGAGACTTATTTATTAAAACCGATCTGGAGTATAGGGCGTATTTAAATTAAAACTCAAATAAAAAAAAAGAATTTATTCTGCAGTATCACTAAGATCACTTTGAAACGTCTTAAAGCTAAGTGAGTCTAGGTGCCAGTTCCACGCGACCAAGCCTAGAAGAACAGGCAACAAACTACGGCTTCGTTCCTACTTTTTTTGTATGATCTTTTTACAAAACACGCACACGCTACGCTTAGTAATAGTAAAGTACCTACACAGCATATAAAAATAACATACGAAAATAGTAGGTAGGTACACAAGGATACGCATCAGACTATACACTGCTAGCTCTTATGTCCTTACAGTAAGCGTCATTTTTCTTTGTTTTTAGGTAACTTGAGCGGGTCCACATGTTGGCTTTTGATAACTAGATCTTCTTCGGGATCTGAACAATCAAAATCAAGGCCTAAGTTGAGAAGTACACAACAAGCCTGTATGATCTGTGCACATTTGTTTGGCTTGTAGTGCAAGACCCTATCCTTGCCCAACGCCAACTGTTTTTAACCAGCCAAAAGTGTTTTCTATTGTGACCAGGGCTTTCATATGCTTCTGGTTGTACATTCTTTCTGGGGAGTTGCAGTAACATTTAAGAAAGGTGTCATGAGCCAAGGCCACTGTGGGTATCCAGAGTCACCTGAAATAATGTTGATAATTTTTATTACGAAGCTCAAACAAAAATATCTTCTATGTAAAAATCTAAAGTACTTAAATAGTTACAATATAATTAGGATGTTTTCCTGAGGGACACCTTTGTACGTACCTACCTACATAAGCAGTAATACCGGGTTAGTAATCTTAGGTGGTAGGTACATATTAATGAAAATAACATAACTCACCTTTAATTCAAAGCTCACGCTCTGCGAAGACTTTAGGTCGTTATGCTGTCCAACTCTTCGCATAGGAACGCGAAGGCAACCTTGGACAAACGATACCGACGACAAAATATGGTTTCCGGAAGATCTTCGATAGGATTGAAAGCTTTCCGTAAACCAGCCCGCAGTTCCCGTAATTTACGAACCCGGTTTTTCTCGACCATCCGCATTGCAAAATAACATCTTGCAGACATTCTCAAAAGCAATTATTGACTTCAATTGTTGCATCCTTGGCTCAAGATTTAATTTATTCACTTGTAGTAGTCTCGCCTACGCTTCAACTCACTCGCACGTATTTCAGCTCCATAAGAAAGAAAGAGATAGCACACGCCATGCGGCCCCGGCTCCAAGCTTCATTCGTTTTCGTGCGCGCACGGCTACCGCACGTAGTACTTGACTAAAAATATATATACTCCGTATCTACTTATGATTTTCATCGTCATGTCTAGATGGAATACAGTGAGTGATAAAGAAGAAAGGTGTCGTAAAAAGGTGTGACAAGTGAAATTAAGTGAATTCAACGGATTTTCTCAAGATGTACCCGCCTGAACGGAATCGTATTTTCTCAGATCTAATACGTGATATTAGACCGTAGAATTTTGAATGCTTCGAGTCAATACGAGATATTGACCAATAGCTATTTATGAAATGAGTTAATACGAGATATTGACCAATAGCTATTTATGAAATGAGTTAATACGGGATATTAACCCTTCTTTTTTTTATTATCCTGGCTCCCGTCACCACCGGCACGATCGCTAGCACCTGTCATGAAAACAACGTGCATTCCCTTGGAAGCCCAAACACGATCCGTCTGGCCACGACAACACCACCTGTGGTGACAAGTCTAGTTCAACCAGATGCCCAGCGCCCAGTGCGACAAATACAGTGACGGTAGTAACCTAAGAGGCTAATGCTTTGCCTTTTGCTTTGTCAGAGCTTTCGCTTGCCTTCAAGACCTTTGAGGTCTAGACAAACGAGTGGGGTCCTTACACCTATGATAACATAGAAACGATGAACCTTATGAGGGAACCTTCTACGGGACGGACTCAAAAAGAGGTAAAAGAACATTTATTCAAGGAATACCTATTTCACGAAAACTGCCTTTCGAGAAATAAACTCAATGTTAACGATTGATGTTAAAGAGTCTGCTCAAAAATCCCATGAGCCTCAAAAATCCTCATAAAGCAAAATTGGCTATTATGCCTGCTTGCTGTGCTTGATAAATGCTTTTGATACTTTTTCGATGCAACAAAAGTTGGAACATGTTTTCATTGATTGATGACCAACTGAGCTATCTCATTAAGTCTGCGTAGTAAACAGAAGATATTAAAACTTATATACATTTTTGAGTTTCTTCTGCAAGTAATTCAAACTCCAAAAGCGCCTGTCGGCCAATTATTGAGTAACCGTGGTTCATGACACTGGAAACACGCTGAGACGGCGGCCGGCGGCAGGGCGGTGCGCCCCGCCTGGTGCCGTATTGTCGCCGACCGATTGCATACCAGCCTTTATCCACCCGTGGGCAGCAAGCGTTGGTGGTTGGTGGCGTTGGTGCGTTGGACGCATCGGTACAAGCAGTCGGGGATATCGAAGCAAAAGCAGTAACCTCACAGGTACATGCAGTCACATGAAATATTTTCTAGTTTTTTCTAGAAGTACTTATAATTATCTGATGAGAAAATTTCTTATTAAGAAATTTCTAACATTTTATTCTGAGACGAAGATCTCAAAAAATGATGTTTATTATTTTAATTAAAAAGTAATAGCTCTATTAAATACCTACTTTAGGCTATCCCTATGAAAACCGTTGGGGAGCCAAAGGGGCCAAAAGTAACGGTGGTGGCTTAAGCTGCGCCTTATGGTTTTACACTATTACGGTGTATGGTATTACGATAAGGTATTATTATAAATCTTATGCCTAAAGATGAAAATTGTTTTTTTGTAATACTTACAAAGATTGCTCAAAGCATGTTTAAAGCAGCAATTAAATTTTTTAAGCTTCCTGAGTAAAAAAAAAAAAAAAAAAAAAAAAACGCTTTGTCCATTTTGAGCATTTTAACTGCAGACTGTTCTGCTGTTGTCAAGGCTGGGCTTACACAACATCCTTGGAGTGCGTTTGTATAGCGCTTTGCGTTATTACGTACCTTTATTACCAAAACTAAACTAATCCATGTGTATGCAATAAATATAATATTATTGAGTATTGAGTATTACGATTCAAAAATAAACGTTACCATTTTATATACACGATGGTATTTTTTGTCGTCGGTAAATATTATTCTGACAACAGATTATTCTTACAGAAATTAAATAAGTTTTGCTATTCCTATCGATTTCGATCTTGAAATATACCGATTTTATTCTATTGCCCAAGGCGCAACTTGTAAAAGAGAAAAAATCGTTATCAAATATCTATAACACGTCTATTTGGAACTTCTGGCAGCTGTAACCTGAACGGAATTGTATTTTCTCAGATCTAATACGTGATATTAGACCGTAGAATTTTGAATGCTTCGAGTCAATACGAAATATTGACCAATAGCTATTTATGAAATGAGTTAATACGAGATATTGTCGTCTATTTGGAACTTCTGGCAGCTGTAACAGCACTACAACTGCAGTTACTGGCGCATACATATATCAGCAATACAGCAGCTACTGCCTTGCCTTAGTGATAAAATTATAACTCGAAAGATTACGTAACATTTATTTGTTCGTTACTTTTCTACAAATTTTGATTTTGAATGCAATGCATTAAAAGCTTTAATAACAATAAACACAAATCAGAGATAGATCTATTCGCTTTGAGGGTAAAAGACAAAGTACTTAATATGTATATTCAAATATGTCAAAAGATAAACAATGCCTTAACTATTGCCATCTTACAAATGAATGATGACAAACAGTGACATAGCTAATTTACAAGTATTTAAAAATTTGCGTTTATTACTATGGCAGTAGTAATAGTAATCTTTCGAAAAAGAGATCCTACTGTGTACAACGTGTATGCATTTACAGTCAAGGGACCTGTATTTTTATTTTTTTATATTATATGCATTTTCCATGTATACGCAAAATTAAGGGAGTTACATAATTATGTTTTATCTAATCAGGTTACTGAAATAGTCTTGTTCCTTCATGCTTCTTATCTGATCTCATTCCGCCTGATGGTTTTATTTTTTTCGCTTGTCTATAATGTTCTACCCTCTTCACCGACGTTTTTTCCCTGGTGCCGAAGGTGTTACCCAGCAAGCCTTGGCTAGACAACAATTCCCTATACAGCAATGATTACGATTCTTGCATCTTTGTTCAATAGTACTTACTAAGTCTCAATATACCTTTAGCTTTAAACCATGGGGGGTACTGTGGTACTTAGCGTATAGGTTCATACCATATCAGGGTACTATATCAAGGTCTTGTGACTTACTTAACTTCCTATCAGTTTTTACGGAAAAGATCTTCGTATGGCTCGATAAATAATGATTTTTCCGCTTTATCCCTTATTTACTGAAATAAAGTTCGAACACAACATGAACGAGTTCGAACGTTTGTGGCGCTTGCAAAAAGTTTCAGTAGTTCCAATAGTCCTTTCGTCAACCGGTGTCATTTCAAAACAGCTGTTTCTATCCTTGTCCCATTTAGATTTACCAAAAAATATGTACCTCATTAAAAAAAAATAATAATAATAATAATATGCCTTATTAATTACTAAACAAAAGGCGGCAATTTTTAATACGTGCAGAATTGACAAAAAATTCTGCTAACTGAGATCCTCCATGAATTGCACTTATGACATGAGCTTAGGGTTGTGTACTTCAGTTAACACCGTTGTTTTTTTTTTCAGACACCGAGTAGTTGAAAAATTCCCCAATTGTAATAATAGATTTTGTGGATAGCCCCACAACACTATCTTGCCCCAAATTAAGCAGAGCTAGTATTATGGAAACCAGATAGCGGATATTTTGTATGATTGAGTTCCTTCAAAATTAAACCCAGCTTTCATGACAATGACTTCACGTGTAGCACAAGTGATGTGCTGATTACCAGGCCAACTTAGACCCAAACTTGTTGTAACTCCTGAGTTCCCTGACTCACGAAAAACCTAGTCGTTTTGTTGGCTGTTCCGTGGTTTTGTTTGGTCAAAGATGCCAACCATTATCATTGACTAGAATGAAACATATTAGGATAGTGGATGAATTGTAATGTATGTATATGCGTAGTGTTTAGGTAAGCTCAACCGAAGCTGATCTTTAACTATAGCGCCCTTGCATTCGTTCTGTAAGTACACTGGTGTCCTTTATGCATAGCTATGATTTCGATCGATCAAGTAACAATGCAGGCCACATTGACGGTTAAAAAAGAAAAAAAAAAACCTCCAAGCAAGATACAACCATCCTGCTTGATCACAAACTTTAGGCGGTTGAATAAAAGAAATGCTAGCAAGTCGATGCCTCATCGACACTATCAGTGTGTTTAGTGCGCATAATACTCGTTACACAAATACTTCTGCTGCACAACGAACAGAAGGCGCCCGAGTAGATGTTATTATAAAAAACTACTGCTACTGCTCATTTCATTAGCAGACCATTAATTATGAATTTGATTCCAGCTTTACAAACTAAATTTACTTTGATTAATTTTATTTTTGCCTACAAAAAAAAAAAAAAAAAATTAATTGTTTTGTTTTTGAAAGAAATATTTTATTGATTTATTATTTCTAATATTCTAGTATCAACACTAGATTAAAAAAAAAAAAAAAAAAATTATAATTGGTAACATTTTATTTGATTTATTTTTCTCCAACATTTTTTCATTTTCTCTGAACATCCTACAAGTGAATAAATTAAATCTTGAGCCAAGGATGCAACAATTAAGTGATCAAACTAACTTACCAAGTGACGTTCGATCATAATTGTTGCATCCTTGGCGAAGAGATTTAAGGTCCCTCCCATCCCTTAGGATACCCCAATGTGCAATGTTGGAGACCCTGTACGTGCTTATTCTCTGAACTAAATGAAGCTTGGAGCCGGGGCCGCATGGCGTGTGCTATCTCTTTCTTTCTTATGGAGCTGAAATACGTGCGAGTGAGTTGAAGCGTAGGCGAGACTACTACAAGTGAATAAATTAAATCTCTTCGCCAAGGATGCAACAATTATGATCGAACGTCACTTGGTAAGTTAGTTTGATCACTTAAAAATGCACAAATAAATGTTTGTTTACTATACTCGGATTTTTAATTAGACGAAGCTAGCTGACGTTTACTGTGTTGTCAGTTTTTGATGAAATAAAAATAGTGTTGTGACAAAGTGAATGATTGAAAAAACTCCTGAATGAATGAAGTTGCCTCGTTTTTCTAGTGAATAGTTAGTGTGCCGAACTTGACTTGACGTGCTTGGTTGAGGATCCATATCGTTCGCGCGAAACAATATAGCAACAAAATACACAACAATTACCACAAACACATCGTAACGAAAAACTTTACAAAAACAATAACTAAACAGCGTGAGCGCAGAAAAACATTCGTGCTATCAGATTAGAGGTTAGAAGCCGAATTACAAACAAAATGGTGGCGTTCATCGGTGTTGGCACTAGTCGCCACGCCGCGCTTTGTAATAAACCGTCAAAAAACTTATTGTAGTTACATACTACAAGTAACTTATATCAGAATACTTTTATACATTTTTTTATACAAATTTCAATATTATTTTATAGTTTGAAAATGATTAACTATTCACTCATTGTTAATTCATCTGATTGAATGAGAACTGGACGCAGCACTATTACTTTAAATGTAGCAACATTATTTTACAAAGTGACACTAGCTACTGTCAGTCGGTATCGTCTAATTAAAAATCCGACTATAATTCATTTTGATTGATCGATCGTGAAGCTGTCAAATGCATTTCGAAACTAAGAATAGCATTTTACACAAAAACCGTCAGAATCGTGAAGCTAACGAAAAGATTTAGTACGATTTTGGTGTTGACGATAGACTATCACCGGTGTTAGCAATAGTAAGTGAAGATACGTAGCAATATTATTTCTCGCAAAGCCCGTCAGAGGCGCTCATCGTTTTTCCATACAAAATCGGGATCTTTAACCTCTTTACAAAACGCTAACACGACACCTTATGTCTTACACGACACCAAAAATGGTGTTGCAAAACTTAGAATAGCCCCTCTGTACATTTCTTTAGGTTGGAAAAAAACCAATGATTTCGCGACAATGTCACGTCACTTTTCATGAAACCGTCACCTTTTCGGCAAAGATCGACAAACTTCGACAAAACAAGGAGTGAGGGGCTCGCCTCGCTCCGGACTCCGGGCTCCAGCTCCAGCGTGGAGGGTCGAGTTCACAGCGCGCCGCGCCGTGGCATTACGACTCTGTTTTGTGTTTGAATGAATGAGAGCGTGCATGAGGTCCGCTCGACCACTGCGGGAGGTACCTAGACGATAACCGCGCCCGCCTCATTACTCGTAGTAGGCCTTACATATTCAATTAAATGTTTATTTTGAAGAAACACGGTCTGAAGTTCTTAGAGCACTTGTTATTGCAGGTACCTAACTCGAGCAAGACACGTACAGATGATGTAGCAAACCAGGGCTATATACATGTGCATGTGTGTGTGTGATGTATCCCAGCTTCAGGAAACAGGAAGCGTATGCAAAGTGAACAGCAACAATAAACTTCGACACTAACAAACTCTCTCCAAACCACTGAAGCAACCCAACACACTAGTCCTTTAAAAAAAGGCGAACGTCGTATTGCAGCCGTAATATTGCAGAGATGCGGTAACATTCGCGAGATGATGTGAAATGAAATCAAGATTAAATATCACCTGTTTATTTTGCCGACGATATGACTACATGTGGTGATAGCCGTGGTCGCCGCTGTACTGGGGCATTGAACTTGAGTGTTACCGTCGCTGAGAAAGATGCATCAATATGTGTGTCCTGTGATCGCGAAACGCTTAATAAATACTATCAAGTGAAATATGTTGACGGGAACCGAACCTCTAGTATGGAGGGTTGTCGGCTGCTCCACAGCAGCCGTCATAAAGCTGTAGAAACAGTTGTTTTTCAGTTGTCACCCGACGAGCAGACATTGTAAGGTGGCGCGCTACAGGCGGCGCGTGCACTCCCTCGCGGCCTGCTCATCCCTCGGAGACACACGTAGCGCCGTCCCGCACTCTACTGTGTGTACCATAGCATAGCATAGCATAGCATAGCATAGTAGAACGCTGTGCCATGCTTGCTGCTTGCACGTGCGCCGAGCATGGAGGGTTCATGCATGACAAAGGTATCCACCTGCCGTATGAACTTTACCTACTAATATTGTTAAAATGTACCCTCTTGTAATGTTGTTGAATAGAATAAGTACATCATTTTATTTATAGCCGCTAAAACTGTTTCCCACAAAATTATAAATACATACAAAAAAAATAGTTGGAAATACAGCAGCAGTAAGTAACACGAGTAAGTTGTGGAATGAGCTGCCTTCTGCGGTTTTCCCTCGGAGCTTCGACATGGGGTCCTTCAAAAGGCGGGTCTATCGTTACTTAAAAGGCCGGCAGCGCATTAGCACCACCTCTGGTGTTGCAGGTGTCTATGGGCGACGGTGACTACTTTCCATCAGGTGGCCCGTCTGCTCGTCTGCCTGCTATGGCATAAAAAAAAAAAAAAAAAGCAGTTTAAAAGAACAAGCAATGTCCTTTCCTTGTTATGCTCGGCCGTCTAAACGAACGGATTTCAGTTAGTTGAAACTGATTTCTTTGAGACATGGATTAAATTATCGGCAAATTAATATAGTAATGTAATGTAATGCAAGCTGCTCCATAGCTATTTATGTTCAAAGAAGCCGTTGGTCGTATAAAGGAAAATTCCATACATTACAGCTGTTATTGTCAATATGAGGTCATTAAGGAGGCGCAGAAGGCGCTGCAGCCTCCGTATTACAATAACCATAACAATAATACAGTGCGATGTTCAAACAAACAACACTAACAGACGTAATGAAACGAAGCGAAGCGGGGCGTCTAGCTTGTGCTCCAGTCAACCACTCATTGCCGAGTTGTAAGTATGAACAGCTGTACTTGAGTGCTGTAACGGTGAAGGAAAACATCATCAGAAGATCAGTACGACGCAGATATAACGCTTCAAAGATGTCCGAACATTCAAATGTTCAAGGCTGTCGTAGCAGTGCTACGGTGGGCTCTACGGCGTAGCACGTACTATGGTAGAGCAGTAGCGAGGATTGAGTACGCATCAACGACAATTAGTAGACAATATTAATAGATCTCCATCATGTTTATTATTACGGAAACAATATTGAACTCTATCATTGGGTGAATTGTAGCGTTGCGATAATGTTTGTGAGCATGAGAGTACCAACAGAGCACAACAAAGAGGGCAGCCTCTTATGAAACGACGCCGGGATGCCGGGATGCCGCTGCAGGCTCAAAGTCAAAGTCAAAGTCAAAGTGTCTTTATTTGCCCAATCACATGTACAAGGGTTGTTAGAGAAATTTTACATCCATTGTGATTCCGCCCTTTGAGGGCATGCAAAATTCGGATTCACAAATTAAAATATCAACAATTATTAAATACTAAAACAGAAAGAAACATACACAGTTAAAATATACAACAAATCAATGATAATAATATTAATAAATTGATTAAGTAATAAATGTAAAGTCTGTCAGTAAGTCGTCCGTCATAAATTCATTTATTGTGTAGTAACATTTGTCAGCCAACATTGCTCTCAGCTTCCTCTGAAACGAACAAGTCGGAAGTTCTCTTAGAGCTATCGGTAATTTGTTAAAGACGGATGAAGCCATGCAAAAGATGCTCTTGCGCATTAACGTAGTTTTAGCGTTACGGACGCAGACTTTATTTTGGTCTCGTCTGTTACGAGGAACGACATCAGACAGCCGACAAAATAGGTCCGGATTGTTCCTGACAAACATGGCCGTTTCAAAAATATAAAGCGAAGGTATAGTTAGGATCTTGTACTTATTAAAGTAAGGTTTGCAAGAGTCTGTAACTTTAAGGCGAAACATCGTTCTAATACACCTTTTTTGATGTTTGAAGACTATTCCAACGTCCGTAGAGTTGCCCCAGAAAATTACACCATAGCGAATATTTGAAGCAATCAGGCCATGGTATGCAGTAAGTAAGGCCTCCTCATTAACAACTGGGGATAGTTTATACAAAACATATGCAAGGCTGTTAATTTTTTTGCAGAGGTGCTCTACGTGTGGCTTCCAATTTAGTTTTTGGTCAATGTGGATTCCTAAAAATTTTGTGGTATATACCTCTTCGATTTTATTATTATTATATTGTACGTCAAGGTTTATGGAAGCAGCAGTATCGCGTTGTCTGAAATGGATTATTTTAGTTTTATTAAGATTTATTTTCAAATTATTGTTATCCAACCATTGGATAATCGATGTCAATGCTAAATTTATGTCTTGATTATATGAGTCAATATTATTACATGTTATAGTTGCAGTACTATCGTCTGCAAATAATGACATAGGTTGGACGGTGGTATTGGGCAAATCGTTAATATAAGCTATGAACAGTAGTGGGCCTAATACACTCCCTTGTGGAACGCCAAAGTTCACAGTACGTTCCTCGGAGACATGAACCTGTTCACGTTTTGTTTCCCAATCAATCTTTGTTATTTGTGTACGCTGCTTTCTATTTTCTAAATAGGATTTTATTAATTGCAGGGCATTACCTCTGATGCCGTAGAATTCAAGTTTTCTTTGCAAAATGTTATGGTCAACATAATCAAATGCCTGGGTCATGTCACAAAAGATTGAGCAGACTGGTGTTTTTTTATCAACATTGCTTGTGACACGAAAGAGGAAATCATATAGAGCCATGTTTATAGTTTTATTTTCTCTGAAGCCCTTTTGTTCGCTACAAAGTATTTTGTTTGCCTCAAGGTAATTATTGATTCTCTTATAGATGTATTTCTCAAATATTTTAGAAATAACCGGTATAAGAGAAATGGGTCTATAGTTCTCCATACACTCTTTATTTTGTTTTTTATGAAGAGGTTTGATTATAGAGACCTTTAGCGCGTCTGGAAATATACCAGTGCTTAGACTAAGGTTAATAACACAAGTGATTGGTGCACATATATAATGAGCTACAACCTTCAGAATCTTCGTCGAGATACCATCGTATCCAACACTACTCGTATTATTAAGAGAATAAATTATTTTAAGAATGTCGGTTGGTATGCATGGTTTTAAAAACATTGAATCTTTTGAGCTTTTAATAAATTTAGTTACATTTTTTCCTGAATTATGGACTGGAATGACCTTGTCAATAAAATAATCGTTAAAAGCATTGGCTATGTCATTCGAATTTGTGATCAATTTACCGTCAATTTTAATTTTATCAATAGGATCTTTGGGTTGTTTACGCTTTGTGTTATTTATTATACCCCAAGTAGTTTTACATTTGTTTTTTGATATTTTTATTTTATAGTTATTTTGTGCTTTTTGTGTGAGTTTCATAATTTTTTTAAGTACTTTAACATAATTTTTATATTTATTTAATTTTTCATTTGATGGTTTTTTCCTTAGTTCCCACAGAAGTTTCCTTTTTTTTATGCAACACTTTTTTATACCCCGAGATACCCAACGGACGGGTTTTGACATCCTTACATTAATAAGTTTGTTGGGAAAGCAAAGATCATAAAATAGTTTAAATGTTTCAATAAACTTATTATATGCCTTATTAGGATCCCTTTCGCTGTATACTTCAGAAAAAGACATGTTTCTAATGATATCTGTAAACTTCTCTATGTTGTCGGCTGAATAATCTCGCCTCTTGACACGCCAGTATTTAAAAATAGCTAGATTATTTATTGGACATTTAATAAGCTGAGCTGTGTGGTCTGATAGTCCGAACTCTATAACTTCAGTCGTGCATGGTTTTTTGAAGTTATGCGCAAAATTATCGAGGCAAGTTCGATTTTTAAGCCGCGTTGGTTGTTTCAGAGCAAGTTTGAGACCAAAATTAAAAATTAAACATTTAAAATCCAATGTAAAATTATTTCGTTTTAAAATGTCAACATTAAAGTCGCCAGCAACTAAAATATTTTCATAGGTTTTTTTTGACAACTCATGCAAAGTTTTTTGAAAACAGTTAATAAATGTCTCAAAATTTTTTGCCATGGGCACACGATATACACATAAGATAGCAATTTTATAGTTAATTTAATAGGTGAGTATACGCATATGTGCATATGTGTATACTCACCTATTAAATTCTATTGTATTATGGGGTAACAGCTCAGATGCACATGACCTATTTATATTGCAGAAAAAGTGTGTTCGCATCCTTGCAAATATAAGAATACCAGAAAGTTGTAAACCACACTTCCGAGACCTTAAGATATTGACATTACCATCCATATACATACTAGAATTATGCAAATTTGTGAAAAAATATCCCAATTTCTACACTAACCTTGACGACTTACCCCGACGATACGAATTAAGGCCAGGTAGGAATAAGATAATCCGACCACCATCCCAGCTAAAGATGCGTAGTGACGGCCCCTATATAATGTCTATCAAAATATATAACAAACTTCCTCTAGACATAAAGAACATACAAAAAAGCTCCCTATTCACCAGATCCCTCAAGTCGTTTTTAATTGACAAATGCTATTATGATATCAAAGACTATTTAGAATAATTTTAACAAATGAAACAAATATTAATGACAATCTGACATTTTATGTAAGTACGTATAATTAAATAAAAAGTTGACATTTCCTCTAATTATTATATTATAATCGAACTTTGACATGATACCTGCATAAAATTTTGACATCAACACAACAACAACTAGACAATAACCGGCACGATAACTACCTACCAAGATAAGGAACATCACAATCATAAATATCCAAGCTAACTATTTATAATTTAATCGAATGTACCTACTTACCTTAAAACCTCGGCCTGCCTCCATGTTTGCTATACCCTATGCAGGGTCCATGTGATACTAACTTACACTTAAAAACTATGTATGTACAAATTAAACCATGTGTAAAGCAATAAATGTATTGAGTATTGAGTATTGAGTATTGAGTATTGAGTCTATTAATTCTATGGCGCAGCACTCAAATGTTCCAGTCACTGAGAAACTTGATATTTTTGACAACTCTATCCATTTATATTCATTATGTATCAGGATGCAGGCTCCGCCTCTCTTGCTATTTTTCCGACTGAAAGACGAGGCTAGTGAGTAGTTAGGTATAACTAAGTACTGTTCATATCCATCCATAATAAAGTGTTCTGTAATACATATAACGTCAACTCTTTTATTACAATCACATAGTTCCTCTAGGCATACAGTTAGCATGTCTGACTTATTTAGAAGTCCTGCTATGTTTTGATGCAGGATATAAAGTTGGTTATTCACGAAAAAACTGGGTTTTTAACTGGTCGTGTTCAATTGTTGAAAGTTCTATTTTGTAAGAGTTTCTATAAGGTATACATTTTTGAATTTTTTCTACGATGTGTGATATGTCTTGGAAAATTGTACGTAGTCCCGTGTTACTTATCGCTCCAGATGGCTTATGAAACATGCTGTAGTCATAATTCAAATGTTTGTTTGAGTCAATTAAATAAGCATAGTTATATGTTTTAATGTCATGGTGCAGTAAGTCGTTAAAATGTTGGATTCTTTGGTTGAAAGATTCTTTATTAACTCCGCATTGGTAAGTTGGTGTACATACTAAAATATTAGTATGTGTAATTTTTTGTAGGATTTCTCTCAAGTAATTAATCAATTCAGTGTTTATATTAGATTCTAAAAAGTCTTGCTCTGCAACAAATAGTATACAGTAATCGTTCATTGTGTAGTCAGATAATTTAGTTTGTATTCCTTTTAGGAGCTGTTTAGTACATCCATTCGGTGTGAGATAGTGACAAACATTAAACTTAGGCTGCATCGTATCCTGTGCGATGGATAGCACTTTATTCTGCTTATTACTGCTGATCACGCACAGTTTAGGTCTTTGTCCGGCTAAGCCATTATCTACTGCGGTGCTATGACAAGTTTTTGCCAAATTCCGAATACTGTAGTTGGTTTCATGCTGTACTTTTTCAGGCAGCTTGGTGGTTTGTGTTTGTTTGCTCATAAAACATTCCTTCTTTTTGTCTGATTCTGTGATAGTGTTGATTGTTTGCGTTTCTCTATGTGTTTTCTCAACTTTCTTACTATCTTTTTCCATAATTTGTGTACAGTGTGTTTGTGTTTGTTTATGTGTTTTAGATTTAGGTGATGGTTTAGTATTTTTCCGAGACACAGATGTCGGAGAAACAAACTTAGAGGGGCTGCTTCCAATTTTTTTATATAATTCATTCTTTCTACTTAAATCTTGATTGTGTCTTTTTAGGTTTTTATTTTCAATAGATAGTTTCTCTATTTCGCTATGTGCACTGCTTAGTTGAACCTGTAGATGTTCAATTTTTGCAAGGTTTTGTACTTGGTCATCGTTTACAGATATATCCGGGAGACTACTGGTCGTGCCATCTAGTGAATTCATGCTCATATCTGATTCATGGTTGCTAATAACTAGCTGCGTTTGCGCACGCCTAAACGTTATATTATTTTCAGGTTCCATTCTTAGATGGCGTGGTTGAGAGAATAAAATTTTTCGTGCAAAATATATAATTGGGCTGACTGGGTTTGAACTCAGTCCATCCGTTCAGGTTGAGCATAAAGTTGTACAGCCAGACCGCTAAGCCAGAGAGCCGATACTTGAAACGGCGAAATTAGTTAACCATTCCGTCGTAATCACTGTTATGTTTTGTAAGTTCGTTATTATTTAGTCTACAATGAGTCATCCATTTATCTGTTAGACCGTCAATTTTTTGTTAATCAACAAATAGAGGGGATTACAGATCGTTTGTGATATTTTGCATGTAATACATACGATTTGTGTAATCCAACATCCACTGAGTTTCTTGAACTTTTAACACAGTTAACTAGCACTTTTGTTTATTGTTGTATTGCCAAATTTAGTCAACAACAAAAATACGTTGCTAAGTTTTGCACTTTTATTTGTTTACTTTTGTTTCATTTCGTTTGATAACACTTGCACATAAACTTTAAGGTGGTAGTAAAATAGTAGTGTTGTATTTTTAATTAATTGTTCATTTAAAGTATTTTATATGAATTTTTAAAGACGGAGCTAGTGTTCGTCACTGATTCGTAAGAACGACCTATGCTGTGGCTGTTAGCTTCTTCTTCTTATCGTGTCTCTGATTCTTTCGAACCAAGTGTGGTAAAATGATTTTAAGTGCGCCTCAAAGAGGCTCCTTGCGTGCACTTGACACATATTTTTACTCACGATGTTTTCCTTCACCGTTTGAGAGCACTGGCATAGTGTACATAATTTTATGGGCAGAAAAACTTATTGGTAGAAGACTGGATTTGAACCCACGATCTTAGAATCGGAAGGAGGGGCCGCTACCACTAGACCACCAGCGCTTGTTGTTTGTCGAGTTGAGCGCGCTTGAGTTAGCGAGGGAGAATGTCCATCGATAGTGCATCGCGCACGGACTATCGGATTGAACTTCCATAAACAACAAGTCTAATTATAAAAACTGGCCAAGAGCGAGTGGGACTCGCGCAAGAATGGTTCTGTACTATTATCTATAAAAAGCATTTGTTATAGGTATCCCGTAGGTATATAGGGTCCCGTTTTACCCTTTGGGTACGGAACCATAAAAAATCATGTGTTTATTAGAATAGCTAGGTGCCAGTTCGACGCGAGCGAGCCTGCACATGACGGCTGGAGTCGCGGTGCTGCGAGCGACTCTCCACAGCCAACTGTCCTATCTACTACAACTAGGTATTCAGAAATCAGAAATCAGAAATATTTATTGCATTAACTGTTGTACAGAAAAGATCTTAGTGGCTATGGCTAGCTAGGTACAGATTTCACAGTTTGTCCGTTCCGGACGTACAATAAAAGGGCAAGTTTGTGCCCAATAACAATAAAAACAAATTATATACCTATACAAATTATTTGGCAAGAACATACAGTCATTATTATCTTAAATAATACATAAAACTTGAAATATTGTTTAAAACAATTAACAAAGTACCTAAGTAGGTATAATCTAATCATATCTACTATACTAGAGGCGCTAATAGAGATCAAAATATTCACCTAAATTATAGTGGACTCTATGAATAAGCCACTTTCTTAAACTATTTTTAAACATGTTACCTTCCAGTTGTTTTAAATCAGTAGGTAAATGGTTATATATTTTTATTGCTGCGATATATGAACTTTTAGAAGCAATATACAGTGTGTGCCACTCGCTCCGCGACCTCGCGAACACTACTCGCTACTCGTAGCTAAGCCGACGGTCACTCGGCGCTCATTCAATGCGTGCCTTCCATTTCAGCATGTATATTATTTGTCGAAAGCTCCGTAAAAGGCGTAAATGAATAGCTCCGATGTATGAGAACCCCGTCCGAATTCATCCGATATTTACGTTAAAACTTCAGGGAAAATGAGAATAGCTACGGCGATTTATTCGGATGTTTGGAGCCAGATTTGCGGCATTTTATGAAAATCGCTTTTCGTAGAATTCTGTCTGGCGCCCTCCCAAAACTGGCGGCCGATTGAAATAACATAATTATACATTAACCCAAAAAAACTTTGGAAAAACTTAAAAAACAATATCATACCCAACAAAAAAGAATCCATTGAGATTCCACTTCATCTTAAACATCCTGATATGATTAACTCTCATTTCCTTAACGTCCCAGGGTCAGACTTTGTGGACATATCACGTCTTACTTATTTTGAGCATCACAGGTGTGGACCGGAGATTTTTTCACTTGAATCTGTAACAGAACATACAGTGCTTAAAATCATAGAGGGTTTCAAATCAAATGCTAAGGGTGTGGATGGTATATCACTGGATATGATTAAGCTAACATTGCCTCAATCTTTAAATGCGATTACTGCGGTGATTAACGAATCAATAACAAGTGGTAGGTTCCCAGAAGCTTGGAAAGTTGCGGTGATAAAACCAATCCCCAAGACCAATCAGCCCAACTCTCTTGGGGACTTAAGACCAATAAGCCTGCTTCCCAGCCTTTCCAAAATCTTAGAGAAGGTTGTAAGCCTACAAATGATAAAATTCTTAGAATTAAATAATATTCTGCCTCAATACCAATCAGGTTTTCGTAAAGGCCATAGCACATCCACTGCACTACTGGATGTGGTGGATGACCTTCTGACTGCCCAAGACAAGGGGATGTGCAGTATTCTTGTTTTACTAGACTTTTCAAGGGCTTTCGACTCAATAAATATTCCTCTCTTACTATCTAAACTGGCTTTCTATGGTTTTGATTCAAAAAGTATTGGTTGGTTCTCAATTTACCTCAGCAGTAGGTACCAATATGTAGAGCTCGAGGCCCCCAATGGTGGGTCGGTAAAATCTTCTTTGCGCCCAGTCCCTCGCGGCGTGCCACAAGGATCTATTCTTGGGCCGATCCTGTTCATCTTATACAGTGCTGATATAGTCAAGAACCTTGCATTCTGCCGTTTCCATCTTTACGCCGACGATTTGCAGCTCTGGAACTCTGCCCTGCCCTCAGATATTGCTCGAGCTGTAAGTGAAATAAATATTGACCTAGCCGCAGTCTCATGCTGGTCTAATTTGAATTCTTTGGTCTTGAACCCTAAAAAATCTAAATTCTTGGTTTTTGGCACAAAAAATACTCTAAAGAAACTAAATATTCCAAGTTTAAATATTATTGTTAATGGGGAACGAGTGGACCACGTTGATGAAGCAAAGAACCTAGGGCTCATGATGGACAGCAACCTTCGTTTTGAGAGTCATGTTGGGGAAAGTGTTCGAAACTGTTTTTATCGGCTTAAACTACTATATAAAATCCGTAGCTATCTGTGTGAACAACTCCGTATCACATTGTGTGAATCATTGATATTATCACGATTAAATTATTGTGATGTAGTTTATGGACCCTGTCTATTGGGTCGTACAGTAGGGTTGATTCAACGCATCCAAAATGCGTGTGCTCGCTTCTGTTTTCATATTCCTCCCCGCACACACGTAACTCCTTACTTAAATGCAGCCAACATGCTGAAGATGGAGGCACGTAGAAGACTCCACCTAGCAGCCCTACTCTTTGGCCTGATTGAAAGTAAAATCCCAACATATTTGTACACGAAACTCACCTGGGCATATGAAAATTCGCGGTACATAAAGCGAACATGCACCAAGGTATTCGTTACACCGAGACACAAATCCATCGCTTTCCGAGGGTCATTCCGATATGCTGCGTCTCGGTGTTGGAACGACCTGCCCCCACCAGTTCGTGATCTGAAAACAATTTCCACGTTTAAATACAGGCTCAAAATAGAACTCATGGCTTTACAGAAGCTACCGTATTGGGGCTTTCTATAGGTAGGTAATACTAACCAAACAATGCGCACACGTACTACAGGCGACCCATGGGAGCAGGTAGCGTACGTCAGCCCTTTCAAACCTTCAAAATCTCTCTCCTTTCTCGTTCCACCACCACTGCACAATCACAACACAATCACTGCCGCCACACACTTAGCGTTACACACATAATCTATTTAACTAAAATCACACCCAAACGAACAGAAACGCTGAGGAAAATTTTTCACCAAACAAGCAACACATTTTGGTCTGAAATTGTTTGAACGTTTGAACTCATTTGAACTTGCTTGCTTCCGCGCCGATTCGCCGCCTCGCCGAGCCACAGATAAAGTAATCCGCCTGATAACCTAATGCAAGTGTCATGTTTGTGGTCCGTCATTATAGTTATTTTTCAATTTTCAGAAAAAGAAGAATTTTACACAATGTCTAGTCCTTACCTATCCCGCCTCCTATTTTTTGTATGTATTAACAACAGATATCTATTTATGTTTATGTAAATAATAGTAGGTATATTTATTTGGTATTTATTTTTTAATTTAAATTGATATGGTTCAGTTGGCCCTCGGTGGCCGCCGTGAGGTCACTTTCGGTTTCATCTGAAAACCAGCGTCACTCACTACGCTTGTAGTGGGTGGCATATAGCTGAGATGGGACCGGTTTTGGCTCACGCGCGTATGGACACGCGCACAGACGGATTTGTGCTCCACTTACATATATAATATTTGTATTTACTCTTTGTTCTGTTTACTATTCTGTTTTCTTTCTTTTTGTGTTATGTACTCTGTTTGTGCTGTGTTTATGTGTGTTGTGTGTCCAAAATAAATGTATTTTCTTTCTTTCTTTCTTTCTATTAATATATAGATATAATAAAGCATCGACGGAATGGGACATGTTTAGCGACGCGTGTTCGATGCGAGCTTGATATAAAAATATGTATATAAATATATAATATATATAGCTATTTGGAAAAAGGACTAGATAAAAGATCGGTTGAAACTGTTACAATATAACTTGTTTAGGTTTATTAATGTTTGCTATAAAATTAAGACAGAAAAGTAAGTATTTTTGTTTCTTCAGTAATATAAAGTATTATTTTATCTGTGGTAATATGCATCATCAGTAGGCCTACCACAAGCTCTGTCTGGCTCTGTCTCTGGCTCTGGTTTTGAGTCTGTGTGAGTGTTGACTAAATAAATCCTACGTCGAAACGTCAGCACACACATTATAATATAATACTCTGGCGAGCACTCACGCCGAGTCAAAACCAGAGCCAGACAGAGCTTGTGGTAGGCCTACAAGTAACAGAAGTAAAAAGCTCCCCCCCCCCCCCCTCCCCGGGGGTACAGTACCCCGGACGCGGTGGTCGGTACAAACTCCTTAATTCCTCTTGTTTTGTGAACTTTTTGTGTAACGTTATCCATTTAGTATGTCAAAGAGTACACAGCACGCCCCCTCCCCCCTCCCCCCTCCTTCCCTCCCCCCTCCCTGCACACACACGCTCCGAGGTATCAGAGCGCTGTGTACCTACTGAAGATTCTGGCACATCGGAGACAAAGGGAATTAGTTGTATTTGTATATATTATTATAACCACCGGCTGGCTCAGTGAACTGTAATGTCGCTCCGCCGGCGCCGCACACGAGCCTATCACTAATAGCGTTATAAACAGCGAACTACTCAGTAATGATCCAAGTGTTAACGAGCGCCGCGACAGCGATATCACGAGCTCCGGCCTCGACGCCATTACCACTTCAAACGAGAACAAGAAGAAGCTACGACACATATTACTGAATCCTATCCAACTCTAATTGATTTTTGTGACGCAATCACGACCTATAGCTACTGAACTGATTTCGATAAAGTTTTTAATTAATACAATTAGTCATCTGGATTAGCTTAATGGGTACATCTTATCTCGTAAAAAAAATCATAAGTAGCATGCGGCAGGTGAAGCCGCAGGCGGATGCTACTAACAAAGCCTAGTAGTAATCTATATGTAGTACCTACAGATTAGTTAGTCTATCTAGTAGAGTACGGGGTGCGGGGTCCCGGGTGCTCAGTACAGTACAATATAGTACAGTATAGTAGGGGCGAGGGGCGAGGGGCGAGGGGCGAGGGGCGAGGGGCGAGGCTGTAACGAAGTGTAAAGCCGGTGTGTCCGCTTCACGTTGCGTTCTACACGGAATACCGGTTCTATTCTAGTATGTTCACGCGGAGGGCTTTATTGTGGACATTCCACGTTCACATTGTGCTTCCAACTTCATCAAATGCTCGGCTGCTAATTCTTAATTCAATTGTTTGACTCTTTGTGCCTTTCCAGCTCGCGTGCCAACTCATAACCAGTCTAAACATCCATGCGCCCGGGACCGCTTTCCACCAGGTGGGCCGTATGCTTGTTGGATTACTCGCTAGTATAAAAAGACACAGAGAGCTCATCATGTTGAACAGGAAACTGTGGGCAGCCGTGTTATCTGTAATCACTTGATGATAGAGTCCCACCAACAATGCAAGATGCAAGTTGTCTATTCTTGATGTCCGGTACAAGTTGGTGTTATTACAGTTTCAACAGCAACAAGCTAAAACAAAATTATATTCCTATGCAAATGTGTAACTTTAATTAGTAGGACACGTATGCAGATGAGAGGGATATCGCAGGAAGGCTCGGTAGGTTTGTGTGGCGGCTGGATAGAGGCGCTCGGTAATGAATGACGGCTGAAAGGCATCGCGCTGAATGACGCGAGCCGTGGAGCCGTGTGTGTGTCGAGTGTGTGCTGATGCAATGTTGATAGCGGCCCCTGTACCTACCTCTCGAGTGCACGCGAGGGGCGGGGGGGGGAGGGGGGGCGGGGGGGTACACTCGACACCACCGCCACCGCCACCGCGTCACACCACTCAACTATCTTATTATTACGAGTATCTAAAGTACACGATCATTTTGTTTCGTAACTCAATGACTAATCGCATACTAAAATTACAAAGGTTCAGCAATAATATCATTTCAATCCAAACCGGTTTTCCTTCCCTACACTAGTTTATGTATTAACATAATTATTTTTGGTGAGGGAAACTTGTTGTACAGAAGTTGAGTGACAGCTAGTATTCATTTCTAACGTCCATAAGACGGTAATCAACTAGTTTAGCTGAGTGTGTCCGCGCGGGGGGGAGGGGAAGGGTGGTGGAGAGGGGCTGGAAGGGGGGGGGGGGTGTTGTGTTGACACGCGGCCGAGTTTTATGCCTTACTGGTATCCGCCGTGTGAGAGCTAGCTTTTATACTTATTGCTTGAATATAAACAGCAATTATTTTGATTGAATTCCATTAAGAACTCTAGTTTAACATTTAGTTTACGTGATATCTGGTTTTCTCTAGTTTCGATTTAGATAAACCACATGTTTATTTATTAGTAATCAATCATCATGGTTGAGGATCTTCAAAACATAGTTGATTACATATTCGTACGGGCTTGGGCTTGGCTTTCGTGGGATGAACCCGTTTAGAGCTGAATACCCATTATCAAAAAATGGCAACGACCACCAAAAATAACTAAAAACTATCTCTTGTACTATTGTCTGTTGCATAGTTCGCCTCACTAAGTGAAGTGGCACCACACTGGAACTTCACTGCTGTTATTTTAGATTATTTTTGTAAAAGGATCGTTTAAAAAACGGTAGAACCAAGCCGCAGTTTTTTTTATATTTTGTACGAAAAATCGACGCTTAAATTTCGCAGCTGGCATGAATTTCTGAAAGTTTGAAATCATTATGCTATCTAAAAAAACAGAGACGGTCAGTTGAGCGCGTGGAACTGAACTGAAGACATGGCGCCGCCCGCGCCGGCCAGGCAGGGGGTGTCCCACCGCCATGCGCCATGCGCCATGCGCCGTCACCGCGCTAGTGGGTACGGGACACTGTTTGCTCTGTTTCACTTTACAGCGAACGCGCTACCCCTAGCCCTGATGATGAAGTGGACGCGGGCGCGGCAGGCGCGGGCGTGGCGTTGCGACGAATTAGTAGAGCAATAAAAATGTCCCATTGCATCGCCGTGTGTCGGCTCGTTAGTCGTGGTCCGCTACGTACCGCCATCGTAAACACTTTCAGTTTGTTCATTATTATGACTGTACATTTGGTGTAAACAATTAGCATTTGTGTGCAATAGCGTGGAAATGGAGCGAGCGCCGCACACATCCCTCCCGCGCGGCACATCAACATCTCTCTTAAATATTAATTGATGTCCCTTACATACACTAACCAAACTCCACACAAATTATTCAATTTATTTCTGTATACCTGCACTAAAATAGTATATTTCATTACAAGTGCGGAAAGGCTATCATTGCAAAGAGTTCCGACAAATGACAGTCGGAGCAAGGAAAATAAAACCTTTTAGCACTTATAAAGACTCTAAAAAGGCTTAGTTAGAGGCTTTACATAATTTTTCCGTACGTTGTAAGTTCATCGTCGCTAGCATAATATTTGGCTTTGATGATTTTTTTTACCTTCCAAGTTTTTTAAGTGTGTTTCACTCCCATAGCTCCATGTGTTCAGCTGCTGGTGTACAACTGTAACACATAGCACAGCACAGGCTATGTGTTACAGTTGTAGTCGCATGCAGCAACCGCAATGCACGCGAGTGCTCTTACAATAATATTATATTAGTTAGAGCTCGCTGTAACAATGTTATTCGCAAACTTTGCAAAAATACGTCCACATCTTAAATTGCATTCCGAGTCGGAAACTTCATTTTAAAATCCATTAAATACATCGTCGGAGTGCTTTAAATATAAGTTCGGAAGGATTAGATGCGGAGTGGGGCAGATGCAAGGTTGACGCATCATTTCTGAACTAACCTCTCATGTGGGACGCGCTTTGCTATTTACTTATTTAATTAGAAACTCATTTATTGAGAGGTAATTTATAAAATAAAATACTAAAACACGCCAATTAGTGTGTTGGATATAATAATATGTTCGTAGTCGTCCGCTACAGGCAACAGTAAGTACCTACGAGTACTATATCAACAAGAGCGATGTAATTGTTGTGCAACAAGGCAAACAGCTCGTGAGAGGAGCCCCTCCATCACCAGCTCATTACGGACTAGTTTTTTTGTTGTTTGCCATCCTCTGCTCTACTGTTGTACGCGACTAGTCAGTATTTGGGCATAATTACACATTATTTTATTTATTTAATATTATCTCGTAGCGTGGCAACGAACACTGCCAGTTTTTAACAATCGATATTGACAAATTGTAACGAATGATAATGTATATACCACGGTGTATACAACCTACTAATATACTAACAATAGCTAAACGGCTAATCCTTGTTCACATCTAAGCGATCAGCTTGCATCATGCGACGGCGATCAGTCAAATATTTGATAGCGCTATACTGATCGCCATCGCTGATATGCTGACCGTCTAAATATGCGCAAGGATTAAAAATTCCACGGTAGTTATTTATGGAATTTGCAAGTTTTTTTAATATTTCTCACAACTTCTTAAATAACACGCGCCGAATACATGCAGTGTAGATGGACCCTTGATAAGTAGGCATCATGATACCTACTCGTACCACGAATACATGCAGTGTAGATGGACCCTTGATAAGTAGGCATCATGATACCTACTCGTACCATATAGCTACATACCCACCATGACGTCTCCGTGAAGGTCGCCAGCGAGCTGCAAGTGGCGCAACAACTTACACAAGTTTGTCGCTAATTAGTTTGAAGAGTTCCTTCAGACATAATTAGTGGAGACGTGTGGGAGCTCTCGTTGCAAGAATATACTGCAGGGCTACCACGAGCTCCATATGGTTATGGCTATGGCTGGCAAATTGTGTATAGATAGGCTGACCCACACATTCATTTTCTTCTTGGGTTTGAATGTGTTGACACAATTTTGACAGCCATAACCATAACCATATGAAGCTCATGGTAGGCCAGTGACTATCAATTTATTAGCTTACATTTAAATAATCTCATCTATTTCTAAATGTTTCTTATTCAGCAGTTCCTGGTTATAATAATACAAGTACATAGGCCCGTATTATTCTTTTACGAAACAGTGGTTTTTGTATTATACGTTAAGTTAGCAAACAAGCATACGACCCACCTGATGGAAAGCGGTTACCGTAGCCTATGCTTGAGTCTAAGTCGAACCTCAAGCACAGATTTTTACACTTTTCAATGGAGAACTGTCATAAAATCTGTGCTTGAGGCTCGACTCAGACTCAGGCACTGTTTCGGAATACGGGCCTTAGACTGCAATGCCTTAATGTTCACGTCATCAGTATAGACGTCATCGAAGGAGTGCTGACAGGTGCTGGGTCACAAACAGGCGCGTCGTGTGAGCTGTCTCCTCCATCAGCCGCCATCGGGGCTCACTTTGAAGAGTCGACATAGCTTTGACACGGCCTTCAGTCAATCACGTACAGTACAGAACAATACGTCACAATAGGTCACCGTAGCAGACCAGCGGATAAGTCTGCCAACTATAACAGGAAGCGTAGTCCAGCACCTACCAATGATTTGTAAACAAAGCGAATTCATTTGAGTTCGTGCCGCCTCAATATTACTATTGGGATCTAAATTACTTTCCTTGTAATTAAGAGCGTATCGTGCGAAAATTTGAGATTAAAAAAAAAAAAAACATAACAAAATAACTAAGTGACATTTTAAAAATCGAAAAGGACTAATTGTAGACTATACATTTGAGATTAATTCGAATTTATGTATGTTAAAAAAATATACTATTTAACATGACATTCTATTTAACGCTAATGAAAATCGTATGTCAGCGTGAAATAGAATGTCATGTTAAATAATATATTTTTTTAACACACTTAAATTCGAATTAATCTCAAATGTATAGTCTACAATTAGTCCTTTTGCGATTTTTAAAATGTCACTTAGTTATTTTGTTATGAATTTTTTTTTTTAATCTCAAATTTTCGCACGATACGCTCTTAAACAAAGACATAGAAAGCTTTCTCTGTTGAGCCTTTACAATTGGCAGGACGCCATATAGGAACAAGAAAAAGAAAAACTTTTATTTCCTAACAAACTAAACAACTATACCTAAGTATATACAGGGTTATTCATAATTAGCTGCAAATACTCAGGAATTAGGTTCAACAAATAAAATAAAACATATTTATGAAATGATTTTTTTTAAGTTCCGATTTAAGTTTTTGTATCAAAATTTTATTTTTATTATTTTTTTACGGCTATTGCATAATGATTGCCATGGAGATCAGGGCGTCAATTCCAGCATTACGGTTCGATTGAGTGATCATCGAGTGATCGCTGAATCCGCGTTCCATTTTCAAATTTTTGAAACAAAAATTGACAACTCACATCGATTTACGCGATCGCTTGAGTGATTTGTGTCTTTAGAATCGACACCCAGGACGATGACCCACCCAGGTGGTGACTGAACGCAGAGTGTCGCTCACGGCGCGCGGGCGCGGATCAAAGGTCAAAATAGGTCAGGTGCCAGTGATTCCAAAGGATATTCTTTATCGATTTTCTCGGGATTTTCATAACAAAACTTAAAAAAAAACATTTCATAAATATTTTTTATTTTATTTGTTGAACCTAATTCCTGAGTATTTGCAGCTAATTATGAATAACCCTGTATATTAGCACTAGTAATGTGTATATAATATATTAATAGGTAATAATGTATAAGTATATATTAGCACTAGTAATGTGTATATATATTAATAGGTAATAATGTATTAGTATATAAATTAGCACTAGTAATGTGTATATACAAGGTGCAGTTTTGGATCTGCAAAACATTTTAGGAGGTAATTATGTTAGTGATTCTCGACCCGAATCAACAATAAAATGGGCAGGTATTTTTTTTTCATTTTATTCTTATTAACGTAAATCGGTAAGTGTGAACTCCCCTTTTTAAAACGCGACCAATCTGTACGTGTCCTTAAACTGCGCTTTCACACACACAAACAAACGCAACCGACATTTCTTTCATAAATCCAAACCAAAGCACCAACCACCGGCCGCTCCCTCCCCCCCGCCACCCCGCCACGCCCCCGCGGCCATCGCAAACGCATCGATCGGCTCAATTTATTAGTGTATTTGATGACGCCGGTATGTGCATACGCTTGCAAATTCCGCCCCTCAAGTGCGCCTTCGATTAACGGTCGGGATAGGTACCTACTACCTAATTGTAAAGATGACTCCAATGTAGAGTTGGTGGAGATGGTCCGCTTGTAGGTATGCCATCAGTGGAGACAATGTATCTCGAGCCATCGAAATGTTCGCGGAGTTATTCCCCAATCGGCAACGTCATCATTGAAATCCCGTGTTTCGGTAAGCACTTAATTAAAGCCTTTGGTTCGAACTGATTTGTAGCTCTCGGACAGTCGTTAGGTACCACACGGGTCGGTACGGGTCAACGACCTTACAGCTTTGCCGTACGGTCGTTGGTTCCGGGTAGTCAAAAGCCAGAAAGTCAGACAATTAGCAAATAACAAATGGGTATCGTGTTATCAAGTAACTGGTTTGTTGAGGTCTGATACGCAGTCGCCCTGCGTGATTCACTGGCACTCCATGCAGTGAGCTGCATACAGTTAAAAATTCGAACTACATCTAAGGTAAAATTATTTGCTATAAGTTGCTTTAGCTACAACAACTTGTACAGGTCGCGGCACGTTGGTTGAACCTTCGATGCGCAGTAACAGATTTTCGAGTCTAAATCGAAATGCGGTATGACGAGAATCGCGGGGTTCCCCGTAACCATAGCAACGACCTTCATTTTAGTTTAACGTATGTGCCGCGTTCGTTTCTTAGAAATGTGGACGGAGACTCGTGCAGGCTGACGTCACTGGTCATCGCATTCACGCACACAGTGACATGACACGCGATACATCGCAATGGGTGATTCTGTTTTTTTGAAGAGGGTTATTCTGAAAATCAATAAAATTGAAAAATCGAAAAGAAAAAGTATTATTGATTATTGACTTGGTATCGTATTGTTATATGATTATTTACGAGTCTCCTAACAACCTCCTGAAATGTTTTGCAGGTTCAAAACTGCACCTTGTATATTAGTAGGTAATAATGTATAAGTATATATTTGCACTAGTAATGTGTATATATATTAATAGGTAATAATGTATAAGTATATATTAGCACTAGTAATGTGTATATATATTAATAAGTAATAATGTATAAGTATATATTAGCACTAGTAATCTAGTGCTAATGCAATTTTATATATTTACACCTTTCCATCACCACACCACATTCCACCGTTTCTATGATTATTTTAGGAATAATCACGCAATAGACGTTTGTTTCCTGAAACCCTACCTTCCCAGGCAGTCCAAAGCTCATTATAAAGCCGAGTCTTCGTCAACCTGAACACCAGATGCATAATGGGCAGAACAGTTCCCATTCTAAGCCTAATATATAAATCCCGGTGAAGCATTGAGGCAGCCAGCCCCGCTAAGTGGCCGCTTACCTCCGCTCGTTACATATTTCCGCTACAAACACGACGGCTTTTGGCACCGAGCGCTCCTCTAAATCTTTCTCTACAATTTAATCGCTTAAAAAACGTGCCGTTATTCAGCAGTGAAATATATCTGTAGATCGGAGCGACTGTATATCCCGGGGGTTCCCACCGGGGCTGTGAGCTGGCTATTGCAGCCTGAACCCTGCCTACCTGAGCTGCTGGCTGCCCAGCCAGTGGACTAAATAATATCTGCTAGGCCTGCGTACTACATTTCATTATTCGTGGAAGTGCTGCTTTCATATGATGTAAATGCGCTCGCAGATGGCAACAGGTGCTGTTCCATGCGCTGGATGTCCACCAGAAAGCCGTAAAACTAATTGCTGCTTATAAGAGAAGATGCTGCCCCTCTGACTTACCGCCTCAGGCATCCTCAAAGCATCGTGAGAGAGACGTGAAGCTGTTTCATTTTTGTGTCTGAAAGTAGCTTTTCCGCTACGTGTGCATACACACTACATCGAGCTGAGCAGGTACAATACAATAATTGAAGCTGGAGTTATTAATAGATGCGATATTGTGCGGAAAACTCAATAATTGTGCATGATATTGACACCCTACATCATACATGGTTGGTAAGTTCATTTATTTTTTCAGTATTGAACCTTGTACTTATCCATTGTATTGGTGCCACAGTACCGCGTAAAGTTACCGCTCGTATCCATTCTAGTGCTTGTGGTGCCTCGCCGTGGCGAGACGTCGCGTCGTGCAATGTTTCGTTTAGCAGTTAGCACGAGCCTTTTCCATTCAACCGAACTTTATTGAATTGAAATGCAATTACAATTTTCCAACTGAGTTTTCTTATTCGTTTCTTTCCGGACCTCACAGAACTGAAGATACCGCGGAAGTCCGCGCGGACGACTATTATGGACTATTGACTGAGATTCCACCGGAAGCGACAACAACGGGACAACATGTCTTTGATCGGGTCCCGGGTTGTGTGTGATACCTACACCATGTGCTCGTAGTCGGCGCAGCACAAAGACATGCACGGCTCAACACGAACTAAAGGTGACTGTAAGAGTTTACTACATCAATAACAATACTAACCGGAATGAATTATACAACATTAAATCTAAGATCAGAGCAACGGAGCTCATTCTAGACTGGATGTAGGTAACCTGACGGCGCTTGCTGGCCGCCGCCGCGCGCCGCCGCGCCGTCGAGAGGGCTATTAGCGCGGCGCTGACCGAGACTACTTTACAAGCTGAACTCTCTAACAATTCACCGGGAGTAGGTGCTTCACAACTTTGGAATTAATTTCACGTGGGTTTTGTTAGGTTACACATTTATACCAGCTGCTTTTGCAGTTATCAAATCAGTGCGATGCTCACCTACGTTTTGAGGAACTTCACTAACTATGTGCAGTTACGAATAGTTAGCAGTTTGTGTTTCTTATACATTTTTTTCTTCCATTTAGGTATGTTCCACCTACACAATGCTATACCTTGAACTTGTTTTTTTTATAATTTGACAGCTGTCAGTAGAAAGCGATTCTCCTTAGGGCTGAAAGTATTACTTTCAATTAGGCAACTTCAGATCTACTTTCCGAGTATGAGCAATGAAAAGATACAAACAACTTTGTATCAATATTAAACTTTCAATTTTGGAAAGTTGTTCAGAAGCCTCGCTAAGGTTTTGTTGAATTTCCACCAAAATATCACGCGGCAAAATCAGGGAAAAAACATCCGCAAAATTGAACTTAGAAGGATACTTACAAACATAAGCACGTAAAAATCCCAAAATAATATTGTTTAAGTCGAGAAGGGCGCCGCGCCCGTTCCGCTCACTCCCTGGGGGCTAATTCTCGGGCCGATCTCGATCATTTTAAAATTTTATTTTATTGCTTCTTTTCACAACCCCGCACTTTTTGTACGTTTTTCGTATATCGTAGCTGTCGAGGCTTTTACGAAGAGGTCGTTGATGAATTACTCAAGGAAATCATCCATTCTCTCATCGAAAAGAAGCAATAAAATAAAATTTCAAAATGATCGAGATCGGCCCGAGAATTAGCCCCCTGAAGCGTGTTTCATCTCCAAAATGAGGAAATAAAAAAGGTTTGAGTCATCAAGTGTAGGCAGTTGGTCGGCATCAGCATCGCGCCCGAAAGGGGTAATTCAACCCTCGACTGTGTTAATTCTGCATTTAGCATTGCAAATGTGTGCGCGGGAAGGGCACTCGCTCGGGAACATCTGATTAGGCGTGTATTACTAGGTACCTTGCACATTAAAAGCCACGAACCGCTTTTAAACTTAAAATATTTATGGCTGAATTTAAATTTTTACTTAGAGCCCGTCGAATTTAGTAAGTGAGTTTAGAATGAGTGCCTCATTTATGCACGGCTTCACTAATTAGTGAGGAGAGCCAGTCGGACCGTCCGGCGTCGGGTCATCACGCCCGTCGAGACCTCCGACTGGGCCGCGCCTATTGTACCGGTGGTAAAGACAGGTGGTACTATTCGGGTATGTGGTGATTTCAAATGAACGCTCAACAAATGCCTCGAGGTGGACGCGTCGCGACGGTCCGACTGGCTCTCCTCACTAATGTCGAGTAACAGTAGAGCAGCTGGTTACGTTGCTTAAAAGGTCAGAGATTTCATGCTATTAAGACGCTGAACTCCGTGAAACTACTTGTCGCTCTTGCACTTTGACCTTTTGAAAGATACAAAACCTCTAAGCTTATCGAAAAGCTAGCAACAATCTTTTAAAGAAAAAACTTAAAATAATTTTGATCCTTGCACGTCTTTTTACTTAAAAGTTAACTTGTGTACTAAAAAAAAAGACGTTAGGCAAACTTTAAAGTAGGAGCAAGTGTTACAATCAAAACATAATCATATCTTTCAAAGGGTATAAATGTGCAAGCGAGAAGTACATCGACGGATTTATTCACCGCTCGGAACAAGAAACCGGGAAAACTTTCATTCCAGCGGTCTTATGACCAGTTGTAATTGATCTACAGGAAGTGTGCGAGTTTGCAAAGTGACTCCTCGCCATAAACCTGCTACATCTCGCCGAGAGCCGCACACCTGCTCACGGAAGTGGATTTTCCAATTTCGCTGCGTTGACTTCGACAGTGAGCCAACTGACACCCGGAGGCGCCGCCGCCGCCGCCGCCGCCGTCGTCGACTCTGAAACCGCTGATCCACATTCGCTACTTCAATATTTTGATATAAATTGACTGCAGTTCTTGGAGAGCACTGGTGGTTCATCGGAACCATAGGTCGTGGACTTCCATCCAGTGGTGCACCAAAGAGATGTTATGAGTATTCAAAAAAGGTTTACGAATGTAATACCAGTGCTCTAAGACAGCGAAGGAAATATAAAAATAATGGCTGGAAAGCCCCTTGCTTTGTATCAAAAAAAGTAGGTACGAAATAGTCCATTAGCGGCGGCGGCGGCGGTGGTGCGGCGCGCCCTGGATACAAATTTAAAGTTAAACTTTCCTTCAGATAGTTATCTCTACACTCGCTTATTCTAAACTGTCTTTACAACAACCGATTCCCTGTAAGTTTTTTTTTATTATTGACCGAGCGAGTGACCTCTTCTACCTACTTGCGTACGAGGGCTTCGAATATGAGAGCTTTTTCTTGGGTTTATTATAGGGCTCAAAACAAGAGGTAGGTAACTATAATGAGTTTTTGAGGTTGTAATCTTTATCTTTATGCATCTACTGAGCCGATTTTATTAAAAACTATTTTGCCAATTAGATAGCCACGTTATTTGCGAGTAAAAGTAAGCCAGCCGTACACATGAGGCCAAGGTGTTGGGCCAACGTGTAGAGAGCTACCTGGCGGTATGTTGGCTTCATTGGTGTCGGTTTTTTGTGCACACATCAAAGGATTTTGGCGCGCTCCGCAAACAGCGTTCACGTACCGTCCAACGAAGTGAGCATGGATCAGCTACTAAGTACATTATAATAAAGATTGCAGCGAGTCCGAGTCGTGTCGGCACGAGTGGTGTGGAGCTAGCGGGGACGTCGCGGGCCGCCGCGCCGCCCGCCGCCGCCGCCGCCGCCGCCGCGGTCCCGGCGCGGTGCAGTCTGCAGTGTGTCGCTATCTATCTGCACTTTTAAATAAGTCGTCGCCGCAGAATAGACAGCACTTACTACGACAGGCACCCCATCCAACAAAGACAACACGTCCCTATAGCCGGCCGCTTGTGTTCGTGACTAGTGCGCGGACTCATAAAGACAACACGTCCCTATAGCCGGCCGCTTGTGTTCGTGACTAGTGCGCGGACTCATAAAGACAACACGTCCCTATAGCCGGCCGCTTGTGTTCGTGACTAGTGCGCGGACTCATAAAGACAACACGTCCCTATAGCCGGCCGCTTGTGTTCGTGACTAGTGCGCGGACTCATAAAGACAACACGTCCCTATAGCCGGCCGCTTGTGTTCGTGACTAGTGCGCGGACTCATAAACGTTGTTTATTTAGCTCGCTCTTTCGAATTAAATTACCTTTCCGTTCTATGTTTGGAATTGCATTGAAATTGTATTGTTGGAATGGAAATCAACCAACATAGGTACATTTGCGGCCGGTGCGGTTCTGAATAGAGAAAAGTCACTGGGAGAGCGATGTGAAAAACAATACTCAACTATCACCGACACCGAGAAAAACTGCAAGCAGTTTATATTTTCGGTTCATTTGAGCGGTGCTGTGACATCGTGTTAGTCGTCATACGGGATCCCATATCATCCGATTAAACTATGGTCCGTTAAATAATATGTATAAATAGTAGGCAAAAGCACATTACTCTGGGTATTTAACCAATGCCCAGACATAAGCAGATCTACTTAATTTAATGTGTTTTTTCGATTCAATTATCTACAAGTACATAAGTGGGTAAAAATGTATCGTGTTTAAGACTTCAAATCGCAGACACAACTTATGGTAGAGCTCAGAAATAAAAACCTTAGCTTATCAATTTTATAACATTCAAAAATATATTCTTATGGTTTCAAGCCTTGCGCTGTCAAATATGATGGCGATATTTGACAGCGTTCCACCGATCGCCATTGTCATCGCGCTAGATGTGCGCAGGCCTTAAATAAATAAAATGTTGACATTGATTAGTTTAATACGATAGTATGAGGCGCGGCGCGGCGTTCGGCTCGTGTGTGGAGACGTGAAGTGTGCACTGTGCAAGCTAATCCGCACAGAGCCGGTAACGCATCGAGTTGTAGCCGAGCGCTCTCTCAGGACCGTGACACGCCACGCCACGACACGCCACGCCACGCCACGCCCCGACCCGCCACGTTATGCCGCTGGCGCTATCAATACACGTCGCTGCAATATGCAGTGAAGTCAGCACGGTAGGTACTCTACTCTAGCGCTCTTTAAGCTAATGTCATACTTCACACCTAGAGTGCGTGTTGGACTACGCACAGGGAACGTTATTGAAATCCGTTTACTCTCTCCTAATACACGGCAGTTAATTAAAATGTCTAATGACTAGGCGGTAATAAAGCCATTTTTAGGGTTCCGTAGCCAAATGGCAAAAACAGAACCCTTACAGATTCGCCATGTCTGTCTGTCTGTCTGTCTGTCCGTCCGTATGTCACAGCCATTTTTCTCCGAAACCGTAAGAGCTAGACTGATGAAACTTGGCGAGTAGATGTATTCTGTGAACCGCATTAAGATTTTTACATAAAAATTAAAAAAAAACTTTAAACTTCGGGGTCCCCATACTTGAAACTGAAACTCAAAAATTTTTTTTTCATCAAACCCATACGTGTGGGGTATCTATGAATAGGTCTTCAAAAATGATGTTGAGGTTAATAATATTATTTTTTTCTAAACTGAATAGTTTTTGCGAGAGACTCTTCCAAAGTGGAAAAAAAATGGTTGGAGAGGGGGGGGGGCCTCTAACTTCTAAAATAAGAGAATGATAAAACTAAAAAAAAAATATATTGTACATTACTATGCAAACTTCCAACGATATTTGGTTTGAACGAGATCTAGTCAGTAGTTTTTTTTTATACGTCATAAACCGTAAATCGCAATTTACCTTTAGACGAACTACAAGAACCTTATTATGTTACATCAAGTAACATAATATAAAGGTTCTTGTAGTTCGTCATGCTACGGAACCCTTCATGGGCGAGTCTGACTCGCACTTGGCTGCTTTTTATGTATAGTTCAGAAACTTCGTTCGCAAGAGAAAAAGCTACGGGTATAATAATATGTATATTGTATTCTAAGTATGTATGTATTTACAAAAAAAGTATATAAGTATTATATCAGCTATCGGGTTCCCATAGTACAAGCTCTGCTTAGTTTGGGGCTAGATAGTGTTGTTTTATATTTTGTGTTCCTAAAATGTAAAATCGTGCACCGCAATACATAGAGTTGAGTGCGGGCGCTGAGCACTACCTGGCGTGCTGTATGTACTCGTAGCTCGGCGGGCGGGGTAGTGCGGCGCCGGCGCCGGCGGTGCACGACTACAAGCATTAGCTATTCCCTTTGCTAGGCGACGCGACCGACGCGGCGCGGCCTAGGGCTCGCGGCGCGGCCTAGGGCTCGCGGCGCGGCCTAGGGCTCGCGGCCTGTAGCTCTTCCGTTTGCAACACTGCACTGCATCAATGCAACATAGCTCTGTAAGTTAACTCGATTTGCGCAATGCAGACCACAATTTAATAATAGCCTCATTGCTAGATCTAGATTAGATGATACAAAAAGATCTTTGCCGCTTGTATCCCCCTATGTAGGTAAGCTCTTAAAAATGAGATCATCCGATTTATTCTTGTATATACTAAGTATACCATTACGTGTAACTTTTTGTGGAATATGTAAATTATTTATATTAATTGATTTGATATTATGTAGATGACGAGAAACCTGATTACATTCAGGTACTAGGCTTCTGGGCTGCATGAAGGATTCGCGTGATGGTGCGAGCAGGCAGCCTCGAACCCGCTGCTATTGCACGATAGCCGGTAACTACTGAGCCGGGAGAGCGCATTACGGAAAGCCTCTCCGAGCACGTCACGCTATTTTACGCTCCAGCTGAAGCGGAAACGACGAATAGGGAAAACGTGAGTAAACGCCTCGTTTACAAAGAGACGGCCTGACTTTATTTATTTCTGCGTTTAGTTTTAATTTAACACCATGTTTTATGCAGGAAAATACCTCAAACCGCGTTCGCTTAATCAGGCTGAAGCTGGTTATTGGTCGCCTGCCTTTACCTGCCTGTACCAAGTTTAAACAGGTGTATATAACCTACAGTCAGACAAAAACAATTGTTTCTGTTCGCTATGGTTAAATTGTGCAAGTGCTCTGCAGTAAGAAAATAATTTCACTAAAATAAAAGTTCCCAAAGTCCTCTAAAAGAATGAAGCCTGTAAAGTCCGCTCCATAAAACTCCGCTTTTAAGGGCCCGAAACTACAAAATATTGTGTAAATGTTCAGGCGCGGTGCTCAACTATTTTCAGGATTTCAGTGCGGTAAATTGGTAAAGAATAGCCACGCACTAATTTTTTATTATTTGATTAAAGTCACGTTCACAACAATCACGCGTACAGTGATTTAATAATGTTGAGAAATGTTGAAATATGTGGCGCAAGGCAATGATTAGATCCAACTATGAACAGTTTCAGCGGCCCACGACGCTGCCGACAGGTGGTGCGACAGATTGATCGAGTGGAGTGGTGGCCGAGGAGTGAGGCCTGGGTAAAGAAGCTTTTTGTTTTGTAAAAGGATCATACAAAAACACGGTACAAACTAAGCCATAGTTTTTTCCCCGTTCTCCTAGGCATGGGCGCGTGGCACTGACATCTCACCTAGCTTTTAGACGTTTCAAAGGGATCCTTGTGATACAACTGAATAAATTATATATCTATAATGTGTGTATTGATTCATAACTAGCTCTAAGATCTGACTCTTTAAAATTTACATGCATGATATAGGCAATAAATATACTGAATACTGAAATAAATGTTTGTTTCAGTATTCAGTATATTTGTTTTTTTTATTTTATTTATTTAGGTACCTTTTAAGCCTTGTTGGTCCAGTACGTCTAGTAGCTCGTTGGGTTCACAACATTGTCAGTCAAATAATTATAGTAAGTAAGTAAGTAAAGTAAGTTGGTCTCTGGAGGCAGGGCGGTGGCGGTGGCGGCGCTAGGAAGGTGACGTCGTCTGTTTTAACAAGGGACCTCTCCAGCCTACCTATCGATACCTGTTACAAGAGGTATGTACATCGACGCCTTCAACTATGAACGGCTTACAAAACGTTATAGATCGTGTAAAGCTGTGCCGTTCATTATCTATTAAGCGCTGCCGGGCCGGCCGGCTCGAGAGCGGAAGCGGAACTATTATTGTTCTAAATGAATCTTAACTTTTCAATTTAGCGCGCGGCGTCGTCCATTAAACTCTTAAAAGACGGAAGCCGACTCAACTTCGATTGCCTGTTAGCGTTCACATAAAAGGACCTTTCCTCCTCCCCCCCCCCCCCCCTCCCCCCTTCCCCCTTCGCACTGCTCCGCGCTCTTGTTCAAGCTCCCCGCTTTCTTCCGAGCGATAGCTTTCTTCCGGGAAATGCAACTAAACTTCCTGTTCGGAAGTTTAAAGCCTATAATGGTATTAAGAATAATCTAATAAAGAAAGCGTACATATAACTTTAGACAGCTATACTATATTGCATGGCCCGATGTCCCGGTCACTCTACCCATCGGAAGCTAATCATATCAATTTGCAATATCTATACCTACTATTTTCGTATCTTATTTTTATATGCTGTGTAGATACTATTTATTCATAATAATTTATAATACTTTGAAGCGTAGCGTGTGTGTGTGTCTTTGAAACTTTTATTGCATACGTCTCACTAAGTGAAGTGGCACCATAGTGGAACTTCACTGCTATTGTTTTGTTTTATAAAAGGTTCATTCAAAAAAACAGTAGGAACCAAACCGTAGTTTGTTGCCTGTTCTTCTAGGCTCGGTCGCATGGAACTGGCACCCAGACTCACCGAGCTAGCCGTTTTGATACTACTGAATAAATACATTATTTGATTTGATTTAATTTTAAAAGCTACGCTAGAAGCTACGCTAAGCAATGCTGCGCTGCGCTACACCTTGCTACGCCGCGCTACGCCGTGCTACGCCGCGCTACGCCGCGTTACAATGCATCACCGCCCTCCACCCCGGAGGTCATTCATACTGTATTTTATTCAGATGAATGTTAATGTTATTAAAAAATAAAAAATATCAATTATCTATACTAATATTAATATTATAATGAACAGTTTGATTGTTTGTTTTTTGGTTGGACGCGCTAATCTCGGGCTAATCTGCTGGTCCGAAATGAAAAAATATTTACCTATCGCGTGCATTTTTTTCTACTAGCGACCGTGAGAATCGAAGGTTGATCACTATTTAATAATACAATTATTTCCCGTAGGTACTCGTGATTAAATTAAATAAACAAACCTCTATTTTATTGGTAAGTGCAGGTAGAGGAGTACATACGCTGCTTAGGTCATTACAACATGTAAAAGCCTGCTTCATTATGTAAGCACTTTGTAATGAAATTCAAACATTTCGCAGAAAAAGTTATCTCACTACGAGTAGACTACCTTCGTTCCCATGTGACTCGTAGCAAGCGGACATACCACACCGATACACTGGCAAACATTTTAACAGCAGCTCATATAAACCACTACAGTTGTACAGTTGCTCGCGAGATTAGTATCGCGCTGTACTGTATGATCACAAACGAACAAAATGTACGAACTTATAATCCCAACTTACGTGAATCCGCTTCCTTTAATGTAGTTATTTAACCTTTCGTCCCTCATTGTTTCGCTAAGCCAGTACTTACTACAATAGTAGAGGTATGAAAGAACCAGATGAAGTACGTACCTATTATACTCTACAGTTTCAGTTTCAGTAAATGACGAAATTATCCGAAAATAAACATAAAAAACTATCTTTAGGTAGGCAGGTATAGCCAAACTGGATTTATTTGCTAGGCGTTCCTGTGTAGTCTTCTTCGGTAAGGGTGGACGCCAGCGGATCCAGGCAGAGTAGGTGGTCGCGAACGTCCCCCCAGCCACCGCTGCCTTTAGGTATCTCGAAGCGCTGGTAAATCGGGCCATTTCGGCCAAACAGCATCACCGCTTTCACTTCAGTAGGAAACAAGGCTGAGCTCCGGCTCAATGCGTCAATATTCTCCATCGCTCGTTTCCCACTGTTGTAAATCCGCGTCGATATAACTCTAGGAGCCATGCACGCCAGCATCACCACGGGCCCCCGGCGCGACGCCTGCAGCGCGTGCTGCAGCGAGTAGCTCCAGCTCGGGTCATCGTACTCGCAGAACTGTTTCGCTGCACTCTTTATCTCCGTCCACAAAGTTTTGTTGAAAGTAAGACCGTTGTCGTACGGCGGCCGCCAGACGTCCACCGCGAGCTTATCGTGATCCAAGGCCTGCGCGAGCGGCCTCCCGAAGGCCAGCGCGCGCGCCTCGGGGGCGGAGGCCAGCGCGCTGCGGCCGCGGCGCAGCATGTGCAGCAAGTCGGGGAGCACGTAGGCGTCTTGTTCGAGGAACATCACCATGCCGGTGTGGATGTGCGCCCACGGCACGTCCTCGAACACGACGTGCGCCGTCCACCACCAGTGGTGCTTCCCCTCGGCTCGGCGCGCGTCGCGCTGCTGGCAGGGCGTGCTGTCTCCGTCCGTCGCACTCGCGCACTCGCTCGGCTCCTCGCCCGGGAACACGTTCATGAACAGCTGCAGCGAGTTGGGAAAGTAAACCTGCAGTACCATGCAGAACGTTATACTGTTGACGAGTCGGTGGACCCTCTCGTCGTAGAAGCTGTGCGAGAAGACGACGACGGCGGAGCGGATGCCACGCACGCGCGCCAGCGACGCCACGAGGTGCTGCAGGCGCTCGGCGTCTCGGCCCGCGCGCACGGCCAGCACCGGCGTGTCGGCCAGCACGGGCCCGAGCGTCGCCAGGTTCAGCAGCTCGCGCTGGCCGTTCAATCTCTCCAACGTATCGAACAGCTCTTGCAATCCAAGGGAACTGCTGCAAGTGTAGTTTTCATCGAATGTTGTGTAAATAAACAGCTGCTCGGGCGCGTAGTCGATGACGTAACATTTGAGAATTGCACAGACAAATATAGAAATTAATAAATAAGTGAACTTGTCCCATTTTTTCCAGTAAAGTCGTCTCAAAATCATTTAAGTAAGTACTTAAGTTTGTTTCAAAGATATTATTTATTGGCAATGAGTTCATAAAATATGAATTTTGTACGAGTACCTATATTAAGCATTAAGATTATTGGTTTGTTTCTGGCATTTTGCCATCATAGGCAAAGTTTGTCATGATCAAAGATAATAAATTTAATCTCTATGTTCTATAAGATCTATCTATGGTAACATACACCACAAAGACTTTGGACTTTTGCCTTTGCAGTTGATGGTTTTCTCACTGATCTGAAGATTTTTTGTTTTTTTATGATTGTCAGTGGATCCAGGGTAAGTAGGTACCTAATCCAGTGAGTGCACTACAAGCGTAGAGCAAGCATGTCAGTGCACTACAAGCGTAGAGCAAGCATTATGGAATAACGCACGTGGGGCCGGTTGCTCTGGCTATACATTCAAAAATACGAACTTTAGGCTCAGAATAACCACTCCAAACATAAAGGTACGAAAATTGAGTACCTACCTACCTACCTTGTTTCAGTTTCAGTTTATCTTCTATAATAAATATTTACTTATAACTCTTACGTTACTGACTGACTGACTGACAATCAACGCGCAGCCTATAAGCCGTTAGTCCTAGAAGCATGAAACTTGGAGGGTATGTTTCTCTTATAGCGTAGAGATGCAATAAAAAAGGAAATTACACTGTAGCCAACAGTTAAGTTTAGGTGTGTACCTATCAAGTAAGCGTGTGCTACGGCAGCCGTCATATCAAGAGGCAAAATAATAATTATTAATATTATGTTGTGTAATCTCATTTTAAGTGAACATTTTATGAGATATAAACCTAAATTGGACAATTCTTTCCCGAAGAGGAGAAAAAAGGGGAAAATTGTTGTACCTATAGAAAAATCAACGCACAGCCTAAACCGTTAGTCCTAGACAAAAAGCGTGAAACTTGGAAAGTGTGTTTCTCTTTTATGTTGAGCAGAGGTGCACTATGTAAGAAAATTATTTCTCTTAGAGAAAAAGGCGGCCAAGTGCGAGTCGACTCGCCCATGAAGGGTTCCGTAGCAACAAGAAACATAATATGAAAGTTCTTGTAGTTCGTCAAAAGGTAAATTGCGGTTTACGATTTATGACGTATAAAACAAAAACGATATTAGAAACTTCAACATAATTTTTGAATACATTCACCCCACACGTATGGGTTTGTTGAAAAGAAGTTTTTTGAGTTTCAGTTTCAAGTATTTTTTTTCTATTTCTGTGTAAAAATCCTAATGCAGTTCACAGAATACATCTAGGTAGGTACTCGCCCAGTTTCATCGGTTTAGCTCTTACAGTTTCGTTTCGGAGAAAAATTGCTGTGACATACGGACGGACAGACATGACGAATCAATAAGGGTTACGTCTTTGCCATTTGGCTACGGAACCCTAAAAAAAAGGAGACAAATGGCTTAGGCTGTACGTCAATTTTGTATGAAATGTTTGCATCCAGTTTTTCACTCATAAAGGAAGATTTTCCCATTTTTAGGGTTCTGTAGCCAAATGGCAAAAACGGAACCCCTATAGATTCGTCATGTCTGTCTGTCTTCATGGGCGAGTCCGACTCGCACTTGGCTGCTTTTTATTTCTAGGGGGACCCCTGTTCTTTATAAGGAAGATACCCTTTGGGTCTTATTAATAATCCTGGCGTAGCGTTGGACTAGTTAATCCGTGTTTTGCTCGAGTTGACAATTGCATGTCAATTGTCAACTCGAGCAAATGCAATTGCAATGCAATAGACATTTCCCGGATTTCTTTGTCACTGCTTCCCTACACCATAAAATAATATAATATTCAAGTTTCATGCTTCTAGGCTTCTAAAAGGAGGTTTAGGCTGTGTATTGATTTTTCTTTGAACCATTTTCCCCCGTTTTCACCTCTTAGGGAAAGAATTTTCCAATTTCCTTTCTTAGTGCACCTCTACGCTCAAACATACCCTCCAAGTTTCATGCTTCTAGGACTAATGGTTTAGGCTGTGCGCTGATTGTCAGTCAGTTAGTCAGTAACGTAAGAGTTGTATATTATTTAGAAGATTATTACTGGTTTAAAATATAATTGATGTAAGGAATTTTAAACATAATACAAGTAAACTCTATAGTTGTTGTCCCTTGTTTGCCCCTTGCCACCATCCCAGCCATCCATCATCCATTCCCATACCAAAAGCAAAAGGCTTATGTGAGGGGGAGGGAGATTTAGAAGAAAATTTGTGACAAGTAGTGCCATCTATTGTGCATGTGTAGAAACAAATGCATGTTCAAATAACCTTCTCTGTATTAGACCTCCAACCAGGGAACAGGAATCACAATGGAATCCGCGATAAGGCGTTGCCGCTCTTACTTAGCTGTGTATTACACCAGTGATCTTATCTTTGTCTATCCCACGGAACGTAGCTACGAGTAGAAGAGAAAGTAGATGTAAGTTTGGCAACACCTTACTCCTGCGTAAATCGTGTCTGTTGATTTCCGACATGTTGGACAAAACATTGTCTTGTTGTGCTGAGAAAACTCAATAAATTGTGTTAAAAATAAAGCATTTCTACAAAATCAATTCACCTAGTGAAAAAATGTGTTGTTCTGCTGTGTATTAAAATAAATAAAATAAAATAAAAGTTGTTTATTTCAGGCACGATAGACCCATATCACATAAAAATTACAGTAATAAAAAAAAAAAAAAAACAATACACACACAAAATAACACTGGTAGGTAAACCTACCTTCTGTCTTAAACTAACTAACACTAACTACTAACTATCACTTTTTGTTAGGATCCATGTGCATGGAAATCCATTTCTTAAAAATGGGGTTGGCTAGATAGTCAGACACAGCCCTCAGGATAGTGTTGTTGGAGCGACCTAACCGATTCCAAAATGCCGCTACACGGGTTCTTATTATAGCGAAGAAATCAGGTACCCCCGCCTCGGAAAACATGCTCGACGCGCTGCAGCATCTTGGCAACCTCATAAGAGCCCGGTAAGCATTATTGTACTGGACCCTTATTGTGCTCATGGATTTATGCGTGTATTTGGACCATAGTTGGCAAGTGTACATACCCAGACAGTAAGCCTTAAACAAGGTGTTCTTTACATCAACACTGCATTTAGCGAAGCGACGTGCGAGCATGTTTGCTCTGACTGCAAGAGCTCTCCTCTCCCTCTCGATATCATTGTCATCCTTTGATGACTCCGTCAGCATGTGCCCCAAGTACTTGAACTGCTTGACCACATTAATGGTCAAGCCGCCCATCTGCATTTCTGGCACCTTCTCTGGACCTCGTCCTGACCTGAATACCATCATTTCAGTTTTCGCTACGTTGTATTTTAATCCATGAGCAGAAGCATATTGCTCACAGATTAAAAGCAGCTTTTTTAATCCCTTAACTGAGGGGCTGAGAAGAACCATGTCGTCAGCGTAACTTAAATTGTTAACACTTACGTTTCCCAGATGACAACCTACCCTGGTTCCTCTCAGCTCACCAATCAGGTCGTTCACGTATAGGTTAAACAGGTCAGGAGAGGTCAACCCCCCTTGACGAACCCCGCACTCTAGCCTATAATCGCTAGAGGTCGTGTCGCCCCATCTAACATTATTAACTTGGTTTCCATACCAGTATCTCAACAGATTCACCACATGATTTGGAACTTGTGCTTTCGATAATTTGGCCCAGAGAATATCATAATTCACCAGGTCAAATGCACGGCTTAAGTCTAAGAAACATGCATAGACAGAAGTATCCTGTGAAGTATAGTAGTTCACGGTGCTTTTTAAACTCATAATTGCTGAATCTGTTGAGAGACCGGGACAGAAACCAAATTGAGCATCATCGATAGATATGGTTTTCAGTAGATCGGGATAGATAAGTCGCTCCAACACTTTACCCATAACTGTACCCAGCGATATAGGTCTATAATTTGAAGACGAGCTTAAGTCCCCGGTTTTATTTTTAACGATTGGCACGACTATTGTCCGCATGAGATCGTCCGGAAGGTAACAATACCTTATGCATAAATTATAAAATGTACATAGGTGCTCATAAACGTTATCGCTGGCCCTAATAATGTGCTCGATACTAAGACCGTCGTGTCCAGGTGACTTGCCACGCTTCATTTTCTTGACTGCCATTCTTACATCTTTCATAGTAATCAGTTTTAGGTTTTCACATGTACTGGTCTTAGTAGCGGGCACATCACTCACATTACTCACAGGCTGTGGGCTAGCCTTAAATCGGTAGGCAAACATTTCAGCTATGGACAGCGGCTCTTGTATACCGTCCATTGATACCGGCAAATTTTGCTTATAATTTAGTTTTTTAGTTGCATTCCAAAATTGTGAAAAGTTTTTATCATTTCTATGTTCGGCTAATATATTCATTTTAATCATTTCTTCATTTTTCTGGCACCATTTGACTTTATTTTTAAATTCGATTCGTGAACTGCGCATTTTGTTAAATATTTCACCCTCCGACGGTTTACCTGCCGCTAACCAGCAGCTGAAATGCAGCCTAGCTGCCTGATGGCTGTCTCTGACATGATAGTTCCAACCAACCACCCCTAGCCGTTTTTTGCATGAATAGGGACGAGTACTTTTTATTGCTGCATTTTGCAATCCTTTTACAATAAAATCATAATAACTATCTATAAAACGAGAATAATCGTGTAAATGGGTACAACTTAAAATATTATCACAGTTACATGTAAATTTAAAATAATCATCACAAGCGTTTAGGTTTTGAAAACAATATTTACCATACAAAAGTATTTGTTCGCTATTCCTTTCCCCCCACCTAACATTTTTTAATGCATCATGCTTGTCAGAGCTGGCCGAACCGACTGCTACGTCTGCTATATTGCACACAATACGAAGCGGATAATGATCTGAGCACGTGATTTCATAAATAACGTTCGCCGACACCACGGTATTCCAAGCGGCTTTAGTTGTTACGCAGTGATCCAACCAACTTCGACTCCCATGCGCATCGCTGAAAAAGGTGAACGTATCTGAGTCCCTACCAAGGATATTTATGTCCGCGCATTCCCACGAAACATCCTCACAGAACCTCATCAGTTCCCGGCCAAAGATCTTGGAGGGATGCGCGTTAAAATCACCTATCACATAGGCCACTTGCACATCACTCTCTTCAACAATAGCAGTCACTAGTGCTAAGCATTCTGTAAATTCTGCTAAATTTTTTTCGTCATTAACGGGCATGTACACGTTCACTACCAAAAAGGATCCCGATCCAACTGATATTTTGACAGCCATAATACGGTCACAAGAACATTCCACTGAAGTAACATTGGGGAACTTGGCTTTATTCCACAATATAGCCAAGCCACCGTATGGTCTTCCTCTCAATATTCCCACAGATGTGTCTACCGAAGACTTAGCAGCACATCCGTAATCACTATTAATTTGGTGCACAAAATTAAGATCATGAGGCAGGAGCCAGGTCTCCTGTAGTACTATTAAATCCTCCTTTCTGGATAGGTCACGTATGCTCTGCTCAGCTCTCTTGACGTTCTTACAGTTGAACGAAACTATAGAAATGGTAGATGGTGTACTATCCATTTTGGTTGTGATTGTTCGTCCTTCCTTTCGCCGTGTACTCACGGAAGAGTCTAAATTTGACCCCTTGAGGCCAAAAGCCTTCATTCAAAAATACTTGTAAATTATGCCTAGGTACAGTCACTTTAAATGAATTAAAATCAGTTTCTTGCTTTTGTGTTAAATATTCAACGTTTTTGCATTCCTGGCCCATTTCACGAATGTACTCGCGAATGTCCCCAGTACTTGTCGATTTATTCAACCTCGAGACATAAACAGCTGACGTAAGCTCCGCTATCTGCAATTTACCGGAACCCTGCGCAGTGCCACTGAAGTTGCTCAACCTTTTTCGCTGTTTACGCTCCACCAAGATAAAACTTTCATTATTTCTACGATCGCTGGGCGCACGGTCGTGTTTATGCACAACCATATCTCGGTATAGCGGTACATGCATAGCGTCCGACTGGAGACTGGGCGACCTTGAACGTGCATTTTTGTTTACGCAACCTATTGATGCGCTTGCATTAGGCCTAATTCTACGCTTGCTGTGTTTTGATGCGTTCTTGCTGTCCTTGTCGCTCGCGTTCATGACGTGGGTGGCGGGTGCGCAAGAAATAGTTATCTCTTCACGTTCCCGGCACTCCTCAGGCATCTTTTCGGTAGGTACTGTACGGATCAGGCTGCCGCTGCTCTGCTCAGCACAAGACCGAAGTTCTCTTAACATCGATTTAACCTCCATAAGCTCCGCCTTTAAACAGTCAATATCTGCTGTTCTGTCAGTGTGGTCACAGTCATTTTTATTGGCTTTTAGAGAAGCCAAGTCTTTTCTTAGTACCGCCATTTCTTTTAAAAAAGCGGTAACGTCAATATGGTCAAAAGAGACCGGCGGTAATTTATTCAAGTTTCTAGCTACAAAAGCAGGAAGGCAGTCAGGTTCAAACTCTTTAATGAGCTTGATAATGTCTTGTAAGCTTTTTTGTTCGGATCCATCCTTCCTTACGCCTCATAAACTTTTTTGTTGGAGCAAGCAATTTTAGCGCTATTGATCTAGCTGTTTCGACTTCCTCATAAGAGTAGGTACTCATGCATATTTGAATGATAGCTGGTTCCGGTAAGGTATCCACCTTGTGACTTACAAAAGCAAGCAGTTCATTTACAACAACTTTGCATCCATTGCATTGGAGATCACTCGTTATAACTTCACTATTATTACCGGCCGTACTTGCGCTGGGGGACCGAACCGTCGGCATCGTGCAGCGTGCGCGGCGACACGCGAGCGACTGTCCGGTGTCCTGTATTGTTCTTCCAGAACAACAAAAGGAGGTGTAAAAGACCCAGAATAGTCATTTATTACGTAAGTCTTAGTCAATATATTTCATCTTTTTACATGCTAAAAGAGCGAGATTTTTTACCAGAAAAACAGTAATAATTAAATTTTATTTCATGTTAGTCATATATTCATAAGTGTTATTGATGAAAACTAAGTGTAAAACCATTAATTATTGTAAAATAAAATGTATTGATTTAGGCATCTGTGCTAGTGATGTACTACACCAGCCAATTTGGCTATATCGATAATATTTTAGTTTCCGTTTTTTATGCATATAACTCAATGCTTTGAATGAGTTTACTGCGGGATAAATGTTTGTAAGATCTGCAAATATTTGTAGCGGGTCACTCGTAGTTCCTGATACCCACGATACGGGTATCCTAGTGTAATCCTACTGGGGGATCATGACTACTAAGTACTCAATACATTTATTGCTTTACACATGGTTTAGTTTCTGCATGCATCGTTTTTAGGTGTAATTAGGTATCACATGGACTCTGCATGGGTATAGAAAACATGGAGGCAGGCCGAGGTTTTAAGGTAAGTTAGCTTGATATCTTGATATTAGGATTATGAAGTATGAAGTGACTGTTGTAATGTTGTGGAATCATAATAATGTGAAACATCTTTCGTTTCGTTTTTTTTTGTACACAATATTTTTTTTTAAATGCTAAAAAAAACCGCGCACAGTCAAATTGGCGGGAATGAAAATCTGATACCTACCTATCTACTCTGCGCTGTGGATGTTATGTTCTCTTAGGTTTATCACAATTTTATTTTGTTTAATAAATACTAAGTAGGTACTTAGTCGTTGGGTGCTGAATAAGATTTAAAACTCGATTGAGAGACATAGCTGAAGAAGTAAACTTCTGATTCTAGAATTAATTTGTTTTTTGTTTCCTCGCAAATTAGAGAATAGTACTAAGTATACAATGCTCGGCTGAAATAGTAATTAACGGCCTCGTTTATTTATCTCATTTATAATTTTTTTTAGTTTCCCAAAATGCCCCAGGACGGAAAAAGATGCAAGAAAGTGGTGTGGAAACACAAGACCTTTCTACAACACCCAAGCGAGCAGTGAGAATTTTAAAAGTTTAAACCGTTTCATAAATTTTCATACCGTGAAAATCCCTCATTGTGTATTGAATTATATTATTGTAATTTAGTTGAACAAATCAAAGAGTTTATATCCAATTATGACGCCTTTTCCTATTCAATAAATAATGCTGGACAAGTCACACAACATTATCTAGCCCTAGAATAAGCAGAACTTGTGTTATGGGTGCTAGATAACTGATATACCTACATAATACAATACATTACATGTATAGGTATTTTTTATTTTTATATAGAAAAGACCAGAACACCCGGAATAAATACCTGCAGATCGTACAAATATTTGTTCTAAGGCGGGAATCGAACCCGCAACCTCTTGCGTCGTAGGTGGACATTCGCCCACTGCACCACAGAGGTCGTCAAATCGTCGTAATTCATCGATAGGTTAGTTAATGTCGTTACTTCTCTAGTCACTCACACTAACACATATCTACAACTGAACACTAACAAAAAACGGACACGCTTTGAAATTTATTTATCCATCCCTAGTAAATATAACATCCTTGCCTCCAACATCTAAAGCTTATTCAAATTTTGATTTTATTTATGTAATCTGCCTTTTATTATGTACTTATGTATGTACTGATTTAAGATGACTAACAAAAAATTAACAATACATACAGCTAACTGCAAACAAAGAAAGAACAATGGCACAAAAAATCGTTCAGAAATTGAAAAATGTTTCAGTTCGCTGGCGGTAGCGAACAGTGAAACGCTGTCAAATATTCGCTGTCAAATCTCAAATCTGACAGCGATATTTGACAGCGTTTCACTGATCGCTACCGCCAGCGAACTAGGTGTGTTCGAGCCTTAATAGTATAAAGTATAAAGTACATTGTTAAGGAAACACACACGCGCCCTGTGGTGATAGTTTGGGTTGGGTAGGACAAGGAAATTGTCAAATCAAATATTATATATTTCAGACCCTAGACGTTTCAGACATTTTTCTTCTTAATTATGACATTCTGTTCATTTCGGAATAATTTTGCCAGTGTCAAGTGAAGTGAGGTTAAATTATATAAATAAAATAACTTGGGCCCGTATTCCGAAACAGTGCTTGAGTCTGAGTCGAGCCTCAAGCATAGATTTTATGACAGTTCTCCATTGAAAAGTGTCAAAAATCTGTGCTTGAGGCTCGACTCAGACTTGAGCATTGTTTCGGAATACGGGCCTTAGAGTCAAGTTAAGTCAGTTACTAGACAAGTCGGCCCTAATTGGCTTTGAAAACAAATGGTGGTAATTTTTTTTCAAAACCATCAAAAACATTTTCAATCAAATCAGAATATCCCATAATACACTATCATTCCAACTTCTAGCTTTTGAGCTATGACCTCAAGTTATGTTGGTTAAAATACCATAGAAATTACACAACAGAACTCAAAATAACACCAGAAAAACAATTATAATGAAAAAGCTATGTGACTTCCCAAAATCCGACTAACCGGCCGACTCGACTTTGACTGACTCGACTTGACGGAAAAGTATTTTATGTATTATATTATTATCAATAGCATTCTCATTATACTACTCGACACTGGCAAAATTGATCCTCAAAGGACAGATGCCATTCATTAAGAAGAAAAAGAAGAACTTGTAGATAATGACATAGCAATTTTCGTTCGAAAATTATCGTTTTTCATTTTAATCAAATGACAGCTTCTGTCAGCTTCACTGCTTCTGTCAGCTTGTGTCAGCTGTACCATGTACTTTGGTTGGGGAGCTGTCAAAACTAAATGGTGATTAGCAAGCAAGCAAAGCAGGAGCGGTAGTGAGATTAGTTTCGAACAAATATGTATTTTTATAAGCATCATCATAGCTGTAGGTAATCCCCACACTTGGCCGGAAGCTCTAGCGTAGACGGGAACGGCGACCAACACCGGCGCGGTGTCAAAATGAGCTCAAGAGATAGGGACACAAAGTCGCTCCAGGACAAGTTGAAAGTATTCTTCAAGAAGGGCTCAGCGGGTGAGTTGGGTCGATGTGGTCGGGTCGGGGCGCGGCTGGCGCCCGGTGTAGAGCGAGAGTTGTTGACGCGGGATGTGTTTGTGTGTTGTGGTGCACAGCGGCGGCGCCGGCGCGGAACGAGCTGGTGGTGTCGGCGGAGCTGGCGCGCGAGCTGTGCGCCGACACGCCGCTGCCGCGCCGCCTGCGCGCCGCGCGCGACCTCGCCGAGCGCGCGCTGCAAGTGCGCCTGCAGGAGGTACCCTGTCCCTACCCCTGCCCCCTGCCCCCTGCCCCTCCCCTACCCCTCACATTACTATCAGCAGGTCTCAATTGTCATCCATCAACTAACACTATACCACTACCGTTTCATTCAACAAATGACAGAGCGGTCTTGATCATGGTTTGGTACAGCTCATTGAAGTCAGTCAAACGGAAATTGAATGGTTCAAGATTAGGTAGCAATTTGGGAGTGTTTAAGATTCAAACTCGGTACTCTTCTTTACCTTTACTATAAAAACTCCAGGATGTGACTCCTTTTTCAAACACTATGTGTGTTGCTGGGCTTCTCTACCAGGGTTCTTGCTGATGGGTTAATGTGGGTCGGTTTTACGGTATGTAGCGGAAACATTGCTTCAATTAGTATAAATTATGTTTGCTGTCAAAATGTTCCTGGCTTTACTTTGTTGCTATTGGAAAAATAACCAATGAATCAAATAAAAAGTGTATTTATTCAGTAAAATTACAATGATCACTTTGCAAACGTCTTAAAGCTAGGTGAGTCTAGGTACCAGTTCCACGCCACAAGCCTGAGTAGCAAAGCATCCTGAGAAACTGGGCAATGTTTTTGTTTTAATATAAATATGGACAAATAAAGTTGGTACAACTCTATTTGTCCTTGCATCACTGCCAACCAAGGACATTATACCATAATGCAAGTAAGTTAGGTACCAATACAGTGGCGTTGTATTGAATAGGTACAACGCTGGCTGCTACACCGAGCGGGACATGGCCATGTCACTGAATTATTAATGGATTCAATGCTAGCAAATAGATAAAGTGTGATTATCATAGCTGTAGATTCAACATTTTCACAGTAAACAATTCATCCATTCCCTTGTAGAATGTACTGGATTGGATTTATAATTTAGTGAATCAGGTTATCCAGTAAGTGGACAGGCATCTATTCAATCAAATCTAAGGACCATTTTGAATTATTCCAAAGTTAGGTTATTTATTTGGGACAACAGTTATACATTGTGTAATTAAATATAGTAAAGAAACCAAAACAAAGAAAATAGAGTAAATGAGATCTTGTTACGTGTCAATTATAAGCAATTAATTTTTGCTACATAATTCATTTAATTATGAAAACAAATATATAAAATTTAGTAATTAGCCTACTGTTCAAAATTTGGCGCAGCACTGTCCACAAGTCAACTGTGCAGTTTGAGGCCACTCGACTAGAAAACCTTGACGCCAAGCGTCAGTATCGAAAAACAAAACCTAAACTAAATTATAATTACACATAATAATTCTTCCGGCCAGCTATATTGTCTATCCTGTTATAGAACGTTTAAGACCAAGTTTGGTTTTGCGAGTCATATTCGCTCGCATATGAAAAATAATTCAGGTTCACAGTAGGGTTCGCCATCGACGGATCCGTCGTGGAGGACATCTTAAAGACCTTTTGAATGATTCCGGGCGGATGATGTGATGCGGGTGTGTGTGTGGGGTGGCATGCAGGGCGGCGTGGAGCGCGTGTGGGGCGCCACGCGCGACCTGCTGGCGGCGGGCGGCGCGGAGGCGCGGCACGGCGCGCTGGCGCTGCTGCGCGCGCTGGCGGAGGGGCAGGCGCCGCGCCTGCAGGCCATGCGCTCCGTGCTGTTCCTCTACCTGCAAGACTCGCACGCGCACCACCCGCCGCAGGACGCGCCGCCGCGCTTCCGCCTGCTGCGCGCGCTCACCGACTCCGGCAAGAACATCGACTGCATCGAGGAACAGGTACCCCACTGCCTATCTAAATAACATTTGCTCGCCTCTGCAGCTGTTTACGCTCTTGTCGAAACATGGCAGCATACCTATAAATAACATGAAACTGAAATAAACATGTTTACGTTGCTGAATTCGCAGGCGGCAACGGTTAGCTGGATGCTGATAATTGGTCTGTTGTTGCCATTGCAATCTTGTTTTGTTCAACAACATGGTATTTAACAAAACAGTTTGTTTAATTTATTAATAGTATACCCTTGTATTGTGATACCCATGCCAACTCGAGTACTGAAATATTATTGTTATTTTGTGGAATGACTTCAATATTAGTACATTATTGCAAAGGCAGCGAAATAGGCAATTGCCATTTCGGCCGAGGCATATATAGTGCTTTTCTTAAAAAAAATGCAAGAAAATAAAAAAGGGTCTTTTACATAATAAATTCATTTTACTTACTGGTGTGACACAATGCTCCCATGCAACGTGAATGCTGCCTCCAACACCAAAGGCCGACAGACTTCTCTATCGGGCCTCACTTGCGCCCACTAGCTGGCTCCGAGGTCCCGTACGACTCTCTTTACTTCCTCGCTTCACCGGTACCGGTACATGGGACGACTTACGGGACACGCCCTAAATTATTAATTAATTAAATCAAAAGAACTTACGATCCACTACTATGTAATAAAGTTCGGTACATTATTTTAAATTCATAAATATTATTTGCAACGGAAAACAGTCAGACCTTGACATCACCAAGGCTAGGTAATGTCAAGGTCATCCCATGAAATCCATAGTTATAGCTTGTAGGCGTGTTAGAGGTGGTAATGGCATGGGTATGCGTGACAGATCGGTCCGTTCCTGCTGGAGTGGCTGTCGGAGATCCAGGAGCCCGCGTTCCTGGTGGAGTTCCTGCAGCTCATCATGAACGTGGTCAAGTTCAACGCCGCCTACTTGGACGAGCCCGTCGTGCACGGCATTGTCAAGTAAGAACCTACCTCCCCTAGGAGCTGACAACTCATTCAAACTTGTTGCAGCGCTAGTAATCAAAACCTATGAAAGTATTCAAGTTTCCACGAAGTTAGAAAAGTATGTCGCCATCGATGGTATTGATGGGATTCTGTACTGTACCTCGGCTTCTCCTGGCTACAGCCACATTGTCATACATTTTAAAATATGTTTTGATTTTGATGACAAATTTTTAACTGACTTCCAAAAAGGAGGAGGTTCTATGTTCGGCTGTATGTATGTTTTTTTTTTATGTATGTTCATCGATTTCTCCGTCAATTGTGAACCGATTTTGAAAATTATTAAATTCATTATTTTCTTTTAATCGGCCGAGGGAGCGAAGCGTCACTGCTTCAAATCTGTCAAATTTAGCTTGTTAGTTTGTTGAGTTGTTCGCCGGCTAACTGGGATGAGATGGGGCGCTGGGAGGTGGTGTGATGTGATGTGATGTTGTGTTGTGTTGCGTAGAAGCGCGTGCGAGCTGTGCGTGGCGAGCGCGGACGCGGGCGTGGTGGACGGCAGCCTGGCGCTGCTGGAGGCCGTGGTGTCGTACTCGCTGCTGCCGCGCGCCGCGCTGCCGGCCTTCGTGGCGGCGCTCTGCCGCGCCGTCACCCGCGAGCCCTACTGCGAGACCAGCTGGAAGGTACCGCCATCTCACGACACTCGTGTGTGGACCATTCATGAAGGCACCGCTTATCTTTAACTTTGGATCGTGTGGACAGTTGATGCGGTGCGTGGTGGGCGGTGACATCGGCCCCGCGGCGCTGCAGGAGATGGTGGACATCCTGCGGGGGGAGCGGGTGGGGGTGGGGGGAGGGGACGAGGACGGCGAGGCGGCCCTGCTGCGCGGCGCCGTGTTCTACATCAACATGGCGCTGTGGGGCCCGCGCCGGGTGCCCACGCTCAAGGTCTCCTTCCTGGCCGTGCTGCCGGCCTTCCTCAAGGTACGTGTCGGGCCGCCGCGATCGAGTCTACTCCACTCGAGTCGAGTCGACCGTTGTAACGGGGGTGGTGTTGCATCGCAGGCGCTGGAGAGCAGCCAGCCGGTGGTGACGTACGAGGTGGTGGCGGGCGTGCAGAGCTGCGTGTCGCGCGCGCCGCACGAGCTCTGCGACGCCGCCTGGGACTGCGTGCTGCGCCTGCTGCACGCCGCGCTGCTGCAGGACAGTACGTACCGCACTACACTACACTACACTACACTACACTACACTATGCACAGTGCTCACCCCGCGGCCGCGCCATGCTTGCAGAGAGCTACGAGCCGCCCAACGAGCTGATCCACGACAAGCTGCACGAGCTGCTGACCGCGCTGGAGCTGATGGCGGACGCGGACCAGCTGGGCGGCGAGCCGGACGCGCTGCTCGACCTCGTCGACTGCGTCGGACACGACCGACCGGTGCGTGCCTACGACCCTCGCTCCACCACCTACCACCTACATCCCATGCGACACCGTCTATATAATACAGTGCGTGTGGCGTGTGCAGGAGAGTTCGACGATGCGGCTGGTGTCGTATATAATACAGTGCGTGTGGCGTGTGCAGGAGAGTTCGACGATGCGGCTGGTGTCGCTGCGGATGGCGGCGCTGTCGGCCGCCAGCGCGGACTGCGTGAGCAACCTGCTCGCGCTGGCCGACAAGTACCTGCGCCGGGACGTGCGCCGCGCCGTCCGGGAACACACGCTGAGGGAACTCATGGCCTTCATCCACAGGAACAGGTCACACATCCAACATCTCCTACAGCTTTACTGCTGACACTTTTAATAAATTATGTGGTAGATATGAGACATGCGTGGCGTGGCGTGGCGTAGTGTAGTGTAATGTAGTGTTGTGTGTGCAGATACGTGTACGGGTCGGAGCTGGTGGAGCTGGTGGGCGCGCCGGTGCTGGGCGCGTGCGGCGCGGCGGGGGACGCCGCCCTGCGCCGCGCCGCCGCCAGCGCCGCCGTCGCGCTCGCGCAGCACGAGCCCACGCCCGACCTCATCGACCTGCTCGAGAAGGTACCGCCCGCTCCCCTCTCCCCTCCCGCCCACCTCCGCCCCCATCACCACCACTATACAGCGGCGCGCGCGTGTTGCAGATCCTGAACCGTCCGTTCGAGGTGTACGCGGCGGAGGCGTCGCTGCCGGCGGACGCGGACGTGCCCGACCTCAAGCAAGCCGTGGACGGGCTGCTGCAGCTGCTGCACGATAAGGTGACAGGCGCCACCATCGCTCCGGCTAGTGCACTCGTGCCGACCGCCTACGCCTGCTGAACGAGTGCTTGGATGTGTGTTGCAGTGGCTGGGCGCGCCGGCCAACATCCCGCTGCGCTGCTTCCTGGTGCTGCTGGCGCACCTGGACCTGCACTACAAGCGGCCCGCGCTGCTGCAGCACCACCCCGACATCCGGCTCAAGGTACCTCCTCCCCTCCCTGTCTCGCGCCCTGCTCGCTCACACTCACACTATGAGCCCCAACTGTCGTCGAACATGTCTTCGCTCGAACGGAATAAATACGAGTTAGATGTTGGTTGTCTGTAGATATTCGAGATGCTGTTCGGTCTGCGTGCGAACTCGTTCAACTGCGTGGGGTTCTGCTACGAGGCGAGCGGCGCGGCGGTGGCGGGCGCGGCGTCGCTGCGGCTGCGGCCGCTGTGCTCGCCCTTCCTGCTGGCCGAGCCGCCGCTCGTGCGCGGCCAGCTGCCGCACGCGCCCAAGGACTTGCCGCCGGTACTGCACCATACCATTACACTACCCACGCACCCTACACGTAGCATCCCGGAATGCATAGTATGGCCAAGCTGAGACTCGTCCAGACAAAGTCTAACAAACTGTTAGCGATGACGGGATAGCCTGCAAGCAGAGGAGTAGTTCTGGATGTGTCGCAATTTGTTTCATGAGCTGAATGTCGTCATTGACCGTATCGAACGTCTTCCAGAGATAAGAGTAAAGTACGGCACCCATGGTGTTGGTGATGGTGTGGTGTTGCAGGGCTCGTGCATGGTGCCGGTGGGGCGCGCGGCGCGGGCGCTGGTGTCGGCGCTGGCGCGGGAGAGCGCGTGGGGCGTGCTGGGCGCGGTGCTGCGCGCGCTGCCCGCGCTGCTGCAGGCGCGCGCGCTGGCCGTGGGACGCCGCGCCACCGACCTCGACCTGCTCGCCTCCACGCTGTGCGCCATGGTACGGTACCTCCCCCTCCCCCTCCCCCTCCCCCCGCACTGCCCGCGCTCACCACGCGCCGCTGCTCCGCAGGTGTCGGACCGCAGCCTGGGCTACCCGGAGTGCCTGCGCGTGCCGCCCGGACAGAAGCTGCTGGTGTCGGAGTTCCACAACGTGGTGCTGCCCGGCCTGGCCGCCATGGCGCCCTACCACTGCTACCTGGAGCCGCAGACGCAGCAGCGGATAGTGCGCTGCCTGCTCAAGTATGGCATGGGTGAGTGCCGGACCTGGCTAGAGGGCATCGTGTGCTCACCGCGACTTATGTCAAGAATCGCATGCCACTCTTCAACATTTAAAATATTTAACTCTCTTAACCAATTTGACTCATGTAAAACCACCTTCGGCTTCCAGTTCTCCGATTACCGCAACCCTACATCAACGCGCTGACGATATTCACTCTTGAGACTAGAGACACGATGGTCAAAATGCTGCCGGAAGTCCTACTAGACCTCTCCAAGATATCCGACACGCAAGCGATCGCCAGTCCGATGCTCGAATTTCTATCCAGTGAGTTAATTTATCATTTCAAAGTTTTATGTAAGGATATTTTGACTTTGGCTAAGCGTTCGACTACATAGACATTACCATGGTAAGTACCAAGTATGGTTTATAAAAGCATTTGAATAATATGTATTTTTTTATTGCAATGAAGGTGAAACTATTTTTAACCGACTTCCAATCAAAAAGGAGGAGGTTCTCAATTCGGTTGTATGTTTTTTTTTTTTTTTTTTTTTTTTTTTTTTTTTTTTATTGTTTGTTACCGCATAACTTCGTCATTTGTGAGCCGATTTGAAAAATTATTTTTTTATCTGAAAGGTACTGCTTCCAGATTGGTCCCATTTTAATTTTATTAAAATTGGTGTTGCCATTTTTTTTAAATAATTTCTTTAATGTTTGTAACTGCATGCCTCCGTCATTTATGAACCGATTTAGAAAATTTTTTTTTTTTTTTGGTTATTCTTACGTCCAGATTGTCCCAAACAAATTTGATTAAAATCGGTTTAGCCGTTTGACAATGAAGTCGGTTTCTCAAGTTTTTTAAACTTATAATTATTTATTAATAAAATGTTGCTAAATTAGTCTTATTCGGATGGAACAATGTTATCTCAGTAAATATGAAGTGGTGTTTCGCAAGGCACAATTCTGGGACCAATATTGTAAATGCGCGGTGAACTTGCACTTGCAGCGCTGACCCGGCTGCCTCGGGTGTTCGCGTCGTTCGTGGAGGACCAGTACATGTCCGTGTTCGCCATCCTGCTGCCCTACACCAACCCCTCGCGCTACAACCACTACGTGGTGTCGCTCGCGCACCACGTCATCGCCGCCTGGTTCCTCAAGTGCCGCCTCTCTTACCGGAGGAACTTCGTGCGATTCATCATCCATGTGAGTCCTATCCATCCATAAGCCTCTGTCGTCTCCTTCGTCGGTGGCTCAACCCTACAATTATGAAGATCCAATCGGGAAAGCAAATTCATTCATTGTGTTACGGTTGCAGGGTCTCCACAACTACATAATAATGCCATTTGAAGAGCAGCTACATTCTAAAACGAACAACTTCCAACAAAGCGCCGCTAACGAGGACTCGTCGAATAGGCAGCGGAGTTCTAGTCTCGTGAGTCTACACCCGTATCGTCGCCTTCAAGTAGTAGTTGTAGCGGTATGTGTACGTGTTTAATGGACGTGCCCTGCAGGGATCCCGAGCGGTGCCGCGCGTGGCCGGCGTGTCGCGCGGCGGCAGCGCGTCCGCCGCCTTCCACGTGGAGCTCACGGAGACCTGCGTGGACCTGCTGGCGCGCTACACCGCCACGCCTTGCAGCTCCAAGCCCAGCAGGTATGCATGCGCGCCGCTTCCACGTGGAGCTCACGGAGACCTGCGTGGACCTGCTGGCGCGCTACACCGCCACGCCTTGCAGCTCCAAGCCCAGCAGGTATGCATGCGCGCCGCTTCCACGTGGAGCTCACGGAGACCTGCGTGGACCTGCTGGCGCGCTACACCGCCACGCCTTGCAGCTCCAAGCCCAGCAGGTATGCATGCGCGCCGCTTCCACGTGGAGCTCACGGAGACCTGCGTGGACCTGCTGGCGCGCTACACCGCCACGCCTTGCAGCTCCAAGCCCAGCAGGTATGCATGCGCGCCGCTTCCACGTGGAGCTCACGGAGACCTGCGTGGACCTGCTGGCGCGCTACACCGCCACGCCTTGCAGCTCCAAGCCCAGCAGGTATGCATGCGCGCCGCTTCCACGTGGAGCTCACGGAGACCTGCGTGGACCTGCTGGCGCGCTACACCGCCACGCCTTGCAGCTCCAAGCCCAGCAGGTATGCATGCGCGCCGCTTCCACGTGGAGCTCACGGAGACCTGCGTGGACCTGCTGGCGCGCTACACCGCCACGCCTTGCAGCTCCAAGCCCAGCAGGTATGCATGCGCGCCGCTTCCACGTGGAGCTCACGGAGACCTGCGTGGACCTGCTGGCGCGCTACACCGCCACGCCTTGCAGCTCCAAGCCCAGCAGGTATGCATGCGCGCCGCTTCCACGTGGAGCTCACGGAGACCTGCGTGGACCTGCTGGCGCGCTACACCGCCACGCCTTGCAGCTCCAAGCCCAGCAGGTATGCATGCGCGCCGCTTCCACGTGGAGCTCACGGAGACCTGCGTGGACCTGCTGGCGCGCTACACCGCCACGCCTTGCAGCTCCAAGCCCAGCAGGTATGCATGCGCGCCGCTTCCACGTGGAGCTCACGGAGACCTGCGTGGACCTGCTGGCGCGCTACACCGCCACGCCTTGCAGCTCCAAGCCCAGCAGGTATGCATGCGCGCCGCTTCCACGTGGAGCTCACGGAGACCTGCGTGGGCCTGCTGGCGCGCTACACCGCCACGCCTTGCAGCTCCAAGCCCAGCAGGTATGCATGCGCGCCGCTTCCACGTGGAGCTCACGGAGACCTGCGTGGACCTGCTGGCGCGCTACACCGCCACGCCTTGCAGCTCCAAGCCCAGCAGGTATGCATGCGCGCCGCTTCCACGTGGAGCTCACGGAGACCTGCGTGGACCTGCTGGCGCGCTACACCGCCACGCCTTGCAGCTCCAAGCCCAGCAGGTATGCATGCGCGCCGCTTCCACGTGGAGCTCACGGAGACCTGCGTGGACCTGCTGGCGCGCTACACCGCCACGCCTTGCAGCTCCAAGCCCAGCAGGTATGCATGCGCGCCGCTTCCACGTGGAGCTCACGGAGACCTGCGTGGACCTGCTGGCGCGCTACACCGCCACGCCTTGCAGCTCCAAGCCCAGCAGGTATGCATGCGCGCCGCTTCCACGTGGAGCTCACGGAGACCTGCGTGGACCTGCTGGCGCGCTACACCGCCACGCCTTGCAGCTCCAAGCCCAGCAGGTATGCATGCGCGCCGCTTCCACGTGGAGCTCACGGAGACCTGCGTGGACCTGCTGGCGCGCTACACCGCCACGCCTTGCAGCTCCAAGCCCAGCAGGTATGCATGCGCGCCGCTTCCACGTGGAGCTCACGGAGACCTGCGTGGACCTGCTGGCGCGCTACACCGCCACGCCTTGCAGCTCCAAGCCCAGCAGGTATGCATGCGCGCCGCTTCCACGTGGAGCTCACGGAGACCTGCGTGGACCTGCTGGCGCGCTACACCGCCACGCCTTGCAGCTCCAAGCCCAGCAGGTATGCATGCGCGCCGCTTCCACGTGGAGCTCACGGAGACCTGCGTGGACCTGCTGGCGCGCTACACCGCCACGCCTTGCAGCTCCAAGCCCAGCAGGTATGCATGCGCGCCGCTTCCACGTGGAGCTCACGGAGACCTGCGTGGACCTGCTGGCGCGCTACACCGCCACGCCTTGCAGCTCCAAGCCCAGCAGGTATGCATGCGCGCCGCTTCCACGTGGAGCTCACGGAGACCTGCGTGGACCTGCTGGCGCTACACGGAGTGGATGATGCATGTATTGCGTTGTGTTGGGTGTTGCAGGAGTGAGACGGCGCAGTTCCTGTTCGACGGCGGACAGGCGATGACGTGGCTGGTGGGGCACAAGCTGGTCACCATCACCACTTCGGGCTGCCAACAGAACTCGCTCAAGCAGGGCCTCTGTGACAGGTACCTAACGTGCCGCTCTGTACAAGCTGGGTTGCCCTTTTCCAATGGAATAGTGTATTGATGGAGGTTGTGTTGTGTTGTGTTGTAGATGCGCGGTGCTGTGCCGGCAGCACGCGGACAGCATCTCGTCCCCCCTGCCGCCGCTGCACGCGCCCGCCGCGCCCCCCGCACCCCCCGCACCGCCCGCGGAACACGACGCGCAACCGGTATGACACTCAGCGTATCCTTCTCATCCACATACACATTATGAAAGAATAATACATTTTGTGCCGGCTCTGGACTTTTAGGTAAAAACAGGTATAAACGACAGATATGCACGGGATAAAGACCACTTTCTGAAGACATGGGATGAGAGGGATGGGATGGAATGGGAGGAAGAGAAAATACGATTTTTTAAATGTATTTTATTGATTTAATCGTGTTTAATTTAATAGGTACTATAAAATAACTAAGTAACATCTTTTGTCGATTCAAGTGAATGCGGCTTCGGCTATCGAGCTGGTGAATAGTTGACTGTAACGTCAAAAAAACGACAGCTCAGTCAGCCTAATCACGGTCGCATGAGAGCCGTATGAATAGTCTCTAAGAATTATTCGTCGAGTGTGATTAGTAGTAAACACTATAAAATCATAATAAAACAATTTTGTAATATTGTACGAGTATTACAATTGGTTTTGTGATTAATGTTAATTTGTTAATTTAAGATCACGCAACTGTTTCCCTACAATAGATAGTCCTACCAGCCCGTGATGTGATGTCAGTGCGTTCAGTTACACTAACTCTTATCTACACTAACACTTTATCAATATTATTGGAATGTTTTTAGTAAAAATTAATGATAGTCGCACTAAAGCTACGTACATACATTAAAGTGTACATTGAACGGTATTGCTGAGTGCATAAGGTCGGTTGTCCCGCAGCAGCCGGAGATGCCGCCGCTGCAGCCGCCGGTGCAAGTGCAGGTGAAGGAGGCGGACACCGAACCCGCGCCCGCCCCCGCCCCCGCGCCGGAAGTCAAGCGGTCAGTCCACTCCCTGCTCGTACACTTGCGTTCATCGCTGAGCGCAAGGACTCATGTATTGAACCACATGCTTCACTTCCTATCCTACTCGATGACTAGGTTTTGGGTGAATAGTTTAATCGCTGCAGTAAATAATGGTTTATTTAAACCTAGTTTTCTGTGGTTCAGTATAGTAGTTCTTGCTCTATCTAATATGAAACTATCTTTTGAGACAAAAGATATTTTATACTAGATTTCGTTGACTAATTCGATTATAATGTTATTAACCGAGAGTGATGTGATGTGGTCGTGGTGTTGGATGACGGCTGTGTGGGTTGTTGAGATTATACCCTCTTTATTATTTATTGTACACATAGAAGAAACATTTGCAATATAAGCAGTATTTAAAGTTAAACAATAAGTATACCAAAATATGAAGCATCATAAAAACATTAAATATTTTCGTGGATGAGTGTCAACAACCCACGCCTACTTACAAAGGTTTCAATATTCCGTAAAGCACGCCTTCAGTGCCGCCTGTAGGTACTGTACCGGCGTACTCCTCGTGCTGGGCTCCGGCTCCGGCTCCGGCTCCGGCTCCGGCTCCGGCTCCGGCTCCGGCTCCGGAACCAGCGAATTGGCTTTCACTAACTGAACACTCCTTACTAACTACTACTGGCCATCGTACGGCTCGAGACGACTCGCATTCTACCTTCTATGACGTTACTGCTATAGTCACCGCGCTACCAACTGAGTCGTGCGGCCATAAATCATTTCACTATATCTATCTCGCTCGCACTTGTGGGTAAGATGGTTACGCACATCACTATGCGCCTCCATAAGACCCACAAGAGCGAGCAAGATAGACATAGTGAAATGATTTATGGCCGCAAGACTCAGTTGGTAGCGCGGTGACTATAACACGTATCAAAATAATAATTGCTATTTCAGTGAATGTAAAGAACTCAAACGATGGTTTTAATAACGTGGTGTGTCAAATTTCTAGACAATGTAATATGCGTAACGCAACAAGCGCTGCAGATATTACATTACCTACTGCAGCGGCCGGCAAAATTCCATCATTATCACACTTTCGTTAGTCCATCAATGCTTAGTTGTGACCAAGGCTTATAAAGAACATTTTTCAAATAATGCGAGGAAATTAAAACTTAGTATTTTTTCTCGCATTGATGTGTTCATTGGGTTTTTTCTTCAATAAACAGCATTTAGTTTTGCAACCCAGTTCGAAATGTAAATAAAGCCTTTGATAAGTTAGCTCCTTGAATGCCATGTTTTGGAGTAAAAGATCACTTTATTTTTTCTAATTTATCTGGCCGCTAAACACGACGGTAATGGATGTTCATACAACATTTGCCGGCCGCTGCTCGCATGTGTTTGGCCAGTACAGTAAAGAAGTTTGTCTAAAAATTGCTCAAATTTCCGAGATTTTAAAAAAAGAACCGCCTAGAAGCGAATGCGACTTGACTAGGCCATCTGGTGTTCCTGCTTCGCTCTACTAATCTAAGGGCTATTCGATTCCGTAACAATGTGCACAGATTCCGTGGATATTGCTAGTGTGAATATTTTAGGACTGTTATATCATAAATAAAAAACAATGCAAGAATAAGAGCTGGTGGCGATATCAGAGTTCTAAGAGTAGGTAGAGTAAATACCCGAGGGGGGATCCTAATCAAGTCCAAATCAGTCGAGCCATATTTTTCTTTGGACCTATAAAGTCACCAAGTCAATTCTGGCCGAACTGCGCAGCAGCGCAGCGTTGCATTACACTAGGGCAAGCGCTTCAAAACAGTATGAAAACAAGCGTACTGGCCACTTCCTTTCGCTAAGTTACCAGCGAGCGCGCGGAGCATCGCCCTCGCTTGCTGGCAGTAGGGTGACGTGACGCGCGCTCCGCTGCGTGTGTGCGTGCGGTGTGTAAGCGTGCGCGTGTGGTTGTGTGCGTGCAGCTACAGCAAGTGCTCGCTGCAGCACTCGCGCAGCACCGACACCTCCAGCTCGCTGTCCATCTCCGAGGCGCGCCCCTCCAGCGGCGCCAGCGGCCACTCCTCCAGGTGGACCATTGCTTCTGCATTCGCATCTCGCAACACTTTACAATGGAACGGCTATCACTCGTCCCGCGCTCCCCTCATGTGAAAGTGGTAGTGAACCACTCGTCGGCACCGGTTCATGCCGAAGCTTCTGTTTTGATGTGTTGGGGGAATAAGATCTGCACTGTCGTCCCGCGATGGGGAGTATTGTGCATCCCCCTGACTAACCGCACCCCAGCCAGCCCAACTCCTTAAATCCTTTTGATGTGTCCAAGCACACGTGTGCTGTGCGTGCCCTCGACGACGCTTTTCTGCCAATATAGCCTTTCTATTGTATTCACTGTTCTATGATCCCATCCATAGCTATGACCTATTCCTGTTGAAATCTATTATGTAGGCTTGTGTGCTTTATTTCTAAATCTCTTCTGTAGATGCATGAGACTGCTGTACATTCTTGTGGAGGGTTTCAAATTGTCGCGGAGGGCTCCACTAGCAGAATTGTAGCCCTCGGGGACCAATGTGTTTGAAAGGCCGTTAACTTGGCATGGCTTTTGGGATCTTTCGCTTGCTTAAAGGCAACATAGTTTTAAATTGTAAATTCGATTTAATTCAAAACGTACTATATCTCTTAAAATCCTCGTTTTTATCAAGCACTGTAATCTGTGGCACTACGTAGTTGGTATTTAAATTCTCTTTTTTTTTTATTTCGTAGTTGCTATGCCATACATAGATAAATTTAAATATGAATTTAACATAAAATGTAAATTGTATTGATTAAATGTGTTTATTTTAGACAAAACTCATCTGAAAACAGTAAAGCGACTGACCCCCTGGTGGAAATTCTCAACCACTTCACGCAAAGGTTCGAGAGGATATCCAAAGAAGTGGTAAGTTATCATGCTCGCTCGCATCAATGATTCTGTAAATTATCATATCGTCAGCGAAGCGAAGCAAAGCGGCTGCTGTGGAAGCAGTAGAGACCCTTGAGGAACACCACTACGAATGAAAACTCAGGTGGTTACATAATATTTGTTTTTTACAATAGATTGAAATCTTTTGTTCATGTAACATAAAAATCATCAATACAAGTCACCTCGTATAAAGAGCTAGACAGTAACAGCTTATGGTCGATCATATAAATGCCTCCCTATGGTCTAGTTAAATCACATCAAGTCTATCTAAAATTAATTTACTCAAAAAAGTCTATATTACTCGCATTTTTTGAGTAAAGCACTATACAAGCCTTGCTCTGCAATAGAGTGTGCTGCTGGCTACGCTATAGTGGCCTCGAGCTCAGCTTCACTAAGGTCTCGGCCTTCGAGCTTGCTCATCATGGAGCCTTTGCTGGACGCGCATTTTAGTTTGTCCATCTGCTGCTGGGCATGACGACCGCGCTGTGCCGGCCTGGAGCTGCGTTACTCTGCGCTCACCCCCACCACCAGGCAGCAGCCAGCAACACACTCATTACAGTGCAAGGCTGTAATGTACTATTAGAAGTGGATCGCGGAAGTGGCAGTTAAGAATAGAGTGTATGTGTTGTATGGTGCGTCGATTGGTTCAGGACAGCGAGGAGGCGCTGTGGTGGCGCTCCGGCGGCGCGGGCGGCGGCGGCGGCGGCGGCGGCGGCGGCGCGTGCGCGTGCTGGTGCGCGCAGTGGGCCGAGCTGCACGTGCGCGCGCCCACCGGGGACGTGTGCTGGCTGCTGCGCCTGCAGAACCAGGTCCGTACCCTCGCTCGCATAGCAAGCATGCCGGCACCCTACCGTACTGTCGACTGTACGCTCCATCTACCTGCAGATGAACTGGGACTACCTGCTGGAGTCGCCGCTGCAGGACGTGGCGGCGCTGCTGCGGCCGGCGGGCGCGCCCTCTCCCTCGCACTCGCACTCGGCGGGTGCCTCGCCCGCGCCCTCTCCCTCGCACTCGCACCCGCGGCCGCGCACGCCCTTCGCCTCCAACTCCAGCGGACTCGGCGACTCCAGGCAAGATGTACGTTGTACATTATGTTATACTCCTATCATTATGTTGAGGACAAGGTTGCAATCTTATGACATCTAAAGAAAAGGCAAGATCTTCCGCCGATCGAATCTTGGGTCGGAGTTCTATGGATTTTTATAACGCTTTTATTAGCTTCACCTGTATGTATGTATGTATGTATGTATGTAACATGTAATCGATCTCTTTGAGCTCGATTTTGTCCTACTTTGAACGATCAGATTTTATTCAAACTTTGCACACCTGTCAAAGGTCGATGACAATGCAATAATATGAAATAAAAATTAAAAAAAATGAAAAAAAAAAACTAAAAAGTTAAAAATAAATTGTAGTTTAAAAAACTAAAAAAAAATGCTTTTATAACTAATTGAACTAAAAAGTAAAAAATAAAACTGTAATAATCAATTGAAAAATTTATATTATTGTACAAAAAAAGCGTGGGGTGCTTGATTTTGATTGTTGTAAATATTTTATCAATAGTTTATTATATCTGAAGTTATTATAAAAAGCACCCCACGCTTTTTGTACAATAATATAAATTTTTCAATTGATTATTACAGTTTTATTTTTAACTTTTTAGTTCAATTAGTTATAAAAGCGTTTTTTTTTAGTTTTTTAAACTACAATTTATTTGATCCTAGTAAAACCCCACCTCACTTTGTTCAACATTCTAAATTAAAACACCTGGTTGTTAGGCACTTGGACAGTGTATTTTGAAAGGGTTGTCGTGTATGCCGGCAGGTGTCGGTGTCGGCGTCGGTGTCGTCGGTGTCGGCGCGCTCCCGCAGCGGCTCCTCCTCCTCGCACCGCGCACACACGCAGGACCTGCACAAGTCCAGGTACACACACACACACACACACACACCCTTACACGTATCAACACACACCTATAAATGTTGTTGTTTCCAGTTCGGACTCGGTGGTGGCGGGCGACAAGAGGGACCAGCATGGCGGCGCGCAGTGCTCCATGTCGTCGCAGCAACTGCGGTAACTACCTACGCCGAACCAATGCGTACGCCTTACAACAACTACTACTGACCACGTTTGATGGGTTGTCTACCGTACCCGTAGCTATAAAGGCATTATGCTAGGCGTTTTTGCTCCTTACCCTTTTTTTGCTGAATCTTTTTTTTCGGAAATAAACACGTATGTTATAAATGTATTGTATGTACAGGATGAGCACGCAGCCCATCAACATCCCCGGCTCCCCGCAGCGGCAGAGCTGTACCAGCTCCACGGAGCTCGACGACATGCTGCTCATAGTGGGCGAGGTAAGCACGCGGCGCACCAACCTGCTGCACCAGCTCCACGGAGCTCGACGACACGCTGCTCATAGTGGGCGAGGTAAGCACGCGGCGCACCAACCTGCTGCACCAGCTCCACGGAGCTCGACGACACGCTGCTCATAGTGGGCGAGGTAAGCACGCGGCGCACCAACCTGCTGCACCAGCTCCACGGAGCTCGACGACATGCTGCTCATAGTGGGCGAGGTAAGCACGCGGCGCACCAACCTGCTGCACCAGCTCCACGGAGCTCGACGACATGCTGCTCATAGTGGGCGAGGTAAGCACGCGGCGCACCAACCTGCTGCACCAGCTCCACGGAGCTCGACGACATGCTGCTCATAGTGGGCGAGGTAAGCACGCGGCGCACCAACCTGCTGCACCAGCTCCACGGAGCTCGACGACATGCTGCTCATAGTGGGCGAGGTAAGCACGCGGCGCACCAACCTGCTGCACCAGCTCCACGGAGCTCGACGACATGCTGCTCATAGTGGGCGAGGTAAGCACGCGGCGCACCAACCTGCCCGCAGTCACGGCTTGACCATGTCTTTTGAAGCAGGAAGCACTTGGAGACGCGATACAAAAATGTCATTCGAGCCAGGTGTCTGGTGAATTGTGCCGACTTGTTATGTTGTGTGTTGCAGGGCAAGTCCCGGCACCCGGTGCGGCGCTCCAACTCCTCCCCGGAGATGTCGTCGTCGTGGAAGGCGTGCGCGCTCCCTCCCCCTGCCCCTCCCCCCGCCGCCGCCCCCGCTGCCCCCGCCCCCTCCCCCGCGCCGCCCGACCCGCCGCCGCCGCTCGACCCCGAGGATATGATCCTGCTACCCAGCTGCGAGCCCACGTATGTATTGTATACCTGTCTACAGCTGTTATCATTTCCGCCGAGTTACTTCTCGTTAACGGTCCTTTCACAACTATTTATTTGTATATTTAGTACGTAGATAATTAAATAACAGAGCAATCGCTCCGTTCGTGGTTCCGTTCCCCCGCTCGCCGCGCCTGCCTAAGAGCTGTTCTACTGAACGGGTGCAAAGTGTTAGATCTAGAGCGGTTAGGGTCCCGCTATCCGGTGGCAGTGCTCAGTGGGTAGTGGTCAGCTGCAGGGGTATATATGCGGCGTGATGTTTCTTAGTTTATACTACACCTGCTTGGAAAGTACCTTGATACTTTATCAAATTTACGGTAGAAAGTACGTCATTGCATATCGAACAAATATGCGGGGAGAAAACGCATCTGAGCGGGAGAGAAAAGTGTATGAAAATCCATTTCTTACGTGGTTTTTATTTTTTATTTTGGGTAAGACTATGCGCCGGTAACCTAAATGTCAAAAGCCAAAAAGTTTTTACAGTGAGTTTTTATCTCAAAGTTCGCAAAATGACACTGGCCACTAGCTGTGTGTTGGATGGTGTCGGGCTGGCAGTGTAACGGTTCTCACTGTAAATCCTATTTAACCAGTGATTAATTCCTACAACTTCTATCATTTATTTTTAATCCTACTATTTACATACTTCATTTCATTATTTTAATACTAAACTAACTTCGTAAATGCGCGCACGCACGTTCAATTCTGTCAGTGTCAAGTGTCAACTCAGCGTTTTCGGTTGGTGGCATTGTGCTTGCCTGACGTGGGTACGGGGTAGCGGGGCAAGGGAGGGACTGCGCGTCCTCTAACCGTCATCGAGTCAGGTGACGCGACATGAACGAGCGCACGTACCTATCTAAATCTTTGCGCCGCAAGTCTTTGTCCCATTTTTATTTAAAATCTGTGCCGTAAAACCCCAAATATTGGGGTTTCTTTCTCCGGCCACACTGATCTGCTGTCGTCGTTGGCTGCGCCTTCACCGCTCCAACGTACCTACTGCTATCTGGATGCTGAGTCAGCGTAGTCTTCTTCTGCTTGAACTGGACCTCAACGGCTGCGGTCCATCTCTACTCTTTGCTAAGGCCAGTGGCATATTACCGTTTGTTGGGTTTTGAAACGTGTTCGGAAGCGAATAGGACCCCCCCCCCCCCCCTAAATTCTGCTCTCTCTTCTTTCACTAAATAAATTGTATCTTGCTCCTCCTTTAATAATTATATTTTGTTTACTTTATCTCTCTTCTTTTATTTACTAGCCTACCCTCTCAACTAAAGTAGGTTAGGCAATTCAGAGAATAAGTTACATTGGCGCCCAATTATATAGGTTAAATTCGTTCCGAACATCGTTGCTTAACTTTTTCGCATCTAGTAGTTCTTCCTTGGTGTTGGCTTTAAAAATATTAGTTTTAAGTCTGATTCTGTGCTAGATTCGACTCGTATGTGGTAAGTTGTATTTTTACTATATTGTGTTCATACAAGGCACGTAAATTCCAGACTGCAAATTGAACAACTATCACATATTTGTCCATCTCTCATTTTAGTTGTTAGTAGTGTTAGTTAAGCTTTTTGATTATTCTTATTTGTACTATTTATTTTGTATAACCTTGCAATACACACTCAATATGGCGTATGATATAAAATATTTGTCACTACAAAAAACTGAATTAGAGTATGAGGTCGAGCTTCGAGGGGGTACAGGAGGATCGGTTGCTGAACTGCGCAAGCAGATTGTTAAACTAGCACAACAATTACCATCTGAAGATATCTTAGAATCCCATCTCGATCCTTGCTTAGATTTGAAAGGTCTTCAAGAATCTTTGACTAAATCTAAAAGCTGCCTGACGGTTTTGAAGCAAAAATTCGATAAAAACTTATTTTCTCGAACAGAAACCTTGCTGCATCATATATATCACCGAACAAATAGAATAAGTAACTTATCAGAGGTGGCCGGGGAATACAAAACTTGTATGGCGAACTTTGAATCTCAATATAAGGAATTGTCAAATTTACGACCATTGACCCCTCAAGCCAAGCCAATGCCACCTCCTTCCATCGCTGAAAACCTCACTGAGCCTTCTACTGCGGCTGTGTCGGTTTCTTGTGAACGCAATTTAACTTCAGAAATTGGCAAACTGAAGTTCTCTGGCAAAACGTGCGTGCGTTCATTTATTTTGAAAATTGAAGAATTTGTTTTTTCAAGGGGAATATCATATGATAAAATATTATCTTTAGCTTTTGAAATTTTCACTGATGACGCTTTACATTGGTATCGCTGCAATAAAGATATGGTTAACTCTTGGAGTGAATTATGTGAGCTGCTTAAAGAGGATTTTAGTAGTAGCGATTATGACTACCGGCTCTCTGCGGAAATTCGGAACCGCACACAGGGTGAGAACGAGAATATTACCATTTATCTGGCTATCATGCATGGTATGTTTTCACGTCTAAATAAAACTCTCCCAGAAGATGAGAAACTTGAAATCCTGTTGCATAATATCCGTCCCTGCTATGCTAGTACACTTTCCTCTTCTCCTGAGATTAAAACTGTTGAGGCATTAAAATCTCTTTGTCGTAATTATGAGAATATTCAAGCGCGGTTTTCTCAGTTCCGTGAACCTCCAAAAGTATCAAACAGCACAATCGCCCCTGAGTTTGCATACAAACCTAACCCTAGCACGTCTAATGTATCAAACAGCAAATATTACGGCTATAAAAAAAACTCATACTACGGCTATAACCTTGCTTCCACTAGTAATAATATTAATAATACCCCAAGTACTAGTGAGCAAAAACATGCTCACGGTACTCAGTGTAAAAATATTCCTGTTGCGGCAGTGAGTGCTGATCCTTCTAGACCAGCTCGGTTTTGTCCCAGATGTAGAACGGATGATCATTCTTTGAGAAACTGTAAACAGGAGCGATTTCCGATTTGTTTTAAATGTGGAAAAAAAGACGTTACTATCTTGGATTGTCCTGATTGTGCCACTAACTCTGACACTAACGATCAAAAAAACTAGTTAAGACGGATTGGAATGATAGTGTTGGGAAATCGGTATTTCACAACAAAAACTTTAGTCAAAAGGAGTGGAACAATTGGTTAAGTTTCATCTCTTCTTTCTTCACTTACAACGCTGTCTCTTCAATCCGGGGCGATAAATCAACCGTTGATAAATCTCGACCCTATGTCCAGGTTAATATTAATGATAAACCAATTATTGGTCTACTTGACTCGGGTTCTTCTACAACCATTCTGGGTAGCGGAAGCCATGAGCACCTACTAAGGGCTGGTTTTGAACTAGAAACTTGTGATAAGATTCAATTTGTGGCTGCGGGCGGTGATAAACTCAATTCTATAGGAGTTTTACATCTGCCGATTAATTTTCAAAATCAGAACCATGTACTTAGAGTTTACGTAGTTCCAAATGTGAAACACTCTCTTATATTAGGGATGGACTTTTGGAGGCTTTTCGGCTTATTTCCAAAATACCTAGATCGCATCGCTTATTATAAAGACTCAGATGAAATCTTTACAGCTGATATTGAGAATAAGCAACCAAGTCAAAACTTACTTTCATATGAACATTTGTCATGCGAACAAAAATCTATAGCCGATCGCATAATCGCCCAATTTCACGCTATTTCTTACGAGGAACGTGGGTTAGGGCGCACTCATTTGATCACGCATGCGATTGATACTGGGGATGCTGCCCCCATACGTCAACGTTACTACAGAATGTCTCCTGAAAAACAACGCATATTAGCAGAACAATTAGATGACATGTTAAAAGAGGACGTCGTTGAGCCATGTGAGAGCCCTTGGTCTTCGCCGGTTCTCCTTACGCCGAAAAAGAACGGGGAATTACGTTTTTGTCTTGATAGTAGAAAACTTAACGCTGTAACTAAAAAAGACGCATACAGTTTACCCTACATATCTGAGATTCTGGATAACTTACGTGACGCGAGATATCTTTCTAGTTTAGATCTCTCCAAAAGTTTTTGGCAAATATTGATTCAAGAAGAGGACAGACAAAAAACGGCCTTCTACATTCCCTCACGTGGTACGTACCAGTTTAAATCAATGGCTTTTGGCCTTACCAACGCTCCCGCTACCCAGCAAAGGCTGGTGGATGCGTTGTTTTATGGTCCCGAGTTTGAGCATAGAGTTTTTGCGTTTGTAGATGACGTTATTATAGTTTCGAATAGTTTTGAGCAACACCTGTCTCTACTCACACGTGTGCTCGAAAAGCTAACGATAGCCAACCTAACAATTAATTATAAGAAAAGTCAGTTTTTCAGGACCCAACTAAAATATTTAGGCTACATCGTAAATTCTAAAGGCTTGCAGGCTGATCCTGAAAAAGTAGAGTCGATTCTAAGCTACCCAACCCCATCTAATCGCAAAGAGGTAAGGCGATTCCTTGGAACTGCCTCCTGGTATCGCAGGTTTATTCCAAACTTCAGTGCCTTAGCTACTCCTCTAAATAAGCTGACATCTCAAAAGAAAGGTGCTGCTCCATTTAAGTGGTCGCCTGAAGCTGATGCCGCCTTTCATAAGCTCAAGTCTTGTTTATTGTCAGCTCCTATCCTCTCATGTCCAGATTACTCAAAGCCCTTCGAAGTCCACACAGATGCGAGTGACTACGGTATTGGTGCAGTACTTACTCAAAACCTTCATGGAGATGAAAGAGTGATTGCTTACATGAGCAAATCATTGTCGCAACAGGAGCGAAATTACAGTGCTACGGAACGTGAAGCACTAGCTGTTCTATCTGCTATTGAACATTGGCGTTGCTATTTAGAAAATGGCCTCACGTTTACTGTATATACTGACCATTCTTCGCTAAAATGGTTCCTCAACATTAATAATCCGACGGGCAGACTAGCTCGATGGGGTGTGCGTCTCTCTGCCTACAACTTTGAAATAAAGCATAGAAAAGGTTCCGAAAACGTGGTCCCAGACAGTTTGTCACGTTCGGTCCCGGTTACTGCCATTAACTCTACATCTAACAAACCATCCTTACAAACTAATGACCCCTGGTTTCTAAATGTATTCAATGGATGTCAGGACTCTCCAACGTCATTTCTTAACTACCGTGTTGAAAATGGCCAATTGTTCCGATTTATGAAATCCCTAAATCCGCTTACAAGAGAGTTTGAGTGGAAAGAGGTTATACCAATAGAGCATCGCCAAAATATTATAACACAAAATCACTCTGAACCCACTTCTGGTCATCTCGGTGTTTTTAAAACTCACAAACGTCTTAGCTTAAAATACTTCTGGCCTAACATGCACCAAGATGTGACTAATTTTGTAACAGGTTGTGATACTTGCATCTCCCATAAACATCCAAACCACTCAACACTTGGTACAATGGGGCGTCCGAAACAATGTAGTCGTCCATTTCAAATGATAAGTATTGACCTAGTCGGACCCTTACCCATTACTAGAAAGCAAAACACCTTCCTATTTGTTGTAACTTGCTGTTTTTCTAAGTATTGCTTAATTTATCCCATTCGGCGAGCTACAGCAGACATAATTTGTCGCATCCTTGAAGAAAATGTTTTTCTTGTCCATGGTATTCCAAGTACTGTTCTAATGGATAACGGAAGGCAATTTACTAGTACTTTAATGCGCAACTTATTATCAAAATATAATATTCCTAACATTTACTATACACCTTTTTATACTCCTCAAGTAAATATGGTAGAAAGGTATAACAAAACTATAATGATAGCGGTGTCTACTTTCATTGACAATGATCATCGAACATGGGATACCAATATCCCGAAAATTCAGTTTGCCCTAAATAGTGCGGTCAATGAAGTAACGGGCTTCACACCATCGTTTTTAGTTTTCGGTCGCGAATTGGTTAGCTGCGGGTCACACTACATTGATCCTGACTTGGAGGGTGATATCGTTTTTACACCTCGTGACACTTATGCTGAAAATGTAGGTGCGCTCAAAAAAATCTTTGATAAAGTTCAACTTGCTCTAATTAAGGCTCATTCCAGGAACAGCACTAACTACAACTTACGTCGTAAAAACGTTGAGTTCAATATAGGCGATGTGATATGGAAGCGTACCTTCTACCAAAGCGACAAAGATAGCAGGTTTTGCAAAAAGCTGGCACCAAAATTTATTAAATGTCGTATTATTGAAAAAAAATCTAGACTTGTATATGAGCTTGAAGACATGGCAGGTCACAACCTAGGCACGTGGCATGTAAAAGATTTCAAGTTAACTTAGTTTTCTAGTGGATTTTTCATAGGAAAAACCCCGATCTTAAAAGGGGGGTATGTAACGGTTCTCACTGTAAATCCTATTTAACCAGTGATTAATTCCTACAACTTCTATCATTTATTTTTAATCCTACTATTTACATACTTCATTTCATTATTTTAATACTAAACTAACTTCGTAAATGCGCGCACGCACGTTCAATTCTGTCAGTGTCAAGTGTCAACTCAGCGTTTTCGGTTGGTGGCATTGTGCTTGCCTGACGTGGGTACGGGGTAGCGGGGCAAGGGAGGGACTGCGCGTCCTCTAACCGTCATCGAGTCAGGTGACGCGACATGAACGAGCGCACGTACCTATCTAAATCTTTGCGCCGCAAGTCTTTGTCCCATTTTTATTTAAAATCTGTGCCGTAAAACCCCAAATATTGGGGTTTCTTTCTCCGGCCACACTGATCTGCTGTCGTCGTTGGCTGCGCCTTCACCGCTCCAACGTACCTACTGCTATCTGGATGCTGAGTCAGCGTAGTCTTCTTCTGCTTGAACTGGACCTCAACGGCTGCGGTCCATCTCTACTCTTTGCTAAGGCCAGTGGCATATTACCGTTTGTTGGGTTTTGAAACGTGTTCGGAAGCGAATAGGACCCCCCCCCCCCCTAAATTCTGCTCTCTCTTCTTTCACTAAATAAATTGTATCTTGCTCCTCCTTTAATAATTATATTTTGTTTACTTTATCTCTCTTCTTTTATTTACTAGCCTACCCTCTCAACTAAAGTAGGTTAGGCAATTCAGAGAATAAGTTACAGCAGTGCGACCCTGCGGCGGCAGGATAAACTATTTGAAAAAAGATCATGTGAAAATTGCAGACGCCATTTCCAATGTGTTTGTTTGAGGATTCAGTTTTCGTAGAATTTATTTTCCTTGTAGGTGTAGTATAAAGCACTATGTATCACTCGAGAGAAACTGCGATTCCCGATCTCGGGTGTTTCAAACGACACCCTCAACGGTAATCGGTCACTTTCTCCTCTCGGTGAACAATGTACTATTGTTTGTTTGTTGCAACGCGCAGGAGCCCGAGCCCGGCTGGGCTGAGCCTGCACGGCAAGAAGCCGGCCAAGAAGAGCGACATGCGCGTCTCCTGCGAGGCCATCCCCGAGGAGATGTCCGGCACCTCCCCCCTGCCCCTGCCCCTGCCCCAGCCCCTGCCCCTCGCGCTACCCCTGCCCCACCCCCTCACGCACACGCTCGCGCACACGCAGCCGCATCACACGCTCGGCACCTTCAACTCGGACCCCGGTCAGTACTTATACCCTACTTATGCTTAGGATAATTATATCCGCTATTCAGATATTTGTAAAATGTTGATCAACTTTATATCAGATTGTAAAATATTTAAATCATACCTTTTACTAAAAATCAAAATCATTAAAGACGTCCCAATCATAATCGGTACTTAGCTTTTTGCCTATCTAACTTCCTTAATTAACAACAAAGACTTATCTAACATTTCAAAAGTACTCCTGTCTATTTTGCTGGAATTTTCTGTCGGTACCGAAGTTGTAACGTTCGACTGTTAGGCCTGTATGTACTGTTCTGTGCTTGTAAGCGATACTAACATGTCCGTTGGGCGAGCAGCCATAACTCGGTTGCGCGTTGCAGGCCCGGCGCCGGGCGCGGGGGAGGGGGCGCCCCCCGCGCCGCTGACGGCGGCCGACAGCGTGACGGCCGTCGCCGCCGTCGCCGCGCACAATAAACATCATCAACTACAAAAGGTATGTGGAGCCATACATGAGCTAATATTCAGAAATGGTTATATTGAAAATGCCCTGATGCCTTATTGTCCAACTTATTGTCACTTGTCGATCCAGTCACTTTTTTTTTGGTATTGTCAAAGGTATTCAACTAAAGTTTATTTCAGCATTACGCAATTCCATCAAGTTCATTCATTTACTAGATTTGAATTTCGAAGGTGGGGGGTATTGCTTATGTTAGATAGTTATACAATACCAAACTGACAGTTAAAGTCTAGGTTTCAAATGTCAAAAATGTTGTGTTGTGTGTGCAGACGGCGAGTGACGGCACGGTGCCATCCGGCGCGGGCGCGGAGCGGGACCGGGACGACCTGCCGCCCCTCGCGCGCTCCAAGCGATCCAACACCATCTCCGTGATGAGCCCCGCGCGGAGACACAGGTATGCACACGGCACGGAGCGGGGCCGGGACGACCTGCCGCCCCTCGCGCGCTCCAAGCGATCCAACACCATCTCCGTGATGAGCCCCGCGCGGAGACACAGGTACCTATGCACACGGCACGGCGCGGGACCGGGACGACCTGCCGCCCCTCGCGCGCTCCAAGCGATCCAACACCATCTCCGTGATGAGCCCCGCGCGGAGACACAGGTACCTATGCACACGGCACGGCGCGGGACCGGGACGACCTGCCGCCCCTCGCGCGCTCCAAGCGATCCAACACCATCTCCGTGATGAGCCCCGCGCGGAGACACAGGTACCTATGCACACGGCACGGCGCGGGGCCGGGACGACCTGCCGCCCCTCGCGCGCTCCAAGCGATCCAACACCATCTCCGTGATGAGCCCCGCGCGGAGACACAGGTACCTATGCACACGGCACGGAGCGGGGCCGGGACGACCTGCCGCCCCTCGCGCGCTCCAAGCGATCCAACACCATCTCCGTGATGAGCCCCGCGCGGAGACACAGGTACCTATGCACACGGCGCGGAGCGGGACCGGGACGACCTGCCGCCCCTCGCGCGCTCCAAGCGATCCAACACCATCTCCGTGATGAGCCCCGCGCGGAGACACAGGTATGGACAACACTATCACTAGCGGGCAAGAGGGGGGACCAAATTGAGTTGGGGGTACTATAAACTGAGTAAAAGACACAGACCCGACTTACTATATGGTAAGGGTGATCAATGATAGGGGTGTCTTACTGACAAGCGAAGTCTAACTGGAGAAGTCACTATAAGCTAAACTAGCTAGTTAAATATGAAATGATGTTTTGTCAAGAAAAGGCTAATTGCTTTTTATTTTTTGATGGTCGGAAATAAATTTGTTTTATTTTGTATATAACAGAGCAGCTAACCAGTCGCAAGGCGGCACGGGGAGCGGCGCGGGGGCGGGTGCAGTGGGGGGCGCGGGGGCCGTGGGGGGCGGCGGCGGCGGCGTGACGCCCTCCTTCGTGTTCCTGCAGCTGTACCACAACATGAGCACCTACCCCATCACGCCGCCCGTGCCCGGTCAGTGCAGTGCACTATACACCCCCTCCACTACACTACACTACATACACACCCCTCCCCTACACACACACACACACACACACACTACCTATTCAATCAATCGTGGCACATTTTATTCAACTGTTCATATTTCAAATTCGTTACGCAGTTTCAATGCGATATTTTAGTTGATAAAGATTGTGATTTATATAATGAGATGATTTTTGGTGTTATTTAGGCGAGGCGCAGAGCATACTGAACCCCCTGGCGGAGCGTCCCCTGCGCGTGTCGGGGGTGCAGCACGAGAGGACCATCAAGAACCTGGACCTGCTGCCGCCCGTCGAGACCTACAAGGTGCCGCCCATCACACCACTACACACCACACCACTACACACCACACCACTACACACCATCACTCATATCACTCGCCTCTACATTCACGCATCTTTAAGCAGCCGGTACATTACAATACGATATTGATGATGCTAGAAGCTTGAGACGAGAATTGGATGGTATAGGAGACAAAACATCAACTTCAAAAGTCACAGAAAATAAAATCGGATTTGCAGGAAAGCTAGTTCGTGAGATTAAAAGCTAATTAAATTATAAAACAAAAATACGAAAATACCTACAATAAACTATCCTATCGCCCAGCTGTGCCACTTTTAGTGAATAGAAAACTTAACTTATAAATAAAAATAATAAAATCGTTTATTTCGGACCACAAAAAATCCATAGCACACAAAATTATACAAAAAAACACATTTTAAAAGATAAATAAACAGTTGACTTAAAAACTAATCATGACGGAGGCATCGTGCTGTGGACGATCAATGGGAGAAATAAATTCCTCCATTTATCGTCCTCAGCACAAGGCACTTCCATAGTGGAAATGTCCAGCTGTCTGCAACAGTCCTCAGAATGCTGTTGCTACTGCCCCGCACTCTGCCGATCAGTGAGGCAGTTTTCTTGCGCACCAGGGCATGAAAGCCATCCGTGTGGTACTGCGCAAACATACCTGACGCACTGCAGAAGCGGGGCAGTCTCAACATCATCCGGAAGATGTTGTTATATTGGATACGTAAGGCGTCCAGCGATTTCTTCGTATGCCTGACCCACAGACTTCCCGTGTAAAAACTCTGACAATACGCTTTAAACAGCGTGACTTTAACTTGTTCAGTACAACGGGAGAATCTGCGGGCTACCATATTACCTCTAACCGCTAGCGCCCTACGTTCCCTCTCCACATCTACATCGTCCTTAAGGTCGTCGGTAATGATATGTCCCAGATATTTGAAAGTTTGACCGCAACCGCAGTTCCGCTCCCGAAGAAAATGCGGCGAGGTGGGGGCCGAGGAAAAAAGAGCAAGAGTGCACATGAAATGTAGATATTGTCAGATAGATGTTCCACCTCAGGCGCGGTACAGCGGTCGCGGTCCAACTATAGTGAATCGGCTTTTGGACGATTGTTACCGTTGAATAAGTATTATATTTATGTTCGATGAGATCTGATATTCGTCAGGTAACTAACCCGTGCCACGTGACAGGTGGGCGTGCTGTACGTGGCGGCGGGACAGCACGACAACGAGTGCGCCATCCTACGGAACGCGCACGGCAGCGTCAGGTAACTAACCCATGCCACGTGACAGCACGACAACGAGTGCGCCATCCTACGGAACGCGCACGGCAGCGTCAGGTAACTAACCCATGCCACGTGACAGCACGACAACGAGTGCGCCATCCTACGGAACGCGCACGGCAGCGTCAGGTAACTAACCCATGCCACGTGACAGCACGACAACGAGTGCGCCATCCTACGGAACGCGCACGGCAGCGTCAGGTAACTAACCCATGCCACGTGACAGCACGACAACGAGTGCGCCATCCTACGGAACGCGCACGGCAGCGTCAGGTAACTAACCCATGCCACGTGACAGCACGACAACGAGTGCGCCATCCTACGGAACGCGCACGGCAGCGTCAGGTAACTAACCCATGCCACGTGACAGCACGACAACGAGTGCGCCATCCTACGGAACGCGCACGGCAGCGTCAGGTAACTAACCCATGCCACGTGACAGCACGACAACGAGTGCGCCATCCTACGGAACGCGCACGGCAGCGTCAGGTAACTAACCCATGCCACGTGACAGCACGACAACGAGTGCGCCATCCTACGGAACGCGCACGGCAGCGTCAGGTAACTAACCCATGCCACGTGACAGCACGACAACGAGTGCGCCATCCTACGGAACGCGCACGGCAGCGTCAGGTAACTAACCCATGCCACGTGACAGCACGACAACGAGTGCGCCATCCTACGGAACGCGCACGGCAGCGTCAGGTAACTAACCCATGCCACGTGACAGCACGACAACGAGTGCGCCATCCTACGGAACGCGCACGGCAGCGTCAGGTAACTAACCCATGCCACGTGACAGCACGACAACGAGTGCGCCATCCTACGGAACGCGCACGGCAGCGTCAGGTAACTAACCCATGCCACGTGACAGCACGACAACGAGTGCGCCATCCTACGGAACGCGCACGGCAGCGTCAGGTAACATGCAGCTCAGCCATCCAGCCATACACCACCTCGGAATACTACATGCTTACTCAGTTAATGTTGATTTTGTTATAAAATATGAATGTGCGTTGCAGATATGCAGAGTTCCTCCGACAGCTGGGCTCCCTGGTGCCGCTGGGGGGCGGGGGCAGCCTGCTGGGGGGGGAGCCGCTGTTCCTCAACCTCGAGACCGGCGGCAAGGACGGCCAGTACACATACGTGTGGCACGATGACGTCATGCAGGTACACGCACACACACACACACACGCATGCCCGGCCCGACGCTCGGTTGGAACGCAACACGCACTTTGAACACTCCAAAGCTAGATGAGTCTAGGGGCGAGTGCCACGTTGGACGTGGACGAGGATTGGACGTTGTACGACGACTGTAGTCACAGTGTATTTGTACTTGTGATGGTTCCAGGTACAGTTCCACGTGGCGACAGCGATGCCCAACTCGGAGTCGGACCCCAACTGCAACGAGAAGCGGAAATACATCGGCAACGACTTCGTCTCTATCGTCTACAACGACTCGGGAGCAGACTTCCACATACACACCATCAAGGTTCCTACTCATTTCATTAACTCACCATGCCAGCTATGACTTCGTTGTCGCGCGCAGTCAGCTGGTATGAAGAGTTATACGAGGTCGCGCACCGATCCGCTGAACGCGCCGCACTTTCATAATCCGCCGCCGGTGTACGACGTCATCCGGTTCCATGCGTCGCGGCGGCGGCGGCGCTTATCTACTTATCCGTATTCAGTCCAAGATCTATAGTCGGATTTTTAATTAGACGATACCGACTGACATGAGCTAATGTCACTTTGTAAAATAATGTTGCCATATTTAAAGTAATAGTGCTACGCCCCGTTCTCGTTCAATCAGATGAATGAACAATGAGTGAATAGTTAATCATTTCAAACTATAAAAAAATATATAAATTTGTATAAAAAAATGTATAAAAGTGCTCTGATATACAGGGTGTCCCATAAGTCAACGTCCAGCCGAAAACGGGTGATGCGCCAAGTCATGACAGATAACAGAAAAATATAAAAAAAAATATTTGCTAAGTACCTTTCGAGTTATAAGTATTTTAAAAAAACAGGAAAAACTGACACCCTCTGATGATCTTTTAAGACCTGTGACTACAAATATTAACTTTTCATGAAACTTTTTTCTGCAACGTAAGCATGAATAACCCTTCTGTAAATTACAATTCAAAATTAAGCCATAACTGCCTCAGTTTTCAATGAAATCGTGGAGGTTTGGCCAACGTTTCATTTCAGATAATTACATCACCCAACTTTAACCGTCTGTACCGAAAAAAAAATGTACTACACTATCATGGCATGTAACTTTAAAAATTGGCGCATTTATCCAGGATTCCAAAATGGTATAATACTTGCTAGAGTACTCCTAAGTTTTGGAAATAAAAAATGTTTTTTCAACTAAACCGGATTTCCAATCAATTTTATTTCAATAGATAAAATGTTTGTAGCCTTTAAATGATGGACTTAAAATGCCTACGCTGCGTTTTTAAGTGACTCACAATTCACAGGTACAAGTAATACCATTTCGACAATGCTAGTAAACAGATAGATCCACCATCTTGTCGAAAGAGTAATAACCATGGGTTTTCAAGTAATTTGATAGTTTTAGGTAAAAGTTTGAAATAAAATTCAATCATAGGATTACTTCAATCGTGGTTTTAATTTAAAGTTTGCCTTCGCCCGTCGCCGGTCTTATTACATGGTTTTTGACGTGATAACGTCTTATAACTCGATGGAGCCGGCTGCTCGTACGAAAAAACATGACTCATGCGGCGTTACCTCGCTCTGAGGCGTTCCATTTAATACTTGAAGTGCAAGTGAGAGCGCGGAACGAGCGACAAAGAGGCACAATCGGCCTCCGCGTTCGGCAGCGTTCGACATCGGTCTCTTTCCTACTTGAGTGAGCGATGCGTCCCCGTGGACAGCTGTATGACGTTGTCACGTTCAACTATCGTCAGTTAACTGACTTTACAGACAGCTGATTTTTTTTTAAGGAAATGTAGAGCTTGCATTACTGCTGAAGGCTAACAGTTTGAACATTTTCTGTAAATCCTTGATGTAGTTAAATTAAAATCACGATTGAAGAAATCCTATGATTGAATTTTATTTCAAACTTTCACCTAAAACTAACAAATTACTTGAACACCCATGGTTATTACTCTTTCGACAAGATGGTGGCTCTATCTGTTTACTTGCATTGTCGAAATGGTATTTACTTGTACCTGTAAATTGTGAGTCACTTAAAAACACAGCGTAGGCATTTTAAGTTCATAATTTAAAGGGTACAAACATTTTATCTCATGAAATAAAATTGATTGGAAATCCGGTTTAGTTGAAAAACATTTTTTATTTCCAAAACTAAGGAGTACTCTAGCAAGTATTATACCATTTTGGAATCCTGGATAAATGCGCCAATTTTTAAAGTTACATGCCATGATAGTGTAGTACATTTTTTAGCCGGTACAGACGATTAAAGTTGGGTGATGTAATTATCTGAAATTAAACGTTGGCAAAACCTCCACGATTTAATTGAAAACTGAGGCAGTTATGGCTTAATTTTGAATTGTAATTTACAGAAGGGTTATTCATGCTTACGTTGCAGAAAAAAGTTTCATGAAAAGTTAATATTTGTAGTCACAGAACTTAAAAGATCATCATAGGGTGTCAGTTTTTCCTTTTTTTTTTAAATACTCATAACTTGAAAGGTACTTAGCAAATATTTATTTTTATATTTTTTTGATAACTGTCATGACTTGGCGCATCACCCGTTTTCGGCTGGACGTTGACTTATGGGACACCCTGTATAAGTTACTTGTAGTATGTAACTACAATCAGTTATTTGACGGTTTATTACAAAGCGCGACGTGGCGACTAGTGCCAACACCGATCAACGCCATGCGCGTCGGTCACCATTTTGTTTGTAATTCGGCTTCTAACCTCTGGTCTGATAGCACGAATGTTTTTCTGCGCTCACGCTGTCTAATTATTGTTTTTGTAAAGTTTTTCATTACGTTGTGTTTGTGGTAATTGCTGTGTATTTTGTTGCTATATTGTTTCGCGCGAACGATATGGATCCTCAACCAAGCACGTCAAGTCAAGTTCGGCACACTAACTATTCACTAGAAAAACGAGGCAATTTCATTCATTCAGGAGTTATTTCAATCATTCACTTTGTCACAACACTATTTTTATTTCATCAAAAACTGACAACACAGTAAACGTCAGCTAGCTTCGTCTAATTAAAAATCCGAGTATAAACAGAAATGGTAGATGCAATTCGGTGCGTTCGCCGCGTTCGGCGGTCAAGGCGCGCCCTTCAGAAAATGTGATGTGTGCGGCGCGTCCAGCGTCCATCTCAATGCGATGTATTGTTGTTCAGGGCCAGTTAAACTTCTGCATAGTGGTGGTGGAGCCGATGCCGCACGGCATGTGCATGGTGCGCATGAAGTCCAAGGACGAGCGCATCCTGCGCGAGTTCCTGCCGCACGTGGCGCCCAACGTGCTGTCCGACTGCAACGCGGCGCTGCTGGCGCGCCAGCTCGCGCTGCACTGCGCACTCGCCTCGCACATCGCACAGGTACCGCACACACACCCACACACACCCTCACACACCCCAGCTACATCAAGTGCAAGGATGACGCATCCTGTAGCAATAGCAAAGGTCCCCGAATACATCCTTGTGGAACTCCACAGTCAGTTGTTACAAATTCAGACTCGTAATCATCCGAAACTATTTTTTTGTGTTCTAATGGTGATATCAACTTCAACCACTGCAACGTATAAGCGTGCAAACCATTGAAACCTGGCTTCGCGAAGAGGATGTGATGGTTGAGTCGGTCGAAGGCTCCTGTTAAGTCTGTATATTCGGCATGTGTTTGAGAATAGTTTTGTTCCAGTCGCTGACGCTGGGCGGCGCGCCGTACGCGTCCAACTCGCTGGAGCGGCTGCGCGCCATCAAGCGGCTGCGGCGGCGCGTGGAGGCGGAGCGCGTGGCGGCGGCGGCGCGCGCGCCCGCCTACGCCGACCGGCACTCGCTGCACCAGCGCGTCGCCATCGACGACTTCAACGACTACACCTAGCCGGTATGCCATGCCATGCCATGCCATGCTACCTACCGTCCTAAGAGCGAGCTCATAGCGCCTGCCTACACATTTAGAGACGTCACGTGTCAATTACAACGACTACAGCAAGTTAGTCGTTGAAATCATATCATCTCATTAGTTATTTATTTGCCTAAAGTAATAGTATGTTAACAAGTTTTTCATAGTCGTTTGCCAGAGCAAAAAGTACTGTTACATACACCACAAAGTTGTGAACATTATTGGATAAGTAATACAAATATGGTGTGGTATAGCTATATCCTAATAGTAAATAGTATGACGAATACAACATGTATTGTATTGTGATGTTTGAACAGGGTGTTGGTCTTCCCGCAGGGTGCTATGGACCGGCTACAGTGCGCTACAGTACACGGCCCGCGCCCGCGCCCGTCACGTGGGCTACAGTGCGCGCCCCCCCCCCCCCCCCCTCCCCTCCCGCTCACACGTGGCGTCCCGGGAGGAACTCCGGTTCATCGTTTTGGAACATATTTCTGATGTTTTGATCTTGTCTGCCTTATCAGAGAAGAGTGTTAAAACTGCCTTCATTTTGAGGAAGCAACTTGCTGGCGATATCGCTCATTAAATTCAAAAGTGCCACATTCCAAAAACTTCATTTTTTTCAGGAGAGCGTTTTGAAGTTTTGGGCGTCGTTTTTTCGTATTATTTTGTAAATCATATTTCGTATATACATGTGGGATATATCATTCAATGCGTATTTTAAACCGTTATTTACCTATAGTATAATTTTTACTGTAACTTTCACCCAGAAACGTACAGAGTCAAATAAGTCCCTATTGTATATAAAAATGTTCAAAATATTATATGAATTTATTAAATGAAAGGCCACAAATCATACAAAAAATAAGTTTCATTTCAAATTTTACGTCGCAGTTTTGTTAAATGCTTAAAAAAAACTAAAATAAAGAATCACGCACTTGTGTTAGAACCAAAAAACATAAAAACTTGCAAAATTAATTACAAAAAATGGTTTAATTGAAAAAAACAACGTAGATGAAGATTCATCTGAGTCGCTATCTGATTTACATTCTGTCAAATTAAATAAACGTCTTAAAGCTAGGTGAGTCTAGGTGCCAGTTCCACGTGACCAAGCCTAGAAGAACAGGCAACAAACTACGGCTCGGTTCCTACCGTTTTTTTATAATAATCCGTTTACAAATCAAAGATAGTCTAAAATAATAGCAGTGAAGTTCCAGTGTGGGGCCACTTCACTTAGTCAGACGTATGCAATGCAATAATACAAAAGCAAAAGTTTCAAAGATAGCACACGCTACGCTTCAAAGTTATAATAAAGTATCTACACAGATATAAAAATAAGATAAAATAATAATAAATAGATAGGTTAATAGTAGGTACAGGCATTGCAAATTGACATGCTAGCTTCCTATGGGTAGAGTGACCGGGACATCGGGCCACGCAGTTTTATCATTCATATAGCTATCTAGAGTATAGTACGCTTTCTTTGTTAAATTACTCTTAACATAGGCTTTAAACTTCCGAATAGGAAGCTTAGTTGCATTTTCCGGAAGTTTATTATAGAAAAAAAGAGCTGATTTCGTTGTTGAGGAAAGTACAGAACACTGTATTTTCTGTACTTTCCTCAACAACGAAATCAGCTCTTTTTTTCTGGAGTTCTCACATCAGATGCAGTACTTTCATCAAGTATTGACAGATGAAGGTTATTTTGGCTGCCTGCTATTGAATTTTTATCACAAGAACTATCAGACAAGAATGACGGGGACAGTAATCTTTGATCGGCGAAGTTGGAAGTTGAGTCAAAGTTTGTGTTATTGTGTGTTGATGTTTGAAGATCTTCATTTTTTGTTCTGACCATGTTCAAAATCCGATGTGCGCGACTGAGCATTCTATGAACAAAAAAAAGATGTGAGTCGCAGTAGGTACTTGAACCCCAAAAGTAACTTCAGCAAGTTACCTTAATAGCACCACAAATAGGCAAATACCATTTAATAGATCTTATATTCATATTGTCATAATTTCATGTTGAGGTACATCATCATTCGAAATTTTCATATTACAGTGCAGGCCAACAAATTGAAATATTAACAGGACGTCTGTCGGATCAACTAGCAGTAAAGAAATCGTTTAATAAAAATACTGTTATATCTCACGAACATCAAAACAGCCATGAAACAAAAAGCTCAAAGAATTCTAATCAAAATCAAGGTAATTTTATACGCAAAACAGACATATTCCATGTACTGCACTTTTGTTTCAATAAATTATTATCAAACTTGCAGTATTTAAACATAAAAGAAACGCATTCTGAAATATGGCATGCTTCCTTATTAAATAATATTGTACTCACGTGTTTTCTTTAATTAAAGACGGTCACATTTCAAAATATGGCACTTTTCACTATTTAATAACACTTCAACACCAGTTACTTTCCGGAATATGGCCCTTTTTAATAAAAATGACGTGCGCTTACGCAGACTGCCGGGTCGCAATTAACAATATGGCCGTTTTGCTCTGAAGTTAGTCGTCAACATGACAAAATGGACCACGGGCAGTTGTGTGATTGGACCATTTTAAACTCTAAAGCAATGGGTGTCTCTTTCGAATATAAAAATTTGGACAATTTTGATATGTTTTATGCAATAAAAACGATTTTGATTTTTTTCGGAATGTGGCCCTTTTGAATTTAATGAGCGATATGTTAATTTATGTAGCGATTAGTCGATTATGAAATCAACACTTATATTCGCCATTCACATGAAAATAGAGTAAGTAGGCTGTGATTGTTTGTTTATGTTATTGCAGTTTGTATAATAACACATTGAACATTGTCATCTGGCACTTGTTATCATTAAGTATTTTGGGACAACAATCATTACAGCATTGTTTCCTTTGACGGATGAGTAAAGCATTCATAATAATTATAGTTGTGATCAATAATCACACTTTACAATACTTGCATTTCCATCTGCACAGCATACACATTACCTACAAGAATCCGTAGGCAAGTTGAGTCCAATATCCAGTTTACGATAACAAAATGTAACTAAAATAATGAATAATCAATTCTGTAGAGCGCTATTCGTATATTTTTGTTCAGCATTCAGTAATAGAGTGACAAAGAGCCGTGATATAAGATGGTGGATGGAGGCGGCGGCGGCGCAGTGCCGCGGGCGCCGCGTATGTCGCTGGGTGGTTGTATACGCGAGTTATAGAAACTAGCCGTAAGCTCGCTCATTTGTTCTCCTACGCGTTAGCTTCTAAAACTATTCATGTTTTTTCTTAATAAGTTGGCAGCCAGGAGCGGGCGTGACCTATGTAGTACACCTCGAGGACACCTTGCATAGCGGAGCGACCATGTTCATTGTTCAGGCAGCTGTCAATTCAATCTATATTGACTAATTATCTTTGAAATAATTTTGATCTTTAGTTTTTTTCTTCTATTTTTACCGAAGCATATTAACTTTAGATGAAGTTATTACTTTCGATCTAAAGTTCTATCTTCCCTGGATTCGCGTTTCGGACGCTTTATTTATTTAGAAGCTAACAAGTACACTTTGTGCCGAGACGAGACGAATGCTAATGTTCGTCGGTCGGTGGTATCAACTACTCTATAAAAATGGTGAGCGGCAATTTGTACAGGTCGCATATACAAGTAGGTTAGTTGTAAAGAATGCATGTTTATATAGATAGGTGTAGTCGAGAGCGCTTATCGCTGGCGCCGCGTCCAGGGGCCTATTCGCGATCTCGCACGGGTGCCGTGTGAGATACTCGTATATCGCGCAACGAGAGAATCGGAACCAGGCGTAATGCGATATGCGCTTTGAAATCGACGCTAAAATATTGCTGTTTCTTATTAATTTTAATCAAATTTTATATAAATGCTTCGTTATTCGGTTTATACTTGAGATGATGTAAAGAGGATCTTCTCATTAGTTTATGAAATAATGTATGAAACTGACGGGTATATAATATTGAGTAGATCCAACACGGCGGCGGCGGCGGCGTACAGTGCAGGCAGGATCTGAAGGCAACTGTTCATGAACTATGTCACGCACACGCTTTCGACCATATACCTACCTACATACTATAATATTATAATAATTACTAAGGATGACGAGTGGGAGTCAAAATCAATAATAATGAACTTCTTGTACTAATTTTTTACAAAACCTTTAAGTGAGATGTGATAGTAGGGTAACATACTGAATAATGTAAAATAATCATAAAATAATGCTGATTTTCTACGAATACGCTTCGCCTGAGATCTCGCGTTCGGTATAAACTAGAGTAATATAAGAGGAGTATCGTCTCGGATAATACTTGTCATTATTATTAGAATACAGGTTCGTTTGCATCGCTGGTGGTGTGGTGGTGTGGCGGTGAGGTGGTGAGGTGGTGTGGCGAGTATTGTATCTCCTCCGCATTACACGAGTGACAGGAGCTGATACAACTAGGGGTGTAACACTCGCAACACTATACTCGGATTTTTAATTAGACGAAGCTAACTGACGTTTACTGTGTTGTCAGTTTTTGATGAAATAAAAATAGTGTTGTGACAAAGTGAATGATTGAAAAAACTCCTGAATGAATGAAATTGCCTCGTTTTTCAAGTTAATAGTTAGTGTGCCGATTTTGACTTGACGTGCCCAGTTGAGGATCCATATCGTTCGCGTGAAACAATATAGCAACAAAATACACAACAATTACCACAAACACAACGTAACGAAAAACTTTACAAAAACAATAACTAAACAGCGTGAGCGCAGAAAAACATTCGTGCTATCAGACCAGACGTTAGAAGCCGAATTACAAACAAAATGGTAACCGACGCGCATGGCGTTCATCGGTGTTGGCACTAGTCGCCACGCCGCGCTTTGTAATAAACCGTCAAAAACTGATTGTAATTACATAGGTACTACAAGTAACTTATATCAGAGCACTTTTATACATTTTTTTTTACAAATTTCAATATTATTTTATAATTTGAAATGATTAAACTATTCCCTCATTGTCATTCATCTGATTGAACGAGAACTGAACGCAGCACTATTACTTTAAATATGGCAACATTATTTTACAAAGTGACATTAGCTACTGTCAGTGGGTATCATCTAATTAAAAATCCGACTTAATAACTGAACATTACTACGATTAGATCGATCTGAGTTGAGTTCTGCACCGTGCTATGTTTACAAAATGCACATGTGATCGCTGTTGTAGCTTGCAGGCCAGTTCCCAGACGATGGCAATCGAAAACCTAGCGAATATACTACGATGAATAAGCTCAAACTTGCAGATGGTTTCTCCTCACGCTGAGTCTTCGATTGCTACTTGTTCAGGATGTTGTTACTCGAGTGTTTCTGTAACTTTCCATGGCGTACATCGCACTCGACCAATCACAATCCATATTGAATAATGTCAACATTATTTATTGATCCCGCACATTCAGCTGAAAGTAAGGCTCATTAGTGTGAATTTTGCATCGCTCAAAATAATGTTTGACAAATTCATAAAATTAATATAAATTGATGAATTATATTTGTGTGCGAATGTGTTATGGAGCCTACACCTCAGTACATGAGCTTGCATGTTACCGGTCTCGCTCTGAGGGGCCCACTCGAAGGAAACGCGCCCCTGTTACCGTGGAACTGAACCCATGCCCATGCCATGATGGTCGGTCGCAGTCATGTATGAAAGTGTAGTAATTACAGATCGGTCCACCGTAGCACTCCGAGCTTATAACCGCACCGTATTTCATGGGAAATGTTAAAATAAGATCCACGTTCGTTTCTAAGTTGTCTGTGGCTTTGAATAGTTTTAATTTAGTCTCATCCGATGTTGAACTGAATAAATGTAATATAATGATAAGTGAGTCAGTAAGTGTTGTTGGTATGTACAAGTACGAGTCGGCGGCGGCAGGTCGACTCGGTATGCAGTTGAGGCATTTCTTGTTGAAATATATTTTATGTAGCAATTTATTTCATGACGAAGGATTTTGTAATCAAATAAATGATGGCTATTTTTTCCGTTCTTTTATTTTGTATTAAGTATGTGGTAGGACCTACCTTGGTAATCGCGGTACCTACAAGTTAATTCAAAGAGCACAGAGATAGGGGTATGATGAAGGTAAGTACACTGAGGAGGTACTAAGGGGCAAATTAAATTAAATTAAAATTTGTTTATTCAGATGTCAAAAGATCCATTCCTAAAACTAACACAACACATACAATAGCAAAGAGCAAGACGGCTAGCTCGCTAGAGGTCATTATACACTTGTAAGTCATAAATACCAAAATACCGTTCGGTTCCAGAGGAACTTCTTCCCGCGCACTCTAAGGTTGTGGAATACTCTTCCTGCCGAGGTTTTCCCTATAGATTACTTTTCAAAAGGACATTTAAAACATTTAAAGGGTCAGCAACGCGCGAGTGATGTCTCTGGTGTTGCAAGCGTCCATAGGCTACGGTAACCGCTTTCCATCAGGTGGGCCGTATGCTTGTTTGCTCACTTAGTTGCATAAAAAAAACCTACCCCATTGGTATTTTTTAAAGTAGGTTCTTCGTAATAAAATAAGCCAAGAGAACACACAAATACCAAAAGCCCTCTTCTCTGCAATAAAACTTTATTGGCTTTTACATAGGAAAGCTGGCTGATGACAAAATGACGTGAATAGTTCTAGTAACCTGTCACCGGCATTCATCCGTCATTCGTTTCGTGTTCCCTGCTTCGTGAGCGAGATCTCCCTGCTTCGTGAGAATGTTGGTTAAGCTGGTGTTGGTGGTGATGTGGTGCGCGGGCGCGAAGGCTGGCGGTAAGGGTGCGCTGGTGGATGCGCTGGCGGGTGTGGGCGGCGGGGACCGCGCCAGCCTGTGCTCGCCGCGGGGCGCGCGCTGCGCCGCGGTGCTGGTGGCGCGCGCCTCCTGCCTGCAGCGCCGCCAGCTGCACCAGCTGCTCGTGCTAAGGGACAGCGACGCCATCTCCTGCGACCACTTACATAACGGTACCTACACTACACGTGGCGCTTTACATTACTACCTTACCTTACGTCTGTGGCCTTCATTTAATATATTTGCCCTCCAAACTTTATTAGACTGTTGAAGCCTAACCACTTTGATATCATTATTATTTTTGTAGGTACTAGGTAGGTAGGTACTACCTAATACCTACAAAATGCATCCTATCTGATCGATTGGTGCGAGGATGATTTGTTTAATGACAAGAAACCCCTCTAAAAATAATATGAATATTAGCAGGCGAGGAGTTACGGCAGGCGCGCCGGGTCCGCGTGAAGTTCGTGCACCCCGAGTACTGGGGGGCGCGGAGTGCGCGCGCGGGCGTGGCGCTGCGGGGCGTGGGCGCGCCCTCCGGCCGCCTCGAGCCAACTGCCAACAGCTCCGCGGTGCACGGCCTGCTGGCTCAGTGAGTCCTGCCCTGCACTACGCTACAACCCTTTATAATATACAATGCACAGCGCCTCCTTCCTACTGCCTGTTTACAGAGACCTAAATGCAGTTTCTCAAACTTTTACAACCTCTGTTAGGTTGCAGTTTCAAGTGCTTGTGAGCCATGAGAAATTATATTCAATTTCAGATTTTCACCATGGATGGAAGAAGTTTACAACCAATTCCCGATGGGCCCTCATCAGATCTCCTATGCACATAAGTGGAGCTGGTTTTCAACCCCGTTGAGGATGTTCGCGACATCCATTGTCTTACCATGTGTGTCATTTGTGCTGTTTTTCATTTTTGTGATATTCTTTACTGGTAATGGAGCCGAGGAGCATATTCCCTATAAGAGTATTGAATATGACAAGTATGAGGAGAGCCAGAAGGGTGCTATTGGGGATGGCACATTACATGTGTAATGGCTTTAGTGTAGTATCATTTAATTAAATGTCATAGTTTTCATAAGACTGTGTTTGATTGATTGAAGACAACATTATTTACAATAATTTATATAATTAACTATTAAAAACTTGACTGGGTACCTACATGAGAATAAGCTTTAGAAAATAATAACTGAATACTATTCCTTCTTTTCGTCCAATTTGCGTCTCCATACTTTGACTTTGCCTCGGAGCTCCCGTAACCTTCTCATTTCCTCCTTGAAGTCTTGATGCTCGTCGCGGAACAGGCCATACTCTCTGAGCTTCAGCATGAGCGCGGCGGACTCCACATGCCGCGGGTAATAGTGGATTATGTTTTCATTGGTGTGCAAGGGTCTCTCCGAAAACATATTGACAACCTTCATGGACTTGTCGTTAGTAGATATGGCCACTTCCCCGAAGATTCTGTTTGAGAGCCGATTCATTCGACGTGCGTAGTTTGTAGAATTTTTTATCAACTGAGTGTATTTTACATAGTTTGTGGCCATTGTTTACCTGCAAATTAAAAATCTAGGGTTATGTCTAAAAGACTGACTAAATTATCATCGTCACTCCGTAAATCACTATGAATAGTTTGTTTAAATACAAAAAGGTAGGTCATAAATTGTACTTACGTATTGTTTCAGCTCTAATTCTATTTATTTTCGCACACAATAAACCCAAAATATAAATAATCGCTCTTCTTCTTTGCTCATCTTTGTTTTTTTTTATTGTCGCTGTCGCTGCGCTGCGCTGGGTAAATTAGATTATCTGTCTACGGGGTAAAGGGACACTGGACGGGCGGGCGGGCTACCAGACTCTTGAGTATATGTGTTCTGTGGTACCAGATGTCTGGGCTGGATGCTTGTCTTTTTGCCATATCCAACAATTTAAATAAAAAACATTTTTATCATAAGGGTGATGAGAATATAAAATAAAAGCACTGAAATTACTATAGTTGACTTTTAAGTTGTTTTTATTTAGGGCAAACTATATTAGATTGAAGAAAACAGTAGGTAATAAGAATAAAAACCTAAAAAATACATTAAAACTAGTTTCATTACATTAGACAACCTCTTCGCAACCTTCCACCGAGTTGAATTTCAAGTCCCACACCTGCAACGCAACTCATGCTTTGCTAGCTGGAATGGTTAGGTACTTGCTGAATGCACTAAGTACAGTACAGTTGTACCTAGGTATTTTAATAGGCACTACACTACACTCAAATTGGAATAATCATCTGTATATTTCAACAAATAAAGTAGGTAGGTACTTACGTAAATATTTTTTTTAAATGCGAAGTCTACAGCTAATTATCTAACACTTAGCACTGCCTATTATTTTGCATTGGTTCAATCGGTTCTATCTTAGTGTATTGCTACGTGAGGAGGCACACCGAAGACCACGCTGATCCGACTAAAAAGTACAAAACGAGACCTTCTGAAAGTAATTAATATGAATCCAATGCTCTTCCCCCCAGAGAAGAACTGTATTCACTGAGTGGTGTGTTGTTTACAGACAGAATAATACGTAGACGCACGTGGCACCGCACCGAAAGGCTTTTGCTTATTGGTTTGGCCAAATGTGAAATCCTTTAATAATCCAGGCTGCGACAGACGACAGTTTTGCCGTCTTGTTCCAGCAGCAGCACGGCGCCAGGCGCGCACTGCCACGGGTCTCGTGTGGCTCGCTGCCACGCCTGCAGCCGCTTCATTAGTGTCCGTTCCACCTCAGCCAGGGACGGTTTTCCTAGACCGGAAAGTAAGTATTTTAAAAGGTAGGATACATATATTTGTTTGCAATAAACAAATGCATATACCTACGGATACTTTATATATTTTGTATTTACTTATACCTAGTATATTAAATACACAACATATTTGTAATCACTATTCATATTCATAACTAATGTATTGCTTTTTACCTTCACAGTTAAACAATCAATGATTCCTAGAATTATTGTTTAAAAGTACAGAGAGAAGATTATTGAAACCTATTATACGTATAAGTAAAAAAAAGCTTCAACTTAAAAAGCTTCAACTTATAGGAATTAGAGGTAACTTGTACCGCTGGTTTACGTCTTACGTTCGTAATAGGTGTCAGACTGTGGTTCTGAGTGGTTACTCATCTTCTTCTATGAGTATTCCGTCTGGTGTACCTCAGGGTTCATTGCTTGGACCACTGCTTTTTACTATATTTATTAACGACGTCTCTTCTTGTTTTGAGCACTCCAAAGTTTTACTGTATGCCGATGACACAAAAATTTTTAGTGTGCTAGGGAATTCAGCAGACGTAATTAACCTACAGTGTGATCTGGATCGTTTCCATGTAAACTGTATGCATAATAAATTAGATTTGAATGTGTCAAAGTGTTATGTCTGTTCATACACTCGTAAACCAATTGCCTTTAATTTTAACTACACAATAAATAATAATAGCTTATCTAGAGTAAACCACATTCGTGACTTGGGCGTAACTTTTGATGACAAACTTTTATTTGACCAGCATGTTGACGATATTGTCAAAAAGGCTTCCCGTGCGCTTGGTTTTGTTCGAAGAATGTCATCAGAGTTCTCGAACATCAAAACTTTTAAAATTCTTTACTGTGCTTATGTTCGGAGCCACTTGGAATATGCCTCACAGGTTTGGAATCCTTGTTATGATGTTTACATTACAAGGATTGAACGCATTCAGAAACGTTTTCTTCGTTATCTTCAATACAGAGCAAAGCTTTATGTCACTGACTATTCCCATAGATGTAAAAAATTTCATTTTCTTCCTCTTAGGTCTCGTAGAGAAACAGCGGATTTAGGTTATCTCATGGTTGCTATAGTAACGGCCAAACGAGACGCACGTTTTTTTTGAAAATTTGTGAATTTTTATTAATTAAATAGGTGTTTTTTGTGATCCTGACCTCCTGGGTCAGGAGGATCGAGTCCAATAATGGACCAAAATCCGCCTTTATGTGATGAGGGGATGGAGTTCAACATACTAAGCGATCATGACTATGATGGGCTTTCTGATGTCGCAGATAAATACAAGGATGCAGTTGATGGAGATCGAGGTTTGAAAGACGAAGGGAAACGTAAAAGATTGCATGGTGTAAATTCTGATGAGGAAGGGTGGAACACAGTATCAAGAGGGTGAAAGTCGGTGCGAAAGTCTCTCGTTGATTTGGTTGATGAGAAGGTTTGCGTAACAAGCTCATCCCCATTGCCGAAACAGTTCGCCTTGGCCCGTCTTTTTAAAGAAAATAAGATTAGTGGCATAACTCACATTAAATATATTCATCAACTTAAGATGCTGATGACTTTTGAGGAGGAATCTGACGCCGACAATTTTATTAAGTGTGAGGCGTGGAATAATTTGGGATGGAGGTGCCATAAGGCTTCGGAGGTTGGAATCTGTTATGGCGTGATAAAGAACATTGACCTAGATGTCTCCGAAGAGGAGATTATGTTGAACCTACGGTGTGATGCAGAAATTCTGGGCGTTAAAAGGCTCAATATGAGAAAACACGATGGAGACGTAGTTTCTGGCTGGGTAAAATGTGAGTCGGTGCGTCTGGCATTCAAAGGTTCTTCCCCTCCTTCGCATATATTCATCCATGACATGAGAATAAAAGTCGACTCGTTTATTTTTCCTGTAACTCAATGCTCGCGCTGCTGGAAGTTTGGCCACACTAGAATGATGTGTCCATCGAAAAAGGTTGTGTGCCCGAAATGTGCCCAAGGGCATGAGAATTGCGAAAGTACATCGTATCGCTGCATCAACTGTAAGGGCAACCATATGGCTCTACAAAAAGTATGCCCAGTTTTTAAAAAAGAGAGGAGAATCAGAGAGTTGATGTCAGAATCCAATTGCACGTATAAGAGAGCTTCTGGCTTGTATGTCCCTCCTGTGCGGTCGTTATCTCCTGGTCCTGGCGTCGCGCCGCCGGGTCGGGTCGTGTCTGAACCAGCTGTTCCTGTGAAGACTTCCAGTAACCAGCCTTCTCGTAGTGTAAAATTATTTTCTGAGTTGTTTTCATTGCCAAAACCTGCGCCACCTGCGCCTTCCTCAGAGAGTCCCTTTGAGTTAGTGCAGGGTCGCAAGAAAAGAAGACGGAGGCCGCTGTCATCTGCTTCGGGTCGCTTCTCGGCTGAAGTTCCGCAGCAGATGGAAGACGAATGCTGTAATGATGTGCCACGGTCTAAGGCAAACGCAAGCAAAAGTGACATTCCTACAACATCAGAGGGCATGGACTTCGGTTTTATGCGTTTGTTGATGCGTTTGAAAGATATTTTAATGAGTAGACAGTCTTTAGAAGACAAGATTCGAGAGGGGTTGACACTAGTTACCGAATGGATAGGTTCTAAGGTAGCCAGCTTTTTTTCCGCTGGCTCACTTTTGAACCTATTCATTAATAGTGGATAGCAGTACCTACCTACCATTATTTTGAACGCATATGTATAGCATACAATGGATTTTTTTTATAATTAACAACAGAATATACATTATTTACAAAAACTATTACTAAACAACATGAAATACCTAATTAAAAAGAAAAAATAAAAATTACATTTTATAAGAAACTAGAAAATTTTATATGAACTCTGTTTTCCACCTGTAGGTATTACAGGTAGAAAACAGAGTTCAGATCACCGACCGCAGGCAATGTGCCCAAAAGGCTGGCAACGTTACCTCTTTGAATAGCTAAGCTAATTCTTTGCCCTAGGTAAGCGCCAGCCCTTTGGTCACCAGTCTCAACCACCAGCCTCTTGGATAATTCTTCGAATAGAAGCCACGCCTCTGGACCCCATGGTCCTAGCGTTTTTCATTCTTTTTTTTATAATTTGATTGAATATTTTATTGTTGTTTTATAATAGGGCAGTGTGGTCGCTAAGCGACAAAGCCCTTTAAATAAATTAAAAAAAAAAAAAAAAAGGTTATCTCATGAATGTAGCAAATGGTACGGTAGACTGTCCGGAGCTTCTGGAACAGATTGGTTTGCGCACGAACAATGCGGCATTACGTAGGCCTAAGCTTTTACATGAGCCATTGGCTAGAACAAACTATAGAAAAAACTTCTTTGTCAACAGAGCAAGCAGATGTTTTAATGCAATCGCTGTCGGTAGTGCAGATATCGAAATGGAGATTGACATCTTCAATACCGCTGCTAAGCGTATGAAGCGCTTCGTTTGCGACTCTTTTTTTCAGCAGTAGTTTAGTTGGTAGTTTTTTTTTTTTTCATTTATACATGTCGTGTCTTTTTTTCTGTGTAAGTTGCATGCTCTTTTTTTTAATTATTCTAAATTTCAAACCGTTGTGTAGCGGTTACTCCGTCTACTTCATTGTTTTACTCAATCCAGTAACTATAAGTGGAAACTTTTAATTAGCCTTATGTATCTATCCTCTTTTTCGTATCCAATTTTTAGCTGTAAGTTTTCCTAAGAAAATCAAAATAAAATAAAAATAAAAGATAGTATTATAATTTCCCAAATAGAGGTAAGAAACCTGCGCAACAAAGAGTTTCCCAAGGTTCTGTAATTTCTAGGTCTGACAAGCATGAAGCCCTTCCCTTGATGCATGCAGTGCAGTGAGGGTAAGGGCCACTTTCAACTGACCGTGTAAGTTTCGTGTTTCTTCGGGGTCAGTGCGCACGTCGAATAGCTCCCACTGAGGTCTGTAGTAATAGTCACGCAGGGTCTTGTACCAAGGTAGGGGTTGCTTGCTGAGTGTACGGTTCAGAATGTCCTGAAAATTGGAGTCCGGTTAATGTACGGCCAGATGATGTACCTACACACAGTTAAAACGATGCCACTTTTTTCCACTTGAAAATTGTTAAGGCATAAGTACCTACACTGTAGCAGTTACATATTTTGATTATATTTTTTTTTCTAGCGATGGATAATAATTGCTCTGAAGAGGATAACGTCTTTGATTTTCTTGTAAAAAAAGCAGCCAAGTGCGAGTCGGACTCGCCCATAAAGAGTTCCGTAGCATCAAGTAACATAATCAAAGGTTGTTGTAGTTCGTCGAAAAGTAAATTGCGGATTACGATTTATGACGTATAAAAAAAACTACTAACTAGATCTCGTTCAAACCAAATATCGTTTGAAAGTTTGCATAGTAATGTACAACATAATTATATTTTTTTTAGTTTTATCATTCTCTTATTTTAGAAGTTAGAGGGGGGGGGACCAACTTTTTTCCATTTTGGAAGTGTCTCTCGCGCAAACTATTCAGTTTAGAAAAAAACGATATTAGAAACCTCAACATCATTTTTGAAGACCTATTTGTAGATACCCCACACGTATGGGTTCGATGAAAAAATTTTTTTTGAGTTTCAGTTTCAAGTATGGGGACCCCCAAAATTCATAGTTTTTTTTCTATTTTTGTGTAAAAATCTTAATGCGGTTCACAGAATACATCTACTTGCCAAGTTTCATCAGTCTAGCTCTTACGGTTTCGGAGAAAAATGGCTGTGACATACGGACGGACAGACAGACAGACAGACAGACAGACATGACGAATCTATAAGGGTTCCGTTTTTGCCATTTGGCTACGTAACCCTAAAAAACATTATCTGGCACTGTGGCAGCCGCTGCCGTGGTACGCTCGCTCTGCTCGCTCGCCTTGTGCGTAATTTTTATGTTCTAACATAACCTAGCCAATCCTAGTCGGATTCGCCTTTTATAGTGTCAAGGAGAGTACCTATAAGTATCTAGTGCCAGAACAAAAAAGTGAAAATCCATGTTTGGATTGCTACAGTTTACATGTGGCTTAATGTACAATAACAGCTGTTAACAGCTGTATAACAGCTGTATAACAGCTGTTAACAGCTGTTAACAGCTGTTCTGAAAGCGGAAGTTATAGCTGGTGTAAAATCAGATCACTTTGCACAATTTATAGTAATAAATGATTTAAGTAACCAATCTGATAAGCTTTGTGATATGTATTACGTTAACAAGAGAATAGTTAATCAAAATTCCTTAAATCTACTTAGGTAAGGTATACAAAATGAATTCTTAAACTGTCAACTGTTTAATTTCGATGATTTTTTTGTATCTTTTCTAAGAGTACTAAATGGAGCTATGCCCTTATAAACTATTTGTAAGAAAGTGAGAAAGTCGTTCAACGATTGGGCGACGGTGGGTCTTAGAGTCTCTCAAGGTAATATGAAAAAACTTTATTATTTACTGTCAGTTACAAACGATGAAAGTCTTAGAAGTTATTTGAGTAATTATAGCAAAATTTTTAAAATTGTTGAACAATGGCAAAAAAAATGCATATCCGAAACAAAGTACTGGCTTCCAAAAATATTATTAAATCTACTTGGAACATTATAAAGACAGAAACAGGGAAAGGCTCTACAAACCATAAGACAACAATAGAACATATAAAAGGCTTTCATGATGAAATTCTTAAGACACCCTCTGAAATCGCCAATCATTTCAATGATTTTTTTGCCCAAATAGCAACAACATTAACCAAGATTTGATGAAGTCTGAAAGTAAATCTTATAAATTTATCAACGAATTTACACGACCTAATTCAAATTCATTTGTTCTAAATGATATCACCCCGTCTGGTGTCATACATATAATTAATCAATTAAAATGTAAAAATTCATGTGACCTTTGGGATGTATCATCGTCTCTAATAAAAAATGTAAAAAATGAAATAGCTTTACCTCTGGCCATTGTTATAAATAAATGTATTCACAGTGGCCATTTTCCAGACGCGCTAAAATTGGCAAAGGTGATTCCACTCTACAAAAAGGCGTCTCATTTTGACGCAAATAATTATAGACCGATTTCTGTTTTGCCAATTTTTAGTAAAATATTTGAAAAATATATTTCAAATGAACTTTACAAGTTTATAGAGAAAAACTCCATTTTAAATGATAGGCAGTATGGATTCCGTCAAAATAAAAATACCAGCCAGGCGATAGCTTCTTTGATAGACAAAGTTTTATGGGATCTAGATAGCTGTAAAAATACATACGGTCTTTTTTGCGATTTATCAAAAGCTTTTGATTGTGTCTGCCATAAAATTCTTTTGCTAAAGCTGGAACATTACGGTGTCAGGGATAAAGAACTTCAAATTTTTATGTCATATTTAGAAAATAGGAAGCAAGTCTAGAAATGTAATGGGCAAATGTCAAACGCAAATAATATAACGATGGGAGTTCCACAAGGATCTATTTTAGGGCCCCTATTATTTATACTGTACATAAATGATATTGTAGTTTGTGTTGAAAATGAGATGGATATAGTCCTATTCGCCGATGACACGACGGTGATAATAAGTGATAAAAATAAAACCAACTTATGTTTAAAATTAAACAAGCTTATTAGTAATTTTAAGGACTGGTTCAGTGCCAATAATCTGTTACTTAATTTAGAGAAAACCAACATTGTAAGATTTTTCTTAGGACATAATGGACATAATGATGAAATAATACAAAATACAATTGATAAACACTTTTTGACTACTCTTGACAATATTAAGTTTTTAGGTATAGATATTGACAGCAAATTAATATGGGATAAACATATTGACACTCTCGTCGGGAGACTAAAATCAGCCGTATACGCAATAAAAACAATTAGACAGCTTAGCGATGTAAAAACTGCAAAAACTGTTTATCATGCATATTTTCATTCCATCATGACATATGGTATTCTGGCATGGGGAAATGCCTCCCAGTCGAACAGAATTTTCATATTGCAAAAAAGAGCAATACGTTCGATTTTGCATCTGGAATCATGCCGACAAAAATTTAGGCAACTACAAATTATGACCATGGTTGGAGAGTTTGTGTTTCAGAATCTTATGTACGTCAAATTAAATATTGATAAGTTCAATTTTAAAACTGACATCCATCATTATAATACTAGAAATAAAAATAACCTTTCTCTTCCAAAACACAGACTAAGCAAAATTGGAAAAAGCTTTTTATGTGTATGTGTTATGCTTTACAATAAATTGTCACATGACCTGAGAAATTCAAGTCATGACTGTTTTAGTGTTAAGGTTAGGGAATTATTAATGACCAAATCTTATTATACTCTTGACGAAGCACTCGCTGATGATTTAAACACGCCATAAATGTATGGTTTACAATATTTTGTACTGTTTTTATTATTTTGTTGTTGTTGGTATTCTTTGTAATAGTTTATTTTTTATTATCAAAATTGTGATTATTTTGACTTTTCCAAGTGTACCATGTTATCTTACTGGAATAAAATAAATGAAACTGAAACTGAAACTAACTGACCATCGTATTAACGGGGTGTACGGATGATTTGCATTATCGTCTCCCGAAAATTGGATACATCTTAGTAGGGTTTTACCTATGTATGTAATTGGAGAACGAAAACCTGTTGTGCTGACCCCACATGAAGTGGGATGAGGACAAAAAGATGATGATGACCTATGTAATAATTGAAAATTCTACCAGCATTTTCAGATATTTTTTTTTTGTGGATTGGCGCGCAGTATGAAATTCTCATACAATTTGGAAGTTACTTATTTGGATGACACCTTTATAAAGTGTACCTATACCACACATACTGTAGGTAGAACATCGTTTTGATTGATCTAGTAGGGTTCAGCCAGCGTTTGCAATGTAAGCGCAAAAATGTGTTAATTTACGACATCACATTAGAAATCTCTAAAATTATCAGGGTCTTCCTACTATTATCATGCATGTATCATACATATTAAACCTTCCTCTTAAATCACTATAGGTACCTATCTATTAAAACACCAGTTGCTTAGTTTTAGAGAACTCTAAAAGCATAGGTACCTACATAGGGGTAGACAGACAGCGGGCTACTTTGTTTTAATATGTAGTGCTACTATATTGTTCCCTATTCTATGATAATATTAACTCACCTGGAAAGTAGGAGAAACGTATAGATCTTGGTCGATTGGAAAAGGCATTGCATAATTGAGGTTATGGATCAGCTTGTATCGACGCGTGCGTATAGCTCGCATGGGGTAATACATTGTCACTTCATGATGTGTCTGAGACGCAAACACTGCATCATCTTGTGAGGGTGGGGGTTCTGAGAAAATAAATGTATACCTACTGTGATAACGCTGACAAGAAACCACATGCAAACTCATCTAAATTTCTAGCGATAATTTTGAATTATTGTTGAACCTACCTTTTTCTAAAATAGGCATCAAGCTCTTTGGTTTATCTTGCCATAACTCGATATCATTGCTTTCAACATTTTCCTGCGCAATTTTGAACCAGTCTAGTACAGTCGGCATTATATCCAGTAAACTAGCCATAGTACCCGACGCCTGATTCCTTCTAGCAGCAGCTTCTGGTGAAACTATAATGAGGGGCTCTCTCAGCCCAGGGTCGTAAAGGTTAGTGCGGCCTGACGGAAACGGTATACCGTTGTCAGACGAGTAGATGACCAGCGTGTCATTTAGATGACCTGCTGCTTCAAGTTCTTTCAGAACTAGAGCTACTCCTAAAATAAAGTGACGATCTATTAGTGAGGCAGACAATTGCAGATTGTGTTGAACAAGTATAAAAATAGACCAGAAAAAAAGCAGCCAAGTGCGAGTCGGACTCGCCCATGAAGGGTTCCGTAATCCGTAGCATCAAGTAACATAATATAAAGGTTCTTGTAGTTCGTCGAAAGGTAAATTGCGGTTTACGATTCATGACGTATAAATAAAAAACTACTGACTAGATCTCGTTCAAACCAAATATCGTTGGAAGTTTGCATAGTAATGTACAATATAAATTTTTTTTAGTTTTATCATTCTCTTATTTTAGAAGTTAGAGCCCCCCCCCCCCCCTCCAACCAACTTTTTTCCACTTTGGAAGAGTCTCTCGCAAAAAACTATTAAGTTTAGAAAAAAACGATATAAGAAACCTCAACATCATTTTTGAAGACCTATTCATAGATACCCCACACGTATGGGTTCGATGAAAAAATTTTTTTGAATTCCAGTTTAAGGTATGGGGACCCCCAAAATTTATAGTTTTTTTTCTATTTTATAACGCTTTTATTAGCTTCACCTGTATGTATGTATGTATGTATGTATGTATGTATGTATGTAACCGACCCCTTTGAGCTCGATTTTGTCCTACTTTGAACGATCAGATTTGATTCAAACTTTGCACACCTGTCAAAGGTCGATGACAATGCAATAATATGAAAAAAAAATAAAAAAAAATGAAAAGAAATAAAAAAAAATAAAAAAAAACCTACTTTGAACGATCAGATTTAATTTAAACTTTGCACACCTGTCAAAGGTCGATAACAATGCAATAATAATTTGAAAAAAAAAAAGAAAAAAAAAATGAAAAAAAAAAAAAAAAAACCTACTTTGAACTATCAGATTTGATTCAAACTTTGCACACCTGTCAAAGGTCGATGACAATGCAATAATATGAAAAAAAAATATGAAAAAAAAAACTAAAAAGTAAAAAATAAATTATAGTTTAAAAAACTAAAAAAAAACGCTTTTATAACTAATTGAACTAAAAAGTTAAAAATAAAACTGTAACGATCAATTGAAATTTTATATTATTGTACAAAAAGCGTGGGGGGCTTGATTTTGATTGTTGTAAATATTTTATCAATAGTTTATTATTATCTGAAGTTATTATAAAAAGCACCCCACGCTTTTTGTACAATAATATAAAATTTCAATTGATCGTTACAGTTTTATTTTTAACTTTTTAGTTCAATTAGTTATAAAAGCGTTTTTTTTTAGTTTTTTAAACTATAATTTATTTGTGTAAAAATCTTAATCGGTTCACAGAATACATCTACTCGCCAAGTTTCATCAGTCTAGCTCTTACAGTTTCGGAGAAAAATGGCTGTGACATACGGACGGACAGACAGACAGACAGACAGACAAACAGACATGACGAATCTATAAGGGTTCCGTTTTTGCCATTTGGCTACGGAACCCTAAAAATGCATTTTCGGATTTCCAGGAATAAATTACCTTGGTCAAGTCTCGACATTGTTGTGTATTGAGCTGCTATGTCTCTTCTAGCAGATTCGGTATCCTAAAACATTTAGGCAATGTCGAGGTCATTGTTGATTGAACAACCCTTAGTGATAACATCAAGATGAAAGTGGTTAGGTAGGTAGGTATACCTGAACATGGTAGGGTAGTTGCACCTCGTCCCACTGGTAGTACCAAGGCTGCCAGTCGGGGATGCGGCCCATGCCAGGCTCTCCTGAACCGAAGCGCTCGCAAAACGTACCGAACTGCGGTTCCGTGTGACCGCAGCGGTGCGGGTCATGGAAACCCACATACAGAAAAAAAGGCCTGACAAAATAATAACTAGAAAATACACGCCTAAATAAATACTAAACATTAAGTAATAGTAGTAGTCAAAGTCAAAATTGTTTATATTCAGGTAGGTATATCTTAAGGATCACTTTGAAACGTCTTGAGTGAGTTTATTGGTGCTCTACGCGACCAAGCGTAGTAAGGTAGCATTGAGTGTAATTATTTGTTTTAAACTACTTGTATTGTGCTCATTTTAAGTTAGAGAAGCTGTTTGTTTTCTATGAATAAAATAAACGAGTTAAAGAAAGACAAACTCACTTATCCTCTTTCCGTGCGTTGTCTAGGAACTGTCGAGTAAGCAGTTTGATGTGAGTGATATTGCGTCCCACCTGGTTAATGTGATTGTTTTCCTCTGTTTGCTCAAAGTTGAAGCGATACGTATCGGCTGGACCCACGTGCTTCTTGCCAATAATGCCTGTAACATGAATATTGACTGGCAGTTATAAATTATGGTCAAGCTAGAGCTAAGCTAAGCTAAAGCCATCTCTGCTGACAGAGCTTAAACTGGCCTCCTTTATGGCCTCCGCTTTATGGGCTTGGCGGCTGCTAGAGCTCGACCAACTCGAACCAATAAGTTTAGGGTTTAATAGTTTGGCAAGAAGATCACCAAAGCATGGAAACGCTTAGATGAAAATGCCCCGAGGAGTTACCCATCCAAAAGTTCCCTGCACTTAACGTTACTTCACTTATTTAATCTGTAAGCACTTCGCAAGCTAATATATTATTTACCTACTTACCTGTGTAGATCCCCTGGTCGCGCAATACATTAGGCAGGCTAGAGAAATCTTCAAAAGAGTTAAAGTGGTGCACTCCTTGATGCAGGCCATACATGCCATTCTGGTGGCTTGGCGTGCCCGTCAATAATGCCGCACGGCTGTAGCACAAATTTTTTTTTTAAGTTAGGATATCCCTATAAATTTATAAGATTTAACAGCCAACTTAGGTATAGGTAGCGGCACGTAACTTTAGCGCTGACCGTTATTGCGCAGAAGTCAAAATTAAGGTACCTGAGGGGGGCTAGCGAGATGAAGGGCGGGCGTGCGTAGCGCCGCGGATACAGCACCTCACGCACATCCAGTGTAATGTCGCGTTCTCAATTGTATTATTGTTGACGAATAATGCTTTCCTTTTTCTACTCCCCCTAAACTTGTTAATAGTTATGTCTTAGATGCCTAGTAATAAATCTTTGGACATTGGCAACTATTAATTAAAGTAAGTGTAGCGTTACCATTGTAAACATGGCTAGCTCCATGCATATTGTTTATGTTACTAAAGCTTATAAAAGCTTGACCGAGTGACGAATTCGACACTCTATCGTAAGACAGTCTATCGGTACACTCGGCGTAACACACTCTACTGTAACACTCTCCTAGTTCAGACATGCTAGCTAACTGTAATAATTATTCGTTTTATGTTTAATTAAAAGAACACATTCAAAAATAAATTTTATTATTTAGCAAACATCTTCCACTAAATATACGGAGATCAAAAAGCTAAATTGGTGACCCCGACGTGATCATTTTTTCTGGTTTAAATTCACGTATTATGTGATAACCAGTAAAAGTGTACTAATTAAACGTGAAAGTGCAAGTGACTATTTTAAATTAAATTCAGTGGTTTGTGCCAAGTAGTAGTTTTACAATGACTACCACCTCCGATCACACCGAGCTTAACATGGAGCCTGGATCGGAGGGCGCGGCGTACGCAGCGCAGGCGCAGCCATCCACCGACAGCCTCATCACTGCTGTCACCATCAGCTCCAGGATATCCACCTTCTGGACCAACCAGCCGCGACTCTGGTTCCACCAATTCGATGCCATAGTCGCGCCACAGAAAGCAGGTGACTTGCACAAGTATCAGTTAGTTATAGCTAAGCTGGGTAGGGACGAGTTAGCGCAAGTAAGCGACATTTTAGAGAACCCACCCACAGACCATAAGTATGACTGTATAAAGGCCCGCCTCATATCAGCTTACGAAGAGTCGGAGACCAAGCAGCTCCAAAATCTGCTCACGGAAATCGAACTCGGCGACCAAAAACCTTCGCAACTACTGCGGCGGATGCGCGAGTTAGGTCGCAACAAAGTACCAGAATCTACTCTCAAAATATTATGGGTGAACAGACTACCACAAAGTGTCCGGCCCGTAATCACTGCATGCGACACGGTTGACCTTGAGCAGGCGGCCAATATTGCCGATAAAATTATAGAAACTATGAGACCTGCGGATGTGTTCCAACTCCAAACACCATCATCATCATCATCATCGACGTCTGTAACAGAGCAGCTAAAAAAATTAACGCTCGAATTAACCGCTTTGAAAAATAAATTCAACCAAATAGATAACGAGCGGCGAGAAGGCGGTCGATCAAAGGAGCGTAATACTCGTAGTACCAGCAGATCACATTCACGCGGTAAAGGTAATTTCATCAAATATCAGAATCAAACTGCTGTTCCTGGTGACAGCGACTTCAAATGCTACTACCATTTCATATATGAAGATAAAGCCACCAAATGTGGTCACGACCAATGTTGCAAGAAAAGGTCGTTAAACTAGAACAGGCTACTAATGCGGCGAGTTTAGTTGCCGATCACACATATCGCCTCAGTGTTACGGATTATAAGTACGGCTACCGTTTTTTAATTGATACCGGTGCCGACGTATCCGTACTTGCGTGCAAAAAACGCCCAAACCAACAACCAGACGACTATACACTATATGCTGCGAATGGAACGCCAATATCAACATATGGAGTGAAAACATTAACTCTAGATCTTGGCCTCCGGCGCCCAATGCGTTGGACATTCATTCTAGCAGACGTACAACGGTCAATCATCGGAGCAGATTTCCTAGTCAAAAATCAACTATTAGTTGACCTACACGGCAGAAAACTAATAGATAAGCTGACCAACATTTCCAAGAATATACAAGCTATTTCGGATAATTTCCCTACCATTAAAGTCGTCAATACCACAGATAAATACCATACACTACTGTTGCGGTATCCTGATATAACTTAACTAGAATCATTCAAAACGATTCCCAAACACAATGTGCAACACTATATTTGCACAAAGGGCGCATGAGAAAGCGCGACCTTTAAATCCAGCCAAATACAAAGCAGTAAAAGCAGAATTTGAACGAATGATGGAGTTGGGTATATGTAGACCATCTACTAGCCCGTGGGCAAATGCACTACACGTCGTCAATAAAAAAAACGGCGAATTACGTCCGTGCGGCGATTATCGTCGATTAAATGCAATAACAGAACCCGATAGATATCCTATACCAAGATTAATGGATTTCACATACATTTTAAGGGATAAAACAATCATGTCTAAAATTGACATACGACGCGCATACCACCACATACCCATTGCACCGGAGGACATTCCTAAATCAGCAGTAATAACCCCCTTCGGATTATTTGAATTCTTAAAAATGAATTATGGTTTACGCAATGGGGCGCAAAGCTTTCAACGCTTCATAAACAACGTCATGAAAGACACAAGAAATACTTTCTGCTATTTAGACGATATATTAGTCGCCTCCGAAAACGAGGAAACGCATTTAAAAGATCTTGATGAAATATTCAAACGACTAAATAAATTCGGCATAACAATAAACAGCGGAAAATGTGAGTTTGGCAAAAAAGAACTACTATTCCTCGGCTACCACGTCAGCTGCAATGGTATCAAACCGAACCAAGAAAAGGTAAATGCCATAACAGACTATTCGCAACCCGAAACTATCCAGGAACTAAGACGATTTCTTGGACTCATCAACTTTTACAGAAGCAGTATTCCTAAAGCAGCCGAAGTACAATCTGTGTTAGAAAAATACTTACACAATTCTAAGAAGAACGATAAAACTAAAATCGTGTGGACACCAGAAGCCATAGACGCGTTCAACAAATGTAAACAATTGGTAAGCGAAGCGGTACTACTAGCCCATCCAGATTCGTCAGCAAGTTTAGTGCTAATGACTGATGCTTCAGACAGCTGCATGGGAGCCGCACTACACCAATCAATCAACGGCGCACTTCAACCACTAGGTTTTTATTCAAAAAAACTCACTACAGCTCAAACTAAATACAGTACCTACGACAGAGAACTTTTAGCGATCTTCATGGGTATTAAGCATTTTCGTTATTTCATAGAAGGACGAAATGTTACAGTAGTGACCGACCATAAACCTCTTACTTTCGCCCTAACAAAAAAAGAGTCGAAATCCGATTCACCAAGACGCTTACGTCAACTTGATTTTATCGCGCAATTTTGTAATGAAATAAAGTACATAAAAGGAGAAATGAATGCTGCTGCGGATTTCTTATCAAGAATAGAGGAAATCCATTTACCTGATATCTTCGATTATGAGCTGCTGTACCAGAGCCAGATCGAAGATGCAGAGTTACAGGAGTTAAAAAATAAAAATAATTTACAATTTAAATCGATTATCATGCCATACTCGGAACGAGAACTAATATTTGAAATATCAACATCGCAAGCTCGTTTATACCTACCTACAGCATTCCGAGAACAAGCTCTCTTATGTACTCATGGACTAAGCCATGCAGGAGTAACTGCAACAAGACGCCTTATTACACAACGTTATTTTTGGCCCGGCATGAACCACGATGTCGCTAAATTTGTACAAAAATGCATAAAGTGTCAAAAATGTAAAGTTCAAAGACACACAATTACACCACTTGGAGAGTTTGAAAATTCAAATCGATTTACTCATGTTCATATTGATATTATTGGACCATTGATACCCTCAGAAGACTTCACGTATTGCCTCACCATCATAGATCGTTTCACTAAATGGCCTGAAGTCATACCCATTAAGGATATCACAGCCGAAACAATAGCAAATAAATTTGTAGAGCATTGGATTTCAAGATTTGGCTGTCCAGTAAAAATAACAACTGATCAAGGTAGACAGTTCGAATCTCAACTTTTTACACAATTAACAAAAAGACTAGGCATAGAAAAAATCCACACTACAGCATATAACCCTAAAGCAAACGGACAAGTAGAGCGCATGCATCGCACACTTAAAGCATCCATTATGTCACGCTGCGACAACTCTAATCAATGGGTGAGAGAGCTACCTATGGTACTTTTAGGTCTTAGATCAACTATAAAAGAGGACATAGGATTTAGCCCAGCGCAAATGACCTTTGGAATGCCTATCCGTCTACCAGGAGATTTTTTCGTACCATCAGAAGCACATATTAATGATACTGAGTATACACGTAATTTAATGGAAACATTGGCTACAATACAATCAAGTGCAAGAAAGCAATCGGATCATAGAAAAACTTTTATACATAAGGATCTCGCAACTACGGACTACGTCTTTGTTAGAAGAGAAGTGAAAAAATCACTAACTCCACCGTATGAGGGACCCTTTAAAGTAATAGAACGGAACCCTAAATTCTATACAGTTCAAATAGGTTCTCGAAAAGTCGTTATTTCGCTAGATAGGCTCAAACCAGCTTACGCTATTAACTACACACCTAGCAACGCGACCCCAGAAACAATAGTTTCTCAGAGTCCGACACTTGTTGAAACAACAATGCCACTAAGTAACCCAAATAAAGCACCTCGGCTACCTGATGAAATGGGTCCGCCGAAATCTGATGTGACAACAACAGCTCTAGTCATAACGAGATCCGGTCGCACAGTTAAAAAGACTGTACGCTTTGATATTTGACTCTAGCTTATCAAGTGCTCACTATTACCAACAGCGAACAATATCGCGGTTATAAACAAAGATCATTCAGGACTACTCATTCACGCACTTGGGAACAAAGGGACTGGCCTATTTACAGCTACTGTACACTTCAAAAGTCAGCACCTTGTGCCAGCCGCGTAACGCACTCAGCAGGGGTGCCATGTAACCACTTGACATCGGCGGCGGTCAACAAAAAGTGTTCAAGTATAGTATAAACAGTGATTAACAATAACAAAAGTGCAGTGCGCGTTTAAGTATCTTTGTTCTAAAAAGAGACCTTTTGTTTATCAAAACATTAGCCACAGTGTACGCTATAATGACCATGAACTCTATATCACTTTAAGTATTAATATTATTAGTAGGAATCTTTTTATGAGATATTTTTTTTCAATGTTTAACTATAATCAAGTTAGTTTGTATTTGTAACAAGTTTACAAACTTTAAATTTTTATTTTATATACCTACTTTTAAAATTATGTTATAATTTTTTTTTTTATGTGGGATGTATATGTAGCGTTACCATTGTAAACATGGCTAGCTCCATGCATATTGTTTATGTTACTAAAGCTTATAAAAGCTTGACCGAGTGACGAATTCGACACTCTATCGTAAGACAGTCTATCGGTACACTCGGCGTAACACACTCTACTGTAACACTCTCCTAGTTCAGACATGCTAGCTAACTGTAATAATTATTCGTTTTATGTTTAATTAAAAGAACACATTCAAAAATAAATTTTATTATTTAGCAAACATCTTCCACTAAATATACGGAGATCAAAAAGCTAAATAAGTTTAAGTAACATTATTTTCGTGCGTCGTTTATTCTCATGTGCAGCTATCCTCCACATTTCGTTCAGCGCTAGACTTAAAATTAAAGTTTTATTATGTATATTTACAAAAAAAAAGTAATAAAGTATTATATAAGCTATCTGGTTCCCATAGTACAAGCTCTGCTTAGTTTGGGGCTAGATAGTGTTGTGTGGATTGTCCGCATTATTTATTTTTATTGCATGCGCGAGAGTACACATGTGTAGCTAAGCTATCCTCCCCGCGCCCGCGCGCCGCGTGTCACTCAGCGCTAGACTTACGTGCCGCTACATATTATATTATGTATGTACCTACCTTGGTGAACAGCTACTGACTGAAGTAAAGGCGTTGTTAAAGATTAGCCCCCGCTGCGCTAGTGCATCTATGTTTGGCGTCTGACAAATTTTATTAGCGTATGCACCGAGCTCGAAACCACCGTCGTCCGCTAAGGAATTATTAATTGAAATAAGAAAATGGCTGTGGGTAAAAGAATGGCATCTAGCTTCCTTAGCAATCCCATCAATCCCATGGCCATGCTCTTTGCCCTGACAACCTGGGTCCGGTATAAGTACGTCCTCGTCTCAAGGACAAGTACAAGTATCCGTTGCCAGAACAAAACAGCAAAAATCAATGATTGAATTTCTACAGTGTGCACGAGGCTTAACGGGGCGTATTTTGATTTTGAACCTGACATTCAGTGTGGTCGCATTGCGACAAAGTCCTTTAAATAAATAAATAATAAAAAAAAAAAAAAAAAAAAGAACCTGACATTGACATGACTGTCATTGAAGCCATCCGAAGTTGACACTTATTTGGGCTTGTTTTTGATTGAAAGGGTCACATGACAGGTCATAGGTCAACAAACTCGACTCGAATGCCTATTTTTTTTTTTTACTATTACTGTAATGAGATATGAAAACTAGACACCAAAAACGAAGAAGTGAAGTGATGTGAAAACTAGGCACTAGGCAGGCTGGAAGAAAATCAGGAGGCGGGGCCCGTCATTTATTGCATAAAAAAGTTATAAAAATCGATAAGTTACGAAATATCTAAACATACCGAGCAGTATCAAGACATTCCGTGATTTTTCCGATAACACCCTTACAGTAGAAAGCGACCACGTTATAAGTAACACGTAAACAAAACCCGGCGCACTCGTCATCCTCACTGATAACTACCTACTGTTTACTCTGACGTGTCGAGGCGAAGTGAAGGTTAGTAGTTTGCGCACAGGCCAGGCCAGTGCTCTACTTATAGGTAGACCTCTCTAAATTGGGTCCAAATTTAAAATTATTACGTACCCCGTCTCGTTACTTTCCTCGGATAATGACGAGCCGACGAAACATATTGTACCTGTTCGATGTGGACGGAACACTAACCAAGCCGCGGCAGATTATCTCTGAAGATCTGAAGAGCTTCCTTCTGGACGACGTGCAGTCGCGAGTCTCCGTAGGATTAGTCAGCGGCTCGGATTATGCTAAAATAGCTGAACAAATGGATGGAGAAGAAGTTTCAACTAAATTCGACTACGTTTTTTGCGAAAATGGAGTAGTCCAGTACAGAGGCGGTAAGCTTATAAGCTCAGAGAGCATCCTCAGTTATTTTGGTGAGGAAAAGTTACAAAAAGTTATCAATTTTGCTCTAGGATACATGTCAAATTTGGAGTTACCGGCTAAAAGAGGTAACTTCATAGAGTTTCGTTCTAGTATGATCAACATCTGTCCGGTTGGACGCTCATGCAGTCAGGCAGAGAGGGATCAGTTCTCAAAGTTTGAGGTGGAACACAAAATTAGGCAAAAATTTGTGGACGCACTACAAACAAAGTTCAAGGACAGCGGCTTGAAATTTGCTCTTGGTGGACAAATCAGTGTGGATGTGTTTCCGGAAGGGTGGGACAAGACATTTTGCCTGAACCATATAGCTGGTCAAAATTATGAGGAGATCCATTTCTTTGGAGATAAGACTGACCATGGGGGCAATGATCATGAGATCTACAATGACTCTAGAGTTATAGGACACAAAGTGACCTCTCCACAGGACACTATAGAACAGATCAGAAAGTGCTTAAGTTTATAATGATTGGTCCAAAATGTACAGACTGTGTAACCCCTTTATTCATAATGTCTGACACATTTTAGCAGCTCGCTAAAAGTCACGGCATGTGATATGATGGCAACAGACTTAGCAGCTTGCTAAGCTAAAATACTGTTATAAAACCATTATGAATATGAGCATTGGTTATTATTATACTATCAGATTTAAGAGTTTTATTTGTATCTATTAAATAATTGTGATGTACCTACCACTTTAAGCAATTAACAAGTTCATTTAGTATTGTCCTCTTAACCATGTGATTTAACCAGAATATTTGATGCCTGGCTGGTATGCCAATATTTGGTGTTGCAAATTAGTATAGGTTTCAGAATTTGTGACAATCTGGTTCAGAGTTTTTGGCCAAAAACTCAAGAACCAGATTGTCACACATTATGAAAACTATAACAATCTGGGTCACTACTATATCACTAAATATTGGCATACTAGCCAGGCTTAAATTGTCAGGCCACATGGTCAAGAGGTCAATCATTTTGTGGGCAAGCCTGTTGGTTCACCAGTTAGTATAGTAGGTAAACATTATGTAAGTACTTGACCTTGTTGTACTTTGTTATTCCACCACACGTACCTACTCACCAATAAGTTGATAGTAGAGTATCTTGTATTACATATAAAACCAACTGTTATCATCTATATTTACTGTTATGTACATATTTAAATACTGCACTGAAGCCAACTCTAACATGAGTTATGATGAAATGCTTTAAAACCACTTGAAATGGAAAATAAACAAAGTTTTAAAAATGACCAACATGCTGTATAATTTAAAAAAAATTACAAAAAATAATTGTGATTTGTCACTAATGGAATAGTTATAATATAAAAGCATCACTGTTACTTCACACCTACTGGAATTACAAATGTTATTAATAACATTGTTTTTTTGTATTCTTAGGGCTATGGTCTTATAGACACAATAATTTCGTCTGCATGAATCCATGCAGTGTTAATGCCCCTCATACATAGGTTTTCTCTTTTCAATGAAAGATATCATTCCTTCCTGCCTATCCTTTGTGGGAACATTTACTTCGTAGAACTTCTGTTCCAACTCATAGCCTTCCTGGATGCTGCCTTGAATGCCCTGGTTGACAGCCTGCTTGGCGCAGCGGAGTGCTATCGGAGCATTAGGTATTATTTCCCGGGCTAGATCCAGTGCTTTCTCGTAAGCTGCATTTTTAGCACTATTCTGTGGAACGGCATGGTTCACAATACCTGTGAAAGAAAAAAATAAATCATCTAAAATGTTTGTTTAGCCAACCTAATTGATGCTTAATTACCAAGCTAATTAGCAAGTTATTGATTAAAATCTCCTCCCTTATTGAGTAGGAGAGTTTAATCAATAACTATTACAATAATTTCACTCAAAAATGTACACTAAATTATTATACATATAGGTAAGTACAAGTAGGTTCTTACCTAATTCTTTGGCTTCTTTACCACTGACAACCCTGGATGTGAATATAAGCTCCTTGGCAATATTGAGATTGACGGCTCGAGGCAGCCTCTGAGTGCCACCCGCCCCGGGGATGAGGCCCCGTCCTGTCTCCACAAGCCCCAGCTTAGCCGTGTCTGCAGCTACCCTGATGTCGCAGGCGAGCGCCAGTTCCAGGCCGCCACCTACAGCCACCCCCTCCACCGCAGCTATCGTAGGCATTGGCAGGTCTTCTATTTCTATGAATGTTCCCCTCAGACCACGCACAAATTGACATACTTCTTCATCTGTCATTTGGAACCGTTCCTTCAGATTCGCCCCTAAAATCAGGAAGGACATTAATTATTATTGTGAGCAACAAAAGCAAGCATTATTTAGGCTAATGTTGGGAGATTTGCCTTAAAATTTTTGAACAAGAATTTCCAAGGGTTTTCAGAAAACTAGAACTGTGTCATCTCAACTTCTGTAAGAGCTCACTGACAGTAGACTCACCAGCACAGAAGATCCCAGGCACAAGGCTATGCAGTATGATAACAGACAACTTGGTGTCCTCTCTAATAATCTGGTTGACCTCCCTCATGGCGTCGACCAGCTCATGGCCTAGCGCATTCCGGTCCTTGGGGCTGTTGAGGCCGTACAGGGCGATCCCGCGCTCGGCGCCCGTCAACCTTTGGAACACGACGGGACCGACATTCTCCGTTCGATGTTGCGTTTGTGTCGACACCAAACGAATATTCGCAACGATTGACCTTAATTTAGTCAGTTGATTGAATTTAGTCACTTTGATCACCATGTTTGTACTTGGGCAGCTTACACCTTACTAAATGAATTTAGTAAGTTAATAACTTAAAATAATAACTATCTGGTGACAATTTACTAGGATATCTAACCTATCATCCTTATCTTTTCGTTGATTTTAACGAGAACGAGATAAAACTAATAAAATAAACACAACAGAAATGAAATGCCTACCGCCTGCCTCCAATGAGTATTTAGCGCGGGCGCGGGTCCGGTTAATTTACGTCCAGTTATTGTACAGCATGTTTTTGTACACCATGTTAAAACGAAACCTTTTTTCGTTTTTTGGATTCGTTTTATCCTGCCGTACAATAACTGGCTGCGAATTAACTAGGTGCACAAAATGGTCACGTGATATTATTGTACAGCATGTTAATGTTGAGTGAATTGTCCAGAATATTTATTTATTTATTTATAATTGGATGCCATTAGCCCGTGCACACTGAGGCAATTCAATTATTTTTTATTTTTTGTAGGTAATGGATACTGCTTCTTAAGAGAATAATCCTTTGGGGTAAATGTAAACAAACATTTTCTGGCACTGCGGCAGCCGCTGCCGCGGCACGCTCGCTTTGCTCGCTCACCTTGTGCGTTATTTTTATGTTCTAACATAACCTAACCTATCCAAGTCGGATCCGCCCTATAAAGTCTCAAGAACAAGTACAATTATCCGCTGCCAGAACAAAACAGCAAAAATCAATATTGAATTGCTACAGTGTGCACGAGGCTTAACTGGCATCGTAATAACGGGGCGTACAATAACAAACGTGACGACATTGTACAGCATGTTATTTCGCGACCTTTTATTGTACGCCCCGTTAATCCAAACCCTGGCATCGTAATAACGGTGTGTACATTAACCTGCTGTACATTATCCTTCTGTGCAATAACGGGCGGGTCGTACATTATTGCCTCCCGTATTTTAACCAACATTGCTCGAAGTGCTAACAGAACAGTTGGAATTAAAGTGTATTGTGATATTCTCATTTGATCGAAAATGTTTCAGATGGTTTTGGAAAAAATGGCCCGACCGACGGTAGGGCCGACTTGTGACTGACGACTTGACGAAAAAGTATTTTATCTATTTATTTTATCCGAACGACACTGGCAAAATTGAATCGAAATGGACAGATGCCATTCATTATGAAGAAAAAGAGTATCTAATCGGCGCTCATAGATTTACGCAATATTCATCACGGCATGTTTATCAAAACTTTTTTTTAATTTTTGATTGTACTTTCTGGGTTAAAGTTTTCTGTAATATTCCACTATCTTTGTTCATCTTCTTTCTTTATTCTTTCTTTGTAAGCTTAATTACGTTTAATCTCACTGCATTTATCTATCATCGAATTTTAATTAAAGCTTTCATCATTTTCTAATAATAAGTTGATGATACACACTAGCAAACATTTAGCAAACATTTTTTTTACGGAAGTCAAATCTTCTCCTACCTTGGCATCTACCGGATGCAATTAGGTAAAAAAATAAAAAATGGGCGGTTCTTACGACAGGGATAGGGTGATGATGATGTTAGATTTCGTGACTCTAAGATATTTTCGAATTACAGATACGCTAGTAGTTACTATGATGACACGGTAACGTCACAGAATAGATAATAGTTAGTATCAAGCATCTTACGGCGTTTTTCGTGACTGTACTATACATACCTATTATGCTTCGGCTACATTAGCGGGCGAAGATTCGTGTCGCGTTGGCGCGACAAAAACATCGTGTTCGGGTATAGGCGATGTTCTTGTCTACATTAAGGCGGGCGAAGATTCGTGTCGAGTTGACGCGATGCATCGTGCTGGATTGTGACTTAATCGATTTCTTAATTTTATTGAGATGGGCTCTGTAGTATGCCATCATCATCATCATCCACAGCCTGACTTCACCCACTGCTGGTATAGGCCTCCCTTAGTTTGTGCCATCTACCTCAATCCTGTGCCAGTCTAAACCATTGCCACCAATGAATCTTTTTTCTTCTTCATTTCTTCTACTGTGGTAGGCCAACTGAGCATATTTTTAATTCGAATCCACGCATCATGTACCAAGTGTTTCTTTTAATGGTTGGGGTCACTAGGATTCTATATAATACTCTCAGTTTCATAAAATTGAATGAATTCTAACACTTTTTGGTTACTCCACTCCATAGTGTAAAAAAAAAAATGCACGTCCGTCTCGCTTCAAAGTCTGGATAACACTGAAATGACGTAGATGTAGCCACCTAAGCGAATATTGTCGCGACAAATCCCTTTGATTCGCGCCAGTTTACCGACAGATCCCCGATACTACATCGTCTTCGTCCGAATACAACGCGAAGACACGATGTACCCGGCCACATTCATCGCGTTAACACGAATATTCGCCGTAGCCCGCTAATGTAGCCCTAGCATTATAGATTTTATGAACTAGCGGCCGCCCGCGGCAGGCTTTGCCCGCTTAGTAGTGGTCATTGCTAACATCCATCCTGTGGAATGTTTGTTTTATTTACCTACATGATTTTGTAGATCTACTGCATAATTAGTTAGGTATTATGAATAAGGTAGGCAAGGCACTGAGGGCTGATTTCCGCAAGGCTTCTAGTGGGCCCTTTTTGCGTGGCGCTTGACACCAACGTGTTGCTCGAACTTTCACGCCGGTTTCCTCACGATGTTTTACTGGCATAGTGCACACACATTTTTCTACTGAAAAACTACTTGGTACACGACTGGATTTGAACCTACGACCTTAGGCGGATCGGACGGCGGGTCCGCTACGTCTAGACCAGTGCTCTCTGCCAACGAGCTTACCTGATGGTGGATTCAGAGGAGCTGGTAATCATTATAATCATATAATGTAGGTAGGCATTCTGTGTGAAAATGGGACTTCTCAGCAAATAGGTAGGTATGTACTTATAGGTACTTAGGTAGGTAACTTATCATCATCATTATTATTAAAAGCCTGTTGTGTCCCACTGCAGGGCAAATACCTCTTTTCCTTCTCTCCATTCATCTCTTGTTTGGGCTACTGTGGATCATCATCATTATTATAAATTGTACAGATTTGTATTTTTGTAATGAATAAACTCAAAAACTACTGGACTGATAAATTTATTCTGCCACTATAATGCTGAATTATCCCTGAATAACATTATACCTAGTTCAATCAAATTAAACCTACAGGATATGAGTCTCTTTCACCAATAACTCTGCATCTGCACTGTAGTTTAGTAACTACTGAGTAGTTCAACAGGTGGTACAAATGAAATGAAATATATTTATTTGCAAGAAGTATGGTACAATTATTAGGTCCCAGCTTCCTCATCCCCTTTTTGAAGGCGAAGTAGCATTTAAGCTGAGTGAGGACCATTTTGGCTCATAAACAAATACTTATAAGTATACCTAATTGGATACTGTCGGCACCCTTTTCAGCAATAGAACTAGGATTATGTGTGTACCTATTTCTTTCTATGTGTTTCTGTACCTACGTGTTCTATGTTTTATTTTCTCTTATGATTTATTGTGTAGCGGTACCTTTACTCAATGTTCTTCTCTTTCTGTGGTTTTATTTTCTTTAGTTGTGTTTTTTGAGCCAAATAAAAAAATTAATAACAATAATCAATTCAGAATAATAATTCTTAAGAAAATGGAATACAATTTATATGAAATCTTTAACGCTATAAAAACATTGATACAACATTGTAGATATCTTTAGTAGGTAGTTACTTCATCACACACATTTATCTAGTTACTTTATTCACAATCTGACTTCACATACTTTTGGCAGGGTTTTAAACACACATCACAGACCCACTAAAGTCTGGTCTACCACTTTCTTGTGCTAAGTTTGACACAATATATCTTCAGCCCACTGAAGATGAAAGCCCACGAGGTGGCTGGCAGAGGTGTCCAGCCCTGAAGAATTAAAAGTTCTTCTCATTAGTGATGACTGCCCAGTTCTAACTATGCGTAGGAGTTGCATAGGAGCGGTTGGTTCCCACCGCTGCTGGAGGCGTTGGAGTCGTCTGTGTTGTAGGAAATGGTAAATACTCTTCAAATGATAATAATAAGACAGATCATTAATTACTGATGCTGTTCCAGCCATCGCATTTCTGTCCTATTTAATATTCCGGATGATTTTAGTAGCTCGTATCTCGAAATAGCCTAGCAAGAATTATAGAACAGTAGCAAGCAGAAGCAAGCATGACATTGACCTCTTGACATTTGACAGTTGAGATGTCAGTTTTGACAGTTGAAATATAAGATTTACGCACACAAATGTAGATATACATACTTATACATAAACCATAGAAATCTGCTTCTTCTTTTTTCGTGAAAATAAGATCGGCCGTATTTATTTCTTTCATCTATTTTATTGTGTTTGGTGCTCTGAACTATTTGGACTGCGTTTTTTTCTCCAGAATGTCTTCAGAGTTCTACAGCTGCGACCTTGATCCTGAAACAAACACAAGCCTCACCATTTATTTGTTCAAGAACGTTCAAAATGTGGAAGCTATACGAAACAATGTGATGAAGGGTAGCTGGAGTTGTGCCATTATAAAAGCAAGCCTTATCATAGACCCCTTCCAAGTGGCTGTGGCCGCGAACCGCGCTGCTGTCGCACACAAATACAACACGATGGTAACTCGGACCATTTATGCAGAAATCCTTTACAATTTGTCACTTACAAAAAAAATATCACAAAGCTTAATTAAATTTGGTGTTGAGAAAGATCAAGAGCTACTGGTGTGTTTCCTCACAACTCCAGAGGTAGACGACAGTGCGCACATACTCTCTCAGATCAAAGGCGAGCGATGTTCCATCAGCGAGCTCGGCCTCTACACGCGAGAACCCGATGTAAAGCAAATCTATAAGTTGAATAACTACAAATGCAAAGATAGTCTGCTAGATGTAGTGGTCACCAGAATGGTAACTAAAAGCTTTGTCTCTCACTAGGAAATAGTACAAATAAAACCCAGAAAGTACTTTTGAACCTCATTTTATTTAACAACAACAGTATTATTGTAAAATTTATATTACATTACGTAAAAGCGAATCAAACATTTTATTGAAAAATGCAATTAAGTTTACAAATAAATAATCAATTGGCATTAATTGCAATTTGTTCATTACAATTAATAATTTTATTGTAATTATAATCTATCATGGTGTCATTGATTAGAGACGTGGGTCAGTCCGTCAGTCCACTCTACAAGGCACCAGTTTTTACATATAGGTGTTAATAAGTACCTATATACCTATTGTTTAGATTTTTATGGTGCTATCAACATAATTTTCGATAAAAAACTTCATATCTTAATGGCTGTGGTTTTTTGTTCAATTCAATCACTAATCATAATTATTTAGAAAATAAATGCTGGTTTCACCACCATACCCTATAGCTACTACTACCAGTAATTTCCAATCACATTTGAAGAATCATAAAAAACTGTTTGCATGACTTTGAAATATACCTCTATACTTAGATGGAACTCTGTAAGTTGTCTTACATTATTATATGAATATGTACAACCCTAGACAAACTAAAATGGCATCTTTATTTAATGTTTTAAGGGTTTAGGAACTTTCTGTAATTACAACTAATCACAAAACATATAAAAGCTACTGCCACCATAATCTTATAAAAAAATATTGAAAGTCTTTTTCTTGTCAAAAGAACTTCTTCTCGGCTTGTATTCAATAAGATTTTAATTAAATAAATAAATAATGCGGACAATCGGCACATCAATAATTGTGCCGTAAAGAGGCATCATTTGTGCATTTGACAGATGTTTTCGAACTTTTAGGTTCTACGACATGCCGGTTTCCTGATGTTGTTTTCCTTCACCGATTTGATGGTATTGGCACATTCACTTTTGGACAGAAAACCCATTGGTGCACAACCAGATTTGAACCCATGATCTTACGATCGGTAGGTGGGGTCGCTACTGCTAGACTACCAGTGCTCTTATCAATTGAAGACATATTAATTATTGCATTGAACGCTAAATTATATGCATTTGAAAAGAGAACTGTTAAGCTATTGGAGTATTGTTTAGTATATAGTAATCAGAGGTAGCACCGAATTGAACACATTAGTTGTAGTGTGCCACTTCAATACTAGGCGGCAGTGGTACAAAGCTAAACTAAACTGGTATATAACATTGGCAGTAACAGTTTGAATTATTTGACTATAGGATGTAATATAAAGAAAATTTACAAAGCTAATCCTACACTGTCTCCCTCCTACCTACAACACGTAGGCTAGTATGTACTTACCAGTTATAATAAATAATCTGTAGCCACATTCTGCAGATGTTTACCTTTACCTTTTGTGATAGATCCCACAGCAAGCCTTCTATGAACAAGTTCCACTGTCCTATACAGGGTGTAATCGTTAAGTGTGCACAGGCGATTATTCCGTAACTATTGCAGATATCAAAAAACTTTAAACTGATATCGAAAGTACTTTACCTAATGAGTAAAATGACATTAATAACTTTTTCAAAATAAAACGAGAAATATCCAAAAAAATTACATTAATCACTCCCATACATTTTATTTCTTAGTAGTACATTTTTAACATGTCCCTCTTTTCTGTATTGGAATATGCCATTTTTCAATCATTAAATGCAACAATCATGATTATTAACGCAAATTGAAAAATACAATAAATTGGCGGGAACGAGAATCCGCGATAAAGAATTTGAATTTAGAACGAACACCAAAGAGTATCTTTTTGTTTTTGTTTAGTATGTTGCTTTTCAGCTAGTTCAAATCAATACAATATTGAAACAAGGTTTATTATAAATTTGAAGTGGTAAGATAATTAATCTACACGTGTATCTACTTGAAATTCATTAATACCTTCATATCGTACATAATTATTCCACTTAAAATAAGGAAACTAAAACCTTTCTACTATCTCATACTAAATGTATGGGAGTGATTAATGTAATTTTTTTGGATATTTCTCGTTTTATTTTTAAAAAGTTATTAATGTCATTTTACTCATTAGGTAAAGTACTTTCGATATCAGTTTAAAGTTTTTTGATATCTGCAATAGTTACGGAATAATCGCCTGTGCACACTTAACGATTACACCCTGTATACATACCTACTGTTACAAGAAATCTTACACAACTACATACTTTGTGAAATTTATTTGGCTCAACATTTGCTTTTTATGCTAGAAATAACTAGCAGTATAACTTTCATAGTTATTTAGATCATTTTATCTCGATTCCTGTAAAATAGTATGATTGTTATACAAATAAAACAACTGGCTAAGTAAAGCTTCTCATTCACATTTCCAATAACAACAGCATTTACATTATTTTAATTAAAAATAATTTAATGTTTTTTTCAGCCATAGAGAAGGGACTTATTGAATAGGAAAATAAATCATCTATAAAATATCAGTGTGTTACTTTTAATTAAGTAACAGAATTGTATAGACCTGATTGAGAACAATATTATAACTAAGTAGCACCAAAAAACGATGTATCGCGACATGGCGCTACATCCATCGTTAGTGTTACAGCTGAGAATGATGCTTATTTACCTTGTCATTTGTCAAATCACAAGTGCGTTCCTTCACCTCAAAGCTACTTCCAAGCCAAACTAGATATACACGATTTGTACAATTTTATTTGGCGCCTTAAAATTATTGAATATATAAATTAAGCTTATCATACAATCTGTAAACCTTATGGGCTCAAATTCACCAACCCATAATGGCCGGTTAAACGGTTCAGATACTATTTGACAGATGTTTTACATTTCTGTAATTCATGAGCTAACAATCCGTTTGGAGTAAATCAAAACTTAGCTAGGATTATAATATATTCTATTCGTTTTAGAATCGCTATCAAATGTTTTGGTGAAACAATACATCTCCATGTAAATTATAAATAGTATAAGCAAAATATTTGCCTGGTAACTTGTCAGCGGGCGAAGTGTGTAGGGTACCTACCCTTAGCGCTACGGGTAGCTATTAGCTATGCTATGTACCTTACTTACCCTCGGCGGATTAACTAGGTATCTGTAATTAATAAAAAAAACTAAATTAGACTGTTTCACATAAGTCATTGTAAGCCGTTTGAGCTTCAATGACCGAGAGGTGAAAGGCAGATTCGCCAAGCGGTGAATTATAATACAATTTGAGTTTCAGTGTACCTATTATTGTTCACATATAATTATCGGCACTAACACTTTCCTAAAAGGTACAACTGAAACAATGGGAAACAAACTGGCGTTTGCTCAGTTGAGGTAGCAGCAGCTATGTAAAGCAGACTCCTTGAAATAAACGTACGTGTAGCCGTCAAATATACAGAACAGTTTGTTGCACGCATGCGCTTCTGCTGCCATCCACAACATTTTGTATGCCCATTGTCCTCTCTTACTGCTGGGTAATGATGACAATCAGTGAAAGCGCTAATTTTGAGCAGGATCTATCTCGAACCTTAGTAAGTATAAATCCCTAGCAGTAGATGCAGGTGCAGGTATAGTATAGTATAGTATGTGAGTAGGGGCTGGAGTGCATGCGGGGTGGTACCTGGGCAGCAGTCGGAGCGCGGGTCACCGCTTGCCTTCCGACACGAACACCGACACCGTGGAGTCCTTCGCGCCCGCGCCCAGCGCCAGTCTGCCGACACACACACCATTACATCTTCTGTCACATGAGGGACTTTATGAGTGATTTACAGTTGATTTGGAAACCCAGAAGAAATTACAAAGTAGCTAAACACTATAAAAGTGGAAGTCGAGGCAGGAGATGGTGTTACCTGAAGGGGTGGAAGTCGAGGCAGGAGATGGTGTTACCTGAAGGGGTGGAAGGCGAGGCAGGAGATGGTGTTACCTGAAGGGGTGGAAGGCGAGGCAGGAGATGGTGTTACCTGAAGGGGTGGAAGGCGAGGCAGGAGATGGTGTTACCTGAAGGGGTGGAAGGCGAGGCAGGAGATGGTGTTACCTGAAGGGGTGGAAGGCGAGGCAGGAGATGGTGTTACCTGAAGGGGTGGAAGGCGAGGCAGGAGATGGTGTTACCTGAAGGGGTGGAAGGCGAGGCAGGAGATGGTGTTACCTGAAGGGGTGGAAGGCGAGGCAGGAGATGGTGTTACCTGAAGGGGTGGAAGGCGAGGCAGGAGATGGTGTTACCTGAAGGGGTGGAAGGCGAGGCAGGAGATGGTGTTACCTGAAGGGGTGGAAGGCGAGGCAGGAGATGGTGTTACCTGAAGGGGTGGAAGGCGAGGCAGGAGATGGTGTTACCTGAAGGGGTGGAAGGCGAGGCAGGAGATGGTGTTACCTGAAGGGGTGGAAGGCGAGGCAGGAGATGGGCCCGATGCGCGCGCCCATGAAGCCGTCGTTGTACTTGATGGTGTTCAGCACGTTGCCCTTGAAGTCGTAGATGTAGATGGACTGGTTTGACGAACCGCTGCAATAACATTATGAGATTCACAACTTTATCATTTATAATAACTACTAGCAGTGCCCGCGACTTCGTCCGCGTGGAATAGTGTCTATGGGTAGCATTTTTAATTTGCAGCGGAAAAAAAACAGTAGATACATATTCGCGTGCACGTGACACAGTCGTCTGCCCTCTTACTAAACTTACTTCCCCTCCAAACTCCTCCCGCACTCCTCACACACTCCCCTCCACCCCCCCCACATTTCCCCTCCACTCCCCCAGACTCCTCGCCACATCCCCCTGTACTCCTCCCTTGCACTCCCCACAGAACTCCTCTCGCACTTCTCTTCACACTCCTCCATCACACTCCCCCCGCATCCCCCCTCGCACCTCCCGCATCTCCCCTGTACTCCCCTCAACACTCCCATGTCCTTCCTCAGGCTTTACACTATCTGTGTACCAAATTTCATTTCAATCGATTCAGTAGTTTTGGCGTGAAAGCTGGACAGACAGACAGACAGAGTTACAGACGCATTTATAATATTAATAAGGATTAGTAAATGAACAGGCCAATGTAATAGACGATGCGTCCACGAGCGGTTTGCAATGTACGCACCCCGCCAGGATGTCCTTGCGGTCGTGCACGACGAGCGCGTTGAGCGGCGCGGCCAGGCGCACCGTGGCCATCAGCACCAGCTTGCGCGCGTCGTACAGCCGCACCTCGCCGTCCGCGCTGCAACCCACACAACGACCACCATGCTCATCTACGCGACGCAAGCACTACACGCAACTACTCCTTCATATACTCTATATACACGTGTAAGTGGAAACTAGTGCTACGTGTCTCCCCTTAAGTCAATAGAGACAATATGAAACGTGCTTATGGACATATTCTTAGAATAACAATGTAGAAATTTAAGTCAGCATAAATTGCTCATTAGCCTACATTATGGCTAGATCGCAATCTCATTAAGGTACATTATTTATAATATTATAAGAGTGTAAATTAATACGAAAAAAAAATAGTTGGGTCCTCACCAGCCGGTGAGCACGGTGTGCGTGCGATGGCGCTGCGCGACGCACAGCAGCGGGGCGCGGTGCGCGGGCAGGCGGTACAGCGGCGCGGCGGGCGCGCGCTCGTCCCACGCGCACGCGGCGCCGTCCGCGAACCCGCACAGCAGCGTGTCCGCGCCCTCCCCCTCCCCCTCGCCCGCGCCGCGCCACATGCACGACACGGCCGCCTCCGAGTCCGTGGCGATGTGCGCCGCCAGCAGCTCGGCGTGCGCGTCCCACAGGCGCACGCAGCCCGCGTGCCCCGCCACCGCCAGCGAGCGGCTGCGCGCGCGCCAGCGCACCAGCGTCGCGGGCGGGCCCCGACCCGCGTCCGCGCCCGCCCACACCGGGCTGTCGGCGCCGGCGCCGGCGCTGCCCACTGCAACCACAAGCCACGCACCTTCAGCACCGGCGGTTGTGAACGCTAGCTAGGTAGCTAGGTGAGGTAGGTGAGTAAGGTGGCGGTACGGTAGGTACTGACGGTAGAGCGGCTGCGCGGCGGGCGGGCGGTAGGGCGGCGGGCGCCTGGTGGCGAGCGCGCGCCACGCGGCGTGCAGCGGCGGCTCGGCGGGCGCGCGCGCCAGGAACACGGCCACGCGGCCCGTGTGCGAGGCGCAGCACAGCAGCGCGCGCGCGTGCCCGTTCATGTACGCGATGTCGGTGATGCGGCCCCAGCGCGCCTGCCACGCGCCCGTGCCGATGCGCGCCGCGCTGCCCCACTCGAACACTCTGCAACACGCATTTACAACACATCTTATATAGCCGACATTTATCGGAAAGGGAACCAATTCTTCCACGAATCTCTCGCTTGCGATCGAAACGCAGAATGGAAGATACTTTGACTACTTTCATATTCTGCTTTTGCCCGAAAATCGGCCATCCAGAATAAATCCTGTAATTTGTCATTAGCTGTGGCTTCAAGTGCAATATTTCTATAAATTTTCTTATATTGCAATTTCAACATATTATTTTTTTTAAATTGTTTTGCGATTTAGCCTGTCTCACTCACACGTAGTTGTCCCGGGAGGCGACGGCGGCGTGCTGCTCGTAGGGATGGAAGGCGACGGCGGCGGCGGGCAGCGGGCAGCGCGAGTGGAACATCTGCGTCTCCATCTTCGGCTCCGCGATGCTGGCCAGGGATGCTGAACCAGACACATTACTTACACTATGTTTAAATTTATTGGAGAACCAACAGCTTTATAACTAAAGAAAACACAACAAATTAGATTTAGAGAGCCAATTAGAGGTTCTCACGGGTAGGCTATGTTACATACACAGTGAGTAATGTAGCTATGATACAAACTACACTGTGTTCACTGTTTTTAGTAACTGTGCCGAATTTTATTGTCAGTATATTATTTAGATGTAAGTCATGCGCATGTTGCAATTTGTGGACCTTATAAAGGGGCGTCCACAAATTACGTGAGATATTTAAGGGGGGGAGGGGGTCGAGTCAAATCTCATCCAATCTTACGTTGGAGAGAGGGGGGGTCTCGGCAAATATCACGCAATATTTTTTCTGATTGAAACAAAAAAAAAAATATAAGTACATACTAGTTTGGTCTCGTTTTAAGTGTTAAATTTTTATTACACTTATAATTCTCAGCTTATTGATTACTTGTCTTAACTAGTTGTAAATAAAAGCACGAAGCTATTTTTTTTTCTTTTTACAATAACAATATTTTTACAATAAAATAAGAAACCCACATTTTGAAAAATCTGACGTGAGATTGGGGGATGGGGGAGGGGGTTGAATAAAATCTCACGACATCTCACCGGGGCGGGAGGGAGGGACAGAAAATTCGAAAAAACACCTCACGTAATTTATGGACGCCCCCTAATTAAAAAAAAAAAAAAAAAAAAAAAACTAGATAGCGTAAACTAAAGGAATCTTCTTTTTATACTCGCTTGCGGCGCCACTGCCGCCTCGCAGTCGGTGTCCTCTGTCTCGCTCTCGGCGACAGAGAGCTCCACATTGCGAGTGAGTAAGATACCTGCAGCATCAGCCCGCAGGCTGCGGTTCCGCTTGCGGCGCCACTGCCGCTCGTGGTGCGCGCGGCTCTCGCAGTCGGTGTCCTCTGTCTCGCTCTCGGCGACAGAGAGCTCCACATTGCGAGTGAGTAAGATACCTGCAGCATCAGCCCGCAGGCTGCGGTTCCGCTTGCGGCGCCACTGCCGCTCGTGGTGCGCGCGGCTCTCGCAGTCGGTGTCCTCTGTCTCGCTCTCGGCGACAGAGAGCTCCACATTGCGAGTGAGTAAGATACCTGCAGCATCAGCCCGCAGGCTGCGGTTCCGCTTGCGGCGCCACTGCCGCTCGTGGTGCGCGCGGCTCTCGCAGTCGGTGTCCTCTGTCTCGCTCTCGGCGACAGAGAGCTCCACATTGCGAGTGAGTAAGATACCTGCAGCATCAGCCCGCAGGCTGCGGTTCCGCTTGCGGCGCCACTGCCGCTCGTGGTGCGCGCGGCTCTCGCAGTCGGTGTCCTCTGTCTCGCTCTCGGCGACAGAGAGCTCCACATTGCGAGTGAGTAAGATACCTGCAGCATCAGCCCGCAGGCTGCGGTTCCGCTTGCGGCGCCACTGCCGCTCGTGGTGCGCGCGGCTCTCGCAGTCGGTGTCCTCTGTCTCGCTCTCGGCGACAGAGAGCTCCACATTGCGAGTGAGTAAGATACCTGCAGCATCAGCCCGCAGGCTGCGGTTCCGCTTGCGGCGCCACTGCCGCTCGTGGTGCGCGCGGCTCTCGCAGTCGGTGTCCTCTGTCTCGCTCTCGGCGACAGAGAGCTCCACATTGCGAGTGAGTAAGATACCTGCAGCATCAGCCCGCAGGCTGCGGTTCCGCTTGCGGCGCCACTGCCGCTCGTGGTGCGCGCGGCTCTCGCAGTCGGTGTCCTCTGTCTCGCTCTCGGCGACAGAGAGCTCCACATTGCGAGTGAGTAAGATACCTGCAGCATCAGCCCGCAGGCTGCGGTTCCGCTTGCGGCGCCACTGCCGCTCGTGGTGCGCGCGGCTCTCGCAGTCGGTGTCCTCTGTCTCGCTCTCGGCGCGCGCGAACTTGGACGACGCCCATTCCACGAACTGCGTGCTCACTATCTGCTTCTTTAGGTACGATTGACCTGGAACATGCACCGATCCAGTGTTTACTCGAGCGTTCTCCGACGGTTCAATTAAAACAGCTGCGAAAAAAAGTTTTAGTGTTCACAGGCACGATTTTCATAAAAAAAAGAACTGCAATAAAGGGTTTTCTTTCATCATCGTTGTGCGCCAGTAGCAGATGTGTGACGGAGATGATGTCCAGTACAGCGTCAGGTGGTGCAGTGGAACTCACTAGAATTGCTGGAGGTAGAGTCGCGTTCCCTGGGCAGGTCCCGCAGCCCCGCTCCCCCGGAGTCCTCGATGATGGGGTGCGGCAGACCTGACTTTTGACGACGGGGACCTGCGGATAAACGAATCTCTTCAATTATTTACGACAATCAATGATTAACCTGGTTACAGACATACGACACAGATAGTGCCGATCGCGTGTATGGTTAAGCGACTAACAAGTAATTCTCTAAAGAACGTCACGACAAAGGTAGTTAAGCACCTGGGGGCTCCTACGCACTAGTGGCTAACCAAGTCAGAAGTGCTTAGGACCCCTAGGCGATTTTTCGGAGCGGCCGGAGTGGTTGGAATGGCGGCATCCTACATATTGTTATTATCCTCTGTGCTTGCGACGCCGCAGCTGGGCCCGGGCTGCGTCTCCAGCACGGCACGGCACGGCACGGCACGGCACGGCACGGTATACAGGCATGCTCACCGTGCGGCAGCGTGCGCGAGTGCTCCTGCAGCGGCGAGGGCTGCGTGTTGGGCGAGGGCGGCAGCTGCGTCTCCAGCACGGCACGGCACGGCACGGCACGGCACGGCACGGCACGGTATACAGGCATGCTCACCGTGCGGCAGCGTGCGCGAGTGCTCCTGCAGCGGCGAGGGCTGCGTGTTGGGCGAGGGCGGCAGGCTGCTGCAGCCGGAGCTCCCCCCGCCTCCCCCCCGCGTCTCCAGCACGGCCACGTTGTCCACCTGACACATACCAACCACAACCACGCCTCAGTATACACACCACACCACACCATTCACTCTACTCAATACACTTTGCGCATTCTCTTTTCAAACTCATAACTTATTTCATATTCAAATTAGTTGCCTCCAGCTGCAGTCGTATTTTAGTAAGAACCCGCGCACATTTTTCTGTGCCGATCTCGGATTGAATGCGGATGACGTCATTCGCACCGCCCGTGCCGATATTGATAACGTAGTTCGCGCGCCGATGGCTTTTTACACCTGCAGCATGTTAGCAAAGCATGGCGCGTTCGGTGCATACTGTTTCATATTTAAAGATTGATAAAATGCCAGATTTTTAAAAGACATACAAAAAATGACAGTAAATACGTTAATATTTAAATAAAAGGTATTTGTTGATGGAAGAGTGTTTGAGTAGATATAGATATAGATATAGATACCTGGTTGGATATGTATGCGACGATGTCCCCGGCCATCTGCGCGACCTGCGGATGCGGCTCGTGCTGCATGGCCTCCAGCATGCCGTACAGCCGCGTGTACACGGAGCCGAACCCTGCGCACACCGACCGTTCACTCCACACCCGCCGAGGACCCGCCGCCCGACCGCAAGCCCTCGGCCCGAGACAACCATACAATAGGCATGACGACTCATTTTCAAAAAATCTTTGAATCCTCTTTCATTAGATCAGATAAATATTTTAACGATACTTGATAACTGTCTTCATGCCTATTGTATAAACGAACTATCAGATCGAGTTATACATTTGACAGGTCGCAAGAGCCTAGCCTGCGCGGGCCTTTTATTCTCCGGTCGCCTCAAGCACAAAACAGATAGCAGATAGGTACAGAACGTAATCTACATACAAAGTGCGCTCGAGCAACGCACACATAGACGCGACTCATGGACAAGGTATCTTGGACCAATTTGGACGAGTACGAGCGCGACTGCCATCCGCCTGACACACGCGTCTGACAACTTTTTTGTGCAATAAAGTTAGTAGGTAGTGTAGTGTAGTGTAGGGGTACTGAGTGGCTAGTGGAGGGGTCGTTGAAGACTAGTGGAAGGTTAGTCGATGGCTAGTGCGAAGCTAGTAGAGGATTAGTGGTAGCTAGTGGAAGGCTTCGTTTCAAAGTGAACCTTGTAATACAACTGAATGAACCTAATTTGAATTTGGTTAGTGGGTGGCTAGTAGTTGGCTAGTGAGGAGCGCTAGTAGCTAACTAGTGGGGAGCGCTAGTAGGTGGCTAGAGTGTGGCTAGCAACTGGCTAGTGCGTGGCTAGTAGCTGGCTAAAAGAGCGCTAGTAGGTGGCTAGTGGGGAGCGCTAGTAGTTGGCTAGTATGGGGTAAGATGGGGTGCGTTACCGATGGCGGGTAGCTGCGTGGGCTGCGCGCGCGGCGAGGCGGCCACCTCGCGCGGGGCCTTCAGCGCGTCCTGCCCCGGCTCCACGCGCACGCCCGAGCCCACGCCCGCGCCCTCTCTGCAACACAACACAACACAACATCACATCACATCAGTACCCAACGTCCCAGTGCATTTACAACATATCCTTACCAAATGTTGTTTTCGTTTCGCCTACGTGTCTCTCTCTTTTGCATGGAAAAATAATGTCACTCTAACTACGTAACGTATGTTTGCTGTCTCATCTTTTCTCCATACAAAAGACAGAGACACGTAGGCGTAAACGAAAACAACATTTGTTAACGAAATGTGGTAGCAAAACTCGGACTTCGAGTACTGAAGGGCAACTCCCACTTCATTTACAATATTTACTCTACTAAATGTTGTTTTCGTTTCGCCTATTTCTCTCTCTCTCTCTCTATTACAACTAGCGGCACATAACTTGAGCGGTGAACGATACGCGCTGTGCATGCGTCGTAGTGTGCCATGTCGCGGTGGATGTGTGCAGAGTGTCCTATTGGTACAGAGAGCGGAGTGCGACTGGAGAGCCAATCAGCGCTACGCACGTCCGCCCTTCATACCGCTAGCCCCTTCAGGTACTATATTTTTGACTTCTGCGCAATAACGGTCAGAGCTAAAGTTATGTGCCGCTACCTATTAGTAAGGGGGTTAGTGCTTACCTCTCGCTGCGACGCTCTCTCTCCTGTATGTAGACGGCGATGAAGTGCTGCTCGAATATCAACACCAACCATTGCAACGCTGCCAATTAATATTAAAAAAGTTGAACATACAGAGCAACCGCGGTGCGGCCGACAAGGAGAGATTGTTAAAAGATTTTTGAATGCGAAAGACTATGAGTATCTAAATATATAAAACTCTTACGTTACTGACTGACTGACAATCAACGCACAGCCTAAACCGTAAGTCCTAGAAGCATGAAACTTAGAGGGTGTGTTCGTTTTATAGCATAGGGGTGCACTAAGAAAGAAAATTGGAAAATTATTTCCCTAAGCGGAGAAAAAGAGGAAAAACTTTTATTTGGAAAATCAACGGGGCGTAACGGCTACGGGGCGAGCGAAGCCGTGGGCGGCCGCTAGTTCAGTATATTTATTGCCTCATTATGTGTCAGATCCTCAAACTAGATTCTGAATCAATACATAATTAACACTGTAAAGGTGTTGCAATACAATAGAAGCGTACCGATATAACTGTAAAGAAGACCTGTAAAGAAGACCGCTATAAGAGACCTATCCTGCCTGAACTGTAAAGAAGACCGCTATAAGAGACCTATCCTGAGCGTGGATGGAAAAGAGTTGAAGAGGGTAGGGGATGGAACCATGCGATTCCCTGAGAGAGAAAGAGATGGTGCATACCTGCCAGGATCTCGGCTCGCACGAGCGCTGACGCGTCCAGCTCCAAGCGCGCCGCCAGCGCTATGCCCACCTGCGACAAAACTATCTTCAGTATTCACACTCTACCCGGCGGAACTAGTTAGCACAAGCGGCTCACTGGGAGCTGGGCTCCACCCAGTTAAAACAAAGCCACTTTTTTCCACTGTGAAATTGTTAAGAACTATTTACACTGTAGTAAATATTTCCATTTTTTTTTTTTTTTAATAAACCTATTTTGTCCCACTGCTGGGCAAATACTTAATTAATTATACTTAATTTCCATTATTACTTTTTTATCTAGCGATGGTTAAAAAGCTTCTTATTAATAAGAGAGATTATTGTCCTAAAGAGGACAGTCCCTTTGAGGGAATCGGAACAAAACATTTTGTGGCATGCTCGCCTTGTGCGTAATTTTTATGTTCTAACATAACCTAACCTATCCAAGGCGAATCCGCCCTAGAAAGTATCAAGGACAAGTATAATGTACGAGTATAAGTATCCGGCGCCAGAACAACAAACCAAAAACATACGTTTGAATTGCTTCAATGTACTTGTGGCATGTGTACATACTTAGAATACAATATAACATTCAGACAGAAAACAAACATCTGTGTTCATCACACAACTATTAGTTAATATCGGTGGGGATCGAACCCACGAGCTACGGCGCAGAAGGCAGAGCTACTACCGACTGAGCTGAGAGGGCTCAGAGGGCAGTCGAAGGGTCGGGTCGTCACCTGCTGGTTGAGTGCGTTGGCGTGCTCGGAGCGCGCGCCGCCCGCCGCCACGAACGAGCCCAGCGCGAACGCACATGCTGACCGGACCTGCAAACGATTATCCAGCTGATCAAGCTCTTATCTCTTACTAGAATCAAACTAAAAGACATGTTTCATTATGCGCTAGGTCTTGTATGAAAAATGCGGTAAATAATAAAGACTACCACTAAAATACTAAATTCACAAATTTATAAACAAGTACGTTGCATATAAATGTTCAATAGTGATTGGTGGGCTCCATAGTTCCATGAAACATCTCATTTAGGTGGGAATCAAGCCCTAGTTGAGACATGGCGGGGCTTATTCTGACGGGCAGCAAGCGGGTAAACTTGATAACAAATATAATTCAACAAACTGAAATTTGGAATTAGTATTTTGTTGCTCGACGTTACTTATAAGCGATTTCAGCGATTCACGTTTGAACGCCCTACTCTAGTGACTATACTAAAAGATGTTAGTAGTTCTCGTCAGCATACAATTGGTAGTAGTAGTATAGTAGAGTGAGTTACCTCGGGATGAGGATGCTGCAGCAATGGATACAGCTTCTCATGCGCCAGGTCCCGCACGCCGGCCCAGCGCGCTGCGTCGTAACTATAACAGAACCAGTGTGATGAGCAACTCTACAGAAATGCACTTCTCTGTGAAAATTCGGCAAATTTTTATCATCCGCACTTGTTGTGCAGGCAGGTTTTTCCGCAAGTAAGCCGCTGAGCCCTTTTTGCGTGACCCTTGACACGTGTTGCTCGAACTTTTTTTAGGTTCAACGACACGCCGGTTTCCTCACGATGTTTTCCTTCGCTGTTTTTGAGAGTACTGGCATAGTGCACATAAATTTATCGACAGATAAATTTAATATATATAAAGATAAATATAAAGTCATTGGTACACGACTGGATTTGAACCCACGACCTTCGGATCGGAAGGCTGGGCCGCTACCACTAGCTCACCAGTGCTCTCACTTCTCTGTGCATTAAAACGCTAAGCTGGCGGAAAGTTGTCGCTTTGGATATGCGCATGTCTTTATTTAGCACACTACAATTTTGTGTGATGAAGACAGATGGTTGTTGCATCTAGATAAGCAATATTAAAATATTTGCAAATGAAAATGTATCAGTATTAGATCAGTTAACTAGTTCCTAAGGCTTAGCTATGCGTAGTTAGTCGCTAGATGGCGCTGCGTAAGTACCGACCCGCGCCACAGCTTGCCTAGCGCCACGCAGGCCCAGCGCGCCAGAGAGTCGCTGCCGTCGTTCAGTTGCTCCAAGCAGATAGAGATCATTGACCCCTGCAACCACATAACGTTTGTTATTTAATTATTTGTGTAAATAATATTACATCAAACGAACTTCTTGAAGTGAAGCTCAATCATTTGAGGATACAGATAACTTAGGTAAACCAATTGTTGACATGTGCCTAGTATATTGTTATCTTATATTGTTAAGCTTGGTCACGTGGAATTGGTACCTAGATTAACTTAGCTGTAAGACTTTTAGCAGTGACGCATGTGAATTAACTGAAGAAATACTTGTTTACTTGACGTTATTTGAGCACAAATAATGAGTACCGTAGTGAACGCACCTGTAAGGCCGCCTCCTGCCCCGCGGGATAGTTGTCCACAATGCCCGCCAGTACATACGCTGCCAATGTTCTGTGCTTGCTCTGCAACCGTATTTAATACAAAAACATTTTCATTCCCCATCCATTTAGTTATTATCATAAAAAAAGACATGGTGTTCTTATCAATTTATTAACGAAAATATAGAGCTTAGACGCTAAAGACCACAACGCAACGATAGCGCGATTTAGAATCGTGCAACAATTTTACAAGCGCCATCTAGTTACGGTTCGGGTACTGAATTACTATGAATGATGGTTTTATCAGGCTAAACATTTTGAATGTCACACAAAAGAATGACTTACATCAACGGTGGGATCCTGCAGGACTGACAGGAAGTACTTGTGGCCTTTTGCATTGACTAGATCCACTTGACAGCTCTGTGAAATAATAATATCATAAGGCTCATATCATATTGGCGCTATATCAGTCTTTTAGCTTAGCAGGCCGCTAAGTCTAATTGCCATCTCTATCTGTTGGCATGGAGGAGGCAGCGGTAAGAGACTTTTAGCGAGTCGCTAAAAAGTGCCAGGCATTATGAATACTTCTTCTTCTTCTTAGTTTTTTTTTCTTTCCCCTGCTTCTTTAGACACAATTGCACTCAGCTTGACTTTAAGATTTTTTTCCTCACAACTAACCAGCACGGCTGCGCCAGTTAAATCTTAAAAAAAATATATAATTGGCGCAGCCGTGTTGTTATGCGGCGATTGAGATGGTAAATAGTAGGTACTGACGGGGTCGAAGGCGACGATCCTCGCCCAGATATAGACCATGGAGGGGCGGAGGTTGGGCGCGGAGGCCTGCAGCAGCTTCAGCATGTAGGGGAAGATGCCGACGTTGAGCACGGCGCTGACGGCGGCCGCGCCCAGCGCCAGGAAGCGGCACAGCAGCTGCAGCGCGCGCACGCGGTGCAGCGTCGACAGCAGCACCTGCAGCACCATGGGCAGCTGCGCGGGCGGCGCGCGCCCCGGCCGCCCCGCGCCCAGCTCCAACCACACCTAGAGGGAATGTACTCACTACAGGCTCCAAACAACAACTCATAACTTTAGCGGAGAGCGATACGCGCTTCGCATGCGTCGTAATGTGCCATGTCGCGCACACTGGATGTGTGCAGAGTGTCCTATTGGTTCAGAGAGCGGAGTGCGACTGGAGAGCCAATCAGCGCTACGCACGCCCGCCCTTCATTCCGCTAGCCCTCCTCAGGTACCTTATTTTTGAATTCTGCGCAATAACGGTCAGCGCTAAAGTTATGTGCCGCTACTGATTATAATCCTTGTTTACATTTTTATTATTTTGTAAGTTATGTTTGTCTGACACAGTAAGTGTATTGTACATAGATTACGATATAACATCCAAAAAATAAATATCTACATTCACCATACAAATATTTTGTCCTCTGTGATCTCTGTTTAATCCCAAACCCACGCCCTCCAGCGCAGAGGACAGACCAACTGAACTATTAAAACTGTCTCTGAATTTACATACACAATTTTAGTACGGTACACAATTTTTTAAGGTTTTATTTCAATAGAATACCTTGCGCTTGTGAGACAAATTCACAGTGACATACAAATTACTTGCTGGTGGCGAAACAACGGTATCCTAGTGAGATGAGGTCCTTATAGAATTTTTCTTCTGAAACTTAGCGTAATACTTTCAAAGCTCAGCCTAAAATATCACCCAACGACAACATCAGCTATGACTGACCGGCATGGCGGCATGGTCAAGTCCACTCATAACTCGAGTACAGAAGTGTTTCCGGGGGAGTGTAAGCTTTAACAGTCCGACATGGTCAATTCCACTCATTACTCGAGTACAGAGATGTTTCCTGGGGAGTGTAGTGTAGTGCGGCGACAGTACCTGGAAGGCGGTGAGCTGGTCCCGGAAGAAGGCGGAGTGCGCGTAGTCAGCGAGCGGCGCGACGGCGGCGGCGGCGGCGGCGGCGGAGGCGGCGGGCGCGGCGGCCAGCAGCGCCGGCAGCTGCGCCAGCGCCAGGTCCAGCGTGTGCTCCCACGCCGCCCACAGCGGGTGCCGCGCCAGCGACGGCAGCGCCGGCATCGACACCGGCGTGCAGTTGTACGACCTACGAACAGGACACACTTCACTTACATTATGACACGTCAACACGCCGCGCGCCGGCGAGCTTTCCTTCTCATCACGTCACTCAATATTGCATGCAGCTCAGACACATTCGAAATGCGACAGGTCGCGTGGAATCACCACCTAGACTCACTTGCTTTGAGACGTTTTAAAGTGATATTTGTGATCCAAGAATTTTGACTTTGACAATAATAGTAGAAAAATTTGAAAAGGAACACTTAGGTTAGGCCATCACAAACGTGTCATCAAACATCATAAACGAAATTTTCTAAAATGTATTCTCCAATATCAATAAATGAATCAATGTGAGATTGTCAGAAGCAAATGTTAGGTCGCTAGGTTCCTGCCTCATAATCCGATCAGCGAGCAGGTAGTTCCTGCAGAGACTGGCCGTCAGCAGGTCGGCGCGGAACAGCTGCTGGAACAGGTCGGCCGGCAGCGAGCTCCACGCGATGGTGTCCGTGATGGCCGTGAAGATCCAGTTCAGCTCGCCCAGCATCGTGCGCCGGTCCGTCACTTGACCCGGGATCCTGGACACATACCGGCTTTAAGTGAGGGGAATCTTGCTGCACTTTACAAGACTTTAATAAGGCTACAAATAGGAATATCTCAACAAAAATTCAACGACATCCACGGGAAGTGATGGAGGGGTGTACCCTGATGCTAACAAGTAATTTTCAAAACGTTGGTGAGGCCTGGTAGGGAGAGCACTGGTGGTCTAGTGGTAGCGGCCCCGCCTTCCGATCCGGAGGTCGTGGGTTCAAATTCAGTCGTGTACCAATGAGTTTTTCTGTCGAAAAATGTATGTGCACTATGCCAGTACTCTCAAAACGGTGAAAGAAAACATCGTGAGGAAACCGGCGTGTCAAAGGACCTAAATAAGTTCGAGCAACACGTGTCAAGGGTCACGCAAAAAGGGCCCAGCGGCCAGCGGCCTACTTGCGGAAAAACCAGCCCGCACATCAAGTGCGGATGATAAAAAATGTGAGGCCTGCTAGGTAGGTTAGTACTAACTTGTCGATGAGATCGTGCACGTTGTGCGGCGCGACGCGGGTTCTTGTCCGCAGCACGAACCACTTCATGGCCATCTTGACGGGCGTGGTGAGGCACGCCGTGAACAGGTCGGCCGGCAGCTCGGGGTGCATGGGCAGGCTCTGGCCGGCCGCGCACGCCGCCAGCTGGATGCAGTTCTTGTACGACACGTGCGCCGGGGGGGCACCTTCCGCACTCTTCACTTGCGCCTGCCATCAACACATTACATTCACTACCACTTTCACCTGAACATGAACAGCTTCGTTTACGTCCAACATTTTGACGTGACAACGTCTTATAATTCGATGGAGCCGGCTGCACGCACGAAAAACATGACGTCATGCGGCGCTACCTCGCTCTGAGGCGTTCCATTTGTTTAAGTATTTTCTTATGACGTTGGCAGGTTCAACAATCGTCAGTAAACCGACTTGACAGACAACCGATTTTTTTGTTGGTTTTTCGTTTTGCGAGCCCTCAGTTTTGTATGAAGACCCTGTTATAAGCGCCCATATCGGGAGTGCTGAGAACTAATCTCTTAATACAGAAACTCAAAAACGATAAAGGGATAGTGTGACGAGAGCTGCCGATGGACCACCTGACGTTGAGCGGCTACCTATAAATTGCATATCAGTTCACCGAAGACGCAATTTTGCACTGCTTAATCACTGTATAGACTGGCTTCACAGCTCAGTTGGTAGTAGCTCTGCCTTCTGCGCCGTAGGTCGTGGGTTCGATCCCCACCAAGAACAAATATTTGTGTGGTGAACATAGACGTTTGTTCTCTGTCTGGGTGTTATATTGTATTCTATGTATGTATTTACAAAAAAAGTATTTAAGTATTATATCAGCTATCTGGTTCCCATAGTACAAGCTCTGCTTAGTTTGGGCTAGACAGTGTTGTGTGAATTGTCTACAATATTTATTTATTTCCTGTGTAGACTGGCATTGGCATGCGCCTCAACCTCCAGTATAGAGTGGATGGCAGTGGGGTCCCAGATGCCGATGCAGATGGCATACCTCGTGCTCCCGCTCGTGCTGGTCGGCGAACACGCGGAAGTTGTCGAGGATGAGGCCCGCGCTGGCGCTGTCGAACACGTACAGCGAGGGCGCGCCCATCCACGTCTGCAGGTCGTACATCGACAGCGGGATGTATTGGGTGTACGCCTGCAAATACTTTCATTTACAATACCTACTAAATCTAAAATCAAAATAGTCTTAAAGCTAGGTGAGTCTAGGTGCCAGTTCCACGCGACCAAGCCGACGCAAGAACAGCCAACAAACTACGGATCGGTTCCTACCGTTTTTTTACATGGTCCTTTTACAAATCAAAAATAATAACAGTGAAGTTCCAGTGTGGTGCCACTTCACTTAGACGTATGCAATGCAATAATACAAAAGCAAAAGTTTTTCAAAGACAGCACCCGCTATGCTGCGTCTTCCGGTTCGTGGTCGCCGTGCCAGAACCTTTATTGGCCGACACTTGTCCGCAACACTTGGATGGACTCTCATCCTAATGCAAAATATACACATTTAATATTGCACCACTTACATTTTGCTTACTTTAAAACTGCAGAAGAGGCTGACTACCGTCACACGACCTTCTCGCTCGCACGTTCCAAATTTTTGAAATATGTATTTAAAATCAATTCACCTATTTTAGAAAAATCGAAGGGAACAAAGTTGAATCAAGTACATAATTTCGAAAACTAGTAGATTATAGGGAGACTATAATCTACTAGTTTTCGTAATGATGTTTTTCCTGAAATGGGTGAAATTTCATTGCACGAAACATTGTTGCTTATATTTTTCATGAATAAGTTCTGAGATTTGTCATGTTAGAATGTGTGCGAGCGAGAAGGTGATAAGTGCTCCATAAGTATAGGTAGCGGCACATAACTTGAGCGGTGACCGTAAGTGCGCAGAAGTCAAAAATTAGGTACCTGAGGAGGGCTAGCGGAATGAAGGGCGGGCGTGCGTAGCGCTGATTGTCTCTCCAGTCGCACTCCGCTCTCCGTACCAATAGGACACTCTGCACACATCCAGTGTGCGCGACATGGCACACTACGACGCATGCGCAGCGCGTATCGCTCACCGCTAAAGTTATGTGCCGTTAGTTATAGATATTAGAGTAACTCACTCGGTTGAAGACCCATATCTCCCCCTGCGTGGTCGGCTTGGGCACGCCGTGGCCGTTGTAATGGAACAACACGCGCTCGTCCTTCGCGTTGCGTCGCAACGAGCAGCATAGCTTCTTCACCTGATATACAACCATTTACTATTATACATACACCTACACCTTTAGATATTATTCAACTCTCATAAAAGATTGAAAAGCCGAGGCCAAGTGCACTTCAGAAGTGAGTTGGGCTTCCCTAGAAAGTTTCGTTAGAAGTAACTTTTACTAATAAGAGCCTGCAGGGTCCCACTGCTCGGGAAATAGATTCCTTCTTTATCTCCATTCTTTTCTGATTTCGTGTGATTGTCCAGGATTCTTTAACGGTCAACAAAGCTATATTCTATGAAAATACTTTTGAAGTATCTACCACTAGAAGGCTTGGCTATTTTTAGCCTGACCCAATGACCCCGATTTATATAATATTCGGCGAATATCCGATTCAAATGTTTATATTAATTGCTTCGTGCCGAATAGCTGACCTCTACCGTATCACATGCCTGAGATGAAAGTAAGAATTTTCAATCTGCACAGTTCACCTAGTTCCGCAGTGAGCGGACAACTTCTTTGTCGCCTACTATGTACGGGGAAGTACCAGGACACAACAATTTTATTAACGTTCCTTTTTTATAAAGGTGTTAAAACAGCGATTGTAGCGATGACATTCCATCTACATCCCTTACAAAACACGTTGTTCGAATGAGACATGGCATTGGAACACACGATGATGCGTAGTTAGGTTAGACTCGGCCGGCATTGGTGTTTATGTACACGGCAGTACGGCGAGGCTTAGGTATTGTTTCGTGTCGCCAAAAACAAGGTCAGACGCGACCAGCCGAGGCCGGGCCGGGGTAATTACACGTCTGCTAATTAGCATAATAACGCGCCGGGGTATTCCGAACGCGTGCTTTTATGTATATCCCATGGAACAAAAAACACAAAGTACTGTCTGTATGCGTTCACGCTTGGGGCAAGATAAATATTGTGTGACATTAACATCAAGCTAACACTAGCTTTCATACAATAATATAATTTAACCTTTCCGTAGGTGCGAATGCAAACAGAAAAAGAATGCTGTCCAGACCCCAGGTTAACATTGTCGTGCCGGCCGCGGGTTGCGAACAGATGCGCTGAAGAAATCATCAATGAGTTTTAAGTATGGTTCTGCACTGCACGCCTAAACGGGTAGACTGATTTAGAATAAACTTTGAATGGACATCAATCGTGACCTAGAATAGCGTATTAGTTCTTTTTGATCCAGGCATGAGGCGTGCATTACCATGGGTGGTTGCTAGGAGTGGCATTTAGAATCTGACACCTGGCTGTGGCCAGAAGCCTATCCATCTCATGCATTGTAGTATTGTGTTATCACAACACTAGAGTAGATGGGCGGGTCTGCTTCTGTCTGCCCCTACAAAATGTAAAGGCGGGTCAGGTCAGGTCAGGGAGAGTGTAGTGGCACCTCATCGCTGGTGGGGTCCAGGGACTGCTTGTAGCGCGCGCGCGGCTGCCAGCGCTCGTACTGCGTCTGCAGCGCGTGCCCGATGCTCTCCAGCGCCTTGCTCGGAGACAGCGACTGTGGGTCTAGAACACGCAAACACTCATCAACATTGACAATGGATAAGAAGGTGATTGCAGAAATAAAATTGTACAGAATTTCAATGTATTTTTTACACTTAGTTTAATCAACATTACAGATTGCTGCAATTCGTTATTATCTGTGATATTAATACTAAAAACTATTCTTTTGATACTTATCTTTTAAATATTCTTTTAAAAATATCGCAAATATTAACAATTAATATATTAAAACAAAATTAAACTATAAGGAAATATTCAATGCCAATGTGATTGTGGTAGGTCATTCATAAACTATAAACAATAACTCTATTTTTTTAAACTTATCTAGGAAATGTGCTTATAATAACCATTTTTATTAGTTTTTAATCTTTCTGCCAACCTTTTAAAAATGCACCAGATTACTATAGTTTTACCGCTACTTTTATTGACAGAGCCATGCAATGGAAGACTTAAAGCATACATAGTATTGACTCACCAATCCAGCACTCGAGTCTGGCACACGGCTGTGTTTTGACGATGTCAGGCGGGTCCACTCCCACATTAAGGCACAGGACGAGCGCCACACAATGTGTCTTGTACTGCCAGACCAAAATACATTATTCTAAACCTGATCTATCTACAAATTAAATACATAATTAATTTGACTTGACCTTATTCGAAGATTTATTTATTTATTTGAGATAGACACTACGTTTTCCGCCTTATATCTTTGACTTTTGACGGTTTAAATGACAGCTGTCATGTTTCCCTTCCGTCATATTTCTGCTTTGGTCATTTCCCCTACCACCACCAGCAGAGTGGCGCGTTTGAGGCAGCCATCTTTATTCCTCATTGGCGTTTTGTTTTCCGTCGAAGCAACATGTGTTCAGCAGATATCTCTGCCACTACAGTTGCTTAAAATATTTTAATCCTTGTTCATACAAAAGTGAAGAACTAATTCTTTTACTTAGTGAATAAGTGTGTTATACTGTGCAAAGAGGGAAAACCGTGAGTACCCTCTTTATATGAAACGTGTTCAATTTTAACGAAAAGTTCGTTTGGATCACGTTATTACAGTTATGTAAATAACCAGTTATCCTGTATGTTTGTTGTGCATGTAAGTTTTAATGTGCATATTTAATGTTCAAGTAATTTACACAAGCGGTAGCCCCACGTGCAGTAGCATAAGATGGCTATCGGTGATATCGAAATCTTAGTTTTGAGGTAAGTGATAATATGATAATGACGTCATAAACATCAATGGCCTTGCAATAAGAGAATGAATCGAAATCAAATCCTTTAACATCGAGAGGAAGCTAAAATGGGTAGCTGTCCTGGAGTTGTTGAAAACTGGTGCTTAGGTTAGACGTCTTATGAGACTACGGTCTTACCCTTTAAACTCGTAAATCGTATCATACTCCAAGCTTCATAGACTTGGGATCAAACAAAGTGGGGAGAAATGTATGATACGATAAATCAATTATAATGCTTATATTACTAAATGTGCCTACTGCATTGTGAAAAATAAATATTAATTTTAATATATAATTGCACGAAGTATATATTGTAATCTTCTCTCTTTTTCAATTAATTATACGAGTGCTGAAGTTAATTTTTGAGAATCTGAGTGGCAAAGCAGAAGAAACTCTGTTTTTCATTTTTGCTATACTCTTTATTATTTCACTTTACAAGTCGTATTATTACATGCGAAGTTTTGTATGTTTTATTTAAGTATTTTTGGCGGCTAAGGTGTTCTGTTCCCCAGAATCTATCAGCTGCGCAAAGGTGACGCTAAAAATTTGGAAACGCTGTGTTCCAGCTGAGGGAACTCGTCAACCATAAGAAGAGGAATCGCTACCCAATCAAAGTAACAGCTGCCCCTCGCAGGGGTAGGCCGTTATTAAAACTATTCCAGCGCATGGAACGATATAAACTTTTAATGGACCTGAGTTCCTGATTCTGATGGGTTCTTGCAAAAGAAATTCAATTAAGCCGATAACCACCCCTCGCAGGGGTCTGGTGTTAGGCTAACTTTATTCCATCTTATGGAACTGTATACACTCCAGTGGACCAGGGCTCCTGAATCGGATGGGTTCTCGCAAAAGAAATCCAATCAAGCTAACAACCACCCCTCGCAGGGGTTAGGTGTTTGCCTAACGGTACTCCATCGCATGGAACTGTATACACTTCAGTGGACCAAGGCTCCTGAGTCGGATGGGTTCTCGCAAAAGAAATCCAATCAAGCTAACAACCACCCCTCGCAGGGGTTAGGTGTTTGGCTAACGGTACTCCATCGCATGGAGCCATATAAACGGTGGCTGGACCACGGCTCTTGAATCTGATGCCTTCTCGCAAGGGAAATCCAATCAAGCTGACAACCACCCCTCGCAGGGGTTAGGTGTTTTGCTAACGGTACTCCATCGCATGGAGCTATATAAAAGGTAAGTGGACCATGACTCCTGAATCTGATGGGTTCTCGCAAGAGAAATCCACTCAAGTTAACAAACCACCCCTCGCATGGGTTAGGTGTTTACGTAAGGGTAATCCGTTAGGAGTTAGGAGCGGTATGAGCGTTGAGGGACCATGGCTTCTGAATCTGATGAGTTAATGCAACAGAATACCAATCAAGCTAAGAGACACCCCTCTCAGAGGTTAGGTGTTTGGCTAACGGTTTTCCATCGCATGGAGCTGTATAAACGATGAGTGGATCATCACTCTTGAATCTGATGGGATCGCGCAACAGAAATCCAATTAAGCTAACAACCACCCCTCGCAGGGGTGTTTGGTAACTGTATCCCATCGCATGTGTCTGTATAAAGTTTTAGTGGACATTGGCTCCTGAATATGATGTTTTTTTTCGCAAGAAAAATCCAATCAAGCTAACAGCGGCCCCTCGCAGGGGTTTCGGGTTTTTGTGTGGTTATTGTGTTCCATCACGTGGAATTTGTGTATTTTGGTCTTGCCTGGCCTGGCCTGGCCCCAGAAAGTGCTGTTTCCTTACAAGAGCAATCCGATCATTTAAATATACACCCTTCGCGAATAGGTGTTTGTAAAAAAAAAAAAAAAAAAAACAGCACACCCTCACTGGGTGGTGGGAGATGTTTTTGTAAGGTTATAATGATACCAGTAAATGTTTATTAACAATAATGAGTTGTAATGTAACAATGGGACAGAACATCTGCTGCTCTTGCGTACTCTAATGTACCTACAAGCTTGTACTGATGAACAACTTGCACAGTTGTGTGTTGGCTCTAGTACTTACAGTCTACACTGTATGTAGTAAACTATGCGTTATATGTAGTGAAACAAGGTGCAGTAAATAAGTACCCCCATCTGTTTGTAAGCAGTATTGAAAGTAAAACCTAATTTTTGGGTTCTACCACTGATCTCATTCCAGAGTGCATTTTCACTTAAAAGTAGTTAATGACACAGGTGCTTGTTACACCTACTGTATTACAACTATTTTTAGATGGTTACGCAAAATAAAAATACTTAGTTGGGTCAGAAACGTCGTGCATCTCTACGATCACAAACTCTTAAGTATTAAAGTCACTTAAGCAGGGAAAACTTTAGCTGAGTTAGTGTGTGGTTCAGCGTATAATACAGGTATCTACCTATATCGTAGAGTGGTATATATGGTGTGGCTTAAAGATCTACGCTTTGTGGATCGCCCCTTTTTTAAAATTAAGTACCATGTAAGACCAGCCTCTTTGAATATCGAAAATAAAGAATCCTAGTTGCCTCTAAAATGCAGCCTACCCACATTTATATACATATTTGTTTTTGAAAACTGTGGAAGTGTGACCTACCAACTAAACTAAAAACTGAAATCTCGTCAAGCTGTTTCTTAACGTTCTGCATGGAACTGCCTACCCACATGGATGTGCTGCACTGTGTTTTTAGCTCCTAAGTGTAATTTTGTCGTAGAATCTAAAAGATTCGAAAATATGTGTCAAGTGCACAAAAGGAGCCTCCGTGAGGCGCACTTAAAATCCTTTCTCCACACTTCTTTTCGAAAGATCCGGTGACACTATATGAAGAAGACTAGGTACATGAGATATATTTCTGATAAAAGTAAATCATCTCGTCCACGGAGCGTCGAAGTATGTAATGGCATATAGTTCTAACCAATATTGTTACAATTCATCATCATCATCATCAGCCCGAAGAAGTCCACTGCTATTGTTATGCTATTTTAAAAATAGTGGTTGTAGTATCACTGATAAACATAATGGTTTCCAATTGTTTAATTCCTTGATACATCAGTAAACAAAAACATCCTAGTACTTTAGCACAATTCTTGCCGAAAGCAAAAACCGTAAAACCGTAGTTCCTACGTTTTGAAGCAGGCATGTTCTTCCAGATGTTGTTACTCCATGTCAATCAAACTATCCGGTTTGCGACGTTGGTTGGCAAAAATATTTTTTATAAATACTATGTAAGTATAAATAATGTTCATGTTTTACATACTAATAGTAAAACTGCCCCGCAGTAATACTATGCTCTTGGCTCAAGAGGTCTCACATTATGGTTACACATACTTAGATCGCATACCTTATCATCATCATCAGATGGTTACATATTTGATCGTATTCCTACTAGTATGGTGTTTATCCTGTGTTTAACAATTGATTGCAGTGATAATTGATGGTTGAAAACTATCATCAGTATTTTACTGATCATTCATCATCATCATGAACTGGAAGGAAACTATGATAAAATGGAATATTTTATTTATCACCAGTCAAATCGTTTAATATGTTTTTATTACTATAACAGTGTTAATTTAGCAAGTCCGCATCACCCGCATAAGTCCGCATAGGTCAGGGGGTTGGATTGGCAGGCTGCTATTACAGCACCTTCAGAAGTTCTTACAAGCTGGATAGAAAAGGTTATTCTGGAAAATTATTTTGGACTGAAAGAAAAGGGAGTGAGTTATAAAGTGACATTTTTAGTTAACGCAAAATCTTGCTTAGCTATGTTTCCAATGATAAGCAAGTATATTTATGTTTCCAATGCCATTGCATTATGGACCAAGTCGTCATCATAACCAACCCAAAGAAATTCATAGCTGGACTTAGGCCTTCTTCATAAGTTGGTTAGTCATGAGGTGGTTTGTCTATTAAACCCATATATGTCAGACTTTCTTAATTATTATGACCACGATCACTTTTGATGCAAAACCTGACAGGTTTCTCATAGTACTATAACTATGTTAAAGTTAGCCACACTTTATAGTGTTTGCTATAAGTATATTTCTTAGGTTATTTGGTAGATAATAACGTTTTACTGTTGTAGGTATACTTACCTACTTGAGGTTGTAAAATATTTTGATGTCACATGTTCACATTGGCGTCAGAGTTGCTACCACCACCAGGCGATAACAAACAGGTCTCAAATAAATAAATAAATCTTCGAATAAGGTCAAGTCAAATTAATAGCAGCGTTTTACCTACCAATAAAACGCATATTAATTTACTTACCTTATTCGAAGATTATACTTTCAATTCTGCCTGGTGATTTTCGACGCAATGAGGAATAAAGATGGCTGCCTCAAACGCGCCACTCTGCTGGTGGTGGTAGGGGAAATGACCAAAGCAGAAATATGACGGAAGGGAAACATGACAGCTGTCATTTAAACCGTCAAAAGTCAAAGATATAAGGCGGAAAACGTAGTGTCTATCTCAAATAAATAAATAAATCTTCGAATAAGGTAAGTAAATTAATATGCGTTTTATTGGTAGGTAAAACGCTGCTATTCTCTCTTATCTTAAATATTCCCAATTCCCTTTGGAAAAATTAAAATGTGATTCGCATAGTTTTTGCAAATGTGTCTTTGTATGTATAAATTAAATCTTTATTCAACATATTCAAAGAATACTTATCTTTATTCAAACGTAGATATATAGGTAGAACAAATTAATTGAACACCCATGTTTGTTGTTGTTAGATTTTGTTGTGGTTACTAACCCCTTGCCAGTCTGAATGTATCTCAGGTTAGAATTAGGGCTTACCTTCTCCTTCACTCGCCACGAGTGCTCCACGCGCTCTGCACCTTTTATGGGCTCAAGGTGCCTCGGTTTATCAAAACTACACGGAAAATCTGAATCATCTACGTCGCTACCAGACTCACTGTCACCTTCACCACTGTTTTTCACCTCATCTTTGACCGCGAGATGAGGAGGCATATCTGTCATTTTCACACAACACGTTAGTACAAGCTCGTCAATTTTCACTGGTCAAAGAAAGCGGGCACTACACGAAAACATTTTGAAAACCTCACAGAATTACAAAATCATGTGCGCGGCGCGTCCATTTTCACCACATGGGAAATTTGTTGTTGTTTTTGTTTTTTAATATTTTCAATTTTGAAGCTAAGGAACTACGTTCATTCAACCGCATGGAGATCTGTAGCTTATTTTTTTCTTCTTCATTAGATGGCATCTGTTCATTCGGACAATTACCGCCTCAGCTTCGCATGGGTCGCTAGTACGACTACGATCATCTCTTATAAGATGTTTATTGAAATTGAACGATTTCAAGGGCAATTTTGTTCAAAATAAAATTATTGTGATGAATAACGTAATTATTTGGATATGGATTAATAACATGTAAACAAAAATAACTTTGCAAATAACGCAACGAATTTGATTAAAAAAGATAATTGTGAGGCAACCTTGAAAGACAGACATAGGTACTCTGTCGCTGACTTTTTTTAACATAAATTTTTGTGTAACTTAAAACTGTCTTATAAACATTTTTAAGATTTTCGAAAATTCTTTCTACCACACCCGGGAATCGAACCGACTAAAATCTGAAAAAATTATACCCTGTACTTTTATTGCATCGGTCAATTATAAGGATGAAGAGAATTTTCGTAAATATTTGAATGCAGTTTGCTATCTATTCAAAAATAAAGGAATGTTTCCTTTGAGTAAAATGTTCTATCTGCAGTATTAAGAGTACTTTCCCTCCAGGTGGCATGACAAAATTCCACCCTGTATAGTGGCTTGCGCTACTATAATGAAATAAAAACAGTTTTAGAACGTTTTACAAATATAATTAATATCAAAACACTATGTTAAACGGTTACGCCAGAAAAAGGAAAAAATTAACACAATTTAAACATTAGCGGCTATCAAAACTCTCAAGACCATCCCTCAATACGCAAAGCGCGCGGGCAAGCGAGAGGCTCTCCTCCATTTCTCCTCGGCGGCCGCCCGCTTCCAGTTGCCAGCTCTGTTGGCAATGTAACTACTCCCATTCCCGCGCACAATTACCACAATGGCGACGGCGATCAGTGAAACGCTGTCAAATAAAATATAATATTTTTTGACAGCGTTTCACTGATCGCCATTGCCTTTGCGCTGCTATAATAGTGGTGCGCGTGGCACGGCTTAGCGACGAATTATGGTCTATGTCGAGACCAACCGAGGCGGCTACGGCTGTGCTCTCGATCGGTGAAGTTACCAGTTACTTAAATAAAAGAGGGCTTGCAGTTGCAACCTGTCACATAAAATAAACATCTTTTACCTTGAGTTTATAATACTGTGCGTTTCCACAGAAAACATTGGACTTTGGCTAGTGATAACACTAATTTAACGAATTTTTCTGACAGAAGTAAAAGTAGGTAAGTACCTACTTACCTATGTTAAATAGCATAATCAGGCAGGTAGGTATTATTTATTGCAAAAATAAAATAGGTACATAACTAACTATAATGTATTAATTAACATAATAAGTATTAATGTAGGCTAATGAGTTCATGATGGATTATTAGTGCGCGCGTTTGGAATTGTTCCAGTACAGTAGGCACTGTGATAATGATACTCAAACACAGTTTCCTCCATGCAAATACAAGGAAAATGAATACAAAGCTACATCATTACAAAAGCACCAAAACAATGATCATTAAATTATAATTAGTTACATTTATGATATCAGTTAATGAGTAACAGCTAATTATATACAACTTGAAAAATAATGTTTCATTGTTCCTTCCTATCTACAAAATTGAGCTTTTAAAACATGGGTCACATTTTGACAGCACTGCACACTGTGCAATTATGACTTTCCCCTCCATCTGGCAAACACTCTATATGGAATGAATGCCGACAGTTATACACCATTAGATCTGAAGCTGTGGAAAGGTCCCTATTAATGATTCTCCCTTGACAGACGCAGCACAGAAAATCATCCGTGACGGATATTCCTCTCTGCTGACCCACAATAAGCTTCTCATGCAGGTCAAAGTAGTTTTTTAAAGTAATCACTTTACATGCTTCCTGCACAGAGAGCTGTAGGTGATAATCACACATCATTTTAGCAAGCGCTTCTTTCAAATCCTCAATTTCACATCCTGATTGTATATTTTGTATCAACATCCTGGGATCCACATAGTTTCCTATCCTCTTGAGCAGTAGAGTAACATATTCTGGTTTGTCTATTGTCTGTTTAATAAGATCAGTCCATAGTTCTTTATCATTGTGCTCTTGGCAGAAGTGTATGGCTTGGTTGATGTCGTTCAGTTGCTCAATTATAATGAGCAGGGCTTCTCTGGTGAGTCCAATTCGGCCGAGTAGGAAAACCATTTCTGGGTAAAACTCGTTAGTCTGGCACACATCTAGCGCTTCCTGTATGGGGTAGTTGTTACTGCACCTGAGGAACGGCAATAGCTTGTCCCTGGCGTATTTGGCGTACAATCTTACAAGCTTACCGTGATAGCGGCCATTGGGCTCTATTTTGCTGTAAGCGTCTAGGTATTTAAATAGAAATATTTCATTGTTGGCAAGCTGTTTTTCCACGACTTCAACTGGCGCTTTCGTTTTGTCAAGAAGAACAGTTATAGCTTTATCACAGTCCAAGGTCATCAGATCCAGTATTTTATCTTGAATCACATTGTACATTTTGTGTTTATTGATCAAGTTAAACACGTCTTTGTGTTGAAGTTTCAAATATGCGGTAAGCGCTTTATCATATTTTTTCTGGTAACAGTATAGCAAAGCCAAAGCTTCTAAATATATATTCTTGTCGATTTCCGTAGTTAGTAGGTACTCTAAAACTTCTTTCACAATAACACCAGTTTTGTACAATGTTGGATTCCAGTCCTGTACTATTTTGAGAAACCCCTGAGGATCTTGTTTGAGATACTCAAGAATAATCATCTCATAAATATGGGGAGTTAGTGCCTGCTCTGGGGTTTTGGGCACGTAAGTACTTATGGCCCGCAGCTGATTCACCGCGGCGAATTTCATTATCTGGGTCACCCATAGAGCTTTGTCATTCTTACATATCCTCGCGCATAGGATAGCTGCCTCTCCATAGAGATGCTCTGCCATCAAGTGGTCCAGGTACTGCACCCCCACCGTCACCACTGAATGCTTTGTAGTCTTCCCTCCAACATCCTCTAAAACAGTTATAGCCTTTTCAAATCTACCATGCTCAGTCAACCAGTTCACTTTGTCATCGATGTCGTAAGGGCTTGCAACAACTATATCTTTAGGAGACACTATGAAAAATCTATTCTCTTCTATAAGCATGTCTAAAAAATAATCGTTGCAAGAATATTCTTCATAGCATCTAATATTTAGACTGTCGGTTGACAGTTCACAAAACTCGCAGTCTTTATAGTCAGCGACAGTGAGAACGGGTCTTTGCGCTTTTTTAGTTGTCGGGTCGCATTCTTTGGGTACTCCTAAAACAACTAGTTGATCATCCAATGGACCCAGGCCACTAATAAAGTAGTCAGTCTGGAAGGTGTACACTGGATCTACTAGGAACTCAGTGACATCTCTCATTTGTAACTCCACTTGGCTTCGTTTTCTGATGACACATATTCTAATTGTGTCGACCCAGCCAATCATCAGAGTTTTGGGGGCGGACCATAACAAGTTACAGCGGTAGTCTTCAATGGATCTGTTGGGGCTCTTTTCCCACTGGATGAGGCCGAGTGAGCAGCGAGCGTCCAGGTCGTACACCCTCACGCCCACCTCGCTGGCCCAAGCCATGAAGCGATCTTGCCATGCCATGGCTTGCACATAGCCCTCACACTCACAAAGAACTGTATTGCGGAGTCTGTTCAGGAAGGACTTCTCATACAGTGTTAGCTTGTTGTCACCTGAAAACATATAATAAGATTATTGAGAAAGCTACATTTTTTTAATACATAAAGAGAAAAGAAACAGAATAATAAACTATACAAGGTGTATCTAAATATGTGTACTATGCGAAGGTGGGGGGTTTCAGACCACAATGGTGATCAGTTGTGGGGGGGAGAAAATTAAAAATTCCTATTTTCAGTTTCTCATACAAAAATATTTAATTTCATAATGCCTAAATAAATTGACAACCCTATCCTTGTAACCCCTTGACCCCTTGACCTACTACCTCTGTAGGTCTACTACTACTACCTACTACCTCTGTAGCTGAGTTTAGGGTTGTCACTTTGTATAAAGTCAGCTGTTCATGTTGAAACTTCGTTGCAGTTTTTTTCAGAGATACCAATCGAAGTTCGAAAAGTCGTTGAACAAAAGTTGTTCCCCGGGGGGTGGAAATTCACCCCCCTTCGGGATAGTACACATATTTTGATACACGTTGTATACATAGGTACCTACAGTAAATGCCTCACAAAAAATGTGACACAGTAAATGTGACACATACCTAGTAAGTAACCATGCTTTACATGAGTCATGAAACACTATTTATGCACATAAGTATGTATACATTTATGAAAATCAATACGTAGGAAATATTCAATCATAATCATCTTTAGACTTAACTAATTTGAGCTTTCTATTATAATAATAATAAAAGGTTTATTACAGACATCTTAGGTCCAGAGTTACACAGTCACAATACACATTATAACACAAAACATACTCATCAAAATGTTTAAATACACAAACATCAATCTCATCATCATTTAAAACCTATTTCGCTATGGTGTTGGATGCTAATCTAATAGTCTTAACCCAATGACTGGCCCATCAGCTCAGTGGTAGTAGCTCTGCCTTCGGCGCGGTAGGTTGGGGGTTTGATCCCCACTGAGAACAAATATCACAGATGTGTGTTCTCTGTTTGGGTGTTTTATTGAACAAAAAAAATGTATATTAGTGATTATATCAACTATCTGATTTCCATTGTACAAGCTCTGCTTAGTTTGTATCTAGATAGTGCTGTGTGAGTTGTCCACAATATTTATTTATTATATTTAATCAATGTGGTTAGGTATATAATATGCTATTGTCTCTGCCTCTCATTCTGTCTACTATAGAAGATATTTAGATATAAGATATTTAATTTTTCATGATAGCAGCAAAGTTATCAGTACAGGTATCGGCAAACATCCCAGAGGCACTAAACTAATAGATCCTTTTAATGAAACTAGACAAAAACGAACAATGTGTACCTGTGAGGAATCTCTTGCCAGAGCCAGACCTGCAGTAATATGGGTCTATGGCTACGGATTTGACCACTCTGCCCAGATTCAAATTGTGTGTGTTGTCATTACTGTACAGCCCATACACGACCACTTTTCCGTCGTCAGAACAGCTGGCGATGTAGTCTCCGTTCACATCCACGGAGATTTGGTTTACGGCGATGGCGTGAGCTTGCAACTCTTTGTCCTTTCCGTCTTGTGATATCGGCACTGTGTTTCCTTCATGGTCAAGCAAGTGTATTACTCCCCACTGTGTACCCAAACAAATAAACTTTGTATGCACGCAAATACAACTCACTGCGTCCTTCAATAAAATATTTTGAACGTCGTTCCCCATTCGATCATATTTGAGCTTAGGTTCCTCGTCTGGAGGCAGACTGTCGCAGCTTTCGAAGTTTACAGCCATTATTGAATTTCTATCCATTATTATAATGAGCTGAATGCACACACAACACAGTCACATAATTAATATTATCTAATTAAAATCATTTTCCTTCTCCACAGTTTCTACATTTGATTTGTTTTTTGTTGATTGATGATCGATTGACTGACATCCGCGTCAAACTGAGAGTTTATTCCTCAGTTGTTCTGTCTCTGTCAAAATTTTGACAGCATCGAATTGAGGCAGAGCGAAGCACAGATTAAAATAGTTACCTAGTGCAGGCAATCTCTTAGACAATAATTTAACCTACTACATAAACATTTTAGGGGTATTATTAACATACATTCAGTTCACCACATAAATTGCATTTTTTTGGGTATAAAGTTGTTTATTTTACTGGTGCTCGTGGTCTCTCATTCTTGTACATTCTCACTTTCTCTTTCTGGCTCAATAATATCAATATTATTCGTCCATCCATAAATCCATGAAACATACCTACTTGTGTGACAAGACCCTAAAATACTTTATCTGCAGTAAAAATAATGGCGGGAAATTAAATTTTTCAGAAAATTCGTTCGTTCGTACTCAAGGATTTTTGTATTATACTGTAAAGTGTAATTATAATACAAAATATATTTGTACCATGGATAGAAAATATAGCAATTCTTTTCAATTTAATCCTCGTCGATGTGAAGGATACTTATCGTTGTTTGGGAGAAAAGTGTTAGATAATTTGGTAAAGAAATGGACTGCTGGTAAGAAACCATTAAACTATGGCAATCTTGATGGCAATAGTAAACGCAAAGTAAACGTCATACAAATATAAGGCTTATAAATCTCTATTTTTTTTCAGATCGTATACGAAATCAAAGTCAAAGTTCGTCATACCAGTTCCGGGCGCCTCCTCCTGATCCGCCTGCTTCTCATTGGCCCCGTACCAAGAAAGTCCTAACGTAATGTTGTACTTATCTACATATCTATAGGTACCTACCGAAAGTAAGAAAACACCCTGTTTTCTAACTTTAGGCACAGATAAGATAGTACTAGCTTTAGGTAAGTAGGTAAATGTTTCATGTTGTAGGTGTAGGCCTAATTATTATTAATTACCCACGATTACTTAGTTATGTAGGTACTTTGTAAAACCATAGGTATAGAAGTAGGCAACAAAATATTGCACATCAGGATCCTAACTCTCGGCTCATCTCGGGTCATTTTGAAATTTTATTTTATTGCTTCTTTTCGAAGAGAGAATGGAGCCTAATTCTCAGGCCGACCGAGATTTTCAATGTCCCTTAAATACACATTGGCATTGCACAGCCCCGCACTTTTTCTACGTTTTCCGTATATCGTAGGTGTCGAGGCTTCTATGATGAGGTCATTGATGAATTACTCAAGGAAATCTGCCATTCTCTCTTCGAAAAGAAGCAATAAAATAAAATTGCAAAATGATCCGAGATGAGCCGAGAATTAGGCTCCAGCTAAGCTTCTGAGCGCAGTGCGCGTCTCATTCTCTTACGGCTTGCAATTTTATTCGCAGATTTTTAAGTGAACAGCCTCGATTACCGCTACTGCCTCAGCCACCGCAGAGCACATGCATCGACACCCCTAATGCCAATAACTTCGATAACTATATTGAACAACCTTTCGAGTTTGACGGCATTGACAAACATGTACCAACTGTCCATAGTGTGCATACAACTAATGAATTGCTAAAAACCGTTGAAAAAACCAGGGGCAGCCGAAAAGATGAAGTAGATAAAACAACCAGAAACACAGGAATAGAGGACGTAAACATCTCAACTAACGACAGAAGAGAAGATGAAGTTAGCCTTTCAACCTATGACATGATTAATCCAGTTTGCCATGAAAATAAAGCCAGAAATATTATGTATGATTTCTACAACAGAGCCGATGATGATGGTGCCGGTTCTATCAATCCTACAAAGACGGCTAGTAATGACAATGAATTTGGATCAATAAATAGGATAAACTGGGATGACATGTTTGACACAGAATTACTTCCGGTTGCTAATGCTAAACTAATGATACAGGATATAGCCACATCTGAAAATAATTTAGATATTGTTCACCCTGAAGGTATCACCGACAAAGCATGCGAAACGAGTGAAATTAAACTTACGAAACCAAACAAAACCAAACAAAGTGATGAGAAAAAAGTCAAACGCAAAACACAGCCTAAAGTTAGCGAAGTTATACCAAAGAAAATTAAAAAAATAAGTGAAATAGTAAAACTTAAAAATAGCTTTCGCAAGCAAACATATACCAAGACTGTTAAAAATTGGCTAGACGAAGTAAACCCAAATAATCCGGTTGAAGAAGAAGTTTTTGATAAAAACGTTATAATTGAGCAGATAACGAATAAAACAGACTTAGTTGTTTTGAATGCGACAAATGGCAAGCCTATTAAGAAGATAGTTCAAGCGCAATTAGCTAACAAAGACGGCATAATGAAATTTCGAAAACCAAAAGACAAAGTTGAAACTGAAGAACCTGCCGTTGTCAAAGTGAGCTCTGACAAATCTGAGAAAACGAAGGATAAAAAAAACAAAATGAAGTTCGTGGCTCCTATTAAATCACAGGTGCCAGTCAAAGAAGTTGATTATGAAGTGATAACTTTGGATAGCACCAATATCCGAGAACATACAGACACGGAAAGCCTTTGTTCTGCTGTGGACAAAGATCTTGTTGTTGTCTTGGTATACAGGTATGCCTGTACTGTATGAACCTAACTTACAGTTAATATTAGTAACCGAGGACGGTGACATATATTTGGGTCTGTGAATGATGATGCTTTTTTTTATTAACAGCAATGGTTTTTGTCAACTGAATGAGCATCATACTGAAGACACATGTGACCCAGAAGGGTTCGTCGTTAGCACTAACGAGAAGTTTTATTATTTCAAAGAGATCCATCAAAGTTTCAAGTATGTTTCATAAATATATACCTATTAGGCATCTTCGAAATAAACATGGATGATCCCATCACAGGTTTCATTTATTTCAGAGAAATAATAAGTTCGATATTTGTGAAGAACAGAGTAATTTGCTATGAAGGCAAAAACTTGCTCATCTATTGCAAATCCAAGTTTGATTTGGAACTTAACAACCTGAATATTATTGATACCAAGGTAAGTAAAGTACCAAGTAGGTACCTACTTATTTTACGCACTGGGTTCCATCAGATCAACTCAAAGGAGCTAGGTAGATAAAGAAAGGACCTAAGTACATCTTTGACTCAACAGATAGGTGGAAGTCTCCTCGACCCTGATAATCCTCCAGAAAGCTTCGCAGACCTCCAAAAGCTATTGTCTTACGCTCCAGAATATACGATAGCGACAGAATGCGTCCTACAAAAGACGGCGTGGTACGCGACCTTGTTGGACGCATGCGGGTACAAGCTGACTGCTGCGCTGAAGGAAAACGGCTTGTGGAGCGTTTTCGCTGAGATTGAGATGAAGCTGATGCCAATTATAGCAGGTACGAGTATTTAAGCCCCTACTCTAAACTAATGTATTTCGTCATTAGGCTAGATAATAAATATTACCTAAGTAAGTATATGCGTTGTGACTTGTGAGACAGATCTTTGATTCCTGATCACATTATTAGGTATACCTACCTACATATCGTCGTTGTGGTGCGAGAAGTAACTAAGTGCAAAAAGCTAGTCTCGAGATAATCGCGTTTTAAAGTTTTTTTGTTTTTAAAATGAGTGTAACTTATCAACACTTATAGTTACAAAAGAGGTTTCTTCATATAAAATATAGATAATTTTACCTTACACACTAACTTTCAACAAATTAATGTAAGTAATTATATGGTTACTGAGATACATAACAAAAAGTAAGTTAATTAATTCTGGCATACACATTAACGTAATACCTTGACTAAATATTACTTAATTATGATCTGTTGATGACTCTTACCGACAACAGAATTTCATTTCATTCAATAGCTTTTTATCTGCAAGAAATCACTAAGTGACTTTAGTGAGCAGTGAAACCCCAAGACTTGAAGAATATTGTAAGTAAAGTGATTGAATTAAACTACTTAAGATCCCTTAGATGATTTTTGTAGACAGATTTTTGCCTCTACGGGTAGTTATGCACTTCTGACATTCTTGTATTATCTATAACTTAAGTAAAATCTACTCTTTTACATTCTGAGAAGGTACATAATGGGTTTCAAAACACTTTGGCGTCAATAACTCATTTTGGCAAAAAATGTCACTTAGTGACTTCTCGCACCACAACGACGATATATCCAAATATTTTCTCAGAAATGGAGTGTCGAGGTGTAACTGTGGATTTGCAAAAGCTCAAAGTAATGGAGGACATCCTCCTCTCCAAGATGAAGGAGATGGAGCAGGAATGCTATACGGCAGCCGGGAGAACCTTTCAGCTCAATTCCGCAATGCAAATCCGAGCCATCATATACGACGAGCTGAAGCTCGATACCAAGTGCAATGTCAACATCAAGGAGACTATTTGCAAAGGAGCCAAATCTACATCCGAAACAATGGTAAAATACGAAACCAACAAACATTCTGGTCATTATTAGTATACCGGTTAGTGCCGGTTCATAAAACCCTTCACTCACAGTAGTAGGTACATGGTCCATATCAGCTACAATGAGGAGTTATTCAGAAAAAAGGTTCCAATAAGAACATTTCTGTTGTTTTAAACAGCTCCGAAGCCTGGTCGCGGTCCATCCACTTCCGAAGCTAATATTGGAGTACCGTCATTTGCATAAGGCTCACGCGACGTTCTTGACTGGCATCGCTCAGCAAGTGAGAGGCGGTGTCGTGAGGCCCACATGGTTAGTTATATAGATTTCATCATTTGGACCGTAGGCCAATCTTAAGTGTGCAGGACCGCCTTCAGGGTTTCTCCAAGAAAGTGTTCTAGAATATTCAATGTATTTCAGGGTGCAAACGGCAGCAGTCACAGGACGGATAGCTTCCAATAATCCGAACCTGCAAGCCATTCCTAAAGTTCCCTTCAGCCTCATCTTGTTCCCCGATGAGAACAGTTCTAGTGAGTCTAATATCTTATTACAACTTGACTGATTAAAGATTTGGAAATGAGATATTTTACCCACCACCTGCATCTAGCGGTCTAAAAAACAAGAGAGCTCTATATCTTCTTATCTCATGTGCGATGAACAAACGAACACAAAAATCCTGTTCAAGATTTGGTAATGTTTCGTTTCCAAGGTAACCAGACCGTGAGCATCAGGTCTGTGTACACGGCTCGCGAGGGCTACACGCTCCTGGGCGCGGACTTCCAGCACGTGGAGTGCCGCGTGTTCGCGCACCTCGCCGGAGACTCGACCCTCAAGCATGTGCTGCAAGTCGGTGGGGACCTGTTCCGCGCTTTGGCTGCTAAGTGGTGAGCGCTATCTATCATGTGCATCCCGGTACATTCGCGTCATGTCAAAATAACGCTGAAAGAAGGTGGAGAGGGTGTGCGTGCATGCAAAACCCGCACCTATTTGGTGGCATGAGGTGTGGTTTTTGTATGCGCAACCCAAACACCCCCTCTGTTTGCGACCTGTGTTTTTAAGGTTACGAAATATTGGTCACCAGAATGGAGCTCAGAATGGATACCTACAATTAGTTCTCCTTTGCACACTTGAATGGATAAGTACCTACCTAAATGCTTTCAGATAACTTTTAGACGAGCAATCCCTCGAGTGGCAGTTACAAATGAGTGCTTCGATTTCGAAAGAAACTTAGCATACAGTGTCGTGTTTGTTGGCCCTTGAATCTTTTGAAGTATCTTTTCTTCCATCAGGTTGAGTAAGCCAGAATGCGACATATCTTCGGAAGACCGCGAGCGCACTAAGCGTATTGTTTACGCGAGTCTGTACGGCGCTGGCTGTAGAAAGCTGATGGATATTTTGGGAGTTACTTACGAGCAAACTCTCAGCATTATTGCCAGTTTTAATAGTAAGTTACCATACTGTCGAAGGACAGAACCTCCAATTATAGGTCGACGAAAAAAGTGGGGCTGACATTCTAATGGCATCTGAAGTCGAGATCTTTCCAGATTAATTGTCAGCCTGTCTTACGAGAAATTCAATAGATTCCGATAATAGCAGCGGTCTTTGGGATTCCAATGTATCAAAATTATGCCAGGGTAACTAGGTTGTTTTTACAGTCTAGACACCATGATTATATCAAGTTGTACCTACTTTTCTATGTTTCTACAGTAAGATTGGCTTTTTTCTGTTTCCTTAAGTTCAGGTCAGGAGACCTCACTATTTAGCACCAGCTTTTGTGTTCGTCTCTTAGGAACATTTCCATCTCTGAAAAGTTTCGGCCGCTCCGTGGTGGCCCGCTGCGAACAGAACGGCGGCCGCCTGTTCACGCTGTGCGGCCGCGGACGCCTCTTCAAGAACATCACCAGCCACGACTTCCAGCTCAAGTCTCAGGCGGAGCGGCAGGCCGTCAACTTTGTTGTTCAAGGTTAGCTTCAAGCTTAACTACGAAAACCTGCTTTTGAATCAGTACTCACCTTATAAAGGGTAGGTTTTTCTTATCGTGTCACTAGTTTTAAACCAGGTGCTGAAAGGATTTTCAGTACTTTCATGCATTGGTTGATGGACAAGTCAATTGGTCCTCGATGTTTCTGGAAAGTTCTTGAGCAAGACAATGTCTCAAAAGCCAAAATGAATAGGTCACCTCATTGAGCAGGTTCGGCGGCGGACCTGTGCAAGATGGCGATGGTGCTGACGTCACAGCGCCTGCGCGCGCACCGCCCGCCGGTGGAGGCCGCGCTGCTGCTGCAGATACACGACGAGCTGCTGTGGGAGGTCGCCGACCAACACCCACACCAACACCACCATCTGCGCACTGCAGCAGGTCATTCTTACTTTATGTGAATAACTCAACTCCTACTCCAAAACCCCCCGCCACGCTATCTATTACCATCCATTACCACAACGCGGCTGCGAGTTTACAGGGGTGAGTGAGGCCCATACGTGGCTGAATATCAATAATCGGAGAGGTACGTTTTTGTTTTTGAATGTTCCCCGGCTCGTGTCCCTGTAGGTAGGTAGTTGTCAAATGTGTTAAATGTCTAAAACTAGCGGCACATAACTCGAACGGTGAGCAATACGCGCTGCGCATGCGTCGTAGTGTGCCATGTCGCGCACACTGGATGTGTGCAGAGTGTCCTATTGGTACGGAGAGCGGAGTGCGACTGGAGAGACAATCAGCGCTACGCACGCCCGCCCTTCATACCGCTAGCCCTCAGGTACCTTATTTTTGACTTCTGCGCAATAACGGTGACCGCTATTATGTGCCGCTACCTATATGAATGTGTGTGTTGTCCAGGCATTATAAAGGAGGTGATGGAGGGTTGCGGCCGGCACTGCGGCATGTCCATGGCACTCCCCGTGGCGCTCTCCGTCGGACGCACGTGGGGGCACATGGCAGACTACACCGACCATAACTGAATAACCTAAACAAATAGCAAACTTCAGGCACCGGCACGGAATTAAGCGCCTAACCTCGAATGCGCAGAACTTTTAAACAGTGGAGGTGGTTTTGGGTGCGCGTGCCCCTACCTACTTTAGCTCGTGCCTCGATACTTGTGAGGTAGATAACCTGACATGTATAACTATTTCAATGAAAACTACTGCTATATATCTACTAACAGCCATACCTTAGTATAAACGCAATTTAAATGTAGTTATTGTATTGCATTAAAATTAGCCGTCACTCTTTGTCGTTACTTAGTGGTAAGAGATAGCACAATATTTTATGCACTCTTTATTTTACGACATATTTGTCTAGGAAGGAAATTAATCTCAACACTGTGTTGCCATATAAATAAAACATATTGTGTTGTTATTTGTAAATTTTAATGTTCGGTTTACTTAATTACAATAAATATTATAAATACAATGTCCCCAATATTTACCTACCTACAAATAAAATAAGTAGCTACTCCTATCTAATTGATCGCTAAAATTTGCCTTTGCAAAGCACTGCCATGGATGATAATCAAGATAATTTTAGACAAGAACTTTTAATTAGTTCATACATTGATTTGAAAATATTTTTTTAAATACTATTGCTATGTAGTGCTTGTTTTATTATTTATCGCTTCAAACAAGTTAAATTAATTGATATAATAACCAACTGGAGTTATTACTGTAATCTAAACTAGTTCATAGCAAAACACATTAGGTACTTACCTAAGTTAAGTACCTGGATAATAACCTTAATTATAATGATAAATGTATTAAAATATTTTAACACAGAAGTACAACTATGACAGACTAGTAAAAACTGCTTTATAAGCGAAAGTAATAAAAAAATATAGTTTTATAAATTAATACTTAAGGAATACATTTCTATTGTAACAAGCAAAGAAAATAAAAATATTAATAATAGTTAATTCATTTGATAATATTTTTTTAATTGTGACTTTAATATTATGTTACTTTACTATGCTATGCATAGTGTTTCATTGATTTATAGATTCAATTTAATGATAGATCTATACTGATTTCAACTTATTAAAAAAATATACTGATTTAAATTATAAGTTACATCAGTTTTAACAAAATTAATTTCGCAATTTTATGTAAATATCTATGAGCAGTTTTATAAGTAGTTAACACAGTAGTATAATATCTGTGTATTCTAATGTTTCACTTAGTTAGACTAACATTATTTTATGTTAAATGCACTTTTATCAGGATGAGCCTCGAGTTCTGCAATTTCGACCATCGCGAAAAAAAAAGAAATATTATGTAGGTAACAAAAAAAAAAAAACTAAATCGAATGAAATACAAGTTTTTAGTTATTCTTTCTGCCTAGTGTATGGGAGTAGTAATACGCAACACGAGCCGACCGACAAAACGTGTAGGCGCCATCACGTGACTGGGTGAAACAAGTAGACAGTTCACAGAGTGTACCTGGATCATAACTTGACTCCAATCATTGTGAACAGTCTATGTTGTTGGATCTGAAAAGAACACAAGTATTTGTGTTAGGTGAATACAATAGACTCGATTAACAAGAACAAAGATCGTCGGTTCTGAAAATCGACGCAAGGTGCCCATGTCTAGCGGGCAACTATAATAACACATTTCAGGCAAGATTGTTCGTCTACCGTTAAAGTTCACGGCAGGTATTACTAGCGCGTGTCGTATCTAGTAGATAATAGGGGCTAAAATTTATTCAATTTGATATTTAAATGCTTTTAGAAATCTGTATTAAAATAATAATGATTATTGAAGTAAGAAAGAAGGATAGTCTATAATGTTTAAAATAAAAAGATAGTTTAGTTTATTTAATTTTAGAACAATGTATAGTTGCTTTAAAACGATTTGATAAATAATGTTATATTTTATTATTATTTGTTCGAAATTATTAACAATTTATTATATCAATAAATTGTTAATGGTAGTCAGAAGCTACGCAGAACGGATGACGATATTGCGATAGAGGGCGCTGTCTATCAACTGTCATGTTGGTCGCCTGACTGAGGCTAGGCGGGGCAGTGGATTATTCTGGGCTTGAGACTCGACTGAGGAGGTTATCGTTTCGTTCTGGGTACTGTCGATGTGATTCGGCTCTGAGTACACCCTTTGATTGGTTAAGATAAGTACCTAGTTCTCTTTGTAGTTGATATATTTTTACTGTAAGGTAGTTTTGTGTTGAATAACGTGTCTAAAGCTATAATTTAGTTAAATAAAGTGTAAATTGTAAAGACATTGATGTAATTAAACCATTTACTTACTATTTCATATTTTCTTTATAATATAAAGTTACCCTGATCTAATACGCGCAATCTTAGTTTCGAACGGTTGCGTGAGTATTTGACGACAACAGTTTTGATGCTATCATCGATAGCACTCCCATTGAGTAGGTTTATAACATTATATAGGGTACGGCAGAGGAGAGGAGGGAGGGAGTGCGCGGTACCTCTGCGGCGCGGTAGGCCAGCGTGCTGCTGCCGTCGCGGGCGCGGTAGGCCAGCGTGCTGCTGCCGTCGCGGGCGCGCGCGCGGCAGAGGAGAGGAGGGAGGGAGTGCGCGGTACCTCTGCGGCGCGGTAGGCCAGCGTGCTGCTGCCGTCGCGGGCGCGCGCGCGGCAGAGGAGAGGAGGGAGGGAGTGCGCGGTACCTCTGCGGCGCGGTAGGCCAGCGTGCTGCTGCCGTCGCGGGCGCGCGCGCGGCAGAGGAGAGGAGGGAGGGAGTGCGCGGTACCTCTGCGGCGCGGTAGGCCAGCGTGCTGCTGCCGTCGCGGGCGCGCGCGCGGCAGAGGAGAGGAGGGAGGGAGTGCGCGGTACCTCTGCGGCGCGGTAGGCCAGCGTGCTGCTGCCGTCGCGGGCGCGCGCGCGGCAGAGGAGAGGAGGGAGGGAGTGCGCGGTACCTCTGCGGCGCGGTAGGCCAGCGTGCTGCTGCCGTCGCGGGCGCGCGCGCGGCAGAGGAGAGGAGGGAGGGAGTGCGCGGTACCTCTGCGGCGCGGTAGGCCAGCGTGCTGCTGCCGTCGCGGGCGCGCGCGCGGCAGAGGAGAGGAGGGAGGGAGTGCGCGGTACCTCTGCGGCGCGGTAGGCCAGCGTGCTGCTGCCGTCGCGGGCGCGCGCGCGGCAGAGGAGAGGAGGGAGGGAGTGCGCGGTACCTCTGCGGCGCGGTAGGCCAGCGTGCTGCTGCCGTCGCGGGCGCGCGCGCGGCAGAGGAGAGGAGGGAGGGAGTGCGCGGTACCTCTGCGGCGCGGTAGGCCAGCGTGCTGCTGCCGTCGCGGGCGCGCGCGCGGCAGAGGAGAGGAGGGAGGGAGTGCGCGGTACCTCTGCGGCGCGGTAGGCCAGCGTGCTGCTGCCGTCGCGGGCGCGCGCGCGGCAGAGGAGAGGAGGGAGGGAGTGCGCGGTACCTCTGCGGCGCGGTAGGCCAGCGTGCTGCTGCCGTCGCGGGCGCGCGCGCGGCAGAGGAGAGGAGGGAGGGAGTGCGCGGTACCTCTGCGGCGCGGTAGGCCAGCGTGCTGCTGCCGTCGCGGGCGCGCGCGCGGCAGAGGAGAGGAGGGAGGGAGTGCGCGGTACCTCTGCGGCGCGGTAGGCCAGCGTGCTGCTGCCGTCGCGGGCGCGCGCGCGGCGGTTCTCGCGCAGCACGGCGCCGCGCCGCTCGTTGCGCGGCTCCGGCGCGTGACGCAGCATCGTGTAGCGGGCCCGATGCACCGGGAACCTAGGGACCAACACTCTCTATCACTATCGAGCGCTAGTAGCTCTGCCTTCTGCGCCGTACTTCGTGGCTTTGATCCCCACCGAGAACTAATATTTTTGTGGTGATAGCAGGATGTTTGTTCTCTATCTATTATTGTACTTTTACCTGTGTAAATTATATTAATTATAATGTGTGTATATATATGCTGTAGCCCATGGGCTGAGGTACAACGTTAAGAAGAGTGAGCTCCTGGTATTTCAGCCACCAAACCATAAAGTCAAAATTGTACCATCAGTTTTTCTTCACGGAAAAAACGGAGCACTAGCAAAGTACCAATTTGGCTTGGTTATTTTTTTTTTGACTACTTATAACTAAGACTTATCTAAATCGCACAATAAAGCTCTGTTAATAGTAAACAAGCCGGTTTTGCTGTATATTCTAGGTAATTCTAACAGAGTACTTGATAGTTTCAAAGTTAGTGCCTCAGTTATAGTAACCTATTCAGTTTCCGTTTGAATATAGATAAGTTTTCAGATTTATAAACTGACAAGTTGACCTATCTAAGTTTAGACTACTCCTACTCGGTTAAATTTGTATAGATTGGTATGATTACAAATAACCAAGACTCATTTAAAACGTACAATAGACGTATGTTTGTAGTAAACAAGCTTGTTTTGCTGTATATTCTTCCGAGTAAATCATTATTTCCCAGTGAGTATCTTTGTTAAAGTAACCGTAGCAGAAGTTTAAAAACCTATGATTCTTCTACTACAACTATAAATGCGAAAGTTCTTATATACATTAGGGATGTTTGTTGCTCTTTCACGCTCAAGCCAGTGGACCGATTTGGATGAAATCTTGAGCAAATATAGATTGTATCCGGTATTGAAACATAGGCTACTTTTTATCCCGTAAAAATAACAGAAACGGGGAATAACTTCTTTAGCGATGGCACTTATCACCAATAAAGAACCTTTCGAAAATTCGTGTATAGGTCTGTGTGCATGTACCTACTTTTACCTACACAACTGACAGCGCAATGCCGTACATAACAAAACTCGACGAACATACAAGAACTTATATATTATTATGTTACTTGTTGCTACGGAACCCTTCATGGGCGAGTCCGACTCGCACTTGGCCGCTTTTTTAGGGTTCCATAGCCAAATGGCAAAAACGGAACCCGTCAACGGAATTCGTCATGTATGTCTGTCTATCTGTCTGTCCGTCCGTATGTCACAGCCATTTTTCTCTGAAACCGTAAGAGCTAGACTGATGAAACTTGGCGAGTAGATGTATTTTGTGAACCACATTAAGGTCTTTACACAAAAATAGAAAAAAAACTATAATTTTTTTTCATCGAACCCATACGTCTGGTATAGGTGTGGTGAATAGGTCTTCAAAAATGATGTTGAGGTTTCTAATATGGTTTTTTATAAACTGAATAGTTTGCGCGAGAGACACTTCCAAAGTGGTAAAAAGTTGCCCCCCCCCCCTCTAACTTCTAAAATAAGAGAATGATTAAACTAAAAAAAATATATGTTGTACATTACTATGCAAACTTCCACTAAAAAGAACCTTTTTATTATGATACTTGTTGCTACGGAACCCTTCATGGGCGAGTCCGACTCGCACTTGGCTGCTTTTTTATCCCTACATTTGTAATTTACGACTGTGGGTTATAAAACTTTAAACAAGTAGATTAGCTATCAACAAGCAAGTAACACAGCAATCAATAGATAAGTGTTTGTCTATTTTATATTTTAAACAAGTAACTTAATTGGAACAATCGAAGAAAATGGTTATTCGTTGACATGTGAATTGTGTAAACTCGGATAATGCGTTTAGACACGCGTGCAATTCAAGGACAACGGCCATTTCTTTTCAACAAGTTCTTGGGTGCGGACACGAGAGTATCTACTTTTATAATAAACAGTGTGAGAGCAGAGGTTGAGTGAGTTAAGTGAGATTGGCACCTGAACATAGAAAACTTGCAGCGCTTTACCAGTTTGTCATTCATCATTTTTGATAAAACTGCATTAAGTACAAAACGCCCGATGGATGAAGACGTAAGGAATCTCCTTACTGCTTGGGGCTTGGAGGAGTATATCGAAGTTTTTCAAAGTAAGTATTACCACGGTGATTATTGTAGTTGGCAGAACTCGTTGCTATATCGTGTGTGCTAATTGGTGCTTGAAGCCATTACTTCTACCTACCTACATTAGGTGAAAGACAAAGAATTACCTGGTAGAACTTTCTGCAAAAAAGCCGTAGTTCTGTAATTATATGTGCCATAATACCTACCTAACTTAAAGGTACCTAGCACACTATGCGTGGCTTGCCACAGCATCTTTACCGGCCGCGCCGCGCGCCGGGCAAGCCGCAGTGCGCCCGCGGTTGGCTTGGCTCACTAGGTATAGCAAACAAAGTGTGGTGCGTGCCGCTGAACAAGCCGATTTTTTTTTATTTATTTATTTATCCTTTTACAGAAAAAAATCCTGCTTTGAAGGACAACATCTTTGAGCTGGCTAAACTGCGCACCAAGACCAAGGACAAACCACTTATCAGCATGGTAATTTATTAATTTATTTTTTATATTATTAATATTTCTTCTCAGTGGGGATTGAACCCACGACCTCCAGCGTAGATGGTAGATCTACTACCAACTGAGCTGTCAGGCTGTCAAACGAAAAATGCTCTCATAAGTTTGAACATAGTATTTTATTAATTCATCCTATTAGGTAAGTAACTACGAGTACTATATCTATTAGCGTTTATAAATTATATTTTCTAATTTTAGGTTCAGAGGAGGCATCAAATATAGCTTGTTTGTTGCTTATGCCATATCTCGTGGCTGTTACAAGTGTTCGGCTGAAGAATAGTCGCAAAAAGATTTGGCGTCCTTCGAAAGCTGAAGCAACTGCTAGTTTTGTACAGCATGTGAAAAACGATTCGGATATCCACAGTGCAATAGCAAGTAAGCGAACAAAGTTTCAAGAATATAGACTTACAATGCAACCTTTTATCATGATCGTAGGCGAATCTCTTGACAGTATAAATAACTACTTCGTGGTTATAGATAGATGAATTCATCAACACCCTTCCAGCTATTTGCAAAAGCACAAACTTCGTATTTATAATATAAATGTGGTAAACATAATTGTAACTTACCAGTATGGTGCTTACAAAATAGGGGTGGGTATAATTATAATGTTTATGATCTAAGTACCGATCTCGCATATTGTGCATTTATATGAGAAACTGTATATTTTGCTAAGACTATGTAGGTAAAAGAATCTTCATTTACTTAAGTTAAAGCCATCATCATCAACATGATGAGTAATTTAAATTAAATACCTAAAAAAAAATTAAATGTTTTGTTATCATACAAAATACTTATGTATAAGTACTCGTTAGACTTATGTTTGTTAAAATATTGGTTAATATAATAATTGAAAAAGTTGAGGTAAAAATGACTTTGTACAAATTAACAATGTAAGATTAACTACTCTCGAATGTAACTTTTTATGTTGATTAACGAATAACATATTTGATTCTTCTCTGAAGCATACATCGTTATTTAGTATCGTGTATGTACTAGCTATTAAGAGCGCTTACATCCTTCTATTGCCTTTAAGCTTTTTTTAGAAATAATAATGTTTCTATGTGAGTAACTTAAAAAAAAGTTATATTAGCATTTATAGATATAGGACATCAATCATAATTAGCTTTTAAAGATGGTTACAAAAAAAATCATAAACATATGAATTTACATATATTTTTTTATTAAAATTTTATAAAGATAGCTGATAGATGTAAACGCTCTTAAAAATATTATTTTTAGTTGGTTTAATTTAGAATTTTAGAATTTATTAACGATTGTTGAAGAATTTAAATAAAACTTTATTATTTCATATACATTCTTTTAACTTTGAAGTACGGTCTGTGGGCAAATGAAATATGATCGTTCAGTCCTTTTTTTAAAAGGGTGATTTAACTTTTTCGAGTTCGCCAGATTAACGATCTTTTTCAATTCCCTACATATCAACTTTTCACTAGCGTCAAAATGAAGAACTTTTTTACTTCTAGCCTACTTTAATTGGAATTTTAGCAATGTTGTTTTTTGTTCTGCTGGTTTATTGGGTTGATTAATACTGCTAAATACTTAGCTGCTGGTACCATTTCCGATTGACAACAATATTATACTTAGTTATTCTACAGATTTTAAGTTTGAACGTGCATTGTACTAAAAGCAGCTATCAAAATTAAAATAAAGCTTATTAATATTCATGTCACTTGGAAATGGTAGGTACCTGCAGCTAAGTATTTAGCAGTATTAACCCAATAAACTTGCAGAACAAAAAACAACATTGCTAAAATAGGTACAAATTAAAGTAGTCTAGAAGTAAAAATGTAGATGGGTTGTAGCGAACCCAATAAACCCGCTTAGGAACAACAAACTAGATGGGTTGTAGCGAACCCAATAAACCCGCTTAGGAACAACAAACTAGATGGGTTGTAGCGAACCCAATAAACCCGCTTAGGAACAACAAACTAGATGGGTTGTAGCGAACCCAATAAACCCGCTTAGGAACAACAAACTAGATGGGTTGTAGCGAACCCAATAAACCCGTTGAAGAACAACAAACTACATTGCTAAATATACCGATTCAAGTAGGCTAGAGGTAAATATGTAGATTGGTTGCAGCGAACCCACTCAACACGGCTGAAAGCGCGAGTAACTTTGCTAAGTATACCTATTTGAATTGGTTAGAAGTAACAAAGTATATTGGGTATGGCTATGCAGTGGACACGATTGACAGCGCCGAGTAACTTTGCTAAGTATACCAAAATTTGACAAAGTTACTTTGTTAAACATAGAAACGTTCATTAGCTGTGTTTACAAAGTTGATTTGATAAAATCGACGATTTAAGCTAAGATGCTTGGTTATAATTAACAGAATTACTCGATTCACGTTCACAATTAGCTTTGTTGTCTTTATTAAATTAAAAGGTTGGAAGCTACCTAGCCCAGGTTATCAAATTTGAACCAACTTTCTAGATTAATATTACTAACTTACAGTAGCAAAGATGGCTTGTCTAGCATTAGCAATACACTTTGCAGGTTCCCTCCGAAACGAGTTGCTTTGTTGTAAATAGCAATAAGTTATTTAAATCCAACCGTTACGTTTTTTCCGTGTTGGTGGCGTTGCATTGCCTAGAGTGTCGCGCTTCAAGTACCTGGGCCACTGGGTCACCGAAGACCTAAAGGATAGTGAGGATATTGAGAGGGAGCGTCGGGCGTTGGCTGTCAGGAGCAATATGTTGGCTCGTAGGTTTGCACGATGTACGGGTGCAGTAAAGATTGACCTTTTTAAGGCTTTTTGCCAGTCTTTTTATACGTGCTCCTTATGGGTCAACTATACGCAAGCGGCAATCAACGCCCTGCGCGTACAGTATAACAACGCTTTCAGGATGTTGTTGGGGCTGCCGAGGTTCTGCAGCGCATCAGGCATGTTTGCTGATGCTCACACAGACGGTTATCATGCCATTATTCGAAAGAGAGCCGCTTCGATGTTAAGCCGCGTCCGGAGCAGTTCCAACAGCATCTTGCGCGTTGTAGCGGACCGGGTGGAGTGTCCTCTAATGTGGCGGCTGGTTCAGCTTCACATTCAGTAGTCGTAGGTCATATTTGTTATTTTTGTTAAATTGTATTTATTGTTACTAACACTTTAACTTTGTATTTACTAACAAATTATGGATAATATGATCTGAAATAAATTAATTGAATATTTTATTTTATTTTTTATTTTATTTTATTTACAAGGAAAACAAACAGCTTTACAAAGAAACATAATGGTAGGCATCATAGTACAATAAAAGCCAAACAGTTTTCGCTAATAGAACACTTTAGATAATACAATGTAAAAAGTAGGTAGGTATAGTATTATCTTATCTGCGGTAAAAGTTAAAGTAAAATTCACTTATATAAGGAGTTTATACCAATGGAGAAAAATAAGTAGGTAAGCCATATAAATCTATAAACTAAAGAAAGTAGTGCTATGGTGTCCGGTAGGCAAATAAATTCTATAAATAAATACAATTATTAATTAAAAGTTCAAGTACGTACCTAAATAATATGACCACACGTAATTATACGAACTAATAGAAAATTGTAAAAATAATATACTTAAACATACCCACACTATTTTTACGTTAATGACGAGAAGAAGTCCCTACTGATCATGATTTTAAATATATTTTGTGAGCTGTTGAAGAGGTCTACATTTGTCGAATAGTCGGTATTAAAGATATGTGCAGTGCGCAATAGGTAGGAATTCTTCCGGTAATTAGTAGAACACGAAGGAACATGAAGTTTTAGGTGGTTTCTGCGGGAAGTGCGTCGTGATGGAATTGCAAGTTTGATTTCAAATAGGAGCTGCGGAGAGTCAATTATATTGAGTGTAATGCTATGTAAGAGTGTGAGATCAGCAGCTTCTCTTCTCTTCTCTAGAGGTAACAGGTGATGGTGTCTACAACTGTCGATGTAGTCGGGAATAAAGTTTTTGTGCTTGAAGTTAATAAATTTAAGAAATTTCTTTTGGGGCTTTTCCAACATTAAAACATATTTATCGTAACGAGGGTTCCAAACTTGGGAAGCATACTCCAGGTGACTTCTTACTAGTGAACAAAATAATATTTTAAGGGTTTTAAGTGTTTTAAAATCTTTAGTGACCCTGAAAAGAAACCCAAGAATCCTCAATGCTTTAGAAGTTATATTTTCGATATGCTGGTCGAACAAAAGTTTAGAGTCTATATGTAAATTATGATCATCATCTCAGTACGGTAACGGTACCCACTGCTGGGTATAAGGCCTCCTTCATCCTACAATATACAAGGAGAGTAAGTGTAACGTTTGAGTAGTATAGTAGGTGTGGTGTGGTGTGTAAGGTTACCTGAGGACGGTGAGGTTGTGCGTTGTGATCCTGGCGTGCATGTCGTCATCCTCCCCGCCCCAGCCCTCGAACCGGTTGGAGAACCCGTCCACCAACATGTACTGACAACACAACACAACACAACACGCTATCATTCACTAATACAATTATTCAAAGGTAGTTTGGGTAAAAGTTTGATATTACCGTGGTGATAAAATCGTGGTACCTAACTATTGGTCGCGTCGCTTTTAACTAAGCATCATCATCATCATCATCAACCTATATTAGTCCACTGCTGGACGTAGGTCTCTCCCAAGACGCGCCACTGAGCCCGGTCTTCGGCTCTTCTTCTCCAGTGCTTGCCAGCTACATTTCGCAGATCGTCGCCCCACCTTGCCGGAGGGCGTCCTACACTACGCTTACCTAAACGCGATCTCCACTCTAGTATTCGTTTGCTCCAACGATTGTCTGTTCTACGGCAAACATGACCGGCCCACTGCCACTTCAGCTTACTAATCCTTTGAGCTATGTCGACCACCTTGGTTCTCTGTCGGATAACCTCGTTCCCAACTAAGCATAGCGTAAGTGAAATACGATGCCTTGCGGCCATGAACTGTGCTAGTCTCACGTGCCTGTAATTTTTATTTTTGCACCATACCTACTGACCTGACTAGTGTATTGGGTACCATACCTTTGAGAGCGCTGGTGGCCTAGTGGTAGCGGCCCCGCCTTCCGATCCTAAGGTCGTGGGTTCGAATCCAGTCGTGTACCAATGAGTTTTTCTGCCCAAAAATGTATGTACACTATGCCAGTGCTCTCAAACGGTGAAGGAAAACATCGTGAGGAAACCGGCATATCGTAGAACCTAAAAAGTTCGAAAATATGTGTCAAGTGCACGAAAGGAGCCTCTTCGAGGCGCACTTAAAATCCTTTCACCACACTTGGTTCGAATGAATCAGTGACACGATAAGAAGAAGAGGTACCATTGAGACGACAAAAGAGAGGAGTAGTGAGCCGGCATCGGCAGGAGAGCAGCATACCTGTTCGGCGGTGATGGCGAGCGCGCCGCCCACCAGCGCCTTGTACGGCAGCACGTAGCGGAACTTGTCGATGCTGGCGCTCATGTGGCGCGGCTGCGCGCAGCACGCGTACAGGTTGCCGGCGTCCAGCGGCAGCAGGTCCACGTCGTGCAGGATGAGGCAGGGGAACTTGTCGGCGATGGCGTGCTTGGAGCCGATGTTGTAGAGGATGCCCTTGTTCCATGGCTTTTCATCGCGCTGCTCGATTAGGTATATTCTGTAAAGAGCAACAGTCAACACAACCTGATAATAATTATGTTCAGTTTCGGCAAATTTATCATCCGCACTTGATCCGCTGGTGGGCCCTTTTTGCGTGACCCCTTGACACGTGTTGCTCGAACTTTTTTTGGTTCTACGACACGCCGCCGGTTTCTTTACGATGTTTTTCTTCACCGTTTTGAGAGTACTGGCATAGTGCACATAAATTTTGGACAGAAAAACTCATTGGTACACGACTGGATTTGACCCCACGACCTTCGGATCGGAAGGCGGGGCCGCTACCACAAAACCACCAGTGCTCTCTCACCACCACCGCCATCACCAGTGCATTATGCTCAGTTAATTATGTTTGAATGAGCGGAGGTAGAGTTTAGGTGATGGCGTTTTTAGGTCTAGGTACATAAAGTGTAGGTACTAACTTGTAATGAATGTTCTGCTTCCTCAAAAAATTATGCATGTAAGGCAAAAATACATCCAACTGCTTCTGTCTATTCCTATACGTGACCAGAACTGCTACACTGAACTCTGGGTTACAAGCCGGGAAGTAGCTTCCGTTTGCTATACCCGCTGGAGAGAAGTCATCATTATTCATGGGTATCTCCCAAGGCTCGATGCCTTCTGTACTCTGCAGGATTCCCTCATATCGACACTGCTCCTTCTGTTTGGGTAAGTGCGGGATGGTTCCTCTATAAAGCTCACTGAGGATGGCCTCTTCAGGAATGTGTGTGTAGTTGTATGAACCATAGTATGCAAAGAACTGTATTGTGGCTGCCAGGCTTAGTGCTGTAAACAAGCATGTTATCGCTCTTCGCTGCGCGATTCTGGAATTTAAATATTTCAGTGTTTCTTTCAATAGAATAGTAAAGTTATTCTGCACAAAGGATATATTATGACAATCATAGCACCGTAGGCCTCCGAATGATGCGAGTGCAATTGACCCGAATGCAGTAACCTAATGTAGTCATTGTGGAAGGCAGAAAGTAAATCTCACATCAGTTGGGCCATATGCATATTCCTTACCTATTACATTAGAAGAAATTAAAAAATACCTGTTTTTCAGTGAGCATTTCGGCATTTGTGTTTACTGGCTCTTACTTCAAAGTGCAGGCATGTAGATTTGGATCTATATCCATTCAACTTTTTAAGTTCCTTTTAATGAGAATTCTGAAATATAAAATTTGGCATGTAGGTGGTAATATCTACACTATTATAAACAACACAAACTTCTGATGAAAAGAGAGAGAGTAATCTAATCTTTAAAACTAAAGTCAGCAATCATTACTTTTCCTTGTTGTCTATTATAACTATATATATTAATGTTTTATTTTATTATTTATATGCTATAATAGGTAGTTTAAATTTTAGGAACATCAGGTTTTACTTTTGTACACCGCCATTCTTCTAATTTTTGTTAATCCTCTCCATCCAAAGGTTGTCTGGATGAGATTGCTCTTAGGGATAAGGCCGCCCATTGTACTTTCATTTATAATGGTTCTTTTAAATGTATTCTTTTGTGAACAATAATGTACCTATTAATCTATCTATCTTTCTGATAAATGCACAAGATTAGAAGCATGCTCAACTATTATGTGCCTACTTAGATTTTTTTGTGGAGTAAAAATAGTTAAGAGATTATGAGTAATACATTTGTTAGGTATGTAGGTAAACAAAGCAGTTTTTGTAAATACTATTATTTAATAGTTAATACAATTAGGAAGAGACTAGAAAATGGGATCACATTAATAGAGTATTCATTATCATGTGTCCTATTAGCCTGAATAGTTATCATAAATATCGAGGACAGTCGAACCACAGAAGCTATTTTCCATTGTATATTGTTCTTGTCACCACTCATTCCAATTAACCTGAAGCTTAAATTTTCATGCGCAGTACAGCTTTGAACAATAAAGGTAGGTACCTACCAAAAAATTTATAATCACTGATGAATACTAAATCTATTCTAACAAGGTATATCTATCCTGTTATCCTATGTAGTAGGTAAACATGAATATTTTAATGTTATCAATTTGCAAAGGAAGTGCATACTACAGTATCATGTTTAGTGTCTAGTGCATTTAGCATGGTCCCTTCTCTGGTAGGCACAAACGGTTTGGTTATCTCCAGCTATGATATATTTGCTGTACATAAGCCGACAACGACCTTCATGCGCGTCCTACTTATTGAATCGAATAGTGCGGTTAAATAGCTGCAACGCGTAAATAAATTGTTTATTTGTACGGCAAACTCGCCCAGTTTGTATGAACCGCCATTTCTCATCAGCTGTCAACAAATTGTCAATTGACGTACAAACAAGAAACAAAGCTTAAAAAATCTCTTCTACGAGTGTACAAACATAGTAACTTAGAAGATTTATTAGTGTATTGTGTTAAATAGCTCAGTGGTACAGTAATGAGTAAAAAACAAGGATGGAACACCTCAGAGGAACTAACCTGCAAGCCGCTAGACACATTCACGGAAATAATGATGTTTTTGGATAATCCACCCCCTTGGAGAAGTCTATGTAAGGAGTTAACTCCACATAGCAAATCTATGTTGAAAAATAAAGCGATAAATAGACACATTGATACAAGTCTCGATTCACCAGAAACTTTTTGTCATTTTGATCCGGATGCGGAAGACATTATCCGATATGATGCGAATACTTTACCAAAAACTTTAGTGTGCCATGATATGGCCAATGGATATCATGATGATAGGTAAGAATAATTCACTTATTTATTTAATGAAACTAGTTTTTACCAAATAATAAAGTAAATACGAAACGAAACTGAAGATTGAGAATTTGAGAATTCGCACTTGACTAATGTAATGCCAATGTCAGTTATTGTTTACTTATCTGTCACTGAAAATCTTGTCAATGTCAGCAAAATGGTAAGGCATCAATTTGACATTCTACCACTACTACGGTCCGGTGCAGTGTGCAGTGTACTTTTTTTTTTTTATCTAGGGTACAATCGAGTACGAAATTACTAAATTAAAAAGACTGCTATTATAATTTTGTGCTTGTTATTTTAGTTTTATCGACGGTACAGCGGACCACGAAGCATACACGTTCTACAACTGGGCTGGAATTGATATATTTTGCTACTTTAGTCACCATTTGTTAACAATTCCTCCATTGGGTTGGATTAATGTTGGTCATGCACATGGAGTTAAAGTTATAGGTAAACATGTCCGTTCTTTTAAATACTTAAGATAATAATTTCGTCTACTGGGACTTAACATAGAGGTGGATGAAAAATATGGGGAGGTAGAGGGTTTCAACCCGCATTGAATGAACCTTTTTTTGTATTTATTACGCATCTAAATAAGTACACACTTAAATTATATTTTGAATTTTTCAGGAACGCTTATTTCAGAATGGGCCGAGGGCATTGTTTTTTGGGACAAAATACTTGAATCTGAGACTATTTATCAGAATTTTGCCAGCACCCTTGTCGCTATTACAAAGATGCTAAAAATGGATGGATGGCTATTGAACGTTGAGAATAAGGTCAGCTTTAAATGCGGTTTTTTGTGACGATCGTTATCAAACCATGAGTGACTTATTATCTAGGTACTATTTCAGATTTCCAAACCAGCTATTCTTCTGGAGTTTGTTAGATATTTCAATCGCATTCTGCACCAAGAAATTCCGCATGCCGTTCTTATTTGGTACGATAGTGTTACTATCCAAGGCACTCTTAACTGGCAAAATGGACTAAATGAAAAGAACAAGTAAGACTAAAATGGCTATTGTTTTTCTTATTATTATACAATACATATGCATAATCGTAACCTACCAAGCTACATAAGCAGTAGTGTTTGTTATTAACTTAATGTTTGTGACACAGAGCATATTTTGATGCGTGTGATGGCCTCTTCACCAATTATTCGTGGAACGAAGCCGACGTGCAAGATAGCGCGCATGCAGCTGGAGATCGCATCACTGATCTGTACATCGGGATTGACGTCTGGGGTCGGAACTTCTTTGGTGGTGGCCAGTTCAACACACAGGAGGTAACCACAGCGTGATCGACTCACTGTAATCCAAGCATTATAATAAAAATCATTAAAAGCATAATGTTAGCATGTTAGGAAAGTTTTCCTTGAGAAGGTTTTCGTTACTAACATTACGATAGATTTTTAGGAAAAATAATATCGTGCGTATCTGTACTTAGTAAGTAAATCATCGGTGGCCTAGGTATAGAATACCAACAGCCCCCTTATAAACTCCTGGACTCGAACCGGTTTATTGGAATTTCTACTAACAAAATGTGCATCTTCGAAATGGGGAAGGAATCTTAAGGGAAAAAAGCTCTGTCATTGCAGTCCCGCTGTCATTCTTGCGGGTTGGGTGAGGCTGAGAGGATAGATGGAGTTATAGGTCCTAGATCTTTGTCGAATTTCGACGAGCGACGAGTCATCGTTGTTTGTGACTGTATCAACATACTATATCAACGCTTTGTTTCAGGCACTTAAAGTCGCGTATCGCTATGGCTGTTCCATGGCGATATTTGCGCCCGCGTGGACTCACGAAGCTATGAGTGCAGACAAATGCGACGTGAATGCCGTGGCGATGGCCGATGGTAACATGCTTAGACTAGTCAAATTCAAATCGCTAATTTAGTTGTGTTACCACTACCAGGATCACTTTGAAACGTTACGGAACTGATACGAGAGTAACGTGCGTAGCAGCTACGAAACTAGGCGCGTAGCGGCTACGAGACTACGCACGTGGCATCCACAAGAATAAGCGTGGAGCTACAAAAATACACGAGCACCTATGAGTTATTTTTATCTCCGATTATAAAGACAATTGTAAAAAGCTTGCTTGTGTACTGTAGGTAAATACATATATTTATTGCACCATGGACTAATCATAGCCTGTTTGAAGGTTTGGGCAACTGCGACAAATTCTTGCTGCGAGACCGTGCGCTGTGGGGCAGCCTGTGGCCGTTCCTCAACACGCGACTGCCTTGCCAGCTGCCCTTCAAGACGTCCTTCTGCCGCGGGCAGGGCCGCAAGCGCCGCATGTACGGGGAGGTACCACCTAACCACAATCTAACCTCTCTATTCTATTTAAGTAAACATTATTATCTTCTTGGTATACATCGGAGTCACAGTAGACCTTGATTTGTTTTTTTAACTCCGCCAGGTGTTATGCAACAGTCCATGGTATAATCTGCGGCACCAACAGTACCAGCCGAACTCTGGCCACGGGCCGCACGGCTACCTGCTGTCCACCCTGGACGCCATCCTCAGCCACTCCGCGCATTCCCACAAGGACGGCAAGGGCATCCTGCGGTACAGGGACTCCTTCCAGGCGAGCCGGATGGAGCTCCACTCGACTAACTACAAAGAATCCGGCACTCAACTCCTTTCCAATCATCAGGAATCTAGCATCGTCCCGAGACTTGACAGTTTGCACGACACCGAAGACGGAGAGGTAGAAGAACCGGGACCCGAGGAGTCCCAGCCGTGCAAACGTAAAATGAAGAATTACTTCAAAAATTTGCTGCAATTCAAGTCTCCGCGGAAAGACAGCACCGGTGATGAAGAGGACCAGGCGGAACCGGGATCGAGCCGATCGAGCACTTTGAGAACCGAGCCGAGCACCACCAACGCTGGCGGCAGGGGAAAGTCCATGATGCAGATGTCCGTCAGCTTGAAGCTGGGCTCGAAAGGGAGCCTGCAGCGGTACGCGCTGGCCTGCGTGCCCGAGGAGCGCCAGTGCCTCGAGCTGTTCCAGGACGACAGCTTCCACGGCGGCGCGTGCCTCCGCATCAACCCTGCCGACAGCTTGAGCCCTGACCACCGGATAACGAGACTGTTTCACTGCGATTTCTACTGTGAAAACTCTGTCATAGTTTGCGTGGTAACGAAGAATCTTCCTGGATTCTCGGAGCAATGTCTGAACTTGAAATTGTTTTTGAAAACCGATCAGAATGAGAATTTGAGGATGGTATTGTTAGGACGCGAAATGCCCCAGTTGAGAACGGAATCAGCCGTGCGGAGGGTGACCAGCATCCCTCCGCTGGAGCCCGCCAGCCACAGCTTCAAGGACATGCAGAGATATCTGCTACTCAACGAATCCAGTTTCTACGTGCCAATAGAGAACTCATTCGATTGGAAAGTTAGGTTTGTACACCTTGGTTTGATGAATCCAGAACGAATAGAGGCCTAATGAAGGCGATCTTAGGTATATATTAATGCTTAGTTCAGTAAATAGATTTAAAATAATCCTGAGAGTCTCTTTATACATATAATAATCGTGAGCCGAAATTAAAATCTTTGCTGAAACTATATGGGAGTAGTACCTTTTCAAAAAAGACCGCGCGTAAACTTGACTTTCGCAGATTAATAGTTGAAACTATAAAACCAGTTATATTTTATGACGTGTGCTCTGAATTTTTTGAGTTGTTGGCAAAAAAAATGTGATTGTCCATTGCAGGTACTACGAGCTGCACCTGCCCAGGTCACGGATCACCTCCATCAACTGCCGGACAGGTCTGGAACAGGGCCCGATACTGCTCGGCTACCTGGGCATCTGTCACAGGCCCCTAGAACCGCAACCTGAGTTTTCAGTGAGAATTTGATTTTATTTAGTAGGGAAATTACTATCCGAACTGAATTACTAATGGTTCGTTCCGAACTGAGATCTCGTGATGTTCGCTCAGCCCGGGTGATATACAGGGCGTCCCACGTTAATGCCACATAGAGGGAAAGTACCTTGAATATTGTAGATGGAACATTTTACTGAAACAAGGCATAATTTGAATTTAAAAACAATTAAATCTGCATTCATAGTTATTTAAATAATTACATGGTTGAACCGGAAATCGAACCCGTTACACGAGAAAAATAATCACCCTGTAGCCTTATTAAGGTTTTTTTTTTTGCTAAGTTACATAGTGTCTCAAGGTAAATTCCCTCCATGTGCCATGTCCGTGGGATTCCTTGTTTATGATTGGCGTTGCTTTTGATTACCTATTCCCTACTAACATTGTATAATAACAATGCTACAACTAAATTGGCATCCAACATCAGACCACAATAATATTTAATTTTTTTTTTTCAGCTTCCAAACGTTGACGATATTGATTAAAGAAGCAGCAGTATGTATCACTCTAAATTATTATAAATAAATATTTATATGAAATGTATTCTTGATTGAGGTATTTTTAAGTTTACTTTTACAAATAAAATGTAGATTGTCGACTATTCATGGAAATATTATTCTGAAATCCCTATTAGGTTCGTTGGTACTTAGAAAAGTGCATAGGAAGTGCATTAGGTATATCTACCTCTACCCCGACAATTAATCACATGATTAGTTAAGTGCTTAGGTAAAACAAGTTTTTTCTTGACCCCTCATCATAACGCGTTGTAGGTGTAGTAAGTAAGTAGTAGGCGGTAGTCTTAGTGATGCGTCGACTATTCAGTGAATTCATTGTGATATACGTATTCTGTGATTAAAGCCCCCGTAAGTTGAATTTTTAAGTTATCGAGTAAAATTACAGAATTAGAAGGGAGTGGGTGACCTTATCGAGCCAGGCCATAAAATACATACTCAAGAAAATAGCTCAGATTCCAGACAAATATCGAGGGAGCAAAACTTTTTATTTCATCTAAATAGATAGATGATTATATTTTGGAGTTCTTGACGTTGATGGACTTCGCCACGGAGGAGATGGCGAAATTATCGATCACCCTCACAAAATAATTATTCGCCTTTTCGCTCACCACTTGTAACCCATGTCCCCCACTCACCAACCACAGTCTCTCACTCCCCAGCCACAGTCTGTCACTCCCCAGCCACAGTCTCTCACTCCCCAGCCACAGAGTCCACTACTTCCCAGCCACAGTCCTTCCCTCCCCAGTCCCAGCAAGACTGCCTCATGATTATGATCGCAGAGCATCTTAGGGCACGTCACTATCGTGAGTGGATTACGAGGTAATGCTTTTGTTGTAGATGGTTTGGTTTGGTTGGCCTCTTAACGTCAGCAAGTGGCATATTATTATTATTATGAGCCTTCAATGTCCCACTGCTGGGCAAATGCCTCCCTCAATCCCCTCCACTCTGTGCGGTCCTGTGCTAAGATGTTCCATTGTGGCCTGTACTTGTTTTCTAATTCCTCCAAGGTACTTGTCGAGCTCGTCTCGCCATCTAGTTAGTGGTCAGCCGCGACGCCTTGGCTCTTGCGGCTACCACTCCGTGGTTATTATGGCCCAGAGCTCATGAGGCAAGTGCCATAATAAACTGATATTTTTAAAAGGTTTTAAGAGTTGCCTTCGTTATCTCGACATTCCTACATTACGGTAAGTACCTATCAGTATCAGCATTTTTGCTCTAAAAAGATAGCATGTGGAGCCGGTCGAACAATACCTATCAATACCTACCTGGCATGCCTATACATGGAAACTATCTCGACACCTGCCTCCAATCTCTGTTACTAGTCCAGATCGGCGTCGCTACTGCTGGCTGCTACACCTAGAGAATTGTGATTTGTGTTTTATGACTATTGAAAAGGTAACCATTATTCATAGTTTTAAACAGTAACAACAAACACCAAATAGCTTTCATTTAAAATCAAAAATATATTTCGCCTTAGGTTATATTATTTTCGTAGTTAGGTCCAGCTATGCTAATAGCTACCCTCTTACCTATAATAATTAATTGTGAGACCTGTGATTAAAGTTAGCCCGTCACTGTTGGTGAGAGTGTAGGACTAGTGGTAAGAAATGACAGTTGCTGATATTACCAAAACATAAACAACTTACCTATGCATCAACTCATTATCATTAGTAATCATTTGAAATACTTGCTAGTATAAGTTTTATTTATTATTCAATTAGTAACCTACTTAAGTAATTATTTAGTAGATGGTGTACTAGGTACTTTAAATTATCTACCTACCTATATGAAAATAAGTATAGTTATTTTATTTTTTGTTTTATTAGTTGTTCTAATATTCACCATAAATATTGTCTAATAAGGTGCCCTTATTCAGACATTTCGCAAGTATTTTTCCATATATCCTGAAATTCAAGGCGTCGGCAGTGCATCGACCTTTGCTGCGTAATCTACCTAACAGGTTATCAACATTCAAATTAGATACAACATAAAATGCTGCTCATTCTTACAGTAAGTAGGTACGTTTGTTGATAACATCTATCAAGGCACTTCTATTCCTTGATTAAGATCATTTTATCTCTGATGTTGAATAAAAGTAGGTAGGTAATCAACAATCAAGTTCGGAAGTGAGTTTATAAAGTGTTGTGTTGTTGTTTGCGGAGTTATATTAGTAAGGCACTATCCGTTGAGAGGTTAACAAACAATTTACTCCTTGGAGGCTTGTACGCTTCGGATAATCTTATTGGAAAATATTTATAATATGATCAGCTGATTAGCCTGACTGAGTCCACTTTGGACCCCCATGTTTGCAGTGAGAACCACCCTCAAAAGTAGCAGAATTTACACTGTACAAATATTAAAAGAACGCAAACAGTAAACGTCTCATAAATAATTTTCAGGAATGGCACCGGCAGTAGGCTTGGCCTCAGCGTGCTGCTCGAGCAGCGGCAGTGCTGTGGGCGCCACCATCTCTGCCGCTTTGCAGTTCTTCGCAGCGTCGCAGTGTCTAGTGCAAGAGCCATGGCCTCAGGATGCTGTTATTGCCAGTAAGTCTACACCTTCTCTCAGGAAAGCCCTAATTTACTGTAACATCTTTATGGCCAGGCTATTTACTTGTATTTGAATAATGAACCCTGCTCTACTTGAAGTTAAAAATGTTTTGCAGATGGTTCAAGTTTTGACTTCATTATCGTGGGGGCTGGGACAGCGGGCTCCACCTTAGCTGCCCGGCTGGCCGAAGATAATTTCTCCGTACTGCTGGTAGAGGCTGGTGGGGATCCTCCCCAAGAAAGCATCGTAAGATTACATACTCTTTATTTTTTTATCACGTTTTGAGTAGAACGGTGACGCAGACAAACCATCTTTAATTTGCTTTTTTTATATAATTTCAGATACCAGCGTTCCACAGCGTGCTTATAGCCAGTCCATTTGACTGGAATTTTACAACAGTGGACGATGAATTTTCAAGCCAGGCGCTGTCTATGGGCAGACAGAAGCAGCCTCGAGGCAAGATGCTTGGTGGCAGTGGGTCCATCAACAACATGATCTATGCACGAGGCTTCCCCGCGGACTATGAAGAGTGGGCTGCTATTGCCGGCTCTGACTGGAGTTGGGAAAACACCCTACCATACTTCAAAAAGACTGAAAGAATGACAGACCAACAAATAGTTGACAACGTGGAGCTAATGAAATATCATGGTAGTGATGGAGAAATAGAAGTATCAGGGCTTAAAGAAACTTCAGAAGAAATAGAACGATTTTTAGAAGCATTTAAAGAAATAGGCTTCAATATAGTAGACGACATGACAAACCCTGATAAAATTGGAGCAGGTAAATTCTCACACACGATTAGAGACGGTAGAAGAGACAGTTCATTGACAGCGTTGATAAACAAAAATAGGAGGGAAAACGTTTTTGTGTTAAAAAATGCATTGGTAACTAAAATTTTACTGGATAACGCTACTGCTGTTGGAGTAAAAGTATTGATCGATGATGAGGAATTGCATTTCAATGCACTGAAAGAAGTTGTAGTATCTGCTGGTACCTTTAATACACCGAAGCTGCTAATGCTTTCTGGTATTGGCCCGAAAGACCACTTGGAGGATACAGGTATTGAAGTAGTAAGAGATTTGCCCGGAGTGGGAAATAATCTCCACGACCATGTAATGCACTTGAATTACATCGCAGCAGAGAATGGTACTTGTTACACAAGTGAAGCCACGCAGTATATGAATGTGATCAAGTATTTATATGACAGGTCCGGATCTCTAGCAAACGCCGACAGTATGGGAGCCCTGTTTGCGCTGAAGGGTTCTGATTCTAATACTCCAGATTTTGCATTCTATCCGACGTGCAACCCGCAAGGATCTCAGTTTTACAAAGGCTGTGATTCTGTAGTAGGTCTAAACGAAGAAGTCTGTGCGCAACTAGCTGACGTGAATAAGGACAACGAGTTGCTTTCAATCGCTGTGGTTCTGCTGAAGCCCAAATCCAGGGGAAAAGTTCGACTATTTTCAAGCGATCCATTGGAGGACCCTATGATCTACTCAGGGACATTTGCTGATCCTGATGATTTGAACTACTTTCCTGAAGCTATAGATATCGTTCACTCTTTAGCGAAAACAAGTTACTTCAAGCAGAAATCTGCGTACGTCGTGGATATGAAAATTGAAGCTTGCGATGAACTGGAAGGCACGGGAAAGTTAAAATGCAAGGTCCAAGCGATGTCGACATCTGCGTGGCACGCGGTTGGAACTGCTGCCATGGGAGATGTTGTGGACGGAGAGTTGAGAGTGACTGGAGTTGAGAGGTTACGAGTAGTGGATGCCAGTGTGATGCCTCATGTGACGAGGGGCAACACTAACGCGCCCGTGGTGATGATCGCTGAGAAAGCAGCCGATTATATTAAAAAAACTCATAGCGCGCGTTCATTCACGAAACGAATAAAAAACTAATTTGCTCTAGGAATGAGGACGTAATTTTACTGCTATCAGTATTATAATAATTGTAATCTAGAAACTTTATGAACAGTGATTTTTGTGCTGTGAATCAGAATATTTTTATCAATCCGAATTTATGATAATACCTACGTGTTCATCAATTGACCTAATTTAAAAAAACACATTTTTCTTTTTATTATGTTACCTTTTTCTTTTTATTATGTTACCTCAAACCTATTCCTTTTTCTAGAAAAAAACTGTCCACTAGAGAAACCTTTCTAGTCTACAACTGTTGAAACACTATTTCCCCTTGCGTCGATAACTTCACTGTTGAGGTTCGCGACCTTTATGCAGGACCCTAGTCTGCGCAATTGATCTCCATCAGGTGTGTCCTCTGCGGGATGGATGGCATCGCTCACAGAAGAATCTATTGCTGAGCGCACCTGATCGCTCCAACGAACGTAAGGCTTTAGTCTTCAACTAGGTATTATAATATAACTAGCGGCCGACCGCGATTTCTCTCGCCCTGTTCCCGTTATTTTTCCGGGATAAAGTGTCCTATGTGCTATTCCAGACTATAATCAATCATACACACTAATATTTACAATAATATTTGTGCCAAATTTCATCCAGATCCTTTCAGCCGTTCTGGCGTTTTTGAGTAACAAACATCCATCCATCCAAACTTTCGCATTTATAATATTAGTGGGAAGTAGGATAGTGGGATTATTAGTCTTACGCTTATTTACGTCTTCAGTAAGTACCTAACAATTGCATAATCTAATCACTAGTCACTCATTAGCCCCAATTTCTCCCCGAGAAAGGACAGGGGACGTAACCGATGTGTTACCGATGGGACATGTTACGTGGTCTGGCTGGTAAGCTGGCATCGCAGACATGTCATCCATCGATGTTGTCATACGTAATCGCACTGGTTCTGTCACGAAGTGTCAGTTGCGAACTGTGAAGGCGATGGCAGTGGCGACTAGTTTCAGGTTTCCACACACACTGGCGCCAACTGGCATTGGCCGCAGCGAACTAGAAATAATGTTAGATAACTGCCTTGAAACTGCGCTATATCTAGCTCTACAAATGCCATTACGGTGGCAATGATGACCAATGTGAAGGCAATGGTGAATGAGGAAGCAAACTGTTCGTGGCGAGGTGTGTGGATACTGGGTTCGCACACTGAGTTCGTACGATCAGTTCGCCGTTAGTTCGCAGCTATTCTCCGCGGTGTGGCCGATCCTTGAAAGATTATCTACCGTGTATATATTTTGACAGGTGTGAGACAAACATCTGCCCAGTCGCACGTGCTGCCTCAGTTTTTTTTGACTTCCGCTTGAACCGGAAGAAACATCAAAGGAATGGTTTTGGTAGTAAAGCGTTCTTACCTTTAGCGTTTCTGTACAACAGTTATACAATAAATATTTGTAATTGCTGATTTCTGACGGGAAGCCCAATATGCTCTAGGTTGTACAAAGATAATGGCGTAAAACAAGGAAAAGTGCCGGCTCTCTAGATGTGATATTGGGTATGAGAACTATGGGTGATACTCAGCTTTGGAACACTTAAAATATGTACTACGCAGTCTACGTGCCTATGCCTACTGAAATCCACATCAAAATTTACTTATGGTTTCTCCAGGAAGTTACATTATTGCTATTTACACTGAAATAAGAACAGAAAAGTAAAACTTGTGCAGTTTCATCACTTTAATTTCTGTTACGCATATTGCACTTACCTAATATGGTAGCAACATGAGGAAGTACATCAGCCGACAATAACTCATTTAATGGGCCATCTTCAACTCTTGCACTGCAATTATTAACAATTAATTCACACAATAGGTACCTCTTGCCCCAAAAGATGGTGTTAGATAGTACCTTACCTACGCGGTACCAACCACTCTCTCCGTCACCTGCCGGCGGCGCGTGCCTTCTCCACGGAACTAAACATCAGCACACTTTGAACAAGTTGCACTTTAGCGTTCGTATTATTCTGTGTCATTCATGCAAGCAATTCGAGACCCTGTAAATAGAAGATGTAAGTTCATATTCAGTTTCGGAAGCTTCGTCTGTCGACGCTCGCTTTCTCCCATTTCCGGATAGGTAGTATTTCTCACGTTCAAACTAAATTGGGTAAAAAGTATAGTGGGATACAGCTTGTTTCACATTAAAGTAGATTGTGAGTGAAAGGCCTCGCCTCCGCAATCCGCAAGTGGCAGACTCGACAGGCTGCAGGCTTGCCGCGCTTAGTTAATGTTGGACCGCGGCGCGCGCTGCACGGGAATGTCCGAGGAGTGATGTGCTCGCAGCGGCAGTGATGCGCGATGTCGGACACGGAGCGCGCCTCGCCCCACACGCCGGATACGTACGCCACCAGCGCGGCCACCGCCACCGCCACCGCCACCGCCACCGCCACCGTCTCCAGCCTCAAGTCCGAGAACTCCACCGAACACTTAATATGCAAAACCCCGCACAAAAAGACGAACAAAACCAAGCAAGTGAAAGAACAAAGTGTGACTTCTAAAAGTGTGGAAGCGGGGAGCGAGGCTCCGAACAGTAGAAGAAGACTGGTCGTGTTTCTAGGGTTAGGGCAGGTGGTGCTAGGAGCTCTGCTGGTGGGGGCGGGGGCGCTAGCGGTGGTGAAGGGCGCGGCGCTGTCGCGAGTTGGGGCGGGGCTGTGGGCGGGCTGCGTCGCCGTCGTCACCGGCGTCGTGGGGGTGCTGGCCGGCATCAACGACTGCTATGGACTCTATGGAGTTGGGAGTGGGTAAGTTTAACTCTACAGCATTCTTGTAAACATCTTCTTGTTTTTGGTATCTGCCTCTCGGTGGAAACCATCGGTGGTTGTGATGACCATAAGCATTACTTTATATTTTTACCGATTCGTGTAAAAACTTCTACCAATTCCTACGTGTATACTATACCGATACCTAATACGTCTCTAAAATCGATTTGACATCTTGGGACTTGAAACTTTTATAATCGCTGTAAAGAAGATAATATGAAAAATATTTTTACCACCGATAGATGAGTATAAATATTTTTTATTATTTACAACATGATAGGTACATAGTATTTACAAAAACTTTTATTATAAAACATTAAAATAAAAAATGCATTTTATGACAGCAATGAACTAGAAAAATTTAATAATAAGCTATGTTTTCCACGTGTAGGTATTACAGGTAGGAAACTGAGTTCAGAACACTGACCGCGATACATTAGATAGATTAAACACATTATTTACACAAAATTCTACAAGTTTTTCAGAATGAAAAATGTAATCTGCTATAGTCATCTAAGAGTATTTGGATGAAGAATATTGCTGATTGCGACTATACAGAATAAATATAAATGAAAATAATATCCATCACAGAGAGTTCAAAAAGCCGGTGGTAAGCTAGGCCACAACACAACAAGTAGGTACAACAAACTATACCATTCACAATCTAATCAACAATAACAAGCGCCAATCCAAAGAAACCGCCACACCATGGAATAACTCAGCAGTTGGTATAGAATATCGCGGTCACCACAAAAAACAATAATATCCTCTATTTTCTGTCCAACGAGTTACCTAAAGTACCTACGAGAGAAAGTTATATAAATAAGCTAGTGGTTTTATTCGAATAGTAAGCTCTCAAATTTTTATCTGGATCTTTTCAAATGGCTGGAGATACACAGGGTAGTCAGGGCCATGTCATAAATATTACTTAATTTTGCTCAACTTATTCACGATTCTCACTAAACAATAGAAACTCCACCATAAAAGTGCATATCTTTTGTACTAAAAGACTTCTTTTGTACTAAAGGACTAACTGCTACGCCGTAGCATGCCATTGCTACGATAATGTAGTCTGGATTTATAGAAAAACTATTGGACCAGAAGGTGATGCATGGGCTCTGTCTGGCTCTGTCTCTGGTTCTGGTTTTGAGGCTGTGTGAGTGCTCTCCAGTGCATTATACTGTGTGTGTGACGTTTTGATTTAGGATTTATTTAGTCAACACTCACACAGACTCAAAACCAGAACCTGAGACAGAGCCAGATAGAGTTCATGGTAGGCTTAAGAGGGCATCACACAGGCGACTCTCCATACCAACGTAGTCCCCTATTTCCTCCCTGGATAATGCCTCTAGAGCAGCGGTACTTTAAGTGTGTTCCGCGGAACCCTAGGGTTCCGCGCTACCCCTGTAGGGGTTCCGCAGGAATTTAGAAAAAAAAAACAAAAAACCTCTCTCTGGTCACTGGTCGAACGTTTTGACTCCGCCCGCCGCGCGTATACTTGTGAGCGCGCAGTCCCTTTGATAAAAGCTGCCTCTGAATTAGACGCTATAGTTGTGAACAAGCGACTTTCAGCTCTATCTTCCAAAACATAAAGTCGAGATTGTTTACAACGCATTTTTTTGTATTTCTATTTTTATTTCCGCTTTTTGTTTATCAAAGGCGCCGACTCAAGTATTTTTGAGAATGTTCGAGTTCCGTCAAGTATTGAGACTCTTGCTTGTCAAAAGGGTTCCGTGACCAAAAAAGATTGAGAACCGCTGCTCTAGAGTAACCATTTTTCTCATAAAATCCAGATCTGCTATATACGTGCTCGTATGTTTTCCTTTTTTTCAAAAACTTATTGATAAAGAAAATATGACCCTCATTATGATTTATGTGAAATACGAATTGGAGGTGATATTTTCTTTATCAATAAGTTTCTGAAAAAAAGGAAAACATACGAGCACGTATACAAGGTGTATCTAAATATGTGTACTATGCGAAGGTGGGGGGTTTCAGACCACAATGGTGATCAGTTGTGGGGGGGAGAAAATTAAAAATTCCTATTTTCAGTTTCCCATACAAAAATATTTAATTTCATAATGCCTAAATAAATTGACAACCCTATCCTTGTAACCCCTTGACCCCTTGACCTACTACCTCTGTAGGTCTACTACTACTACCTACTACCTCTGTAGCTGAGTTTAGGGTTGTCACTTTGTATAAAGTCAGCTGTTCATGTTGAAACTTCGTTGCAGTTTTTTCAGAGATACCAATCGAAGTTCGAAAAGTCGTTGAACAAAAGTTGTTCCCCGGGGGGTGGAAATTCACCCCCCTTCGGGATAGTACACATATTTTGATACACGTTGTATAGCAGATCTGGATTTTATGAGAAAAAATGGTTACTCTAGAGGCATTATCCAGGGAGGGAATAGGGGACTACGTTTGTATGGAGAGTCGCCTGTGTGATTCCCTCTTAAGCGCAAACTTACTGATGAGTTTTGGAATATCATCACAGATTATTGCACAGAATATGTTACCAAGGCTCTAGTACTCCCATATTCCAGACAACAGATCCTATTTTCAAAATGTCATCATCATGTGGGTGTTGGCCATCCTTAGAAATAAAACATTTACGTTGATGTGGGGCCTATAAATGTATAAATAGAGTGAGTGTTGTTTTTCCACCCTGTATAAGTCACCGGTATTTTAGTTTCCACCTCTATGAGTCTACAAAAGTGGTACTGGTAGTGCGCAGTAACGATGACCAAAGATTCGATGTTGCTGAATAACCTAATCTGTAGATAACGGTCGACACACAATCACACAAACCCATTGAATTAGGAGAAAAAGGCGTTTCATCGTTTATTCATCTCTAGACAAACGCGCCTTACTTCGCTCGCATTTGTTCACTTCATTCTGAATGAAATGAAATGAAATGAAATGAAATGAAATGAAATGAAATGAAATGAAATGAAATGAAATGAAATGAAATGAAATGAAATGAAATGAAATGAAATGAAATGAAATGAAATGAAATGAAATGAAATGAAATGAAATGAAATATTTTATTTGCAAGAAGCATGGTACAATTCGATCGTCATGTAAGAAAAAGTGGCTCGCATACTTCGTCGGAGACCGACATACAAAATTCACAATGTAGATTATATAATGTTAAATTAAAATAAATCGGTACCTATGTCAGAATAATAATAATAATAGTCAAAAATATTAATTCATTAAAAAAATAATAATAATAACTCATAGAACATAACAACATAATTACAATATAACATAAATCAAACGAAATCCTTAACGCTATAAAAACATTTTTCCAAAAGCCATGAATATAGTTTCGTTTTGAACTGTTTAAGTGGTAGCTCTCGAATAACTTTTGGAATTTTATTATAGATTTTAACGGTCATAACATAGCTATTTTTATGGGTTAAAGCAGTTTTACGGCTTGGAAATAGCAGCCTAGTGGGGTCTCTATATTTAAGTTTGGAATGTACTTTTTCGGAATATGTGTCAAAAAATTTATTATGTTCTTTTACAAAACAACCAACTTGAAATATATACATACTTGTTAAGGTTAACAATTTAAGTTCCTTGAAGAGAGGTTTACGAGATACTAGCGGTCCTACGCCCTACGCCGCATAAAGCCCTGATGCATTTTTTTTGAACAATAAAAGCTCTATTCACCTCAGTAGAGTTTCCCCAGAGTAAAAGCCCGTACCTTAACACCGAGGCAACATAGCCGTGATATGCAGTCAGAGCTGTCTTTTGTCCCGATATACGACGGAGCTTATTGATTGCATAGACAAACCGGTTCAGCTTATTGCAAGTGTTATGAACGTGCGACTTCCAGTTACAATGTTTGTCTAAAGTTATACCTAAAAATTTAATTTCGTAATTTTTCTCTATAACCTCATCACGATATGTCAAGTTTACATTTAAATTAAATTGAATCTACAGTTAACTGTCAAAAACTGGCCTCATTAATACGGTGGTGGTTTAATACAAATGTTTTAACTAACTTTCCAGTATCACAAACTTATTCTATGAATTAACAGTCAGTGATTGTGTGTCGATCAAGATAGGGGAGATAAATCTTACCAAACTAATCTAATCCAATTCACCCAATCAAGATAAAAAGATCTAAAAGGAGGGGATGTTTACCGTGCCTGTGGATTACGTTTAGAAATACCTAAAGCAAATATGACATGAGATGAAACGCTGTCATATTTGACAGCGTTTCAGCTGATCGCCATCGCCTTAAGTTTTTAATAGGTAAACAGTTTCGCTGATATCTAGAACTATGTATACCTCAAAATGGGGATAATCAAAGAGTTGAAGTTATGAAATCAGAATATTACTATATTTCACGTGTTTACTTACCTTTATTTGTCCATGATTGGGGTAACAGGCCAATTACTGGCACGGCCAATTACCGATGGACTCATTACGTAATACTTACTACAGAATAAACAAAGTATTGCAGCGGCTCGCCGTGACAGACAGACGGACGTGACTGCTGGGCTTTCTAATGAAGTGGACAAGTTGACGACACATGGATATCCAGTGCCATGGGGGCACGCTGAGAGGCTTGTCGATATAATGGAGATGGTTTAAGACCATGTTTAACCAAGTTTAAATAAACTTATTATCAGCAAACATGTGAAATTGATTGGTTGCTTACCACAAGCTATGATGGATTGAACCTGGTAGATAATGTACCTATAAGTTTTTTTTTAGAAGAATCTTTAGTTTATTCCATTTGGCGCAAATACAGTTAAATATAGAAGGATTTGATGATAAAGTTTGTAGGAATATTAATTTGGGTGAAACTGAAATAGAAACTTCCATTATAACTTAAGGCATGTGGGTTTTCACGGCAGAAAAAGGCATAGGCAATATGGGTAATATCACATTATCGTTGCCTGTTATTTTTATTAATTTTTGTTAAATTCTAACCTTGTTGTTGCAGTTTTTGTATTTGTATTACAAACAAACAAACATTGAACATAATGGTCCTTTCCATTAGGTTCAATGCTTGTATTATATTATTTTAGTAGGTACATAATAATGTTTTGTTTCTATTATCGTACAAGCAAAACCGCGTGCAATTACCATTGATAGTGATCCATCATAAAAACTTGTTTCTTACCCCTGACTTGTCATTACGACAGTGACATATTCACAGTGTTAGTAACTTTTAGATTTCTTTGTTTTCAAAAAATAACCTAGTTTCTGAATCTTATTATAGAAAAGTGTAGTACGGAAGTCACGAGTCTCACTCACACTTGTCCGTTTTGTTGATCAAGTAGAGATTATGTCAGTATAATAGATATTATCTATATACGATACTCGTCACCTATAGATGTATCCATTCTAATAGATAAGTATATTATTGATGAAAGTCCGCGGCTTTCTCTACGGTGACTGGCCGGCCACTTGCATAGCTGTGTCGTAATACAACATATTACATAAAATATTATGCTAAAACACCTATACATATTTACATAGTTTTTTAGGTCGATTGGGTACTGGTAACATAAAGAATTGCTCGCGACTTTCGATGAATAAGTTCAGTGATTTTATATCTTTCAAAAGGTTAGAGTGTGCGAGACCTACAAGGCAGTGTAGTCAGGTAAAACAAAATTTGTTTTTCGGTGTTCGTTCATCGTCATAATTGTTTTTAATAGGATATTGTATTGTAGGAACCCTATTAGAAAATATAGTAAGTAACTAAAAAAAAGCATTAAAGCATCCGCCGGCTACGATATCTAAAGAGTTGTTATGCGCACGCACTGGCACTGGCACTGGCACTGGCACAGTGGGTACAATAGTTCTGCGGTGTCATGCGCTCGGCTGCGTTCTGTTCCGGTCTGAGCACGCGCACAGTGCGTACCTACCTACAATGCGCGACGCCCGCGCCCCGCCGCCGCCGCCGCCAGTGCAACTTACAAACGCACTCGAATAAAATAAGATGAAGAAACTGTCTTTGACGAAAGGAAACCTCTGGGAATATTTTTGTAATACCCAAAACACTTTAAATTTTGGGTATTTTTTTAAATGGCATTATTACTAGTAGCAGGTACTAAAATAACTGTGTCTTGTTTGATTGGAAATAAACGTTATTCTTATTCTTATACAACTCCAGTCACAGAAAAAATGAATTTTTAATACAGTTGCTCAAAAAGTGGCGTATTGCAGGGACGTATAGCGTTCGGGATGTGGGCTATTATGCTATTACATACTCGTGCTTTTTTTTTACCTTTCCCGCACTAGTGCTTTTTCTTTCCCAACTGTCAAAATAATGTCTATTATAAAGAAAAACCAACCATGAAGTTTTTACTAAAAAAATTCATTGAAGTTTTTATGATTCATGCAAATACGTAGGTATATTTCTAAAAAAAAGCTACTAATTTGTTTCATTAACAGATTTATGATTTGATTGAATGAGTTATGTTAGGTTTCATGTTCATTTCATCTCATTAAATTTTATTTTCAATTAATATCAATAAAAAAAAATCTACTGAAGACTTGGCTGTAAAGGTATAGTTCCTTTTGCCTTCAAGAATGGGTAAAGAAAAAAAAAATCTCTGCTTATATTCTACGGTTGGCGCCATTTTTCAGAAGTTTTCTTTGCGAGTTTAGTTGTTTGTTGCACAAAATGAGTAATTTCGACCCTAGTTTATTGAATTAACACCACCGGAACTCAGTATAATTATTGCCCAAAATGCTTCGGAGAACATGTTACCGAAAAAGTCAAAAAGTGCCTACATATCTACATACGACGAATTTATTACGTGGAGAGAAGAGGAAATAGTAAATAGTTTTATTAAATTGCTTCATTTTTTCGCAACTGTATTAAAAATAGTCGTTCAGTAGGTACACGTGCGAAACCGTCATTGCAACTTGTTCCGACTGTCAACCCTCGCCTTCGGCTGCGCCTCGGCTCGGGTAGACATTTGTCGGAACTCTTTGCAATGACAGCCTTTCCGCACTTGTAATGAAATATACTATTGAACCTTCAACAACCGCTTTGCAACGAGGATTGTAGTTCTCATATATAAGTCCGTTATAAACAACCATCCTATATATTGCGTCGGAATATAAATAAGTAGGTAAACATTACCAATATGCAGATAATTACTGCTAAGTAAATGTATAAAACTTATGCAGCTGAAACAGTGGAGCCATATTCTGAAGACCATTGCAAATGGTATTTAAATAAATAGATAGTGGCACCCCGAACCGCAGTTGGCTGCATTCACAGTAAAATGGGCGCCTTACTCCGCGTCTTATTCCAATGAGGAAAAATAAGTCCTAAGTTTTACTCTATACGAGTGAAAACCAGTCAAATAATACAACAAAATGTAGTATACTTACATACTAGTTAGCAACCAGTACTAGGGCATGCAGTATCGGAACCATTCTCAGAACCGGGAATTTTCGCCCGATACTGGGCTTGGAACCGGGAATTCCCGGGAATTTCGATACTTTCGATACTGACGTAATTTTTTTAATAAAACTGACCGTAATTATATACAATGAAAGAAAAACTACTGAAAAAAACACTTTGTATTATTGAGATAATATTTTTTTATTCAGAACCGTAAATTAACCCACGCACAACGACAAAATACACGATTTTTTTTTAAATTGTGAAGTTCCGTAGCACACTCCGAAATGTATCCTGTAAAATACCGATAGACTGGCAACTTTACGGCGATGTTCAAGGCTTAGAAGCTTGGACTCGACTAGAGTGTCGCTACCAATGAGCCTTTTGGCTCGTCTCTCAAAAGCTCCAATGCCTCAAGCTGGTATTTGGCAGAGCTATCCCAGAGATGAGAACAGTACTCCATACACGACCGGACTTGTGCTTGGTACAGGTTAAGAAGCTGTCCCGGTGTGAAGTACTGTCTCACCTTTGATAGAATGCCTAGCTTCTTCGCAGCTGTCTTGGCTTTGGATTCTATGAACGAGCCAAAATTCAATTTACTGGTTAGCGTAAACCCTAGGGGTCTTATTAATAATCCTGGCGTAGCGTTGGACTAGTTGATCCGTGTTTTATTTCTTGCATTGACATGCAATTGTCAACTCGAACAAATGTGACAAAACACGATTTAGCTACTTCAGCGTTGCGCCAGGATTATTAATAACATCCTAAAAGCTCTAGTTAGTCTGAAATCGGAAGGGATACATCTCGGAAAGTAGGAGTCAGGTGAAATTGACTCTTCTTAGCGGAAAATAGACACGCCTGTGTTTTTGAAGCATTGAACTTCACCAAATTGGCATCGCCCCACTCTGCGACTACCTTCAGTGTTAAGTTCATGCGTTCAATCATTGTCTCTCTTTGAGACTGGATCTGAGATCCACTGGAACGTGCTTCAGGTATGTATCTCTCTACAACGGTGCTGTCGTCTGCATACCCAATGATACCGGGCCTAAGCAGATCGTTGATGTGCAGCAGGAAAAGTGTTGCAGAGAGAACTGACCCCTGAGGAACTCCGGCATTAATTGCCATTTGATCAGACGAGCAGCCGTCAACGTCTACTCTAATTGATCGGTCCCTCAGAAAGTCTGATACCCAAACACATAAGCCAGTGGGTAATCCATACGTAGGAAGCTTGCTTAATAGACTGTCATGCCAAATCGGTCAAAAGCCTTCGAGATATCCAGAGAAACTTCTAAAGCTTCTCCGTTTCTCTCGATGGCTTCACTCCATAAGTGAGTGACATACGCTAGAAGGTCTCCTGTTGACCGATTTCGGCGAAATCCGTATAGGTCACTCAGGAGGACGGTCACTCAGGATATTCTCATTTATTTCGCGTATATCTTCATTATTATAATACTAAAACACTCTGTGCGTGCACGCAACAATCAGAGCTAGTTTAAATCAAAGTTAAATCGAATATCCATCAAATAAATCAACAGTTAAAACTAACAGTAACAAACTATGTATGTTATCTAACTAAATCAGCTCAGCAAAGATATAGCGAAATATCAGCAAGGCAAAAGTTGAATGTAAAAGCATTTCCATCTTTCGTAAAGAAAGCCGTCCATGTTATTTTCGTTCTTTTTCTAACAGATTTTGTCATAAATAGTAACGAACATCTAACTAAATATGAAGATTGTATAATACAATATTAAACAATCTTCAATTCAGGTAAAATAAACATGTCATTTTTGTATTGACTTGTGCGAAATTGTTGAGATAATTATCTGAATGATGTAAATTATAGGTTTGTAATTTGTCAAAATATCTATCAATGTATACAGAAAAGTGAAACTGAACGCATAGCTAGTGTTTTTTATCGACATTTATTTATATCGTACTAGAAAACACCAATAATTGATCATTGTCATCAGTATCGAAAGTATCGAAAGTATCAGGAATTCCTTCGTGGAGAACCGGTACTGGAAAAGTTCAAAATCAGCGATAATTCCCGGTACTTTCGATACTGATACTTCCCGGGAGCATGCCCTAACCAGTACCTACCTCTTTGAGTAGAAGTACCTACTCGTAAACTTGAGTGTGTAATATTTGCAAGAAAGCGTATGCGAGCGCATCGCGCAACGGTACCGTCCTAATACGTTTCTACTTCCTGACGTGTGGCACTCGGATTCTTAGAGCGTATTTACGCTCACTCAAGCTAAAACAGTAATGCAATACTTACTAAAAAGTTAAAGAAGTTATTTTATACCGGGTTGGTATTTATTCGATGAAAATGACTCTCACATAAAAGACCACATACTCAAAAATATAGAAGTAAGTATCTACTTTGAAGAGATACACTTTTCAATGATGAACAGTTGCGTGCTTAGAGCAAATAAATTATTTCATTTCATTCATATCTTAAGTTGTCAAGTTTTAAGCAGTAGTAGAGCTCTTTGTAAAGGGCTCGTCCGAGAAGTTACCACCACCATGCTTATTTCTGCCGGGAAGCATTGGTTTTGGTTCGAAAGGTGTGGGTGCCGGCAGGCAGTGCATCTTAGGGCACGCTCCTGACGTGCGTGACCTACAAGGCAATGCTTTGTTATCGGTAAAAGTTACGGTAACCATTTCACATCTGGCGTAACGCTTGTTCCGTCAGCAAGTTGCAAAAAATAATAATAATGTGGGAGGCTTGACTCAGGCTCAAGCATTTTGCACACGGCCCTAAGAATACCAGCATCACATCAGTGTCGTATATTCATTCGCACATGAAGACTGCACTTGATTGTCTATGGGAATGTTTATGGAAATGTACCTACTAATGTCTGTGAGAATTCAGCGTGGAAGGAGTCATTTGTCGTCAAGCTTCAAATCATCTTCATTACCTACCGCTGTACTATGCACCTACTGACCAGTGCTCATGTTTTCAAAGTTATTGGATATGAATATTCAAATATTTGGTACTAAAAAAAAGCTTTGGGCTAAGTATAAAAAAAACTTGGCTCTAGAAAAAAAACTTAAAAAACTATAAAAGTTAGCTAAGGTACTAAAACACAGATAAGTAAACGTTTTAGCAGGAAAACGTGAACACAGAACTACACCTTTCTCGCGATTTTCGATAAATATGAACGATGATTTGTTATCTTATATTATGGTCAAAGTTTTTATTCTGGTCAAATTCATCGTCTCAACAAACAGACAGTCAATACGTTCACTCTTATGAAGTGGTAAGAATTTCCAAAAAAACATTTCCTTAATTTAAAATAACACACGATTTCGTGAACAGGTACCAATAAGTAGACGTATTTGAATAGATTGCGTAACAGAGCCGCCAGCCTGCCGTCTGATCAATATCTAAGATGATCAGAATATAATGACGCGGAGAGAGCCGACACGATCACTTTATTATAATTGCCACGGACAGTCGACACACTAGGGGAACAGTGCCCACTGCCCACTCGTGTATACGTTTTGACAAATCATTTAATTGACGAATCGTGAAAATACATAGTTAATTAAGCTTTAGACTTAAGTAGGATAATAAAAGATTTGACCTGTTGCGAAATTGTTAGGCCTATACCATGAGCTCTGTCTGGCTATGTCTCTGGTTCTGATTTTGAGTCTGTGTGAGTGTTGACTAAATAAATCCTACGTCAAAAGTCACACACACAGTATGGTAGGCTTTTATGCCCTGGAAATCTTCTGTATAAGTCATCAGAGTGCTAATGACCATGGCCATCAGACTGTTGATGAATATACTATAGGAAGGAAGTTATCAATGTATACTGATGTATGGTCCTCCAGCAGGAGTCCGCTGCTGACGGCATTCCTGGCGCTGTCGCTGCTGTGCCTGGCGTGCGGGAACAGTGCGGCCGTGCTGGCGGCCAGCGGCCTGCAGAGGGACTCGCTCCGAGCTCAGCCCACCGCACATACCAGCTTTCATGTAAGTAAACCACCTACACAAATCACATCTTTACACGCGACCAGAGGTCGCTAACATTATGAAAGAACTTCATGGCCAAACTGAGCCGATTAAATTGAATTTCATTTCATTTCAAACTTCTAAAGAACCAATCTGGAAGACCTTACAGACTTACAGCCACACTCAGAGTTGGTTAATGGCTACTTAAGTCGTTCCTTAGTGTAGATTTGAAAAAAGTCACTCTCAGAGTCAGTTAACGGTTCATTAGCGCCCTCTAATGGCAATTAAAGTTAAGTATAGCAAAACCATCACTTAACTATTTAATGACTGATTTTGTCATTTCGTTTGAGGTTATATCTTTATTTTTGTGATTCGCTTTGTATTGTGTGTTATGTTTATTATTCAATGTGTAAAAAAAACTACAGAAAAAAATCAAATTTAAACCAGAAATAGTGTGGGAAGGTGCTTTATATAATACCTATCTTAAATTAGGTACTACCTATTTTACCATACATATTGACCAAAAAAATATTTTGAGGATTAGATTTCTTAACTTCCTCTAATTGTATTTTAGCCTTTTTAGGGTTCCGTAGCCAAATGGCAAAAACGGAACCCTTATAGATTCGTCATGTCTGTCTGTCTGTCTGTCTGTCTGTCTGTCTGTCTGTCCGGCCGTGTCACAGCCATTTTTCTCCGAAACCATAAAAGCTAGACTGATGAAACTTGGTGAGTAGATGTATTCTGTGAACCGCATAAAGGTTTTTACACAAAAATAGAAAAAAATCTATAAATTTTGGGGGTCCCCATACTTGAAACTGAAACTCAAAAAAATTTTTTTCATCGAACCCATACGTGTGGGGTATTTATGGATAGGTCTTCAAAAATTATGTTGAGGTTTCTAATATCGTTTTTTTCTAAAACTATAAATTTGGGGGTCCCCATACTTGAAACTGAAACTCAAAATTTTTTTTTTCATCAAACCCATACGTGTGGGGTATCTATGGATAGGTCTTCAAAAATGATGTTGAGGTTTCTAATATCGTTTTTTTCTAAACTGAATAGTTTGCGCGAGAGACACTTCCAAAGTAGAAAAAAGTTGGTCCCCCCCCCTCTAACTTCTAAAATAAGAGAATGATAAATCCAAAAAAAATATATGTTGTACATTACTATGTAAACTTCCAACGATATTTTGTTTGAACGAGATCTAGTCAGTAGTTTTTTTTTATACGTCATAAATCGTAAACCGCAATTTACCTTTCGACGAACTACAAAAACCTTTATATTATGTTAATTGATGCTACGGAACCCTTCATGGGCGAGTCCGACTCGCACTTGGCTGCTTTTTTAGTTATTTTTTATTATTAATTTATTTATTTCAGATTATACAAATCCATAATGTAGGTACACAATAAAATAACACACAAATAAAATCAAATTAAAATGTCAAAGATGATACATAAATAAAACTAAAAAATTAAATTAAATTATATCCAATCCCATTGTGATCTGCATCTACCTATCTTGGATGGGACAATCCAGCCCGGAAACAATTAACTATTTTTTCCCGGCGAACCACTTAAAACTTTATTATTTTCCCAGCGAACATAGACTACAACCAAAATAAACAAAACAACAACCTCAATGAACTTTTGAATTACATACAATATTCCTTCTGAATGTTATTTGACATTGACATTATGAAAATATTTGACTTGACATTGACAGTTAGAAGTAAGTTTGCTGTACAATTTGCAATCGATCGAGTGAATCGACCGAGAATCGATAATGCTCCGCCTTACGAATACCTTAAAGTGTCATTAACTAATGAACCATTAAATTATGTCTCTGGGATGTACCTCTAATTAACAGATTTAATGCTAATTAGTTAATCGCTCATTAGGACTAAGTTAATGAAGCTTTCTGAGTGTGGCTGTTAGTAAGATAAATATTGGCTAGATTTTGGTTCAAGAGTAGAAAACCAAGACATGTCAATTGAATATTGGCTGGGTCTTGGTTCAAGACTGGCAAACCAAGACTTGTTAGATAGATATTGATTTTTTGTTTAGATAGATTCTGGCCTCTCAGCTCAAATTGGTAGTAGCTCTGCCTTCTGCGTAATATTTGTGTGGTGAACGCAGATGTTTGTTCTCTATCCGGGTGTTATATTGTATTCTAAGTATGTATTTACAAAAAATATATGTATAAGTTTTATGAATCAGATGGCATCTGTCCATTCGGTCAACTTTGCCAATGGCGCTTTACGTGAGATCTGTTTGACAACGGAGGAATTTGGTTAATGTCTTCCTGTTGTATCCTTGATTGTTGGTAGTCAGATCCTATTTGTGCAGTATATAGCCGTTTATTAATACTTGCATTTATTGTAAGTTTATTTGTGTAAATAAATTTATAACCTTCAGCTTATTCTGTCGCTTGTTATCATAAAATGCACTGTAGATTTATTATTTGTCTTGAAAATATAAAAAGCACTAAGCATAGATTATATTTAAATTAAATTAATGGTTGTTTCGACGTAATCAAGTTTTCACATAGCCTCAAATAAACCTTTAGGAGCTATCGATCAGCTCATAATAGGCTTGTCAATTGAAGGCGAAAATAGCTCTACAGTAATTGAGAGTGTTTTGCAATTAGTTTAGAGCCCTCGGGCGCAGAATGCGGCAGCCAGTGAAATACAGCGTGTTAAAAGGGAGCTTAGAAAATACATGCAAACACTGCATATACTGCGCCTTTATAACAACACGGAAATTCAAGTTATAGTACGACAAGAACAAACCAAACATCATCTACCAGTTGCCGCCGACGGCAGGGCTTATAGCCAAAGCTTGTAATCTTATACCTTTAAACGAGAAAATCTTGTATATATATATATATTTAGGATCTCGGAAACTGAGCCAACGATTTTCATGAAATTAAGTATACAGGGGTTTTCGGGGACGATAAAACGATCTAGCTAGGATTCATTTTTAGAAAATGACGAGAAGTTGGTGTTTTGCAATAATCAAACATAAACTCAATATACGACTGTTCCTGCCATCTATTGGCGATTGTGAGCAACTAACTGCAAGCTAGAAGGCGTTGTTAATTAAAAATAAGCCAGTAAAGATACGACTCTTCCTGACATCTATTGGCAAATAATAATACAATTTTTTTTAAACCCGAGCGAAGCTCGGTCATACCGGCTCGTATTTTTATGAAACAACGGAATACCACAATTAAATTTTGAGTTTTTAATGCATTAAAAATAGTGTTAAACCATGATGGTTTCAAAAGTTATTAAGCTTTTGAAAGAATGTTATCGTTATGTTTTGCAAAGAATTTATAGTTCTGGTGATGTTGCAGTTTAGGTATATTGCTGCTTCTTCTTATCATGTCACTGGTTCTTCCGAATCAAGTGTGGTGATAGGATGCTATGAACCATTATTGAAAGCCACGACATTTTTAACCGACTTTAAATAAAAAAAGAGGAGGTTCTCAATTAGTTTTTTTTTGCATAGGTAACTTCGTCATTTATGAACCGATTTCAAATATTTTTTTTTTCTGAAAGGTAATATTTTCAGATTGCATAGATCAGTTACATAGATATTTCATAAAAATCGGTTCAGCAGTTTGCCAATGAAGTCGGTTTCTTAAGTTTTTTTTAATTACGCGTGTAAATAAAATATAAGAGAGAGATAACAAAGTAAAATGTTTGGTTACGGTGAATACATTAGCATTAACAACCACTGGACTTTTTCACGTGTATCCCGTTAACCACAAATTGGACATTGGGCAATATAGTAATTAGACATGCGTGTGCGTGGTACAGTGTACGCACGTGACTGTGCGCGCTCCGAGTCGCAAACTATCATCAGCAACACAATGAAGCAGTGTAAGTGTAAGTGTAGTCACGTCAATAAAGAGGAAGTTCTTAATTCGATTATATTTTTATAATGTTTGCCCTCGCATAATTTCGTAATTTATGAGCGGATTTGAAAAAAAAAAACAGGGCAAAGACCTCCCTTTCTTTTCTCCATTCATATCTTGTTTGATAAATAAGTGGCTCAATGTTTGGATGACCTGCAAAAAAACCTTCCCGAATCCGAACTTACTACGATTTTGTCTAATATTATAATATTGGTTTGCAACACCAGATAACGCATACTGTAGGTACGTTACCATCCTCGTGACTGGTAAAATATTCAAGTTGTAATACATAGTTACTTAGATATAATAATAGATAATAAAGCACGCCCATTCTAAAGCAAACTTCTTCTTCTTCTTATTTAACGGATCTATCCATTTTTGATCAATTTTGCCAGTGTAGAGTGAGGGTATTATTGCAAAAATAAAATACTTTTTCGTCAAGTCAGTCATAGACAAGTCGGCCCTACTTGGCTTTGAAAACAAATGATGGTCGTTTGTTTTCAAAGCCATCAGAAACATTTTCGATCTAATCAGAATATCACATATATACACTTTTTAGGGTTCCGTAGCCAAATGGCAAAAACGGAACCCTTATAGATTCGTCATGTCTGTCTGTCTGTCTGTCTGTCTGTCTGTCTGTCCGACCGTGTCACAGCCATTTTTCTCCGAAATCATAAGAGCTAGACTGATGAAACTTGGTGAGTAGATGTATTCTGTGAACCGCATTAAGGTTTTTACATAAAAATAGAAAAAAAACTATAAATTTTGGGGGTCCCCGTACTTGAAACTGAAACTCAAAAACTTTTTTTTCATCGAACCCATACGTGTGGGGTATCTATGGATAGGTCTTTAAAAATGATGTTGAGGTTTCTAATATCGTTTTTTTCTAAACTGAATAGTTTGCGCGAGAGACACTTCCAAAGTGGAAAAAAGTTGGTCCCCCCCCCTCTAACTTCTAAAATAAGAGAATGATAAATCCAAAAAAAATATATGTTGTACATCACTATGCAAACTTTCAACGATATTTGGTTTGAACGAGATCTAGTCAGTAGTTTTTTTTTTATACGTCATAAATCGTAAACCGCAATTTACCTTTCGACGAACTACAAAAACCTTTATATTATGTTAATTGATGCTACGGAACCCTTCATGGGCGAGTCTGACTCGCACTTGGCTGCTTTTTTTCCAATTGCTAACACTTTGAGCTAAGACCTCAAGTAATGTTGGTTAAAATACCACCGAAATTACACAACAGAACTCAAAATAACACCTGAAAAAAAAACAATTAAAATCAAAAAAGCTATGTGACTTCCCAAAATGACAGAAAACGAATCTAAAGCTAACTTACTTTTAATTACGTTATGACAGTTGCGTTGTTTTTACTAGGTGTCAGAATACTAAAAGGCCTTTAAATTAAATATAGTGGTTGGCAATAAATATTGCACATCGGCTTTTCGGCTTCGTGAGCGTTATCTCTTTCTGACGCGCACTACGCTCTATGAAGCCGAAATTAGCCGATGTGCAATATTTGTTGCCATAAGTCAAGAGCTCCAATAGACTAAAATAATTATGCTATTAACTATGCCAATGCTTGCGCACAACAAATATTTAAATTAAAAAAATAATAATAAAAAAAATAGCACGACTCGTTGAAAATAATTAATTTAGTATAGCACGTTATAATATGAGAACGGAAATTTTCGATTAAATAGAGTACCAGACGGAAATCCTCTCCTCATTCGAGTCTTTAAAAAATAATTTCAAAAGAGCCTTTTCTTTTCAAATACCATTCAGTTGAGTGCATTAAAAATACACGAGTGCTTTTATCATTCTTTGCAAAGTTGAATATAAAACCGATAACAAGAGCTTGTGCACATCCTTATATTAAGCTATGGTTATGCGTTCTATAGTGGCCATAAGTGAAACGCTGTTAAATATTTCATTGATAATGATTTTTATAATCGAGTGTCGTCGAGTGTAATTAGGATCCAATGATTAAAAAAAAATCATTGGATCCTAATTACACTCGACGACACTCGACGGCAGCGGTCCGCGCAGCCCCGTACCAAGGGGAAAGTTGTGAGTTCAAATCCCGGTCGGCTCTTATCTTTTGGGACATTATAAAAATCTTTGAGATACTGAGTTTCATTGATCGCCGCAGAACGCTTAGATGTGGGCAAGGCTTTATTCATGACAACTATTAAAAATCTTATCGCTAAGTGTAAACGCATCCTGATGCGTACACCTGTGTTGTATGCGTGTACCTGTACATACTTACCTACCTCCAAACAAACAAACGCATGCCTCTTTGTGTGTTTTTTGTGTTGCAGTACGTTGACAGTTTTCACATCAATTATTCTCTAGCCTATTGATACAGCCGGCAAGAAACTATAATTGCTTAGATTGAACACATACCTCGTATGAACTTATATACATCTCTATACACATCACTGATGGGGAGATAGCCATGTGCCAATCGGGCACGATGGGTCATGGTTACCTGATCGTACTATTCTATTCAATACAGTGAGTGTAGTAGTGTGTACTGTAATTTAATCAAAGTAGTGTACAAATTGTAGCAATTGGCAAATCTTATAATTTGGCGAAGTTAGGGTCATTGACCCGTTAATGCAATGTAATAAACCTGCAGTTACTGCCATGTTGACTACATTTGTCTATTCTAGGTTGATTAGCAGTAACTGTTTAGAGTAAACACGTTTTTTAAGAAGTCTACATACAAAGAAAGGAGGACTGGCGATGAGAGGGGTTAATGAACTTCAACCTTGATTGTGATGGTTCCAGTCATGTTTTGTGCAATTAAATAAGATACCACTTATCATCTAATAAAAGTAAACAGGCCTTTGCATCTATTGTAGATGATTTATTTAGCGCCAAGGACAACTGGTGATTACACAAGCCCTACTCGCTGGATGGATCTATACCATCCTGACAGCTTAGGGTCAATTCACACCGAGACGCGACGCGACGCGACGATACTCAAAGAGGCCAATGATTTCGCGCTACGCCGCGCGTCGTCGCGAGACGCATCGCAACGTCGCGAGGCGCATCTTAAAATCGTAGCAGAGAGGTTATTCTGAGAATCGACAAGCTTTTGGGTGTTAGCTTCACTTTTTACTTCGTGTTCGTGCTACCATAGGCAAATTGACATGGTGATAAGACGCAAACATTTCGATGTTGGCCGCAATGAATCTAACACGAAGTCTTCATTTTTAGCAAGTTGCCAACATGGATCGGGCATAGATTCCTCAAAATAAAGACCATAAAGATGACTACTGGTTCAATTGACTGACAATTCACGATTGTTCAGTAGGCCTACCATGAACTCTGTCTGGCTCTGGTTTTGAGTCTGTGTGAGTGACTCACCAGTGCATTATTCTGTGTGTATGACGTTTTGACGTAGGATTTATTTAGTCAACACTCGCACAGACTCAAAACCAGAACCAGAGACTGAGCCAGACAGAGCTCATGGTAGGCCTACAGGAGAAGCATTTGAAGTTTTTTTCGTGCCAAATCGTAGGTAACTCTTGTTGTATTCGTCTTTTTTAAGATCTGGTTTACCAAAAATCCTTAGAATTCTGCGGGCTTTCAGCATAATTTATGAATTGAGACGCTATATACTCTATATAGGTATAATATGTTCTGTTCTGATATCCAGAACTACGGATCCCTAAAGACTGATTTACACTGATGTTATGTGATACTTATCCAGCACCATCACCTCGCCGGCGCTTTTCACCACGTCGTGGTCTCCGCCATCACCGCTCACCAGCACGACGCCGCGCACGAGCAAACTCAGGAGACTTATTTATTAAAACCGAACTGGAGTATAGGGCATATTTAAATTAAAACTCAAATAAAAAAAAAGAATTTATTCTGCAGTATCACTAAGATCACTTTTAAACGTCTTAAAGCTAGGTGAGTCTAGGTGCCAGTTCCACGCGACCAAGCCTAGAAGAACAGGCAACAAACTACGGCTTCGTTCCTACTTTTTTTTGTATGATCTTTTTACAAAACACGCACACGCTACGCTTAGTAATAGTAAAGTACCTAAACAGCATATAAAAATAAGATACGAAAATAGTAGGTAGGTACAGACACTGCAAATAATTCACATGTTGGCTTTTGATAACTAGATCTTCTTCGGGATCTGAACAATCAAAATCAAGGCCTAAGTTGTGAAGAACACGAAAAGCCTGTATGATCTGAACACATTTGTTTGGCTTGTAGTGCAAGATCCTATCCTTGCCCAACGCCAACTGTTTTTAACCAGCCAAAAGTGTTTTCTATTGTGACCAGGGCTTTCATATGCTTCTGGTTGTACATTCTTTCTGGGGAGTTGCAGTAACATTTAAGAATGGTGCCATGAGCCAAGGCCACTGTGGGTATCCAGAGTCACCTGAAATGATGTTGATAATTTTTATTAAGAAGCTCAAAAAAAATATCTTCTATGTAAAAATCTAAAGTAACTTAAATAGTTACCATAATTATAGTTAGGATGTTTTCCTGAGGGACACCTTTGTACGTACCTATATAAGCAGTAATACCGGGTTGGTATCTTAGGTGGTAGGTACATATTAATGAAAATAACATGACTCACCTTTAATTCAAAGCTCACGCGCTGCGAAGACTTTAGGTCGTTATGCAGTCGCAACTCTTCGCATAGGAACGCGAAGGCAACCTTCGACAAACGATACCGACGACGAAATATGGCCTCCGGAAGATCTTCGATAGGATTGAAAGCTTTCCGTAAACCAGCCCGCAGTTCCCGTAATTTACGAACCCGGTTTTTCTCGACCATCCGCATTGCAAAATAACATCTTGCAGACATTCTCTAAAGCAATTATTGACTTCAAAAATGCACAAATAAATGTTTGTTTACTAATTCATTTTGATTGATCGATCGTGAAGCTGTCAAATGCATTCCGAAACTTAGAATAGCATTTTACACAAAAACCGTCAGAATCGTGAAGCTAACGAAAAGATTTAGTACGATTTTGGTGTTGACGATAGACTATCACCGTTGTTAGCGATAGTAAGTGAAGATACGTAGCAATATTATTTCTCGCAAAGCCCGTCAGAGGCGCTCATCGTTTTTCCATACAAAATCGGGATTGTAAAGAGGTTAAAACCTCTTTACAAAACGCTAACACGACACCTTATGTCTTACACGACACCAAAAATGGTGTTGCAAAACTCTGAATAGCCCCTCAGGACGACCGCTCTTGCACGCCGCGCGTACCGGCGATGCACCGCTGCGTCACGATACGTCGCGCTACGCCGCGAGGCACCTCGAGGCGCAGTGCTGCGTGGTGCAACGTAATCTGAATTCTCACAATGTAATGTGTATCTTTTCGTGTAGTGAATAAAGTATATCTGAGTCGCTCTATGAAAAATGTGCGCGCAGCGTCGCGCCGCGTCGCGTCTCGGTGTGAACTGACCCTTAGTCGGCCTGATCCACAGGAAAGACATGGTCAATACGTGCGGGGTGTATCTTACACTACTAAGCCTTACCGAACCTTACTAAGCCGCGGGTTTCCTCACGATGTTTTCCTTTACCGTCTGAGAGCACTAGCATTGTGTACATACATTTTTCGACAAGGAAACTCATTGGTACACGACTGGATTTGAACCCAACATTCATCTTATTTATTAGGTAATAGCACACCTTTTAAGTACTTTTTTCAAGTGGAAGTCAGTTATTTGACCCTAGACCGCAATACTTTGTCAACTGTAAGCTACAAATAACCGTGTGTTTACCCACAGGATGAGATGCAAGCGTGGACGCCCGTCCTCACCAACATCGCGCTCCTCATCATCGCCAGTCTGCATTGTCTAGTCTGCGTGGCCAGCATCTACCACCTCTCCAAGCGGGTCTGCCCCTGCTTCAAGCCGAAGCAGGCCTTCGACCACAACCAGTTCGACCCGGGCTTCAAAGCCGTGCCCTTCGTGGTGCACGTGGATGAAGGGAAGAAGACCCACGATGTGGAGAGAATGAGGAACCACGAGCTGTGTAAAGATCTGGAGGTGAAACTGCAGGGGGAGACCTTGAAGAAGAAGAAGGTTCGATATATTTTATACTAGCTTACTTTTTATAACTGCTGTGTTATGTGTTTACGACGGTAAGCGATAAAAGCCAATATTCATTTTCTCTGTATTTTGCAAAGATATGACAAATTCGTTTTGCCCAAGGCTTCATATATTAATTGGAAACTTTGATGATGAAACAAAACTCAAAATCTGGGTTAAGAAATACTTTGAAATTACATTTCCACAAGAAGTCAAAGTCAAAGTCAAAAATGTGTTTATTCAGTGGTATCACAAGAATCACTTTGAAACGTCTTAAAGTTTCGTGAGTTCAGGTGCCAGTTCCACTGACTGTGTTCGCTAAACGTATTTGGGGGCGTTCGTTTTGTCTGAGATCCAAGTTTACGTTGCTTAGTGACTTCACGTTCAGCAGTTGTTTTGTCTAAGATCCAAATAGTTAATGTTGCGAGAGCACTGGTGGTCTAGTGGTAGCGGCCCCGCCTTCCGATCCGAAGGTCGTGGGTTCAAATCCAGTCGTGTACCAATGAGTTTTTAATTTCGAAAAATGTATGTGCACTATGCCAGTACTCTCAAAACGGTGAAGGAAAACATCGTGAGGAAACCGTGTCGTAGAACCTAAAAAAGTTCGAGCCACACGTGTCAAGGGTCACGCAAAAGGGCCCGCCAGCGGCCTACTTGTGGAAAAATTAACCCGTACATCAAGTGCGGATGGTAAAAATTTGCCGAATTTAGTTAATGTTGCTAACTGACTCCACGTCCAGCAGGAAGAGAGCGGCGAGTTCGACAGCGCCAACAGCAAGGAGAAGCTGGTGACGCGGTGGCTGGGGCGGCACAGCACGCCGGCGGCGGGCGCGCGGCGCGGCGTGCGCAAGCAGCGCCCCATGCCGCCGCCGCCGCAGGTGCTGCTGCTGCCGCACGGGAGACCACATCCCGCCAGCACGGTCAGTACCATACTTCTTGTCGTGTCACTACTTACGCCTGGAAAATAATAGTAGATTGTTATACAAGGGCAGTAAGTGAGCTTTTGCAGAACAAGATCCTTTTTGGCGCCCGTGCGAGCGCAGCTCGCAAAGGGCGCTAATGGATCGAGTGTACCCGAGATATTTAGATGCCCGAGCGAGCAAAGCGAGCGAGGGCAAATATAGTTCGAGGGTGCAATAGCTACTTATGCCCGAGGTAAGCATTCTACTTTACATCATTCATGCGAGGTAAATTTTTAACTAGCTGATGGAACAAACATGTGGCCCACCTGATGTTAAGTGGTAACCATTGCCTATAGCAAAGCATTGCCTCGTAGGTCAAGCACGTCAGGAACGTGCCCTACAATGCACTGCCCTACGACCATCAACTTGAGGCATACGGATGTTCAGCCTCACGTGTCAGTGATTTCACTGGCACCCATACCCTTCAACTCGAAACACAGCAATGCTGCTTTTCGGCAGAAATAGGCTTACAATACAACAATAACACAACATTTATACGGGTATGACGAAATGTAATTTTAATTTGAGAAAAATAAAATTACAATAATAATATAAGTATTATTATAATTATACTATTAATTTTATTAAAATTAATAGTAAAATATTTGTACCGGTAGGTATCTGCTAAAACAGTCGTAGACGCACACTTATGCACACATCTGTGAGCTACTATATCTTTTCAGTAAAAAGTTTTCATATCATTTTGTAAGAAAAGAGATTGTTTCACCAAGGAGGTTTGCATAGCTCTTGAACTGTAATGAACCATCACCAAGGAGGTTTGCATAGCTCTTGAACTTTAATGAACCATTACGTATCAAGCATAGTGTGACTGTAAAAGTAATTTGAAAATGGAACGCATTTACAATGCACTGGTCTGCACACGCCTACTTTCACAGCCTCTTTGTGCAAAAGTAAATCCTATTTACTGAGCATGTATGATGTAAATAAAATGAGGTTATATAGGTTCGCGATAAATACCCGTGTAACAGTTATAATATGTGTCTCTACTTCTTTCGAACCAGGGTAAGGCACATGGCAGATGTAATATGAACAGCTGACTCCTTCTCAACTCGTCTTATAAAGATAAGGGTACCTATGACACTCAACTCAAAAATCTGCCTAGACACCACTTTCTTATTCTCACAATAAGACCTATAATAAATAATATAAGTTTAAATAACTAGAAAACCCGACTTCGACCCGAATTTTACAACCCTCTTTTTAGGGTTCCGTAGCCAAATGGCAAAAACGGAACCCTTATAGATTCGTCATGTCTGTCTGTCCGTCCGTCCGTATATCACAGCCATTTTTCTCCGAAACCGTAAGAGCTAGACTGATGAAACTTGGCGAGTAGATGTATTCTGTGAACCGCATTAAGAATTTTACACAAAAATAGAAAAAAAACTATAAGTTTTGGGGGTCCCCATACTTGAAACTGAAACTCAAAATTTTTTTTTTCATCGAACCCATACGTGTGGATCTATGAATATGTCTTCAAAAATGATGTTGAGGTTTCTAATATCGTGTTTTTCTAAACTGAATACCTTGTTTGCGCGAGAGACACTTCCAAAGTGGAAAAAAGTTGGTCCCCCCCCTCTAACTTCTAAAATAAGAGAATGAGAAAACTAAAAAAAATATATGTTGTACATTACTATGCAAACTTTCAACGATATTTGGTTTGAACGAGAACTACCTAGTAGTTTTTTTTTTTATACGTCATAAATCGTAAACCGCAATTTACCTTTCGCCGAACTACTAGAACTTCTATACCTATTATATTACTTATTGCTACGGAACCCTACATGGGCGAGTCCGACTCGCACTTGGCCGCTTTTTTATTAAAACGTTTCAAAGTGGTTCTTGCATCGTATTGAATAAAATTTGATTGAGTTTGAGTTTGAATTAGAACTCGGTTTAAAAAGCCTTTATAAGACTTAACGGGTTAGCATATAGTACTTCTACTACCATTTTCATAGGAGCTTGTTTTGTCCTAGGTGTCTATGTAATATTGCTCAATCAAACATTGTCTATTAAGTAATTTGTGGTGTGCCTTTTTGAGAAAGGTTTCATTTTGTTACGTTTAATTTGCAATTGATACGCAATTCCTATTCCTATTGTATATCAATTCCTTTGATATACAATATCATTGTATATCAAAGGAACTCGGTAACATCTAGGGAATGCAATCTCGTACGAGATTTCCGCCTAGCGAGATCTCGCAAGACTCAAAACCCAGTCTCGCGAGATCTCGCAAATTACGGGATCTCGCGAGATTGGGAGAATCGCAATTAAAACATGCAAATGCTTGTTTTAAGAACTAGTAATTGACATGATATTTAATTAAATAGAAACTGCGTTGCTTAGTTATAAAAATAATGTAAGTTTTATTTAAAAAATCAACAGAGTATACTTATTATTTTGTCTCTAACTCTAATAACACTTGTAGCGCGCCATCCTTTAAGTCAACCAGTCAGCCAAGATGTGGGTGAACTACGCGACCGCAGCGCCTCAACGGCACGGGTCGTAAACATATTGAATCCTCGCGCCCCCTGTCGGGACGCGAGGAGAACTAGACGGCCGGCGCGATACCGCGAATAATCTCGGTCCGCGCTTAGCATTTACGTTTTCTATTGTTTTATAATTGTATTTATTGCTGTAACCGTGCTAATTCTTATTCAATATACCTTTTAACTAACCGTGAGCGTTTGCAGTGTTCAAAACCCCCTAGAACCCAATCAGCCAGCCGGGCATCGTTAAACACTTGGTTATGTCTATAATTATTATACCTACTGTAGCTAATCAGTTCAAATTCTTACAATATTGGTAACAAAACAATAATTATCTATATTTAGTCTTTTGTAAATTATTACTTTAGTTTAATAATTAAGAGTAATAGGAACATTACTTATCCATACTAATATTATAAATGCGTTTGTAACTCTGTCTGTCTGTCTGTCTGTCTGTCCTCCTGTCTGGCTTTCACGCCAAAACTACTAAACCTATTGAAATGAAATTTGGTACACAGATAGTTCAGGGCCTGAGGAAGGACATAGGCTACTTTTTATTGTGAAAAAGGTTTTACAAACCTTATAAAACACGTTCTAAAGAGCAATTCTTTGATGTTTCTGTCTCACTTTCTGTCTCGCTCTTACACTAAACCACTTCGCCGATTACATGCAGATCACCGAAATTTGGTACACAGATAGGCAAAGGCATTAGAAAGGTCATCTATGCAACTTAACAATGCAAAACACTTTTTGTAAACACCATTTTTCATGAGAATTGCGCTTTTTTTGGAGAAATTCGACGACCTTCGATTCTAGAATTTTTTGTTTGTTTACGTATCACAGTGACTGACTGACAGCCGACCGCCGCTTAGGGATGGGATACATCGAACCGACCCGATGTTTTGAAATGAATTACCGAAATACTCGATTTATCGATGCTTTTTCGGTTTTTAATAGAAAAACATCGAAATCGAGCCGGCAATTTCATAAGAACTCAACTTTGACCAGTTTAATTATTTTAATCTGTGAGAAGATCGTAACTAAATAAACCACATGAGTTGGAAAACGGTGAAATCTGACCATTATATTTCAGATAAACTATTTATTTACTTACGAAGGCAGACTAAATGAGAGCCCTATATATTTTTTTATTGATCTCAAGATTAAGTAAATGCGGATGTTTTTTTTAGTTCTTACGTTAAAGATTTTTCTCTTACTTTTTTTAATAAAACAATGTTGGAATGAGTTGAACCTGTAAATTTTATTTGTTGGTGTTTGTTTTTATAGCGGCAACATAATCTGTGAAAACGTCATAATGTCTAAATATCACGGTTCATGAAATACAGCCTGTTGTGACAGACGGACAGCAAAATCTTAGCAATAGGGTTCTGTTTTTACCCTTTGGATACGGAACCCTAAAAAGTACTCGATACGTACAAAATATCAATGTTTTCATCCGATAAATCGAAAGACATAGATGTACAGCTCTGATTTATCGAATAGGAAATATATCGATGTATCTTTTTAAAGTGGACAGCACTACCACCGAGCCTACAACTGAATTGTCACTGTCACGTGTCAACATGTGTCAACTGTTACTTACACACAACAGTCAACAGTCGAGATGTTGGTGAGCGGAGTTGAAGAATGTAATTTATCATCATTAAACTCACTATACTTCTATGGTCATCAAAACGTAAGACTAGGTGGTATAGTCTTGGTACTATAGCCTGCTTCGAAAGGAGCGAAAAGAAAAAAAAAAATTCTATGGTCAAGTGACATGAAAATAAACAACACACAACAAATTGTAAATTTTCTGTTTACAAATACTAAGTGTTAGATACTATTAGCGTAACGTTATATACTCATTGATAAATACTAATCCCCGTGAGTAGTTGAGTATTGTGTAGACAAATTAATCGTATACGCATGACGATAGATAGATAGAATGCCACACACCGTTCCGTTTACCCAAAAATGAAGCAAGACAACAATGATACAAGCAATAAAACATAATATCAAGCCTGGATTAACCGTACGAAACAATTCTCTGATTTGCTCAGCTCATTTCTGATTTTGCTATAACACCATTGTGCTAGACAAAATTGGGTAAGTCATTACTTATTTATCTACAATACCATGTATTTTGTTACATACTTTGAAATCCTAATGTAGGTACTCATTTTAGTTATAGATCGTACTCCAAAAATATAAAAGAAGAGTGCTATCCCGTCCGTATTCCTATGGAACCAAGCATATCAGGAACAACCATCATCATCAGAAGATTCACAAACAAAACCTGATGATTACAACAAAGCAGAAATTGAAATTGAAGATCTCAGGCTTGATAGATTGGTGATAGACAACTAAATGTGGTAGACATCACAACAAATCATTACAAACTGAAGAGAAAGGCATACGAAGACAGACCTGCTCATGGTGTGGTCAGTCCGTTATCCTGGCCTGTATTCAAGTACATAATACCTATTATTGATTATGGAGTTTCTAGAAGCAACAGCTGTAAATTTTGGTAGATCAAGCGTGTTGTAAAACTGAGTGAGACCAACATTTAAGTTTGTTTTAAATAAACTGTAATACCGAGTCCGTGTAAGACTGAGTCAGACCAACTACACCAACTGAGACAACTAGAATAAAAACCAGTCAAACAAAGCCTCCGGACTCCTTATAAGTAAATCAATCTTGGCCGACATCCCAAAATTATTAAATAGACATTATTGTTACTTTGGAAAACTATTTTGTTTCTATTTTTTCTCATCAACCTTCCCGCCCCCCACTTAATTATTCTATTACCATGGGTGTAAAATAACAATAGGGAATGAAAGTTTGTATGGAAAAATGTACATTAACAGAGGGAGAGGAGGGGGGAGTGGTGTAGGTGTGGAAATATGCCCAAGTGTTAGTAAGAGGGCAGATAACTGTGCCACATGCACGCGAATAAGTATCTACTGTTTTTTTTTTCGCTGCAGATTTAAAATGCTACCCTTCGTCCCCGTGGAATAGTGTCTATACACTATTCCACGCGGACGAAGTCGCGGGCACAGCTAGTGGTAAATAAATACAACAAAACAAAAACTTAACTTCACAAGTTCTTAAATAAATGTTGTGAGATCGTATTAATCAAATAAAAGAAGTTTAAAGTAGAAGTCAGTTTGTCTGAATATGGCTTCTCAAAAAACACATCATGTCGAGAGTATCATCTGACAGACGACTTCTGATTTTGCATGCCAAATACCCTGCTGATGAAAAAGCTCGTTCTGCCTCAACAGGACTAATCAAACTAAGGACTGGTACTAATACTTACTATTAGCCTAAGTTTTAGCCTAAGATTCAGCTCGCGCGCAGCCGCGCTATGAAATACACGTCGTCACGCTGCATTTGTCGATCTCGTTATCTCGCGAGATCTCGTACGAAATTTGACGAGATACAATCTCGTCAAATATGGCCGGGATCTCGCGAGATCGGGATCTCGGCGAGACGAGATTGCATTCCCTAGTAACATCGCAGCATGTTCTCCCCGCCCCTTTATTGACAATAGTCATCTTACATAAACGTAATTTCGATTTGTTAGGAAGCGTCGCACCCGCACCTATTGCTTATTGTCACGCTCCATGGCGCCGGCGCCGACCCGACCTGGGGTCAGCGTTGCCGGCAACTCGTGACGTCATCATTATTCCGGACATTGGTTACGCTTGATTTTTCACACGGATTCTGTACCTACTGTCATTACCAAACACGAGAGAAGATTGATGAAACCGGTGCATCAAGCTAATTTTAATGTGAAGAATGTTAAACCAGAAAGGGGAAAAAGTCTAAAAAGGGAAAACCCTAAAAATCTGAAAGTATGACTTCCGTGTACTAAAGCCTTCCGCACATCTAAGCGTGCTGCAGTGGCGATCAGTGAAACGCTATCAAATATCACTGTCATATTTGCGCAACAATCAAGAGTTTTGTCTTGAATTCTAACTATCAGACGCGAAAATTTACAATTCAGAGTACTATTTCAGATAGGAACAAAGAAGTAGCATGTAGCAAGCTGTAAGCCTACCACAAGCTCTGTCTGGCTTTTTTGGAGTTTTTGTGAGTACTCACCAGTGTAATTACTGGGTGCGTGACGTTTCGAAGTAGGATTTATTTAGAGAGCGCTCACACAGACTCAAACCCAGAACTAGAGACAGACCTACTGTAGCAAGTTTGGTATTCATACAATATGACACAAGTGGTATCTAGTTCAATCAGTGCCTGTTCTATTCACATTCACATCATAGATAAAACATGCAGCTCGTTTTATAAGCACTACTTGTCAGTTGCCCAATCAATCAAGCGTTCTAATTAAGTTTTTACTGGTTCCACGGCCACTCCTCAAATACCAAAAGCAACATGTAAAAACTTAGGCACAGGTACAGCGTTACATAAAATGCTTTACAAACATGTTTTTAGGTATTTATTTGTGTTCCGCGTGCCGCTTTCCGTAATACAAGATGGACACGACATGTAGGTAAGTACAGTCAACGGCTTGAATAGATGAGCTGAGCTGATCCTTTATGGTTTGTGTTATTCGTTGCCGGTGTTTGTTTTTCGGAATATCCATAATTGGAATGGTTTCAAGAAAAGAGTCGACCGCATCATCACTGAGATTGCGGGCAAGCGCTAGCTTAAAACCCTTTCACCACACATGCTTTGAATGAATTGATATATGATTATACTGATACTGATACTGACTGATATATGATTCGAAAAAATCAATTTACGAAACCAGCAGGTCCGTCCGAAATCATAAATCAAGATTGTGATTGATTCATAATTTAACCCTGAATTTGAAGATTTAAGCGTTGACTTGGTTTTTTTTATTTGTATATTTTATACCCAATTAGGTATTTACCTATAGCACCAAGTAAAAGGGGTTGAATAGCTGGAATTGTTATTCTTCTTTTGTGGTTGACTGTGCCTATTTTATGTTATTGATATAAATTGCTTTCTCTTTTCTTTATTGATGTTGCTAGTGTGTCGAGGCAGTGATTACTTGATCAGCGAGGAAGTAGGCAGGAAGTTAAGGCTAGCGCACATCTAAGCGTCATATTGACAGAGTTTCAGTGATCGCTACCGCATTGAAACGCTTACATGTGGGCAAGGCCTGAGAGTATGCACAGGTAGCCAACTAGCCATAGGGCTAACCACGACTACAAATTCTGGAGGACTTCTATGCCGGGACCATCACGGCACCTAGTAAGATTTTCAAAGCATAAAATTAAATATTAATTTGTAATTTATGCATCAATTTAATTTCATTTATAATATAAATAATTAAGTGCTTAATTATCGAGGAATAAGTTGCGTTGTCAGACGAGCACGGGTCAAAGATGAGTCACGATTCTCACGAAGTATTTCACCAACGGCTTAGTATTCTAAAGAAAACGGCCGCTCGTGTGTTCTACTAAATACTGTGCGCTGAATACTGTGCGGGTGTGCGCTCAGCTCTTGCTGACCGGACCTACTGTTTTGTGCCAAAACTGCGGCGAAAGTAGAATTTCCATCATTTTCGAGGTCGCACTCAAGACCGCGATCTAGACTCGCTGAGGATTAGGTAGAGAAAATATTCATGGTTTATTTATTATTCTACTAATAGAGATCATTAAAAATAAATAAACAAATTTCATTGATCTACATTCTGTTTTAATTTTGTTGCAAACTTAAATAAAATAATTTGCACGCTTTTCGAGCAAACCCATGTAACTCTACATTTTTAAAACAATAAAATAAATCCTTAGTGTATTGTAATTGTATTGCTTAGACTGACTTCTATTTATTGTAAGGTGTATTTAACATTTGGGCGCTTTGGCGCTAGCTGTTAGCCCAAAATGCAATAATTGTCTAAAGAAAAGAAAATAAATAAATTATCATAATATCCCTAATGTTTATTTTGAAAACTCATGCCTTGAGGTCTCTTATTCTGACTAATCATTGTAATAACGGAAGAAGTAATGATCTCTTGCACTGGGGACGCTAACAGGCGTGTTGCTAATTGGAGAATGCATCATCTACCAATAAGATAATTCACAACAAGTCACGGAGACGAGCCGCAAGCGTAGCATAAACCAAATAGCTAGCTCACTCCAACGGCAGCAATCATATAAAAAAATCCTCTAGATATTTTCTCTCAACTCTCGAAAAAAAAGAAAATATTTTTTTAGCCAGACGAAAACCCAGGCAGGTAGATGAAAATAAATTATACATTTCAATTGCAATGTGTGTTTGCAAATAATTAGTTTATGACACCGCGTAAATTTTTTTGAAAGTGTGTCCTGCTATTTTTGTGATACTTGCAAAAAACACGATCTGTCAGGACATCGTTGTCCTAGCGGTATTTTGAAATGGCTGAACGGAAATAGTACATTGTTACCCGAGTGTTGAAAGTCACGTTTTTTGAGTCCCGAGACGGGTTTGGCGCCAGAGCGTAGCGAGGGCGCCAATGGAGCTTGAGGGACTTAAAAGACTTTCACCCGAGGTAAACACTGTGCTTTTCATTACGAATACAAGGAAAGTAAAAATAAAAACATGAAAGAAAAATTTGTGAAAATAAAGATTGAATTGCCGCCTTCCCGGTTTTTTTTTTCTTTTTCTCTGGCGGGCCTTCGGCTTCGGCTCGCAAGCATTATTCAGCCATTATTTTGATTTTCATAATTTAAAAAAGCGGCCAAGTGCGAGTCGTACTCGCCCATGAAGGGTTCCATAGCAGTAAGTAATATAACATAGAGTTCTAGAAGTTCTAGTAGTTCGTCGAAAGGTAAATTGCGGTTTTCGATTTATGACGTATAAAAAAAAACTACTGACTAGATCTCGTTCAAACCAAATATCGTTGAAAGTTTCCATAGTAATGTATAACATATATTTTTTTTAGCTTTATCAGTCACTTATTTTAGAAGTTAGAGGGGGGGGGACCAACTTTTTTCCACTTTGGAAGTGTCTCTCGCGCAAACTATTCAGTTTAGAAAAAAACAATATTAGAAACCTCAACATCATTTTTGAAGACCTATTCATAGATACAACACGTATGGGTTTGATGAAAAAATTATTTTTGAGTTTCAGTTTCAAGTATGGGGACCCCCAAAATTTATAGTTTTTTTTTTATTTTTGTGTAAAAATTTTAATGCGGTTCACAAAATACACCTACTTGCCAAGTTTCATCAGTCTAGCTCTTACGGTTTCGGAGAAAAATGGCTGTGACATACGGACGGACAGACAGACAGGCAGACAGACAGACAGACATGACGAATCTATAAGGGTTCCGTTTTTGCCATTTGGCTACGGAACCCTAAAAATGGTAAATTGTTTGCTCAAATCTATGTTATTTTAAATAAATAGTTGAAGCTTAATCAAGTAATTTAGAAGATATATTATTTATTTAATACTATCTTTAATTTATTTAAATTTAAATTTTACATTGCGCTCTAATTAGACTTTTTAAACTTCTTATCGTTGTAATGGGTTTCCAACCTACTAGCTGAATAAAAAGTTGGAATTTGGTTCAACAACCTCCTTAGAAAGACTTTAGAAAGTTGGAACATGGTTGAATAAAATAGAACTTGTTTTTTTTTATAATTTGACAGCTGTCAGTAGTAAGCGATTCTCCCTAGGGCTGAAAGTATTACTTTCAATTAGGCCCCTCAGGCAACTTCAGACTTACTTTCAGAGTATGAGCAATGAAAAAGTATTGTACCTATCGGCTAATAAAAGTCATAGGTTTGATTGAACGGCAAACGCTATGACAGCGCTATGAAACTTTAAAAACTTTTCAGTAAAGAGCTAGTAAAACTCTAAAATATGTAATGAGGGTGTGAACCAGCTGTCATAGTTTGTCCTGGCGAGAGTGCAGCGGTCTATGAGAGCGGAACGAGTAAACTCAGGCAAAAAGCCTAGCGCGCCGCTATGCGCCTGTGCACCAGCTACGAGGAAGCGGTAATCAACCATTATGGATTATGGATTAACATTACTACGACTGGTAATTTTAGCAACTGCCATCTAAGAGATGGCAGTTGCTAAAATTACGAGTAAGTGTAAGAAACGTTAGTAAAAATCGCCGTACTAGTTTCCGCGGTTATTTTTAGGGGTTAGGTTCATACTTTTACAGCATTGTTTGAGAAAATCTGCTATTGCTTGCCTACTTACAAGTTTGCCTAAGCTTCCATTCTCCTGCGATGCTTTATGACTATTTTAGAGACTGTTAGGTTCACATATAGGTGTACAATAGCGCTTTTTGATGCTCATAACTTGTCTTGGTAGCGCCCATTCCTTGCGACCATGGCCGCCTATTTCAAGTTGTAAATGTTTGTACCAAACCCAAATACATTACACAAATGTACACATAGCAATGACTTGTCTTGTCTATACTGTGGTACAGTCGTCTGCATCAAAATAGTTACAATTATCTTATTTAAAATGGTTTTCTGTCATATTATGTGGTATATTTTTCATTTACTGTGGGATGAAGTGGGTATGAAACCACACCATGGTTTCATACAGGTATAAAAACTGGATCTATAACAAATACAAGCAAAGTACCACGAAGCACGTACCAAAAGTGCATTCAAAAGTAATTACTGATTCTACCAAAAACGATTGCAAAAGTATTTACAAAATCTACCGCAAGTAAATACAGAAGTGTGAAGTAATCTTGCCAATACTTGTGCTGGCAAGTGTACCTTGTACCGAATGGGCAAGGCAGGGGCAATGCCTAGTATGTGTGCCAAGGATGGCTCGTCCGATCGATTGTTCACAGTCACTTGTCAGCATTCATTTCATTACACCTGCATGCATTGCCTACTCGTTGCTACACGGCAACCTGACAAACTTGTTCATTTTTCTTTGTAGATCAGTAGGCCTACCATGAGCTTTGTCTGGCTCTGTCTCTGACTCTGGTTTTAAGTCTGTGTAAGTGCTCACCAGTGCATTATACTGTGTGTGTGACGTTTTGACGTAGGATTTATTTAGTCAACACTCACACAGACTCAAAACTAGAACCAGAGACAGAGCCAGACAGATCTCCTACTAGGCCTACTTGTCTTTATATTTGTTTACTGATATTCAATGATTCTAATTGTCAAATAATGCTAGGAGTATATTTGGGGAAGTTTAAAAGTAGGGCCAGCTGGACAGAAAGTTGAGGAGCAGTAGGGAGGGATGAAAGTCATCTGACTAGGAGAGTGATGAGTATGGATGTGGATGGATATGTGAGTAGAGGTAGACCAAAGAAAACATGGATGAACTGTATGAAGAAGACAAGGATATATGAGATGAGTGAATGCAGGGATGACGGCTGCCAGAGGGGAATGGAGGAGGAAGACATGTTGTGCCGACCCCTTAACTTAGCACGTGTCAGATGGCAAAAGAATGTCAAAAACTATCTCCCGTTTACAAATTATGAATGGGGAAATCCATATTTATTATTGGGAGTTTATTTAAGATATTTTTTTTTATTTTCCGCCTTCAGGCACGCGCTCTTGCGTAGACTTTGGTGGACTTTTTTGTGCAAACAAGTTAGTATATAGGGAAGTTTCCTTAAGAAAAAGAAATTCAAAGAATTACGTAGTAAATAGAAGAGGCAGTTATTTGTTTTTGTTCGTGATAACTTTTGGCACAAAACAAAACTTAAAATATTTTTATTATTTTCACACGCTCTCTATAAAACGTGGTTAACCTATAGTCTGCTAAGTGTTTCCAGTGAAACCCATGGATGTCATGTCATTAGGTCTCAACGGAGCTGCAGTTTGCGCATTCAGCTCTAAATACAAGCTCATAATCACGCACAATTACACCAATCTAGTAATTGCACATCCGATGTTTAGGTGAAACAACTTACTATAGAAAACTGGATCATCTAGATGCGTGCACGCACTTCTACACTGACTGAAACAATTTGGACTTAAACTGTTTAAAAATAGGGGTGGTTTTAGATTGGATTTGCAAGTTACTTAAGTATGTGTATGACTGGGTGGAATTGGAGCAAGATGCGATAGACATGAGGCGCTGCCGGAGAGTTCCATTCATAATTCTTTCACAGATTAGTTCACATTTAGGTAGGAAAGTGTAGCAACGAAGGCAATAAAATATTCTTAATGAGCTCGCTCATTGGACGCTTATTATTTTCAACTATCTGAAAGTATTTTAAATATATGAAAAGCTCACTGAAAGGGCGGAATCGTGTTGAAGTTTGAATAAAAACAGATTCAACGAAATCAGGCGAGATTCCACTAGTATTAATACCATAGGTACCTAGTTTGAATCCAAAGGTTTTATGCTTGATCATTTCCACTTATCGACTATTGGCACATAGGTGCATGTCTTTATGACCTTTTGTAAGAGTCATTGAAAAACAAATCCTACAAATCATCAGTTAAATCTAAAGAAAAACTGTCTAATGCCGTTTTGATTACAAATGCAATCCTCTGGGTTCATGGAAGTCACTTTTGAAAGCCTTGTGCCATTTATGTTAGATATAAATCGTAAAACCTTTGATTGGCATGGGACCCCGCGGATTGATGGCATAATGGAATGGCTGTTGATAAGGAAGTTGCCCGCGCAATTAGTGCTGGATCAAACGATCCGACAGATGAGATGGAAAACTGCACTAGAAAGAGAGGGATGCACTCGTAAGGTAAAAAGAGACTCGAAGAAGTTTAAACCACTTTGAACTTAAATTTTTACATGATAAAATCCATAAAAATATCTTTTTTTATTGATAATCTTAGTCAAGGTGTTATATTTAATTGTGATGGGGCTCAAAACAGGATTAAACTTGACTTGAATAAAAAACTGATACAAAATCTCAGACCACTATGTAACGAACTCCTTAATATTAGCAGAGAAGATGTAATAACAAACAGTAGGCAGGCACCTAGCCTATATTAGATAGATCAAAACTAGTATTGCAATTTCTCATTGACGCAGCCCATGACTGTGATAAATTGTTTATTTTTATGTCCAAGAAAATCACCAGTTAGTTCACTATAATTATGCCTTTAAAGTTGAATGTTTATTAGAGCAAAACTATTAAGCATAGATTTATTACTGAACACTTCCTCTTTCCATACTCTATGATGAAGAGAAACCACTGCGATGATTGGTTTAATATAAACTATTGTAAAGTCATACATTCTAGTTATAATTGTCTATCGTACAGCCTTGTTAGATGTGATCATAATAATTGAAAAACTATAAACTCCTGGAAAAAGTAACTAAGATAAGCCTTTTCTATGTTTTAATAATTTGCACCGATATTCATTCGTAATGTCACATCACAGAACAATGCACGAAAGGAGCCTCTTTGAGGCGCATTTAAAAAAACCCATTCACCACACTTGGTCCGAAAGAATCAGTGACACGATGAGAGAGAAGAAGACAGCACAATACGCGTTTTTTTTTTTCTTCTGTGTGTATTTAATGTGTGACGATTATATTATGTAAAATGTAATGTTCGAATCTACCTCTGACTACATCTTTTCGGCACCTCTTTCCTCCCTTAAGCAATTTCAGGCTCATGAAAGATCTGGAATTCCAAGAGATCTGAAGATCGGTATTCACCACATCCAATCAATAATCGACCTAGTAAATCAGTGATGTTGCAAAAAAATTTAAAGTAATTGTATTATTTAAGTACTTACAGCTATAGGACACGCTTATCGAAATTACGTGAAGTAAACCTCCGGTATCGACTCTTGCGCAATGATATTTTAATGGTTGTTTTCTGAGGGAGGGGAATGTTATGTAATTGATATTATTGTTTCTTTGTAAAGTTAATAAACAGACGACATGATGCTTCGAGAAATTCTGGATTTAAAAAGATAATAAACAACTTTTGTGAGCCTAATAAAAACAACTGGCATAAGGTCCACGAACGGCAACCACAAACTGAAATAAGAAGCGTAGCGTAGTAGCGTATGGACCGACGACAAAGGCCTACTTTGCAAACCAATACTTTACTATATCACTCGTGATTAGAGTGTTAGTGGAAAAATAAAAATAAATCCCAAGTTTTTCATGACAGTCATTATAAACAGAAAACAAACATGAAAATAATAAACATACGATGTTAGTGTAGGTACGTAGAGGAACAACAATGTTTTCTTGTAGCAAACAGCTAGGAATGCTACCTATTGTAAATCTTCGTGTTTGATAACAATGTGCATTTACAGAATAACTATGTAATTGTTGTTCTTACCAGCTTAGACGTGGTTTTTGTTTGTTTGATGAATGTGCCATAAAAAGTTTGGACGAGACAGTAGGATGACTGTTGTACCTACAGCTAAAGAAAGGTACGCTGTTTTATTTATATTTATCAGTATACTGATAGGTGTGCTCTTCACATAGCAAATCTATCAAATCATCCCTAGAAATAATTTTTAAAATTATGATTTAAAAGTTTTTCAATATCCGACTGGGTTAATCTTTCAATCTAAAGAATAATTTATCCGTCTGATAAAAGTATATTTCCATCTTTATGTTCGTATATGAATAATAGCATTCTCTTCGAAAAATATAATGTTTATTATATTTTTTTAAATGATTAATTAATTGGTCGGTTTACACAGGTATTCTATGTTTTTGTTATTTTGCTGCATTGTTACTTATAATTATCTGAGCATTTCTAATAATATCTGAGCGCTACACCGCACATTAGGTAGGTAAAGGCTGCACAGTCCGCGATCACCTTGAAACGATGGCGATGCGATGGTATCGCGAAGCCGCGACTTTCCCACTGCAGCAGCGGTCATTGCCCCCTATTGTTTATACCTACATGTTTATTTCTATTGATTTGTTTGGTTTGTTCACGCATCTTTTGTTCAACACGCGATTTTATTCCGTTAATTAAAATTGGTACAGTAAGCTACATCGATATCTGTGCGTTTGAAAAACTTCCTTATGCTATTTAATTTATTGATCTGTAAACACGCATGTCGTCTATTTACCGTGAGTGTTCTACTTCTGTATACCAACATTATTCTGGAAAAGTCACTGCTTGACGTAGGCTTCCCCTATACATTTCCGGGAAGAACGAATCGTTTAGGGACTTTAGGGGGTGTTTGCGTGGTAACAACGTACCTATAACAGAAGGTTGACATGAGTGATCTCAGTTTTTCTGAATTGATGCCATTGAACCCGTTGTTGTAGGTACAAAATAAGATCAACAAGTTGAGCGTGCTTAATAGGTTTTAAAAATTTTGGCTTCAAACATTCTGTGAATGAAATTAGGTCAAAATAAACGATCATCCCTTGAGATAACAAAAACTAGGTCTATCTAGTGCCGGGTAGAGTAGCCGAGCCATAAAGTACACTTTTTATTGGAAGTTGATTTCTCGTGGTCATCAGCCAAGAGCCCATAAGCGAGGAGAAAGTACAGTAATTGCGCGCCGCGGGCGAAGCCGGGTTTTTGTCTTGTATGTGACGTGTATGGTGGTGAAATGGTATGGGGTTTGACTGGCTTTTTGTAGTGATTTACGTCATTTTGACTGGTTTGGAAAGCCTGCGGTTCGACGATGTAAACGTGCGAAGACTTTGAATCCCTCCTACTCTTAGTACTTAGTACTTATTATCAACCTATGATGTTTTCTAAATATTGCGCTGTTATTTATGCATATAACAATAGGACGTAAGCAAAAAGCTCTACCACTTTTCCAAGCTGTTCTATATTTATATCGGTATCCTTATTGAGTACTATGGGAAGACATCAAACACATTCAGTATCATGTTCCAGTGCTGTGTCTTTGATACCTTTCTAGAATACCTTTGTAGTTTCCCTCAATATGAATAATTAATATAAATTATACAGTACTTATCTAGGTATCGTCTCATAACAGACATCACAATGGCTGAAACCAGCATTATCTAAAATTCATGTTCCCATTTCACAAAATCTCATAGAGATGTTACATTATAATTACAAACAAACGGACGGACATGTAGTTTAGCATATAATGACTGCTGTGTATGCATTAATGCGGCCGTCAGTGGTCATATCCATCAATGTTTATATGCATTGCGGAGTTCTCAACGATACCGACGTAAGATGTTCAAGGAATGAAAGTCTCGTCTCTTTGAGTTGATATTCCGGTGAAAACAAATCACCATAAAATGTAATGTCTTCGGTGTGGTCAGTTGTGGAAGCTTTTAGTATGTTGCCACTAAGGGCAGACAAAACAAAATCAAGAACTACAAAGAAATCATGACGGGATTAGAAAAACAAAAGCTTTTTGCCAAAAAATGTGTTGACAGAATTAAAAACGCTCGGCGGGAAGATTGATGATATCAGGTTCATCATGTTTTTTCTGCCATTTAGAGTAATGATCAAAACGAAGACATGTCCACAGCAAAACGACTTCACAACAATTTGGGTTAGGTACGTAATTAAAAGATCAATAAAAATTTAAAAACCTGCGTATTTCAATAAAATTTTATTGGTTATGTGGTTATTACCACCTATTACGAAATGTTTAAAGAAGGTACTAAGTAATAACTTTATGCTACCGATGTCGGTCGGTTCGAGTATTAACGTGAGTTTAAACGATACTGCCTGTATTGTTTAGGAGCAGGAAGATCAGATTATATTGTTGTTACTCCCGTTGCCGATGTCGTTACGATATAGAATAATGTGCTGGAGTATTGATACATATTTATGTGCATGTGATGCATTATCTTGGTGCTTTGTAATGTGTCGACCGTTCCGGATTAGGGGACTAACTTTTGCCGGCGACTTCGTCCGCATTGGCTTCGTTTTCCAGTTCGACAATCTTATACGATTTTTGAGATGCGTATTTTCATTTTTCAGTTTTCAGTGTCACTGTGTTTTTTTACCACTGATGCTTTAGCATCAGTTCCAAAACATTTTTCCGCAATAAAACATTTTTTACGTCAGGCAGTCCACTAAAATCAAGCTCAATGGTTTCACCGACATCTGCTTAGCCTTGACAAACAAATTGATAGACATACCTACTTTGTTTCACATGGATTCTTATCTTCCATTAAACTGGTGGAGCTCGTTGAACCGAGGAAAACTTAGTGCAGTAAATGTACTTGTAGTTGTTCAAAACCTTCGCTATAACTGCTACAATTCTAATCTGATGCATTAGTCTCTAGCTAGTTCTCGTAAAATACTTCGCGTGCAATGAGAACGTTCCTAATGTATAATGAAACTAATAGTTGTGCCTTTCACAAGTTAATTGCAAAATAATTTGCAATAAAATTGTGAAAATGATGAGATAAGGTGTACGATCCACGCTGAATGGTTAGTTTGAAGACTTTTTTTGTTAAGCTATGCTTTGGTAACTAAGTCAGTCTTTAGTGTGCGAGCACTTAAATATTTCAATAAGTATCTAGTGATTTGTCAGTCATTGCTATTGATTTATTAACAGAGGCCCATTTGCGAATGCATGACGAGGGCGAAAATTTCATGATTGTATTCCTGTTCAACATTCAAAGCATAATAGTTGAAACAACTTTTGTCTTCATTAGCTCTTTATGGGAAACTTTAACCACCCACAATTAACCAAGTAAACAAATATCGTCAAAAAAACTTTTGTCACTATGTGTTTTGGTATGAATGGTTCAGCGCAGTCAGCCAGTCTGGTGTTCAGGTTAAGGTCACGTTAGGGAGGCGCAGGTCGCCTGGCCAGCAAGCATGCCACCCGGCCGCTTTCCGTTTCGTTGGCGAGAGTGACCGCAAACCTGTACCACCTCCCGTCAATCACGTAGAAATCGCACCGTCTCCGCATCACTTCCATCAGGTAAGTATGCTACAATTTCTCCGGCAAATGGTCGTGGAAAAATGTAGACTCTTCCTTAGGTAGGCTCAGTTTTTCTTTGGAAAGTCTTTATGTATGTGAGCTGCGTTTGATCTCTCTGTTTTGGTTTCTAGAGCGCAATAATTAGAGATGTTTTGTTTGTTACAGGTAAGTTTCTGACTACAGATTCTGTAAGTAATGTTAAAAGTTCAAGGTTTTGATGACATTTCATCTCACAGCAACGTGACAAAAATATCTACTTGAGCGGTGTTGGTACTATTTGGAAATTGAGCATCGAGTGCGTTATTACCTCAACACATCAAATATTTACACACCACACATAAAACTAAACACTAGTATACTTATGTAGGTACAACAGATATGTATTTACACATGTTTTACAACCAGCGGTCTATCCGCTAAATAAAACTCAATCTTACAATCACGCAACGATCCGTTGACTAGCCTGTCAATGTCTCCAAGCTGATGTTTCATGACATGACCAGTTTCCCTCAGGCTGCGTAGAATGAAAGACTTATTTTGAAATGTACATGAATGCAACCGCAGATGCAATCCTCTGCGGTTGTCGGCTCGGGTTGCGCAAGCCCACCACATGGCGGCGTCATGGTGCTTTACAGTATAGATAGACCATTGCTGGATCTAACTACTTAAACACTGACCCAGTTCTAATCTAACAAGCTTCGATGTAACTCGTACTCCATGATTTTATAATTATTTTTTTAGGATAATAATATATTTAACCGATTTCATGGCCAAACTGCATAACCGATTTTGTTGAAATGTTTATGGGATCAATCTGGAATCTGGAACCTTTCGTAAAAAAAACAAATCGGCTACCAAATGACGAAGTTAACAAACATAAAAAAATATGACCTTCTCTTATAATTAAAGTCAGTTAAATATGAACACATGATTTACTTGATGTTGAGCCATAATTTTGCTCATTTTGTTCGCATAATTTAAGCATAGTTCCTAAGTTATAATTTCATTTCAAATGTATTTGAAATGGAATCAAACCTTCGTCTTCGTAATATTCTTGTACTATATTACAAATATATATGATTATGATGATGATGATGATATTACAAATTCGTTTGAACGGCCTAAACCAAATACCTACGTTATTTTCAAACGATTGAGCCCCAGTATCTACCCGTGAATTTCTCATCGTTTAGCGTAAACATTCGTAAAAACAAATATGTTACGTTACAACAGCAAGGTGTAGGTATAGGTACGTACATGCAAGTACGTTATATTGCGCCAGGGTTCGTACTGCTATTGTTGCATTCGGATGCAGTACGCAATTGAATAAAAACCTGCGCAAGGTTCAAAGAAATGCACCAATTACACGGAAGTTTATTTCACAAGCTGGCAACACAAGGAATTTTAGCGTAATTTTCCCATACGAAACTATTGGACGAAACATTTCGTGGAACCACAACCACAGGTAGAACTACGTACTTAAAACAATGGGAACGTTATAATCGTATTTTATTTTGCAACTTGGAACGTAATAAAAATAATGACTTTAAATCGATTGTGAAGTGAGGAAAAGGTTACTAACCAAATCTATGATGATCGATTGTGAATTTGTCAAGCATGGTTTATATTGCTTGGATAAGCAAAAAAGGAAGGTTGCCGCGTTGCTCTTACATAGTTCGTTATTCCATCAGACAGACAAGATGATAGGTTAGATAGGCAAATTGCTTTAATTGTTTTGGGGTAGGTATTATACAAGGTGTATCTAAATATGTGTACTATGTGAAGGTGGGGGGTTTCAGACCACAATGGTGATCAGTTGTGGAGGGGAGATAATTAAAAATTCCTATTTTTCAGTTTCCCATACAAAAATATTTAATTTCATAATGCCTAAATAAATTGACAACCCTATCCTTGTAACCCCCTTGACCCCTTGACCTACTACCTCTGTAGGTCTACTACTACTACCTACTACCTCTGTAGCTGAGTTTAGGGTTGTCACTTTGTATAAAGTCAGCTGTTAATGTTGAAACTTCGTTGCAGTTTTTTTCAGAGATACCAATCGAAGTTCGAAAAGTCGTTGAACAAAAGTTGTTCCCCGGGGGGTGGAAATTCACCCCCCTTCAGGATAGTACACATATTTTGATACACGTTGTAGATTCAACAGGCAGCTATTTTCAAATCTTTTCGCACGCTGCAGAAGGTTTCAAAATATTGTTCTTAGTTACAAAAGAAGTTATGAAGCACGCACGAATCGCACGGTACCTTACAGAAAAGTCGAATTGTCCAGCGATTAGGGATCATTAGCTGCACCATTAGAGCCGGCCGCTTTGAACTTTACCACGCTTGCGCAAACTGGACGCGCCGAACCAACCACGGAACGGCTCGACCAATCACCATCGTCATCTTCAGCTCCTAGTATCCTCTGAGTGGAACCCTTCTCGGACAGAGGCTTTTGTATATAGGCCCTGTGTGGTCTGTCAGCATTAAATAGGCCTAAAAGACTGGATCTCGTGGTTAAAGCAAAGTTAAGCCAGGCTACCGTCGCGTCGCCGCCATGTTATTTAGCAGGCCAATGACCTCTAGCAGAGGTTACCCAAATCGAATTATATATTTTTTATGTGATGTTACTCAGGAAATCAAATCAATAGAAGATTGAACCTTTTGAACCCACAACAAAAACGTCTCGTTTAATTTTGTTCGTACTGCAGTGTGCCGGTTTCAAGGCAATTTGTCTCATTGCGTGCATTGATTTGATGAATTATTCAAATTAGGATTTAAACGTGGACCTCTGACCAATAACAAGTGAGATTCACATACACATCATTTGCATCTTTTTCTTATAAAAGTTGTATTTTATCTACAAAACAAGAAACACGAACATGCGAGTAGTTTTCACTTTCGACTGTATCGGTACTAGTTTTTTAGACCAAAAAATCTAAAATAGGGCAAATGCAATCTAAATTGGTAAGTTATTTTAGAATTTAACAACAAACAAACATTGTAGCAAAATATCATTTGTAAGAAAGTATTAGTAGATAAGTAGGTTTGTTGAAAACAAGGAAACAATATAAATGGTCGGTCGCAGCCTCTTTAGCATTGTTTAACAGTAGGCTCACGTATTGTAATTGTTTAAGTAGCGCTTAGCACACAAACCTGAAACTGCCATCTCGAAATGTCTAGAAAACGTACACGAAGTTACCTACATTCACTATTTCTATTTGTTAAAAATAAAATAAGCAGTGAACGTATAAAATTACAATACAAGCGAAGCAACTTTACCTACAAACAAATTATACCGTATGCAGTTTTAAGTAGCTACTCCGTTTGACGTGCACATAAGCTGAAGCGGTTTTAATAAAACTTTGAACGTATATCGTTCGTGACCTGCCACAGCTTCCACATGCTGTTTTATTTCGTGAGCGAAACCGTGTTGGGACACTAGTAAAAAGTACAAGTTTGAGTAGTTGACGCGTTACTGTTGAGGGTTCATAGTCCATGTCCGATCAGAGGGCCGTCCCTTTCACCTGCCTGCTGCCAGCCCACATACTAGCACGATTAGACTAGACCTAGCTATACCTATAGGTCGAAAACTCATTATTCAATAATAGCACGACTAGACTAAACATAGCTATACTTCCTCTACGTCGAAAAGCCAAAGTAATAAAATCTAAAAGTATAAGCCAAAAATAATTTATTCAGTTATATCACAAACTCAAACTCAAAACTTAAACTCAATAAAATTTTATTCAATACAATTGCAAGAATCACTTTGAAACGTCTTAACACGTTAGCTGCGGCACCAATTTTTGCATACTTTGCGTTCCTGCGGCACGAGGTATAATCGGCCCGTACCGTGACCAGACGTTAGGGCGACACGCGGTCTATTAGACCCCACCTCCTTTTACAGACTAAAATCCATTTTCTGGCGCGAAATCAAAGATAAATGAGAATTTTGGTCCTTATTGATATAGACAGTGAATTGATGAACCCTAATCCACCGTCGCCCCGGGATCTGATGGCTAGTTTAGGAATTATCAGCAAAACAAAATATGGGATCTTATACACCTCGTAACGCACTGAAATAGGGCAAATTTTCGCTGCGATTAGTGATGGGAAAAATAATATCGACGTTTTTAAACTGTCTTAACTACGCAACGACTTGACCGATTTTGATTAATTATATCTCATTAGATCGTTTTAAGGGCAAAACCTGGCAAAACAACACATAGCTATCAAAGGATACATTTTTTTTTAAATAATCTAAATTGTGCTTGAAGGCGCCATAAAGAAAAAAAAACCGGCCAAGTGCGAGTCGGACTCGCGCACGAAGCGTTCCATTCTATACCATTAAGAGGCACCTATTACAGACTTATTATTGGAAAATAATGGATTACGGTTTATGCATAAGGTTTATCTTTCTATTTGTATATGAAAATCTTAATGCGGTTCACAGAATAGAAAAAAAAAGGCAACCAGAAGTAGAAAAGAAACTGTCCTATTTATTCTGCCTCGGGCTTTAAAAATACAATTATTAGAACTTGAATTAACATTAAAAAATCTGTATCAATATACTTTTTTTATAAAAATCTCAATATGTTGTACTTATTTATGACTGTGAATTTATGTGTAATCGACGTGATGCACAACACTGGTCGCGGGAAGCTCGCGTTGAGTGCGGTACGAGGTCAGGGGGGATATGGGACGCTTTAGCCTCGTTCCGCACTGCATTAAAATTATATTAATTCAGTGCGGCACGAGGCCTAAGACATCCGGTACCAAGGTAGGTACACCACCGAGTCCATGAACCATTAGTGATCTCAAATATATATTTATCTCTTTCCTACACTGGACCAAACCAAAGATATGCCATTCGCACGACAGAGAAATTCACTTTTTTGCTTGCCGCACCACAGGGAAGTTGCATCAGGGGTGATTTAGGCCTCGCTTCGCACTTAACGTGTTAAAGCTAGGTGAGTCTAGGTGCCAGTTCCACGCGACCAAAGATCACTTTGCAACGTTTATAGCTTGGGAAAATCATCATTTTCTTACCTACTTCATGTGGAGTACTCAAGTTGGTTCTAGTAAGTTTAGTAAAACCATAAAAGATCATTTCAAAACGTCCCGAAACTAAGGTGTATGTAGTCACCAGTTCAATGTGATTAAGCCTAGAAGATCAGCCAAGTAACGTACGGCTCCAACTGTTTTGTATGATGATCTTTCTGACAAAATGTTAAAAATAATGGTGAATCAAATTTAATCTAGGATTCAAACTATAAAATTCTGCATGGCACTCCCACGACCTCTAAAACACGAGGCAAGGTAAGCTTCTGCATCACCTCTACTTCGCCCTCCGGCTCAACCTAATAGCTTATTTAAAATCCACGGCAAACGTTGCGCAAATCAATTTAGGTGGCCTCATTTAGATATTAGACAAACTGACAGTGATCTAAGCTCTAGTTTCCAACCTAACCCTAAGGCCGACCTACGGGCCTGTTACGGCCTAAAACGTTGACACTTATTTTATTTGTTTAGCTCAGAACAAAACTGCTAGAGAGATCAACTCTTTCACAACAAAACAGTAGGAAGCATGCCGTAGTTTGTCTAGGCATACTCGCATGGTACTGGCACCTAGACTCATCTACCTTTAACCTAGTACTTGCTTAACTGAATATAAATAAATGTTTGAATTTGATTTTTGAAGGAGTATTTGAGTCCCAAGAGATATGAGAGAATGACTAGTACAGTAACGAACCTATTAATTTCGGATGTATGTACTCGTAGCTAGATAATTAGTACGAGGCATCGACTGGCGAGGCCGCATTGGTTCTAAATTCTCATCACCATCAAACGTAGTAAAGACATTGGAATAACAATAGAAATATTAAGGCGCAAACTGCATCAAATGGACTATACAAAGTGTGTAATATTTGTACAAACCGTCGCCACAGAGCACGGCATAGTCTCTGCTGTGAGCCTCAGGCTTATTCAATTATTTCACACGCGAACTTTAAGCGTACGGTCAGCAGATTACTACACTTTCATCTTGGTATTGAGCACTTATTAGGGTTCCGTAGCCAAATGGCAAAAACGGAACCCTTATAAATTCGTCATGTCTGTCTGTCTGTCCGTCCGTATGTCACAGGCATTTTTCTCCGAAACCGTAAGAGCTAGACTGATGAAACTTGGTGAGTAGATGCGTTCTGTGAACCGCATTAAGGTTTTTACACAAAAATAGAAAAAAAACTATAAATTTTGGGGGTCCCCATACTTAAAACTGAAACTCAAAAATTTTTTTTTCATCGAACCCATATTGTGGGGTATCTATGAATAGGTCTTTAAAAATGATGTTGAGGTTTCTAATATCGTGTTTTTCTAAACTTAATAGTTTGCGCGAGAGACACTTCCAAAGTGGAAAAAATTTGGTCCCCCCCCCTCTAACTTCTAAAATAAGAGAAAGATAAAACTAAAAAAAATATACGTTTTACATTACTATGCAAAACTAACTGAGAAAGAAGGTTCGTCACCACTTTAACAGGGCCATGAATACAAATAGTGAAGAAGACTGGGCAGACTACAGAGTAGTAAGACAGGAACTTAAGCATGAGATAAAACTAAGCCGCAATAACTCTTGGAGGAAATACAGCAGCTCAATTGCATCCCAGAGTGAAACGGCCCGCCTGAGTAAAATACTTTCGAGTGACACCAAGATAAAACTGGGCACTCTCAAGAAGCCAGACGGTTCGTACACGACAACAGACAAAGAACAGTTTGAGCTTCTGCTACAAACGCACTTCCCAGACTAATAATAATAATAATAATAATAATAATGCTTTATTATGAACAAAAAACCAGTTTGTACATTAGACTGCAATCTAGACGGGAATGCAAGCTGGGAAGCAGATCATGAGGGCCACAACCCGAATAAGGAAGACTGGGAACTAGCCGACGCCATTGTCACAGAAGAGGCACTGTCGTGGGCCATTAGAACCTTTGAACCATTTAAAGCAGCCGGCACGGATGGAATCTTCCCTGCGCTTCTACAATGGAATCTCACTAGAATCGAGGCGACACTCGCCGCTATTTTTAGAGGATGCATTGCCTGGAAATATATCCCTCACACTTGGAGGGAAGTCAGAGTAGTCTTTCTGCCGAAGCCAGGCAAGTCGGACTACACCCAGCCCAAATCGTTCCGGCCTATAAGTCTAAGCTCTTTTCTACTGAAGACCTTGGAAAGGCTCTGCGACAGACACATACGTAGCGGACCACTGCTCAAGAATCCCATAAATAATAATCAACATGCCTATCAGTCGGGCAAATCGACGGAAACAGCCCTTCACAATGTAGTGCACAAAATCGAGAGCGCGCTAGACTGCAAGCAATCGTGTCTGATAGCATTCATTGACATCGAAGGTGCCTTTGACAAAACAACATTCCCGAGCATCGAGAAGGGCTTGAGGAATCAAGGTGTGGAAGAAAACCTAAATGAGTGGATTAACAAAATGTTATCAAACAGAGCAGCCCTCATAGAACACTCGGAAGTCACAAGATGCCTTGTAACTAAAGGCTGCCCGCAAGGAGGAGTACTGTCTCCTCTGCTGTGGGTACTTGTAGCCAATGAGTTACTTGACTCCCTCAATAAGGACGGGTTGCAAACCATAGGCTATGCCGATGATCTCGCAATCATGATTTCGGGATTGTTTGAATCGACCCTATGCGAGAAAATGCAGAAAGCACTCCGTATCGTGGAGGCTTGGTGCCACACGCACAGCCTAACAGTAAACCCCAGCAAGACAGAACTGGTGCTATTCACTCGCAAGCTGAAGCTACCAAATCTAAATTTACCTTCTCTTTTTGGAACCAAACTGGCTCTCAGCAAAGAGGTAAAATATCTCGGAATATGGCTAGACAGCAAGCTCCTATGGGGCAAACAACTAGAACATGTAACGACAAAAGCCACAAACGTACTATGGCAGTGCAGACGCGCCGTTGGCAAGGATTGGGGGCTAAAACCCAAGCTTTGTCTCTGGATGTACACGGTCATGGTACGGCCAGTGCTAACCTACGGTGCAGTGGTATGGTGGCCCAGAACAAACCTAGTCACCACAATCAGCAAGTTGCAGCAGGTACAAAGGCTCGCCTGCGCCCTGATTAGCGGTTGCGCAAAATCCACACCGTCTGCGGGACTGGATATGATACTAGGGCTAACGCCCCTCCATCTCCACATACAACAGGAGGCGATGGCAGCAGCGTTAAGGATAAGATCCACGAACCAGTGGAAAAGCAGTGGTAAACCAACAAACCACTCAAGAATTCTGGACAAGGCCATACAAGCCATCCCGGAGGCCGTAAAGGGAACCGACAGAATAGCCACGACATACCTAACGGACAAAAAGTACCAAATAGAAAGCCAAAGAGGAACGGTAGATCCTATCTCGACCTCCAACATCTATCACGTTTATACCGATGGCTCCAAACAGAAAGCAGGAGTGGGCTGCGGCTTCTACTGCCCCGAAATGGGGCTATCACGCGCGCAACCCCTCAGCAACACAACAACTGCTTTCCAGGCAGAAACTCTCGGGCTACTCCTGGCAGCAGCAGAGATGCTTACAATTTTAGAGTCTAAGACGAGCGCGGATATAGCAATCGAACGGACAATATTAATCTTTACAACAGACAGCGCAGCACTCATCAACGCACTGGGCAGATCCGATACAAGATCAGAATCAGTCGCACAATGCCACACTGCGCTACAAGAACTAGCTAAAATGTTTACTGTCAAAATAAAATGGACAAAAAGTCATGGCTCGTGTTCAGGGAACAATGAAGCCGACTCCCTAGCAAAAGAGGGTGCGAAGCAGACACCTACCACAGACGACCTAGGCCTCTGCAAGCCCCCATCGGCAGAAATAAGGAATAGACTGAAGATGTACTCCCACAAGGAACATCAAAAGCAATGGGAGCGCAGATCAGACTGCAAACACACAAAAACGATGCTGCCAGCGATGGATAAGCACATCACAACAAACCTACTCAAAATGAAAAGAGAGGACTTAAAACTAATGGTAGGAATCATCACGGGCCATTGCGACCTAAACTACCACCTTATGAAAACTGGAGCTACAGACAGCGACCTGTGTCGGGGCTGCCTGCAGGACAAGGAAACTGTGGAGCATGTGGTACTGCACTGCTCCGCAACAGAAGAGGCGAGGTCCAAGACAGGGCTCAGGGAACTCATTGAGTCGTGTCCCTCCACATCCACATCTGTGTCACCATCAGGTTTACTGGAGCACTGCTGCCACCAACCCAAAGTCCTTCTCCGTTATTTTAAGGAGTTGGGCTGGCTGGGGTGAGGTTTGGCAGGGGGATAATGCACAATACACCCCATCGCGGGACGTCAGTGCAGATCGTATTCCCCCAAATCAAATTAGAATTAGAATTACTATGCAAACTTTCAACGATATTTGGTTTGAACCAGATCTAGTGAGTTGTTTTTTTTTATACGTCATAAATCGTAAACTGCAATTTACCTTTCGACGAACTACAAGAACCTTTATATTATGTTACTTGTTGCTACGGAACCCTTCATGGGCGAGTCTGACTCGCACTTGGCTGCTTTTTTTTTTATACGTCAAAAATCGTAAACCGCAATTTACCTTTCGACGAACTACAAGAACCTTTATATTATGTTACTTGATGCTACGGAACCCTTCAGGGGCGAGTCCGACTCGCACTTGGCTGCTTTTTATAAATAGATGCCTCAAATTGCGCGTTGTCAGTTTTTAGGCTAGAGTAGAACACAGAAGCTATGTTCATAATTTTGGATGAATGAATCATCAGTTTTTTTTAAGTAGTATGTCGGCAATGAATCATCATAATCATCATATTTATTGTGCTGTGTTGTTGTTTGTGTGCGAACCCCATGATTCTTATTTATTTAAGGGTGGGAACTATTGCTATGAAGTCCTAAGATTTTATTTATTCGAATAAAATTAGTGAGGCTAAAATAAAAGTATCACTGTATTCCTTATAAGTAAATCAAATGATGTGGATCATACACATCCTAAAAAACGAATCAATAAATAATTACCTACTAAATATCGATGTATCTGCCATCCGTACTCCCATTCCGCAATTGCAATGTTTATTTTGTAACAATCAGCGGCACTGATACAAAGGTCGCGGGTTCAGTTCTCGGAACCGATCGCTGCACACACCCCTAGTCTACTCTCTAGCTACTATTGACCATGTCTAACGTATCTCATTGCCTATCTTATTAACAGCTTTATTTCATTAAACCTGTTGGAATATAACTTACCAATGAATAAACTACCATTTCTTTAACGGGAAATTGCTAACTTGACTAACTTTATAACATCAGGATTATAAAAAGACGGGAAGTACGAGACGTTACCCTCGACAGTTATCTTGTTAAGTAATCATTAAATTTGTGTAAGCTTCTTACCATTAAGTTATTTATAATCTTGGTTACATGCGACTGGCACCAGATTCATTTAGTTTTAAAGACGTTTCAAAGTGTCTCTTTACTATAACCATGCAACGTTTTATGTGAGTATAGGGTTAAGTAACTGAGGACAGGTTTCACCATCTTTGAATATCCGTCAGATAAGAACCGTAATTTATATTATAGTAATCAAACAAGTAAACAGGCCTTTGCATCTATTGTAGATGATTTATATAGCGTCAGGGTGTATTATAAATAAATAATAAATTTAAAAATATTGTGAACAACCCACACATCATCTGGCCCCAAACTAAGCAAAGCTTGTACTATGGGAACCAAATAGCTGATATAATACTTAATTTTTTTTTGTTTATTTACTTAGAATACAATATAACACCATACATATGTATTATTTATAGTAGCAGTATTTTTATTATAACATAGTATTTTCAGAAGTTTAAAGTAGAAAGAAACTGAAATATTTATAACTGACTGACGGATATAGTGTTACTTATGAACGTGTATGAATGTAGATGGATAGAGGTATGCGATATGCGAATAGAGGTAGACCAAATTAAGAAGACATGGATGAACTGTGTGAAAGATGACATGGCTAAAAGAGGAGTGAATGCAGAGATGACGGCTGACAGAGGGGAATGGAGGAAAAAGACATGTTGTGCCGACCCCACATATAAAGTGGGATAAAGTCAGGAAGAAGAAAGATAAGTGTATACTTAGAGATGGTAAAATCGGTACTAAATAATTGCATAAGGCAACTTAAACAGGGATTATTCATTTACCAACTTCGATATTTAGATACGCACGTATTCATTGTCATTAAAAAGCATTCAACAATTAGTCGTGCTGTGGGTAATACCAATTCAGAGTGGTATTTTATTTGCTAGAAAACACTTTTTTATTTTCGTTTTTATACAACGGAAATAACGCAAGAGATAATTCTAGACTAAGACACTGACAAAACGTACGTAACGTAACAAGTACGTGTATAAACATAACCTTTTAAACTTTAAAGATAATTTTCTAAAATAAACGGATAGTTTATTATTATTACAAATCGAACCGCTCGCAATCAATCACTATAAAATCGAAGCCGAATCGATCAAAAATAATGTAGAAATAGCACCCTAAGAAGGAAATAACACAAATAAAGCACGACTTTCACCGCAGCGGACCACATCAAACAACACCTACCTAGCCCACAGATGGTGTACCACTTACTATGAGGCCGGTGAGAAAGTATCCGCAAATCTTTCAAACCAATATAAATTCGCTTTTTGCTCTCATTAAACTGTAGATTCCGGACTTTGCTTGATGCTAACCAGATGCTAACGTTTGATAAATGTCATGGGAAGCTAAGTATAACATCACAACATCAAGAGTGCTAACAAATTTTCAAGTGGCAGGTTTTGGGCACGATAAGACCTTCGAATGAGTTTTGTAGTTTCTGACTTCATTTGTAACAAAGACTCTTCATTTCAAAAAATCGAGTCTTCATTTTATTAGCCTCTCTCTGTGCATCATATTAGTGGATTGCTGTGCTTCTCGCGCACTGCTTAGTTTCTTCCCGCATCTCTGGCAGTTTGAAGTTATTTTTTTTTATGTCAATTACTACTATCAATATGATCTAAATCATGGGAGGTATTAACAAACATCATCCTGCACTTATCCCAGGTCCAGAGCAGGCTGGGAAAATGGCAGGAGAAATTGGAGAGTGTCGGACTGAAGATCAGCAGGACAAAAACTGAGCACTTGTTCTGCGACTTTGGTGGTCCATCCAATTTCACCTCTATTGCCTTAGACGGTGTATCCCTGCCAGTCTGCTCCGATTTTCGGTACCTCGGCTCATCTATTCAAAACGACGGCAATATCGACCGAGATGTGAAAAATAGGATAAATGCAGGATGGATGAAATGGCGACAGGTCTCAGGAACAACATGTGATCCACGAATGCCCCTTAAACTTAAGGGGAAAGTATACAAAACGATCATAAGACCTGTCGTACTGTATGGATCTGAGTGTTGGGCAACGAAAGGGACGGATGAGAGACGAGTGCACGCTGCTGAAATGCGAATGTTGCGATGGATGTGTGGAGTGACAAGGATGGATAAAATAAGGAATGAGTATATTCGAGGAAGTCTGAAAGTGGCGCCGGTAACGGACAAGATGAGGAGTAATAGGTTAGCATGGTATGGGCATGTCATGCGGAGGGATGAGAGTCATATTACGAGAAAAGTGTTAGGAATGGATGTGGATGGTGGTTATAGAAGAAGAGGTAGACCAAAGAAAAGATGGATGGAATGCGTCAGGGATGACATGAGCAGGAAAGGAGTGAGCACTGAGATGACGAGTGATAGAGGTGAGTGGAAGAAGAAAACCTGTTGTGCCGACCCCACTTAGCGTGGGATAAGGGCAGGAAGATGATGATGATCCTGCACTTATCCCACGCTACATTATGGGGTCGGCACACCAGGTTTTCTTCTTCCACTCACCTCTATAATTCGTCATCTCAGTGCTCACTCCATTCCTGCTCATGTCATCCTTGACGCAGTCTATCCATCTTTTCTTATTTATCAATAATTTGCGAAAAGAAAAATTCTGCCAAGCGGTCTTTTGAAAGGTATTAAGGATATTAAGATCTGTGCGCGTGATGTATATGCATAATAATATACAAAAATACATTGTAATATTGCTTCCTCCCGCTAACAAGCCACCGCTAATGCTCGAACGGTTAATACATAATCTATGATGCAAGCTTAAGCCTCCGCTATACGCTGGTCTAAAAACAAAACACGACCGGAAAGTTGGAAAAATTTAAAATAAAGATGGCGTTGCCTGACCTGAGCTGTGAATTCATGTATTTGATACCAACTATTACTTATTCTGTGCTTGGGTCTGACATTTGTCACGACATTACAATGTGTTGACTAGAATACGCCTCGTTAGACAAAAACACAGACAGATATTCAGTAAATAAATATAACCCAATTGTTATGTTAGCTGATTCCCGTCGCAGAGTTTCCATTGCATATTTTTCATCCAGGATTGGTGATAACAATGGCAAGCTGTGCGGTATTTTTTAAACTACCACGAACGCTACATTTTAAATCTAACTTATATAGTAGTGTAGTAGTAGTAGTCTAATTTATATAGTATAACAAGCAAATAGCCCCAGATTTAATAAAAGAAACCTTCCACCAAGAGAGATTTTCCTCATATTATGCAAAACCAGAGTGAGTTGCAAGTTCATAAATGTCGGTAGTCGGTGAATGAACACTTGTATTTTTTAAAGGTAAAAAACGGAACCCTTATAAATTCGTCATGTCTGTCTGTCTGTCCATCCGTATGTCACAGTCACTTTTTTTCAAAAAAATGAAATGAAATGAAAAGAAATAATTTATTTGCTTGAAGTATGGTACTTACAAAACTGTAAAAGCTATATGTACTTGTTCAGTACGTTAAAGTTCCTTTTTGTTTGCGGGAAGGTTTGTAATTAAAAAAGCGAGTGTTCTTTACGATGGTTTATTGGAGACTAAATTTTGATGAAGCATGCACAATACGTATTGGACATATCGCCCGCCAAAAACAATAGTTTTTAACTAAGTATTGATAAATATAAGTATCTATAGCTAAATGGACTGTATACATTTTATAGTTAATGATAAAGTTGCACTAACGAATTCAATATAGGATTTAAAACATAATCAACAATGTAAGCAGGTAAGTTCATATATTAGAGTTCAAGTAGATGTCATTGATCGGTTTCTTTCGGGAGTAAGATCAATTTGGAGAGTGGTCTTTTTAATTCGTGGTTGCCCTTGCATTGTATAGTTACCACTCGTACTAAATCATCTGCTCCTGCATGAAGATGTTTTACTCTTCCAAGCAACCATTTAGTCGGGGGTAGATCTTCGTCCTTAACAACCACCATATCACCAACAGCAGGAGATGGTACCATCACTTGCCATTTATACCTCTGCTGTAGTGTATTAAGATACTCGGTCTGCCATCTATGCCAAAAATCTTGTGTCATCCTCTGAATCAGTTGCCATCGGGTAAGTAGGTTAATATTATGGTGCTGATAATTTAAATCAGGTACGCCAATTAGAGGCTCGCCTACTAAGAAATGACCAGGAGTCAATGGTTCTGTTGTGTTATCTATTTGACATAGAGGGCGAGAGTTAAGGCATGCTTCTATTTGTGCTAGCAAAGTAGCCGTTTCTTCGTAAGTTAGCTTGGTATCTTTACTCACCCTCGCTAAATGCTTTTTTGCTGACTGAACTCCTGCTTCCCATAAACCTCCATATGACGGCATCCTCGGTGGAATAAAGTGAGCCGTTGTTCCGTCGCTAGCCAATAATTCAGCAACTTCTTTTGTTAGTTTGTGATTTCCCTTCTGGAATATCTCGCGTAATTCCTTTGCAGCGCCGATGAAGTTCGTCCCATTGTCGCTCCATAAGTGCGAACAATGCCCCCGACGTGCAACAAATCTTCGAAAAGCGGCTATAAACGCTTGTGAAGTCATATCTGTAACAGCTTCTAGATGTATAGCACGGGTTGCCATGCACACAAACAAGCAAATGTACCCTTTGGTAGCATGATGCCCGCGGCCCTTTGAAGTCCTCATCATTATAGGACCAGCATAGTCAACTCCACTATTTAAAAATGCTCGATGTGGATTCACCCTCATCGCTGGTAGCTGCCCCATAAACTGGTTCTTAGTTTTGGCCTTGTGGATGATACAGATTTTGCACGATCTTAAACATTTTTTAATAGCTGATTTTAGATTAATCATCCAGTATCTTGTTCTTATATAAGTCATCATAAGTTGGATTCCGCCATGGAGTGTTTTAATATGTGCTTCATTAATCAATAGCTTAGTGATATGCTGATTGCTAGGTATTATGATAGGGTGTTTTGTTGTTTCTTCTATTGTGGCATTCTGTAATCTTCCCCCTACTCTTATAATTTCTTTCTCATCTAAAAACGGAGAAAGCGTAATGAGGGAACTTCTAGTTTTAACATTTCCAGTTTTCTTTAAATCTTCTACCTCTTTCCCGTATACTAAGCCTTGATAATATTTGATGCAGTCTTCTAAAATTCTTTCCATTTCGTTTGAGTTTAGGTATTCATCTCTGGGTTCGGATATTCTTTTCTTCAACATTCTTCTACAGTATGCTAACACTCTTTTCATTCTTGTTACATCAGAAAATCTTTCCCAAATTGGCTCTTCCTCTTGTAATGTGATATTAAATGTTCTTTTCGATTCCAACTCTGTTTTGGGAATATCACAACCAACATATTCTACTTTCTCTAGTTTTAACCATTGTGGTCCAGTCCACCATGATTCTGAATCAGCCAGATCTCGGGCATTGATTCCTCTTGTGGCGATATCAGCGGCGTTGTCGGCAGATTGGACGTGTCTCCATTGGGAATTATCTAAAATTCGTGTTATGTCAGCGACCCTATTGGCAACAAAGGTTTTCCAACGACTAGGCTGTGATTGTAGCCATGATAAAACCACCATCGAATCCGTCCAAGCAAAAATGTTATCTTTAGGGATACTCAGAAGTTCTTCCAGGTCATTGATTAGCTCCGCAAGTAAAGCTGCTGCGCATGGCTCTAGTTTTGGAATCGTCATTTGCTTCAAAGGTGCTACCTTGGTTCGCGATGCAAGCATTGTAACGTGAACTACGTCATCTTCAACAACTCTGAGGTATGTAACAGCGGCGTATGCTTGAGTGGATGCATCTGCAAATCCGTGTAGTTGTACATCTTTATTGTTTGGAGTAGTTTGCAGCCAGCGTGGTACCCTTATATTTTGCAGATGTATTAACTCTTCTCTGTATTTGGTCCATTCTTCACTCAAGTCAGACGGCAGTTCATCATCCCATCCTAAGCTGCATAGCCACAGTTTTTGGATCAAGGTTTTTGCAGTGATAATTACAGGTGCGAGCCATCCGAACGGGTCAAACAGACGAGCGACATCAGAGAGAATGGATCTCTTTGTAATAGGATACTTCATTTCAGGTAAGTTCACAGTAATTTTAAATACATCATCTTTTCTATCCCATGTCAATCCCAGAATTTTTATAATCTTATCTAATTTAATATCTACTTTGTCTTTTGTTTGTTCAACTTCTCCTTGTAAATATTCTAGTACTTCTTCTGAGTTACTCGACCATTTTTGCATTTCGAATCCTCCTCTTCGTAGTATAGCTTTTATCTCTTCACTCATTTTTTTAGTTTTTTCTACATTTTCATTTCCCACCATCAAATCATCCATATAAAATGACGTTTTTATTACAGATGCTGTCTCTGGGTAGTCGTGTTCTTCGTCGTCAGCTAGTTGGCTTAGCGTTCGTACACTTAAAAACGGAGCTGCTGCTGTACCGAATGAAACAGTTGTTAGGTTGTAACTTTCGATTTCTTCCTCCATATCATCCCGCCAGACGATGCGTTGAAGATTTGTGTGTGATTCTGTCATATTAACCATCCTGTACATTTTAACAATATCTCCAATTATGCATATCTTGTGTTTTCGCCAAGCTATAATGAGGCTTCTAAGATCTGGCTGCAAAACAGGTCCAACCATCATGGCATCGTTCAAGGATTGTCCGTTCGAACCTTTAGCAGATGCATCGTAGACCACTCTGACCTTTGTAGTGTCTTTATCTTCGCGTATGACTGCATGGTGAGGCAGGTAAATTGCAAGTTTGTCATCTGGCGCTTCAGACCTTTTTAAGTGTCCCATATCTTTATACTCGTTGATAACCTTTGTATATTCAGTCTTAAGCTTCTGATCTCGTTGGAATTTTTTCTCTAACTGTTTGAATCTATTTATTGCTTGTTGTTTCGTATCTCCACATAAACTTACTGTTTCTTCAATGCTTTGCTTTAAAGGTAAGTGTACAACGTATCTCCCACTGGCTTCTCGTTTTGTTGTTTGTTTGTATATATTTTCACATTCTTCTTCTTCCTTTGTCAATAACTTCTTCTTTTTGTATAACTCTGTTTCTATTTCCCAGAATCTTTTCAGCATGTCATTGTCTTCAGAAATCATTCTCGTAACATGAAGTGTAATAACTTTGTGTTGGTTGCAAACTGTTTTTTCTTCTCTTTGACCCGAAAGAATCCATCCTAAACATGTTTTCTGAGCCACTACGCCTTCGGGCATTTTCACGAGTCCATCTTCTATAATTTTACAGAAGACTTCGGCGCCGAGTAACATATCTATATTTCCCGGTGTAGAGTATGTGGGATCAGCCAATGGTAACGTTTGAAGCATGGTCAGGTCCATCGTGATGCGTGTCGAGGGTAATTGTGTCGAGATCCTTTTCAGCACATAAGCTTTTACTCGAACATCTCCACCTTCACCAAATCGCGATGTTACCGACAGGTCAACTAAATGTTTTATAGAGACAGTGGTTCCTTCTCCTACTCCAGAGACGACTCCATTGATATTAGTTTTAGACAAACCTAATAGTTCCACGGCTCTTGCCGATACAAAGGAGGCCTCTGACCCTTGGTCAATCAAAGCACGAAGGAGATGAGTATCACCATTCCTTGTTCTAACATTTACTTGTGCTGTTGCTAATAACACTTGACGACCGGGTTGTTCATTAGAGAAGTGTGCGCTGGTAACCTTGTGTTCTGTTTCTTCTACTGGTTCTTGCTCCTTGACATTCCCTTCTTGATTGGTTTCCATGGCTTTGTGAAGAAGGGAATGGTGTCTTCTTCCGCAGACTCGGCAATTGATTCTATGTTTACATCTGAATACGCTGTGGTTCGGTATGAGGCAGTTGAAACAAAGGTTGTTATTCTTAACGAAATCCTGTCTTTGTTCCACAGATTGATTACCGAACCCCTTGCAGCTGTGAATGTAGTGTCCTTTCTCTTTACAATAGGTACATGTTGGTTGTGACTGTTGTGAACTGGTAAAGGCGGCGTTTGTGTGTGTGGTTTGAAATAAGTTTCCTTCGGTTTCTTCTATATTATCTTCGGAGGTGACGTGGAAAGACTTGTGGGCTAGTGCTTTGTCTTTCGAAGAAGAAGCGGTGATAGGAGCGATAAGCTCTAAAGTGCGGAATTTAGATGCGAGAAACTTCTTCAACTCCTCCCAGGTTGGCATCTCCTCACCATCTTCCTTCTGTGCATGTTCTTCCCAGTCCTTCAAGGACTCTGTGTCCAACTTCTGTCCAACCAGAAATATTATTAAAGGATCCCAAGAGTCGGTGCACACTTTTAAATTATTAAGGCTCGTGATACATTCTGTCGTTGTATCTAGTACAGCTTTAATTTGTGGTGCTGACGGACTAGTCACCTTTTTCTGCCCAAATAATCTCTTCAAGAGAGAATTTACAATCATTCGTTTGTTACCGAATCGTCCTTTCAATAACTCCCACGCCTGTGTATAATTACTTCCGGTTATTTGTATGTTTCTTAATAGTACTTCCGCTTCGCCAGAAACCGTAGTCTTTAGGTAATGAAGTTTTTGTACGTCACTGATAGCTGTGTTGTGGACGAGTGCCGTGAATAAGTCTTGGTACGAGGGCCACTCTTCATACTTGCCCGAGAACGTGGGAAGTTGGATCCGAGGAAGTTTGGCAAATGAAGGATTGCTATCTTGGGTTGAACCTGACATATTCCAAGTTTCAATCTTCTTTTGCGCCTCCAGTTTTAGCAGATGATCTGTTAAATCTGCTTGAAAGCAGATGTATATCTCCTCATGTTTGTAGAACTCCTCATTCAAGAAATAGCTTAAAACTCCTCGTTGTTCTCGCGGCGTACATTTTGTGAGTTTGTTATGAGCCTCTTTGAAAGATGCCCAATAATCTTCTATGGTCTTCAATCTGGTCCTTATATAACCTTCCGTGAGCCTCGCTTTAGGACATTTTTTTATATTTATCTGCGCCTTTTGTATCATGCTGGCAACATCTTCTAACGTAGCTAGGTATTGACTCTGTTCCGAAGTTGCTGTCGTCATTGTAGTTTATTTTTTCTTTTTTAATTGAATAAAGTCCAAAACCCACTACTAAAATCAAACGAAGCCAGTCGGTAAAGCTTAGTTCATGTAGTTCACAAATACACAATAAAATAGTCTAGTGCACACTGTAGCGTAGGTATTATGGTACACTATTCGTCTAGTTTTTTAGTCCAGGTCCAAACTATATTCTTAGCACAACTTGTCCAAATCTTTAACTACACTGCAATCCAAATTTTAGTTTCATTGACTTAGAAACACGCGTAACAAATCAATCCAACAATATTAAAACACAGTTCAAATAATTCACTTTAACTTGATGCACAAATCTCAGTTCTTATCTAAGGAATGCGGCCTATTGTCTCCGAGCGTCGGCCGTCCGAGTCCGCAAGCCTTCCCACTAATCGATCCGGCTCGAAGGACCATTATGTTCAGTACGTTAAAGTTCCTTTTTGTTTGCGGGAAGGTTTGTAATTAAAAAAGCGAGTGTTCTTTACGATGGTTTATTGGAGACTAAATTTTGATGAAGCATGCACAATACGTATTGGACAGTACTGATGAAACTTGGTAAATAGATGTATTCTGTAAACCGCATTATGATTTTTATACTTAGAACTGACACTCAAAATATATTTTTTCATAAAACTTTAAGTAAAAGATTATTAAACCAGTTAAGTATTTACGACAGAGATGCGTTAACGTCATCGTAATTAGCCTTCTATCTATCGACTTTAAAAATTAATGAGGTATCGTCAGCAAATAGTACTGTTTCACATAGTTTTTTAACCAAAAAAGGAAGGTCATTTACGTACACTAGAAACAAGAAAGGACCTAATATCGAACCTTGTGGCACCCCTATGTCAATAACTGACCCAAAAGATCTCTCACCGCCCACATCAACTTTAAGGATTCTATCAGTCAAGTACGATTGTAATAAGTCAATGGAGCGATTTAGAATACCGTAATGTTTAAGTTTAGATATTAAGAGGGTGACGGACGCAGCTCGCAACTTCAATTCGAGGCGCGGGCAAAAATTGCTCCGAATATAGCTATCTCTATTCATTTGATGCGGGCGCCACGGAATATATAATAGTAGTATACACACACAGGCGCTCGTGTGACGCGCTACTTCTATACGTGAATCCAACCATAGTGCCGCGCTTGTGCGTGTGCGTCAGCCACTGATAACGATTTTTATGCATTGCCTAATTTCGTCAACGTTACTAACACCCGTTTTCACTAAACCTAGGCGACGCCTAAATCGGATGCCTAAATATTAACGGGCCGACGTACACAGCTCGCAACTTCAATTCGAGGCGTGAGCAAAAACTGCTCCGAATATAGCTATCTCTATTCATTTGATGCGGGCGCCACGGAATATATAATAGTAGTGTACACACACAGGCGCTCGTGTGACGCGCTACTTCTATACGTGAATCCAACCATAGTGCCGCGCTTGTGCGTGTGCGTCAGCCACTGCTAACGATTTTTATGCATTGCCTAATTTCGTCAACGTTACTAAGCGTCAGATAGGCTAGTGGCTAGGGCGTGCGGATTCACACTGAGAGGACGAGGTGGGCGGGAGTTCAAATCTGGTCAAAGAGAGTTGACTTTTTGCACCCTACAATTTTATGTTTTTATTTTTTGTGGCTGCATTACCTGACTAACCCTCTAAGCTTATTGCTTGCTTGTTTCGCTTTTCTAGTATTCAATAAGCAAGGATTGGTCATGCTCTGAATGCAAGAATAAAGTGAAAAAAAAAACAACATTCCTGAACCGATAAAGAAACTTCAGAGTAGCTATTTACGCACTTAGAAAAGACACCAGGAAATTCTCTAACATGATACGAGTGAGTTTATTCATCAGGTAGGGTTTGTGCGGGTTCTGGACCAAATTGAAGAAGAGTAAAGAGAACCATTGACTCCGAGTTGAGTTGAGAGAGCCATTGACCCCGGCGCGGAGCGATGGAGTTGTGGTTGATGACGTTCCAGTAGAGGATGATGGGTGGGAGTCCGCTCAACATCAGGTGTGGTGTGGTTTGCTTGACCTCATTGGCCTAGTGGTTGGAGGGTGCGGGTTTAAAATCAGTGATAACGTTACAGTAATAGATGATGGGTGGGGTCCGCTCTACGTCAGGTGGGGTGTGGTTCGCCAGACCTCATCGGCCTAGCGGTTGGGGGGCGTGGGTTCAAAACCAGTCATGACGTTACAGTTGAAGATCATGGGTGGAGGTCCGCTCAACATCAGGTGGGGTGTGGTTCGCCAGACCTCATCGATCACACACACACAGCAATAAAAAACACGCAAAGCGGCTCACTTACCAAAGTACAGAAAGTCTAATAATGTGACTGCATTTAAAAATATACTTTATTCGTTGAGCAATTAGGTTGCTTTTATTCTGCTTATTTACATTCGCAAAACCAACGATTGCGAACATCGACCTACAATTACATGGACCTCGGCTTTCGCACAAAACTCGCGAAAAAAGTGTACCAAGCTAACCTACTATAGGTGGATACTTATATAATGATTATAAACAAACTGAAAAAAAAATTATTTATGTCTTATCACAATTACTATATAGAACTCAATTTTGATTGCATGAAGCAACTTCTAGTGAACGTTACAGAAATTTTTCCAAGTCTTTTTATCAATATTTCCACCAGACGTTGAGCAGTACTCTGTTTATTGAGCTCCAGTTATATAAAGAAAAACTATTTTGTTAAAGTATTTCTCAGTCTTTTTATCAATATTTCCACCGGACGTTGAGTGGTAGCAGTTTTTTGAGCTCCAAATAAATAAAGTTTTTTTTTAATTTCTTAGTCGTTTTATCAATATTTCCACCTGACGTTGAGCTGTAGTTTATTTCTTGAGCTCCAGAAAAATAAAACAGAAATATGTTGTTCAAATTTTTACAAGTCTTTTTATCAATATTTCTACCTGACGTTGAGTGGTATCAGTTTTTTTAAGCCCCAGATAAATAAAGAATAAAAATATTTTGTAGCCATTTTTCTTAGTCCTTTTTTCAATATTATAACCTGACGTTGAGCGGTAGTCGGTTGTTTGAGATTCAGATAAATAAAGAAAAAAAATATTTTGCTGAAATTTTTCAAAGTCTTTTTATCAATATTTCCACCTGACGTTGAGTGGTAGCAGTTTTTTTAAGCCCCAGATAAATAAAGACTAAAAATATTTTGTGGCAATTTTTCTTAGTCCTTTCATCAATCTTTCCACCTGACGTTGAGCGGTAGTCGGTTTTTTGAGATCCAGATAAATAAAGAAAAAAAATATTTTGCTGAAATTTTTCCAAGTCTTTTTATAAATATTTCCACCAGACGTTGAGCGGTACTCTGTTTATTGAGCTCCAGTTATATAAAAAAAAAACTATTTTGTTCAAGTATTTCTCAGTCCTTTTATCAATATTTCCACCGGACGTTGAGTGGTAGCAGTTTTTTGAACTACAAATAAATAAAGAAAAAAAATAATTTGTTGTAATTTTTCTTAGACCTTTTATCAATACTTCATATACAGGGTGGAATTTTGTAATGCCACCTGGAGGGAAAGTACTCTTAATACTCCAGATAGAAAATTTTACTCACAGGAAACATTCCTTTATTTTTGAATAGAAAGCAAACTGCATTCAAAGTTTTTCGAAAATTCTCTCACACCCGGGAATTGAACCGGCTAAAATCAGAAAAATTATACCTTGTACTTTTATTGCATCGATCGTTAGTCAATTATAAGGATGAAATCTCTCTAACAAACATGATAAATTAAATGAAAGAAAAACCAGGAAATCTTAAATTAATTTAATTATTTACAAAAAATGGATAACTAACTAGTTACTTGAAATTAGTTGCTTGAAATGGGCTCCATTCTCTTGGATACACAAATTTATTCTTTTAACGAATTCATTTCTTTAAAAGTATAAATTTATTCCTTTCAAAAAAAAAAAAAAAATTAAAAATTATTTTATTTTTAATTTTAGAAATTGCTTTCTATCCAAAAATAAAGGAATGTTTCCTTTGAGTAAAATTTTCTATCTGCAGTATTAAGAGTACTTTCCCTCCAGGTGGCATTACAAAATTCCACCCTGTATAGAAATTAATGGTTCATAATTTGTTTTAGTCGAAATGTTGGCTTTTTTCGAAATTTCGGCAGACTTTTTGACCTAGTGCTGCACCTTGATTTCGTTTACCCAACCTACAACCTACCTAGGTACTTAGTATTTCCCATCTTCACTTAGTACCCTTCCTAAACTAACAATTATCAAATATCTAAGCATTATGTTTTATGCCAGTGTAGGTATTTAACTAGTCCGAAGTCCGAGCGATTCACACACACAACCGAAGTGTCCCGTGTGCTTCAAGCGTTTCCTCCCCCTGCACCCCGCCACCCGCACCGTGCGTGCGCGATAGCAATAGTAGCCGTTCGAAAATGCCATGAATTTGATCGTGTTCCGTAATACCAAAAATGATGACTGAAAACTTTTTGTATTCTTTACATAGTATTGTTATTCTGTAACTAGACAATATAAACTAGGTTCCTTAACAAAAAACACGTAAGATATTGTTGTTTTTAGTACGAAACCAATAGGTAGAAAACTTGATAAGTTTAGCATAAAAATGTGCAAAATGCGATTGGTGTTTATTTCATTTTAGGTAAGTAATTTGAAATAAAAACTGTTGAGGAACCTAGATAAATACTATGCAAATACAATTATTACAATAATATAGTGTAAATCTGTCTAAATTAGAAATCATTTTGGTATTCCGTTTGTATGAAAATTTTCCATACGTCAGCCCCTTAACTAGTTTTTTCGTGTGCGCGAGCTGCAAGCAGCTCGCGTGTCGGTGTGCTACTCCCAGTTTTACATTACACTTGCACTTGTAAAACCCCAAAAAGTAGTAAAGAAAGTGCTAAGTAACCCTAAAAGTCGATCAGTGAATCAAGTTCCTCAGTGTAGTAAAACCCCAATCAAAGTCCTAAAGAACCCTAAAATTGTTTACATAATCAAGGTCCTAAGTGAAGTAAAATTCCAATTAAAGGCCTAAGGAACCCTAAAAGTTGTTTATTTTATCAAGTTCCTCAATGTAGTAAAACCCCAATCAAAGTCCTAAGGAACCCTAAAAATGTTAACATTATCAAGCTCCTAAGTGTAGTTGAAACTCCAATCAAAGTCCTAAGGAACCCTAAAAGTCGAACACTTAATCAAATTGCTCAATGTAGTAAAACCCCAATCAAAACCTTATACGGAACCCTAAATTGTACGTCAAGCCAAAACCCTTAACGGGTCGAAACCGCTGGAAGGAACCCAAACGTTGACTACCGGGTCGCGTGCATCGCGAGCTGCAAGCAGCTCGCGTCCTCAATGCGTTCCCACAGGGGCGGAACCCTAAACCAAGTGAAGATCCAATCAAACACCTTAAAAAACCTAAAATTCAATCTCCAATCATAGTCCTCAGTCGAATGAACCGTTTGAACGACCTTAATCGGACGATTTTTGCAAAACCGGAAGTGGCACAGCCGCCATTTTGAATTTTGAACTCAGTCTAGTGAACATTTTTTCACACCCCTAAGACACCCTAAATTTCAGTAGGAGGGGGTTCTAAATTTCAGTAGGGTGGGCGTGGTCGCGTGGCGGCTCGCTTCGCTCGCCGCAACGTTCCCCCCGGGTTCAGGAGGAGGGGGTTCTGGGGGCTTGAGGGGGGGGTCACAGCACGGCTCGCTTCGCTCGCCGCGACCCTCCCCCCGGGTTCAGGAGGAGGGGGTTCTGGGGGGCTTAGGGGGGGGGGGGGGTCACAGCAGGCTCGCTTTGCTCGCCGCACTGTTCCCCATGGTTGCATGGCGGCTCGCTTCGCTCGCCGCAATGCTCCACTCGAAAAAAAGGGTCAAAAATAATAAAGGGGTCTAGAGGGGGGAGGGGGGCAAAATTTATTTTGCTTTCAAAATAATCTCACCTTCCCTACATGACCCAAAAAAAAAAGTCTTGCAAGTCACTCCGCTTGGAAGATACGAAAGGGGGGGGTGAAAAAAGGGGCAAGAGGGGGGTGTTTTTTTTGTTTTTTCAATTCAGGAAGAAACCCTCTATACGAAACCCCAATCGAAAACCCCCTATCTCGACGGCATCCGGTAGCACTCACAAAAGGGGGGGTCCTGGGGGGCAAGGGGAGCAATTTTTTGTACAATAACATTCTTATCTTTTTTCTTCTCTTTCGTCTTCTCCCTTTTAATCTTTTTTTTTCTGAAAAGTAATATTTCATCAAAATCGGCTTAGCCGTTTTGTTTTATTGTTTGTTACTGCATACCTTCGTCATTTAATTTTATGATCCAATTTAGTAATTTTTTCTTTTATCTAAAAGGTTATACTTCCAGATCTGTATGTAAATCTAGTAAGTATGACTTAGTGCATAGAATTCATGCCTATGGAAATAAATAATAATAATAATAATAATAATGCTGGACAATTCACACAACATGATCTAGCCCCAAGCTAAGCAAAGCTTGTGTTATGGGTGCTAGATAACTGATATACATAATACAATACATTACATGCATAGATAATTTTCATTTCAATTCATAAATGAATTGAAATGGAAATTATTTATGGGTGGCTTTAAGCTTTGCACTCATTTAGGCCTTCGGTGCTCATTGCGGTGGAGATCAGTGAAGCATTGTGAAATAACACTGTCTATTCGACTTATACTATTGTATTTTATCGGCATTTAAAAATATTAGGTATACCAAAGAGTTTCGACAACCCCAACTGACTCTTCAAAGTTCTGTCAAACGCAAAATCTTGGGAAACTCCTTGCTGCGTGTATAGAAATAGGCACATGTATTTTGGTATTTGGGTATTTGAGCGCACCGTGCATGAAGCCTTTGACAGAAAGTTCCAGAATTCGGGACATTACAGACACCTCCAGATTTAAAAGACGGCAATCAAAAATACTCTAAACCCATGATATTATTGTTATGACTGGGCTCTCAGCTCATTTATTAGTAGCTCTGCCTTCTGCGCCATAGGTCGTGGGTTCGATCCCCACCGAGAACAAATATTTGTGTGGTGATCATAGATATTTGTTCTCCATCTGGATGTTATATTGTTTTCCAAGTACCTATGTATTTACAAACAAAATGTATTTAAGTATTACATCAGCTATCTGGTTCCCATAATACTAACTCTGCTTAGTTTAGGGCTAAATAGTTTAGTGTAGATTGTCCATAATATATATATATATACTTCCTTTTCATTGTAATGGGCTCCCAAACTCTTTGCAAAATCGACACTATTTATATAAAGGCCTAAAATCGGCTACATAGTTTTTGAGTCTTCTTCTTGTCATGTCAATAGAAAATTAAAGCTGGTGTGGTGGATTATGAATGTGCCTCAAAAGTTTTGCTACTTCACGTTGGTTTCATTTATTGTTTTCCTTCACCGTTAGAGTGTACTGACATAGTGCACATAGGTTTTTTGGCAGATAAACTAATTTGTGCATGACGGGGTTTGAACACACGCCTTTAGAATCAAAAAGCGGGTCGCTACGACAATATAACCGGTGCTAAGCAACCAGAGCGCCCCTCCACCTAATGGACCGATGACATTCTAAAGATCGTGGGAAATCGGCAAATTGTTTTTTCATGGAAATGTATAAAGGAGGTCTATATCTAGCAGTGGACTTCTACTTACTGATGATGATGACGGAAAGCACTGGGTAGATAGGAAGATAGCTACTTATGCAACTACAAAAATGGAGGTATTTAACAAAAGCATTGCGCTTCGCTGGTCACGCACGATAGGAACGTGCCCTAGAATGTACTAGATAAGTTATATGCTACATAAAATATATACTTCTACAGGCTGATGATGATGTGAATACAGGTTATCGATCATAATGTATGATGAAGATGGTATTATGTCATTTCGTTATACTGTGACAATTTGTTTTATGTTACACTGTGGCAAATTTATAGTACCAGTAGTAGCTATGATTTAATCTAGGGTATATTTTACGTAGTCAGAGATGAAATGTCATGTCGCGAAATTTGACATAGACCTCACCTCGTCGGCCGCGCGGGCTGTACTGAGAGAAGTAGCTAGGAAATCCTACCTATATATATTTTTGAAAATTTTATTTTTTTATAAAAACTACGGCAACTAAGAAAAGTGCAATAACATCAGGTTTTTACGTATTTATTTAGGTATACGGGAACAAAACTTTCATTGCAATGGCTCTAACAGCAACGGAAAAAAACCATTTCAAATCTAAAAAAAATTGCGAGTTTTTGGCAAACTTTGCGTTCAATTTTATCGAACCCAGTGAGTTTAAGAGAATTTCTAGCCGGAACATAATTTTTTTACACCATTTAATTGTTATATTTTACAAAAAAATTAAATGGATTCGTCCATACAACGAAAAAAAATGCTACTTTACATTTTCGGTTTCACCTGATGTAGGCCCTTAATGCTGTCTAATACTGCAAGCATGTCCGCATGTACGTACAAATTAAGTTGTACATGATAGCTACTGCTTCGTTCTGGTAAATAATGTTTTTTTTTTTCGAGTTCTCAAACTTTATTGAGTAACACTATCGTTATTTTAAAAGTGTGGTATTGCTAGAAGAGAATAGGACCCCACCATCAATGGTCCTACAATTCAAACAAATGGGCTAGTTTTCGCTTGATTAGTTTTACCATAGAACTAAAAGGATCAAAAAGTTCTATGGTGTCACAGTCCTATTAGAACAAATGGTAGTGATTGATCTGAGGATGTCATAAAAAAACTGACACTACGGTCCTCCTCTTGCAAAGCGTAGTGATGACTAAGGCAAACTTCCCCTAAATATGGGGGAGGCATAACTACAGTGAACTTCTAAAACAAACATTGAAAGAACAATTTTACAACCAAGGCTTTATCAGTATTTTATAAGTCATAATGTCTGTCGGAGAATGTTTGCTCTATTCAGCCACTCATCACATTGGTTCTGTGACCATTGAGCACAAGGTCCTTGTCAAGAGATACCGTACATCCAGATACCATACATCCACGTACCTAAACCAATACCATACATCCACCTACCTAAACCACAACATTAGAAACTCTCAGCGAATTTTCAATACAAAAGACTTCAACGCGCTCCGCCGATTATGCATAAATTTTCCTATTCATTATTTGAATTGTATATTATTTAAATAATAATATTTATTGTTCAATAAAATGAATTGTAAGATTTACAAATTGCTTGTATGCTTACAATGTTTTTAATGAACTTGAGAAATTCAACTTGATTGTGTCAAAAACTGTAAACTATCGTCAAAACCGACGAACTACCGGTTTTGTTTAAATATTGTAAAGGGAAAGTGGTTTCTATATCAACAGAATTAAACCACTTGTCTTACATATCTAATTTAATTTGAATATTCTAATGTGCGTCGACACAAGTCGCATTTAGCATCCGGTTTAATAAAATAATGCTGTGATTTATTATTATACAAGGTGTATCTAAATATGTGTACTATGCGAAGGTGGGGGGTTTCAGACCACAATGGTGATCAGTTGTGGAGGGGAGATAATTAAAAATTCCTATTTTCAGTTTCCCATACAAAAATATTTAATTTCATAATGCCTAAATAAATTGACAACCCCTATCCTTGTAACCCCTTGACCCCTTGACCTACTACCTCTGTAGGTCTACTACTACTACCTACTACCTCTGTAGCTGAGTTTAGGGTTGTCACTTTGTATAAAGTCAGCTGTTAATGTTGAAACTTCGTTGCAGTTTTTTTCAGAGATACCAATCGAAGTTCGAAAAGTCGTTGAACAAAAGTTGTTCCCCGGGGGGTGGAAATTCACCCCCCTTCAGGATAGTACACATATTTTGATACACGTTGTATTATGCATGCTTTTCGATACAGCAAAGATACAGGGTGTCAAAATACATTTAAAAGTCGATATCGCATGGTTTCAAGAGTTACTAGCCCTCACCCTATGATCAAAAAATGATAGAGCGCTCCAGTAGGCTCGTAAATTTGTTCCATCTAATAGTCACTTAGGCTGAGACTGAGAGAGACTGAGGCCTAAGGGCTTAAAAACTCTGCCACCCGATTTGATTACTGTTCATACAGTTTTTAAATATGTTTACATTTTGAATGTGGGAATGTATGATATATATAATAATTGCATTAGCGCTGAATCCTGAACTCAGGAACTCAACCTCTGAATTGACACCTCTAACTACAGTAAGCGTTGACTTTGCTGTTGACGGCAGCACCTATTACTTCGGCAACTCCAAATGTCATGCTGAATGAAGTTACGCAACGTATTGATACGAATAGCCGCGGTATTTCCTCCGCGCAGGTACCTGCCGCGAATGTTGCCCGCTCCGTGAGGTCGCCCGGTGTCGACTCTTGCGCAAGTCACGTGTTTATCTTCGCAAGTCTAACGTTGACATAGATCTATGTACTTTTCGAGACTTATTGACCAATGAAGATCAATAATTTGAGGTTGTTGATGCTTCTTTTCAAGGATTTCAACGGATAGGTAGAAGTTATAGTTGACCTATATGATCGTTTGCTATAATCATCGACGGTTTCTAAAGTTTTGTTCATTTTGCTTATGTTTTTAATTATTATCTGAAATTATCGTATTCTTTGTATATATATTGTATCGTACACTGTTTCTGAATGCTTGAACGTTTTACGACTGTTAGATTTTGATTTATTATTGTCATTCTTCTATTAGTAACATTAATTTCTATAATGTATCTTCAGGAAGTGTGTGTAGATGGCTCGCCCCGCCCTCCACGGGCCACACACGACATGGGCCGCTACAGCCCACATTCGCATTGAATGGGAGAAATCATGTGGGAGTTGATAACATTCATTTTATTACACGACTGCAAATGCATTTGTGCTTTTCAAATGTAACCTCTGAAACCGCATTCCTGACATAATAGATTTTCTATTGTTTGGTTTCTAGAACGGGCCGCTAGGGAGGTGGGGGGTCAAAGATTACTAGTAGGTCTACCATGAGCTCTGTCTGGCTCTGTCTCTGGTCCTGGTTTTGAGTCTGTGTGAGTGTTGACTAAATAAATCCTACGTCAAAACGTATAACACACACACAGTTTAATGCACTGGTGAGCACTCACACAGACTCAAAACCAGAACCAGAGACAGAGCCAAACAGAGCTCATGGTAGGCCTACTGGAGTATACTTATTTTATATTTAATGAAGCAAGTGAATTTAAGTAGATTCAGTTGTGATTATTGTGGTTTTATTGATTAAAACCCATTTGTCGAGTGAACAGCATGCCTAATTGATATTTTAAGATGTAGTAAGTTATTAGACTCAAAAGATAATCATAAAGTAATAAACAAAAAATAAGTAACCCAGTTCCAAATACTACATCCATTTATCAAAGAGATTGAATCTAACCTTGCGTCAACACATTCACTGACTTTTAAGTTTTTTCCCATACAAATTAGCCACACAACTTGAAACCTACAGCGTTACGCATCAGAGTTGAGTTTTAAGATTCGGTTTCGTAACAAAAGTGAAATTGCAAAGAAAAGTTAGTGTGAATTACCTAGTTTAGAAATAGTGGAGTACTTAACTGTAACTATGTTTGGAGGATAGAGATTGTCTGAAATGATTATAAAGCTAAGATAAAGTATAAATAACAATAACAAAATAAACATCGTGAGGAAACATGTGGTAGCGTGTGGGATACTAACCATTATGCTTACTCATGTGTCTAATGTAGTGATTGGACGTGCCTCTGACTAGCCCGGAGATCTGCGGATACGTGAACGTGTTCACTGTTCATAGGTTATTGGATGGGTGCTGCAATAGAGACCCACTTTCTTAATGATAAAGCTGGTCTCACTACAGTACCTACTATAATAACCTAAATAGTTCGAAAATATGTGTCAAGTGCACAAAAGGAGCCTCTTTGAGGCGCAATTAAAATCCTTTCACCACACTTGGTTCGAAAGAACCAGTGACATGATAAGAAGAAGAATAACAGTTTATCGTGTTAGGAAAAAATATTTTATTGATTACTAACGGTCGCTCGCCCCGTTCCGGTTACTTTTTCGAGATAACAAGTATTCTATGTCAGTTTTCTGGTTCTAAGCTACCTCCCCACCAATTTACAAGCCATTCATGCGTAATGGCGTTAATTAGAGAACTAGAAAAATAGAGATTAATATTGCTGTCTCGCATCTAATAAAAGTCCCCGAGTCTCCAGTTAAAGTCCCCGAGCTTAATCAAAAAGCTTAATCTAAAACAACATAATCCAACAGGTCTGTCCGGTGAATGACAGGTTGCTCTAACAATACCTTTGTTCAAACAACTACATTAGTTACTAGTGTCAGGTGATATTGAGACAAGTAGCAATTTGTCTGTTCCGCTGCTCACCATCGCATTAAACGCCTGTTTAGTCTGATCGCTATAGCGGATATAATACAGCGGATTTAGCTATTTATGTACCTATCCAGACATTTTTCGGTATTTTTAGCGATTTTTGCTATGGTAAAAACGTATTCATGTGAAAATGTTTGTATATGACTGCCCATTTTTTATTGGCTATCACTATAGATGAATATATTATTATCATCTTTAATTTTATACGATGTTATATCTACAGTTATGAGTCCTGGTTCCATAAATGGTACCCAAAAACCGTTGATATTTGTAAGTCCCTCCTTAAACGCCTGTTTAGGCTGATCGTTTATCTAGCCTAATGATATTGTTATACAATTTATATTTCTGCAGTCGTTATCCTGCCGTACTGACTTGCATACTTGACAGTCGGCATGGTTCAGTCGGTAGTAGCCCAGCTTTCTACGCCGTAGGTCGTGGGTTCGATCCCCACCGAGAACAAATATTTGTGTGCTGGACATGGATGTTTGTCCTCTGTTTGGATGTCATTTTTTTTTTGATTATGCAAAATAAATATATTTATTTACTGTATGCTACGGCGTTAGAACTACAAAATATATTTCAGTTAAACATATAGGCAAAGCCCTGCGAGTAAGACGATAAAGGCTAAAAAAGAGTAGGTGTAATAAGCCGCAATGCAGTCATCACAATACATGTTTTTTCTCTTTAGATATTGGGTTGCATTTCACTGCAGAATCTGGTTTCAATCACACCCCTACGAGTTTCCAGTTCAAAGAGCAGAGATAATAACACATAAAAGTATGAAGCTCACATTAAAAGGTTAACTGCCTTATTGACAGATGGTTAAGTTGGCCGACTGCCGTTACTTTGGTGAATATCGGTCAATTTTCTAATTTACTTACCGTAAAACAATTGTGTTGGGCAAGTATATCAATGTACCTAGTCCTAGGGCCTAGTGCGCTAACGAAAGTTACCTACCGTTTAGGTATTAGTGCACGTGGGCCTAAGCAAGCCCTGTATACAGAGTGGATGTGAGAACTGAATCTCCTTGATACATTTACGGTGAGCTGCGGAGACCCTTTGTACTAAGCTGTTGGAACTCGACCTACTAGAGAATGTCGCTTGATAATAATTCGAGCGCGTAATCATGATTAAATCAAATTAAATAATATTTATTTCATTCATTAATCCATAGTTTTGTCAGTAATAATATTACTTAGAAACTTGAAATTCATATTACGAAGAAAAAATCTAAATCAAAAGTGTATTTATCCAGTAGAATCGCAAGGATCACTTTGAAACGTCTTAAAGCTAGGCTTGAGCACGGCTTGGCTCACACCGTGTGCAGCTGCATCCAAAAATTGTTTAGGGGACAGTCTCTTTTAGAAAATACATTCTCGATGCTGTTCGGGCTGCCACGGACTCGGCATGATTATCAGCCTAAAAAAGTCCATGACTAATAACGATTTTAGGTATTCTCCATCCACGATAACTTCTCGCGATGTTTTCAATATGAAAAAGCTCTGTAGTGATTTTGCTTAGGCCTAGATGCAATAAGCGTTGACACCCTGTATTCATGCCAAGTATTTACACACTCAGTTTAGCGTCTTTGTTTACAGTCGAATATCTCGAAGGCCATCGGCGATTTGGATAAAAATCATCAGATAAAAGTAGGTAATAATAATATAACGAGTAGTAGAGTTTTTGCAATGAATTTGAGGTCGACTGCATAGCACTCCCGCGAAAGGAATGTGGAAAAAAGACGGTTAAATTACACGATTTTATGATGTAATTAAATAAAGTAATTTTAGTATGGCAAACATGATGATTATCCGTGGGTAAATAAAATAAACACTTAAAGAATCTACGAGTACCTAACTATGCCACTGGATGCAACAGTGGGAAAGAAAGTAGAAAACTGCGTGTGACTAAGTGACCTAAGTATTAAACAAAAGTCACAATCTCCTACCTCTCTATCTAAAACAATTCAAAAATCATGCGCACTCAGCTTGGAATAAAGTACGTACATACCTACAGCATAATTATGTTGTTATATGCTGTCAATCAATAACAGACTTGTAACAAAACAGCTTTGCATTGTTAATCAGTCTTTTGTTTAGAAGTTAGGAAGTAGATCTTGATCTACATTCCAATGTTAGAATGTTGGACTATTGAGCAGGTTGTAGCTCTGGCAGGCTGACGTCACCAAGGTGAGGCGAGCTTTGTTTACCTACCAGAGATATCTACATAAATATCTAAAAGCATTTGATTTCCAAAGTAAAAAAAATAAAATCATCGGCGTGTCAAGTGCACGAAAAGCACTTGATGATATCAAGAAGAAAAACAGCTCTTTGCCTGCGCTTCGAAGCCAAAAAAAGCCTGGAAGCCTATTAGCTTAACATTCAGTTCAAGAGAATTAATTTCTAAAGTAAAAGTTAGCAAACCATTGATATCCTGTAAAGTGTACTAACTCATACACTATCAGATTAAGAACGAATGCCATTTGGCTACAGGCGCTGAGACGTTTCTTGAATGAAGCATGCAGCACTGACCCTTGTATTTGTCCACAGCTGGGCCGCATGCCGGCCAACTGCGTGATGGTGCCGCCGCCGAGGTACGCGACCCTGCCGCTGCCGCCTCCAGCTCCGTTGTATTATCCCATCCATGACAATGTAAGCTTACAAACTGAGACTTGAGTACCTAATGTTCAACGTGGTTTTGATCATCCTGCCGGCTGCGCCAGTTATCCCCCTCGAACTTCGGAATTTCATACAGCTGTTATTTTCTGAATAGTGCTTGGGCATAAAAAGTTTAACACCATTAATGGTAGGAAATCTTTGATTGTGAGTTCGATTCCCATCAAGAACTAACATGTCTGGATGATATTTATACAAGGTGTATCTAAATATGTGTACTATGCGAAGGTGGGGGGTTTCAGACCACAATGGTGATCAGTTGTGGAGGGGAGATAATTAAAAATTCCTATTTTCAGTTTCCCATACAAAAATATTTACTTTCATAATGGCTAAATAAATTAACAACCCTATCCTTGTTAACCCTTGACCCCTTGACCTCCTACCTCTGTAGGTCTACTACTACTACCTACTACCTCTGTAGCTGAGTTTAGGGTTGTCACTTTGTATAAAGTCAGCTGTTAATGTTGAAACTTCGTTGCAGTTTTTTTCAGAGATACCAATCGAAGTTCGAAAAGTCGTTGAACAAAAGTTGTTCCCCGGGGGGTGGAAATTCACCCCCCTTCAAGATAGTACACATATTTTGATACACGTTGTATATTGTATTTTGAGTGCCCATGTTTTTCAAAATAAGTACTTATTTAGTAGGATAGTAAGGTAGGTAAGTAGTCTAGTCCTAGGTAACTAATCTAGTTTCCGTAGGACATGTTATGCTTAAGGGTGTACTAGACTAGAATATGGTTCGGTGTGAACAGTCAATCCACATTTATATATAAGCTATAAGGGCAGAAAGAAGAAGAAGATTTGTTTACGCTTTCTTGTTGTTGTTTCTAGCGAGTCCGACGCAGACGGTCACCGCGGTCACACGGCGAGCGCCGGCGTCGCGAACATGCTCGCGAGCGCGACTCGCAGCTGGCGCGCTCGCTCGAGCGCATCCATCGCAAGCGACGCACCGAGCACGGCCGACCCACAGACGCAGAGCTTAAGCGCACTTACACAGGACTAGACAGGTACACCTGCGGCTATTTACCCCCCGAATCCCCGACAGAAAAGAAGAGTGTTATAAGTTTGATGAAAGGGTGTTATGAAGCGCTGGAGGCAGGCCGTCCACTCTGTACAACAAGGACATCCTAGGGATCACGATCATGTCATGAAGTGCCGACCACAGAGAGATAAGTTTGATAAGCAGGCTAAGTCTGTTGCCACTATCACATCATAATGCAGTTAGGCATAAGTACAGCATATGCCCGAAGTTATGCATGCTACAAGCGTATATGCAGCTGTTCTGAGGATTTCTTCTTCTCGGGGGCATCTAAGTTTTAGTAAAATTTATTTCATTTTTGTATTTGTGTGTGGAGGGTATCAATATAAATACTAAAGCATATTTGTCGTACTTTCAGGGCCTATGCAGAACAGTTCATAGCAGTAATCGACGAGAACAGACACGCGGCAGAGCACCACGACTCCCTCGCCAGCACCGCCACCAGTGACTCCACCAACTCACACGGAACCGTTACATAGATACTTTTGACATTTATAATAAACATGGTAACCGCTCAGCAATATGTGTGTATTCTGAGTGCCCATGTTTTTCAAAATAAGTATTAGGTAGGTAGTTCATCCTCACACCTTAGAGCCTGGGTGGTCGCGCACCGTTCGGTTTCAGAGGAACTTCCTACCGCGAACACTCAGGCTGTGGAATGATCTGCCTGCTGAGGTTTTCCCTAAGGACTATAAGGCATGGGGTTCTTCAAAAAGGGCGTTTTAAAAGTTTTAAATGATAGGCAACACGCTCTTGATGCCTCTGGTATTACAGGCATCCATAGGCCAAGGTAACCGCTTCCCATCAGGTGGGCCGTATGCTTTTAGGTCCACTTAGTGTAAGTCGTGTTGTCGCTGGTACGCAGTGTTACTCAAAATGGCGATACGAATCTACGATTTTCGCTTGAGAGGGAGACTCTCCCTGACTCTACTAAGGTTAATTGCCTCGATGTTATCCAACAGGCAAAACCAGTCACATTTTAATAAACATCGTAGGTACTCTAATAAAACTTTTGTCCAGGTCATCAATTAACAGTTATTTAGGTAACTATCTCTCTACCTTGACCTACAGATTATCATAAGAACAGAATAAAATTGAAATAAATATGCTAATACTACAAAGATTCGTCCCAGAATGCTTAAAAGAATACATTCAAGTTTTCCCTAACGTTTCAATTACGAGTAGGTCACTTTAGTCACACATTATGCTAAGCTGTCCTACTTATATTGGACTTCACTTATCGCTTCACCACATATTATAATATTTCCATAACTACTTGTAGCTTATTTTTTGTAATTTTTTATAAATTTGAATATTATGTAAATTTTTAGACCATTAGGGAAGTTTTTGTATTTAGAATACTTACTAGATTTAGTCTAGTACTACCTACTAATCATAATCTAAACATTTCACGAAATAATTATAGGTTTAAACATAATTAAGTTTGATAAGAATTTTGTATATTTTGCTTTTAATTTAACAGACTAACGGCGCAGAAGCAATCATAGTTTATTATGCAAAGTTCAATTCTTACCAAGAATACATTGTCATGCAAAGAGAGAAAGAACTATCTCGGAATATCGGTAAGAATTGTTCTTAGCTCATCACTAACACTCAACTAACACATAAAGGGCTGGTTTCGCTATCTTAGTGTAACGCTATTTAAGATAAAAAAAATCGGTTGTCTGTAAAATCGGTTTACTGACAATAGTTGAACGTGACAACGTCATATAGCTGTCCACGCGGACGCATCGCTCACTCAAGTAGGAGAGAGACAGATGTCGAACGCGGAGGCCGATTGTGCCTCTTTGTCGCTCGTTCCGTGCTCTCGCTTGCACTTCAAGCCTTAAATGGAACTTCTCAGAGCGAAGTAACGCCGCATGATTCATGTTTTTTCGTGCGTGCAGCCGGCTCCATCGAATTATAAGACGTCACGTCAAAAATATTTGTCTCTACTCTAAACTTGTCAATATATGTTTTTCTGACGGATAGCGTTACTGAGATGATGAAACCGGCACCAAACTTTGTAAATTGCGTATAATCGTCAAATATCTGTGTTATATCCTATAAATAATTATAAATAAGTCTCTATTTAACTAGTTTTAGCTATGAGCAAATAAAAAAGAATTGTAATATTTTTTATATAGGTAAGTAAGTTTTAGCGTAGGTTCTAAGCACTTGTAAATATATAATGTCCTATGTACCTAAGTGGTGCCAAATAAATAAATACGAGAATTATTATATTGGTGATGTACATAACAAAATATTGCTCAATTGGAATTGCGACATAATAATATCTAGTTCTATTTTATGTTATACATAGTTACTGTACATTATAGTGGTGGGACGCCACTGTTATCGAATTATGTAGGAACACTTTCATTAATCTATAAAATAAAATAATTCAGTTCAATCCAACCTTCTTATTATAACTATTGTGTTTCCCAACGTCGATTAATAGTTCGAGATTCAAGATTTTAAATCATAGAATAGTCGTGAACTTACTTTGCTGACTCTATCACAGTAGTTAAGTATTTCGAATATTTTGTAGTATACTTATTAGTTATTAGATACTTAGCCTTATGATTATTTACTGTACCGTTTCTAATTATTTTTAACTACCTACTATACGAGCAAAACGCGGTAGAAAACAAAACAACTTATTTTTTAATTATGCTATTTATTGAAATCGTCGATCGCTTGTGAATTACGAATAAACACATTTATTATTTTATCAGAGTTTTTATTCACTTTTATTTAGAAACTACCCACTTGTATCCAAGTTTAAACTGCCACTTTTTAATAAGTATACAATTAACTGATGGAACATGCATAATTATATGGCCTACTTGGTGTTAAGTGTTAACTGTTGTTTAAATCCAATAAAAATAGTCTAGAAGGACTTCATAGTTTCAATAATATTCGGAATTAAAGTTCGAGGTAGATGGCACAAACTAAGGGAGGCCTAAACCCAGCAGTGGGTGAAGTCGGGCTGTGGATGATGATGATGAAAGTTAGGGCAGCAAAAAAGGCATAATTTTAATTATAACCTTTGACTTTTTTATATTCCTGTGACTTTTTTCGCGGGGCGGAAACGGGTTGGACTGGCACAGGATCGAGGTACATTGGTTTGTGCCATGTACCAAAACCCAAAGTCCGGCTTCATCCACTGCTGGGTAATGATGATATCCTGTGACAAATTTTAATAACTCTTCATATCCCTCGAAACACATTGCAACAATATACCGTATAATATTAGACATTAGAACTCATTATCGCTGAGCGCGGAGACGCGGCCGGGCGCGGCGCTGGGCCTGGCGCTGGTGAGCCGCAGCTCGCTCTCCGAGGAACTGCCGAGTGAGTCTCCATCACCAGCGGTAGTGACACCTTCCACGCCTGGAATTAACACAACAAACGAATTAAATAAAGGAGAGGTGATGATAATAGGGGGTAATAGTAGATTGTATCTTATGCGGCGATTTTTTGAATCCAGAGTGAAGTGAGGGATTGTTTGTAGAATCCTGAACGTATCCAGGGATTTAAAGTAAGTCGCCCTAGCCAAAGCCAAGAGGTTCCAAATTCAAAAGCGCGCAGCAAAATAAATTGCGGCACACTTCAAAAGTCAAAAAGTCACGGATAAAAAAGTAATTTCGTCACTGTTTTTAAGTGCACCGGAATGACCATATTTGCGCGCACTTATCGAGAAATAAAAGGTCTCTTTTCGAATAGATGGGATGAAAAATAATGATGAATATTCGCGCCGATAATACACCGTTTCTGTAATAGATCGAGACAAGTAATACCTTCGATGAGGTCTGCGTAGTCGTCGTCGTCAGCGGGCGCGAGGGTGCGGGTGGCGGGGCGCGGGCGGGGGCGCGGCCAGCGGGACGACCCCACGCCTGGGACACAAACCATTATACATCAAACTTAAACTCAATAAACTTTTATTCAATACGATACAAGAATCACTTTGAAACGTCTAAAAGCTAGGTGTGACTAGGTTCCAGTTCCACGCGACCAAGCCTAGAAGAACAGGCAACAAACTACGGCTCGGTTCCTACCATTTTTTTATTTATGATCCTTTTACAAATCAAAAAAAGTCTAAAGTAATAGCAGTGAAGTTCCAGTGTGTGGTGCCACTTCACTTAGTCAGACGTATGCAATGCAACAATACAAAAGCAAAACTTTCAAAGACAGCACACGCTACGCTTCAAAGTTATAATAAAGTATCTACACAGATATAAAAATAAGATACGAAATAGTAGGTAAGTACAGACATTGCAAATTGACATGCTAGCTTCCTATGGGTAGAGTGACCGGGACATCGGGCCACGCAGTTTTATCATTCATATAGCTGAACGACACATCTATCAACTGAGCGATTACAGACTGATTCGTATAGATATATTCGCGCAGAAGTCAAAAATAAGGTACCTGAGGGGGGCTAGCGGAATGAAGGGCGGGCGTGCTTAGCGCTGAATGCGCTGATTGTCTCTGCAGTCGCACTCCGCTCTCTGTACCAATAGGACACTCTGCACACATCCATACATCCAGTGTGCGCGACTTGCGCACACTACGACGCATGCCCAGCTATCCCCTACGAGTATCGCTCAGCGCTAGAGTTATGTGCCGCTAGTTATACGCGGTATTAGATAATCACAAGGAACGGCCGCCATGCTGCCGAACGCACGCCGAGACTCCGAGTCTTGTTGTACCTACTGAGTGCGGGCTACACTCACCGAATATCTGCGTGTCAGAGATGTCGGAGTCAGTGCGCGAGTCGTCCTCGTCACGGATGTCGTCGAGTGAGTCTCGCGCCGCGCCTGCCATGTTGCCGAACGCACGCCGAGACTCCAGCCCTTGACCTGATTATTAAAGTAAACAGTCACTGGTTTGACTTCGTTCCAAATAGCCTCAAGCAGCTTGGCAACACGCACGCAACAGGGCTGCCATCATACCTTAACGTGATCTTTACGGGCAAGCACGTTCTGATGCTAAACACTACGTCAAGAGTATTGTTAGTTTATGTTTTGGAGCCTCTAGTTCTGCAAAGCTAAATAAATCTAATGGGCAAAGCAATGGCAATCTGATGGTTAACGTGGTATAGCAGACTCTTTATTGATTTTGAACGATATGGGTAAGTTCGGCAAGTTTTATCATGCGCACTTGATGTGCGGGCAGGTTTTTCCGCAAGTAGGCCGCTGGTGGGCCCTTTTTGCGTGACCCTTGACACGTGTTGCTCGAACTTTTGTAGGTTCTACAACACGCCGGTTTCCTCACGATGTTTTCCTTCACCGTTTTGAGAGTACTAGCATAGTGCACATAAATTTTTCGACAGAAAAACTCATTGGTACACGAGTGGATTTGAACCCACGACCTTCGGATCGGAAGGCGGGGCCACTACCACTAGACCACCAGTGCTCTCGAACGATATGGGTATTTGACTGGGTAAAAGTAAATATACCAGCAGTTTTAATCCTCAGCCTGGTCTTGGGCCTCGTGGCTGGACGAGGCTGCTTCACCTCACTCAGATCCTTATCATCATCACTCGACTCCGTCTCATCTGCTGAATAAACGATCACTGCGGTCAGTAAAACTGTAATGTAATTTCCTAATGTTTATTACTTACTATGATATGCACACAGTCATCATGATATATGCTCTATACTTGGTCCTACTTTCATCCCAATTCATATAGCATCACTTTTGGTATCTTAAAAATCTCTTGGCCAATTCCATACCAAACCCTTATTAAGCTCACCGGTATCGCTTAGTTTCCCCAGCACGTCCTCAGTTTCATACTTATGAATGAGCTGCATTATTGCCGCTTGCTGCTCTTCTGCCTCCTGAAACATCGACGACTTTGTTTACGGTCCCTAGCAAGATGACCTATGCTGCCGAAACGTGGACACTAACAGTAGGGTCGGTCCCCAAACTGAAAGTCGCTCAGCGAGCTATGGAGAGGGCTATGCTCGGAGTCTCTCTGAAGGACAAAATCCGGAACGAGGTTATCCGACAGAGAACCAAGGTGGTCGACATAGCTCAAAGGATTAGTAAGCTGAAGTGGCAGTGGGCCGGCCATATTTGCCGTAGAACAGACAATCATTGGAGCAAACGAATACTAGAGCGGAGACTGCGTTTAGGTAAGCGTAGTGTATAGGACGCCCTGCGGTAAGGCGGGGCGACGATCTGCGAAATGTAGCAGGCAAGCACTGGAGGAAAAGCGCCGAAGGCCGGGCAGTGGTACGGCTTGGTAGAGACCTACGTCCAGCAGTGGACTGATATAGGTTGATGATGATGATTCATTCGATGAGTGCAGGCTGCATAAGCTCGCCCTCCAGCTTGAGCTCATACATTGAATAGGTAAAGTATGCGTGACCTCTGCCTGTGCGCTCTCGAGCACGCTGAGCTGATGCTTGAGCGCCTCCACGCAGCGGTACCGCAGCACGTACTGCTCCCAAAGGCGTTCCAGCTCCGCCTCCAGAGCCGACAGCTCGCCTTGGTACGCAGGCCTGCAAGTGGAAGGAACAACTACTATTTACTACCATGTGCTGTGACATGACGAAAGGGACCAACTATCACGCATGCGCTCGCGTAAGGCGATCGAACAATGGAGACAAAATGCAAAAGAATCAATAGCGCGACGATAAACGTTCCTCCGTCATCTCATCCCCAGATAGACCACACTATTTCGCTGACCAATACAATGCTAGAGTCTGTTCAAAAAGAGAGCCGTCGTGGGATTGGAGGGCGCTGCTGTGCTTAATCACCTTTTTTGTTTAGTGGGCAATACAATAGCGCGTCTGTTGCATTTTGATCCTATCACAACTAGTGTACTATTCCTTTATTTAATTTTTATGATGCAAAATGCTGACAGAAAGAAAGGGCTGCTATATAAAAGCCGAAACGTTAGTTCACAATTTGGCCACGAGACGGCTCTCTTTCTGAACAGACTCTAACAGTCTTCGTTTACCTACTTGGCCACAGGACGCTATTTATGTCAATTGACCTGCTGACACTGCCTTCGTTAGTAAGACACAACCTGGAAGGCCTGCAAGGCTAGAAGGCAGTGTCAGTACACTGCTTTCGCTAGTGTCACTTGACCTGCTGACACTGCCTTCGCTAGTATGTTATTTGACCTGCTGACCCTGCCTTGACTCACTTGATCTTCTGCACAGTATGCAGTCTCTTCTCGGCGCGCGTGAGCTCAGCGCGGCGCCGCTCGAGCTTGGCGTCGAGCGCCGCCTCGCTGGCCGCCACGCTGGCGATGCGGTCCCGCGCCGCGCCCACTCGCTCGTCCACGCTGGTCAGCGCACGACGCAAGCATGCCTCCATTACCGACATGTCTAGAGGACGGGACAGAGCTTGCTCACGCAACTCCTGAGGAAACACCACATTTCTCGTAGGTAACACTAGGATTTATTGTTGATCAGAAATAATGGTTTTGAGACAAATATCAAACTCTTGAGAATGGGACGGTGAGATGATTGTGGTCTTACTTTGCTATCTGCTTCTTTGACGAGCAGGTCGTAGAGAAAGGCGCCTTGAGCCGTGATCTCGGTAGCCAACGAGCGTGTTTGTTTAATTTCACCAAGCTGAAACATGTTAACTGATAACCATCTCTTACCTTAGCTTCGTCAAGAAAAAAAATCACATCCGTTTTTTTGGACGTCAAGGATTGGTGCCTATTACCTGGCTGCCTCTTACAATGCGAGCAAAGTTACTGCAGCCAATGCTCACATGCTGACGCACTCACCCGACTGCTGACATCATAGCTGACAGCGCTTTCATCCCGGTGCTCAGTCGGCAGCGGGGCATCGAGCGCTGCGCGTAGGAAGGTTGCTGCTTTGAGCAACTCTCGTACCGCCCATCCGTCAGCGCCGTACAACTTCTTGCCGTTTAGCTTCAGGCTCGCTCTGGAATGCTATCCCAAGACTTATTAATTAAGCCGGTACACGTGAAGTATCACCGTGATGAGAAATTTCCTACCAAGATTAAATTTTCAAGATACATAATGCGAAAGCTTTCTAGTCTCTAGGTGTTCCAGGGATCAATCCTGGAACGTTGGGCGTCTGTGCGTATGCTTACAGTAAGCACCTTATAGGTAACATAGACCGTATGCATGAAGATCAGTGTGTTGAAACATTTGGTTGGTACAACAAACCTACCAACAAAGCCGTTCAATGGCGCGGCTGGGCCTTTCTGTTCTGGAACTATGATAGTCACTCGTCTAGTCTAGTGTAGGGTCAGGACCAGCCTTTTTTTTTATACAACTAAGTTGACAAACAAGCATACGGCCCACCTGATGGGAAGCGGTTACCGTAGCCTATGGACGCCTGCAATACCAGAGGCATCACAAGCGCGTTGCCGACCCTTTAAAACTTTTAATACGCCCTTTTTGAAGAACCCCATGCCGGTCCGGGGACGCAGGTCTTTATGTCAAATTACCGACCTGCACTTACGACTTTATGTTAAAATAGCAACATACCATATCATCTGAAAGTCAAAATGCCATAAGCCCCAAAATGCCTGAAATTTATTATGCCTGAATGTTTATAAGACTGATTAAAAAAATGAACGTCAATGTACAGTCGTGCAAAAAAAAACTTTATTTTCTTATTTAATAATAATTATATTTTTTTTATCTGTATCGTTTTCTTAGTGATATAACATTTTCCAAAAATGAAATTGGTTTAATGTTTTCCTCTCTTAGCTCCCTCAATTGTTTTTTATGCTATAGTCCTGAGGGAAAACCTCAGCAGGGAGATCATTCCCCAGCCTGAGCGTTCGCGGGAGGAAGTTTCTCTGAAACCGAACGGTGCGCGACCACCCAGGCTCTACGGTGTGAGGATGAACTCTAAATAAAATAAATAAATTTTGTGGACAATTCACACAACACTACCCTGCCCCAAACTAAGCAGAGCTTGTAATATGGGAACCAGATAGCTGATATAATACTTGAATACATATTTTTTTTTGTAAGTACATACTTAGAATACAATATAACACCCAGACAGAGAACAAACATTTATGTTCACCACGCACAAATATTTGTTCTCGGTGGGGATCGAGCCCACGACCTATGGCGCAGAAGGCAGAGCTACTACCAACTGAGCTAGAGGCCAGTCACTCTCTGCCTATGCGAGCAGTGCGATGGTAGAATGTAGCTGTTGGCATGATATCAAACAGTTCTTCAGACCCCATTATACAAGCTTTGAACGTGTGCTGCCTGTGAATGTGTTCGGTTGGTGTCTATGAATCTGTGTGTATAGGTACCAGCTTACAAAGAGCGCAATAGCCTGCGAGACGAGAGCCACGCGCTGCTCCATGGTGGTGGCGCGCGGCAAGGCGGCGTCGGGCTCCACGCGCGCCGCCAGCCAGCGCAGGCACTCCTCCATCAGGTCCCAGTTCGGCACGCGGAAGCTCTCCAGCGATATCTGCTTCGGGAAGCCGAGCACACGCATGGCTTCACTGAAATCTAAAGAGAGCCCACTAAATAATTGTCACGGTAGCCAAATAAATGCGTTAAGTCGTGTTTGATAGGCACTTACTTCTTAAATCTCGGTAGGACATTTTATAGGCAAAATAACACGCGCAGCTAAAATGAAATGACAGCGATTTGTTTATAGTACACAAAAGCGTTGCCATGGCAACCTAGAATCCCAGAGCTAGAAAAAAATTGCAATACTTCCTCATTTCTAGAAGAGCTGGTATACCTACTTATTTTAGCTTGCTAGGTAGGTATAATTTAATCTATATGTTATAGGCAAACTCCGAAGCTCCGGCGCTCCTAGGTTGGACTGGTCAATCCTCAGGTCAGACTGAATGACTTAGTCAAAGCCCAAACAAATGTAAATTTTCGGCCTTTGACTAAACAATTTTCGACAAACCTGGGAGAGACTAATTTGGTCAGGCAAACGTCAAAACACAATTTTATTAAATCGGGGTTTGACGAGTCAAACTCCGATATAGGTATGAAGTGTCTTATCTTCGTATATTTGGAAGCATTTTATCATTTAAGCAGTCTTAAGAATCGCTTAACTCTGCCAGTTCTGACACCTGATTGGTCAGCTTACGTGATTTTCACTTTTATATTTGAGATGCTTTGAGAGAATGCCGTGTGGCATTAGGCCCGCCTTTTGTACGATGTGCAATAAAGTATAAAATAAATAAATAAATGCTTTGGAATATACGGAGGTTAGTTTGTAAGATTAGGTATAAAAAAATAACATTTTTAAAAGGTTGATGTTTATTGTTTTAATAATTTCTTAAGTAATTAAAATGGAAAATTAATCATTTTTCTGACATGGTGAGGCATTAACTTTAATGTTAATTGTTTTAATAATTTCTTAGGTAATTAAAGTGGCAAATTAATCATTTTTCTGACATGGTGAGTGAGATGACCGAGTTTTGCAGTCGCTTCTAGGATTGACTAGGCCAAAACCGAAACAGAATAATTTACTTTCGACGTTTGACTGAAAAGTTAGGAGCTCCTGGGTTTGACTAAAAATAGGTACTTCAGGCAAAGGGCGAAATTGAAATGTATTTCGGGGATTGCCTGATTGCTTTGGCCAAACCTAGGATAAACCAGTCCTTCCGCGAAGAGACTGTGTATCGGACTTTGACTATAACATATACACTATCTAAAGGATCAAAACAAGATTATTGCACTGAACATATTTTTATTACAACTACTTTACCTACATAAATAAACTATCCATAGAATATTTCATAAATTACAATAGTTAACCACAGAACATTTTCTGTATTCTGCGAGTTTAAAGTTACATTAAATTGGGCATACTATGTATTTGCGATAAACCTTTCACAAACACTTTAATTTACTTGTTTTGATAGATCATACAGTGTTTATTTATATTCTACATTTAGCGCCTTATACGAATCTAAAAGCAACCACTCAAGTGATTACTCGAAGGACGAAATCGCCTACCTAGAATAAAAGTTCCTTCGTAAAGCCAACCAACCAATAGTCTCTCTGCAGGCTTATAGGTAGGTAGGTTTTAGCAGGGTTATCTGCGTCCTGTTTGCGCAAGAACGGTCGTGAGGGGCTAAAGCGAGATAGAACGATGTAATAAGCCACTTCACAGACACAAACACTCCTCTAAAATGCCTATATTCGAATTTTGCTAGCATGATCATAACAGGCGTTTATTCCTATACGAGTATATAGTTTTTACTATTGCCTAATACAATAAAATTACAATTTCTAACACTAACAATTATATTTATTTAACACTGATCTATCCAAAACAAGTAAACGATACAGGCCTCATGGAGACGTTTTTGTCAACAATTCGTAGATTCGCCATTTTCACACAACAAACATTAGTATGAAAATCAGAACTATGATGCCTTTGTACGGTAAATCTTTTCTCATGATCTTCATTGATTGTTTTAGAGGTGGTCAGAGGCAAGTCCAAACCACAACCATCACCATTACAACATAAAATAGTTTTCTGAATAACGATTCTACGTTGTTTTAGTCTCCTGGCCGAAGTATCACGCATGCCCAATTTAATAGAAGAATCATAAGTCTACTACAGTAGGGGACTGCCTCTGAGCGCGCTTCAGGGAATCCTCGCGTTTCACGGACACACGGAGACGGGCCGCTTTCAGGTGCCTGAAAACATTAAATCTACATTAAGCAAGTATATCATATGCATAGGGAATAGGGAATATAGGTTCTCGAATGGCACCGCGGAAGATTAAGCAAGGGAAGACTTCCACCCGAAAGACCAACCACATTTTAAACATGGCAGGCAGTCAGCGGAGAGTAGACTCAAGGCGGCTTTGAGACTTTGAGGCGCACTTAAAATCCTTTCACCACACTTGGTTTGAAAGAATCAGTGACACGATAAGAAGAAGAAGTAGACTCAAAAGTGTTCTTCGTTGTAATTTATGGAGAGGCCTATGTCCAACGGTAGACTGACTTCTAAGGACTGATGATAAACCAAAGAGACACACAGAGTGGGACCGAGAAATGCAAAAACACTTTAAAACCTAAAGAAGGTGAATTATATAGGTGCCAGAAGAACAGGCAAACATAATTATGTCTCAGTTCCTTTAGTTTTTTTGCTTTTTTTTATAAAGTATTATAATATCAAAGCTCAAAGTCCAGTGTGGTGGCATTTCCAATAAGTGAGTCATAGTTACAACGTAAATGTGTGTACCTCTGTCTAATCCTCTCTTGTGACTCTGGCGAGGGTTTCCTCTCGGTGACGGAGGCATCTCGCAGCATGTCCCGCAGCTTGCGCATGCAGTCGGCTTTGTTCAGCTGCTGTGAGCGAGTCACATCTGAACGGATGATAAGGTAGCCTTCTTTAGACAGCTTGTTCTTGTGCTGGAATTACATTTAAGAGTTATTTTGCATTCTAACTGTTCTTTCTTTTTTTTTACCCGATTTTACTATTTGGCTGCAACATTTATAAATGTATACATACATCTTGTAGCTGGCAAGTTCGGCAAGTTTATCATGCACACTTGATGTGCGGGCAGGTTTTTCCGCAAGTAGGCCACTGGTGGGCCCTTTTTGCGTGACCCTTGACACGGGTTGCTCGAACTTTTTTAGGTTCTACAACACGCCGGTTTCCTCACGATGTTTTCCTTCACCGTTTTGAGAGTACTGGCATAGTGCACATAAATTTTTCGACAGAAAAACTCATTGGTACACAAGTGGATTTGAACCCACGACCTTCGGATCGGAAGGTGGGGCCACTACCACTAGACCACCAGTGCTTTCATCCTTTAGCTGGTCATGTAGTCCTATTAGTAAAATGTAAACATACCATTTCAATCATCTTCTCCTTGACATCAGGATGTAGCCAGTCAGCCTCACTCAGCTTCAATCTGAGGTCTACTTTGGTATGAACCTAGAAATGGCATAACACACAATAATAGTTATTGAATTCCTTAATCCTTCGTCTATTGAGAAGTCATTTTGCATGCATGTGTTTATCCAGTGGTCAACTCCTGGAGTCTAATTCTCCGGCCGACCTTGATTTTCAATGTCCCATAAATACACATTGGCATTGCACAACCCCACACTTTTTCTACGTTTTCCGTATATCGTAGCTGTCGAGGCTTCTACGATGAGGTCGTCGATGAATTATTCAAGGAAATCATCCATTCTCTCTTCGAAAAGAAGCAATAAAATAAAATTGCAAAATGATCCAAGATGAGCCAACAATTAGGCTCATTTAATGTTGTTTAAATGCCTCCATCATGGTGCCTCGTGGTGTTAATCTATATATCTATCTATAATCAAAAAATATAATGTCCAGTAAGTTGTTGTTTTAGGCTATGTTCATAATGGTCTTACAGCATTTATTTAGCTTAGCAGACCGCTAAGTCTGTCGCCATCATTATTGTGAACATGAAAGTGATAGTGACAGGAGAATTTTAGTGCGAGACTAAAAAGTCTCAGGCATTATGAATAAGTAGGGTATTAGGATGTCGTTCAGAAAGAAAGTAGTAGGAGGTAGGAGCTAGATAAATAATTGCCAAATTGTTCTATATGTACCTTGTTGACGTTTTGTCCACCCGGTCCGGAGCTAGCACTGTATTTGATGTCCAGCTTATCCAGAGGGATGTAGCCGGAGAACTTCTCATTGGGGTCAACATTGGGGCTCTGAAACAATATTATAATTCAATTTCAATTTATTCACTTAAAAATTAACATTACAGATATTTAATCCAAAGCGTAATTCATGGAATTGTATCCTATCAAGTCATAGATTCACTATTCCGTGATCATTTACTTACAGCAGAAGGAGTAGTGAGCTTCAAAGAGCTGTTTGGGTATAAAGTTTCCAAGGAAATCGAGCTTTTGTAAGCCATTGGGCGTTGGAGCACAGTGGTACAGGAGGCATTTTTGATGAGTTTCTGGAAAAAACCTAAGCGCAATGCGAGCGCCATTCTAACTTTGGTTATTTTTAGTAATCATTCAACAAAATAGTAAGTTTTATTTGCGGAAACCAGAAAAAGAAGTCTTGTATATTTTTTTCTAACCTCCAAATCAACACAACAAAGCAAAGCAAAATTGAAGTAAACCTGACGTTGACATGACATGATCAGAGACATTGACAGTGAGAACTATGAGTAACTGACTGTTACATTACAGTCAGTTACTCACAGTTATTGTCACTCAGACAGACAGCTCTTGGTGTCTGAGATTTTTTTTTCTAAATGCTCGAAGGAGACTGAATTTTTCATTTTAACTTATTCAAGGACAACAAACAGCTTTACCATCAAAATAATTAATTCATTCAACCTACCTACTTGACTAACAATATTGCAGCCCACTGCGGATAACTCATCTAAAATGATTGAATTATTTAATTTCGCGCAAAATTGAATAATATACGCGCAGAATTACATAATAATTAGCGTTCGAATTGGACAACATTTAAAAATTTCTTGCTCCCGTACCTACTATAATAATTATTTTTCTGTGCTCTCGCAATATGTTTTCTTCTTGGAGGAAGAATATTGGATGGGTCTTGAAATGGGTAATCAGGGCGCATGCAAAATGATGACGGGTTTTCTTTAGTAAGTAGCAGGGAGGAGGAATCAAAACTAGGTAGGTTCCTACCTAAATACACAAAGATTCATGCAGTAGGTAGGTTATAAAGGCAGACAACACAGACAATCTTTATCTAATTCATTCACTCTAACTTTTTTAAGTTTCCCAAAATAATAATCATGTAAGTAGGTACATAGGTACCTACTACATACCTACCAACAAAATTGCTGGTTTAAATTTCACGTCCAGAAAAACGCAAAGCATAAACTGCGAGCGGCGCGTTCACGCTCTAGATAATTTAATTAGGATCCCGTTCCGCTCCGTGGAACCCTCTCACGTTTCTACAAGACTATTTAGAATTTAGACGTTATATTTAGCAATTTTGTCTTCGTTTCACAGCTTCCTATCGGGTTTCTTGACCGAAGACTTTTGAACTAAGTAACTATAACCACCTTTAGCTATAGTTTACCTACCCGTAGTTAGATATTTACCTACCTGAAGATGTTAAACTAATAGTTTGTAGTAAGTAAATAGATAAAGTAGGGAAATACATCTAAGTAATGTGATTTCTTTCACAATCATATTTGCAGATTTAAAAGCAGCATTCGTTCATTGATGTAGCCAAACTCGCCGCAACGCAGAATGCGGCAGTTGAGGCATGCCATAGCGACGACCGCTTTACGCTAAGCACTTCAAATCCATAGAGGGAAAAGCCATGACTTACGCATTCTATGGGGCAAGATCAAGTTTATAGACCATGGATGTTCATTAGCCTGAAGAAGCAATATTTAAGTACAGTTGTTCCATCTTACTATCCTACGCTTGTTCTTTATGTTCGTGGTTACCATTTCGAGAGCCTTTATTCCTCAGCAGTTGCGAGTTCAAACTTCTACGAGCCATAGAGCCTGCTCCATCACTTCATTCAACATGCTGCTGCATTTATCAGCTAGGCTCGGTTTTGTTCCGCTCATTACTGCCCTTACCGACTCATTATGTAGGTAGGTATCCTCCCTCTGTACCAAACTGTCTCGTCGTCTTGAATGTTTCTTATACGTTTATTCGGTGTCTCGCCCACAAAATTCATTTGATTCATCCAATTGTCTATTCAGTATAGCTATATATAAGTACCTGCCTACGATATTAATTGTTAGGTGTTATTATCAAGATTATAGATACATCATCTTGAAATCGGCACGTTCTGCAATTCTGTAAGCACGGCGACGCTGCTTTCATCAATTATGTTAATGCGCGTCTGTGCGCACGCGACTGGCTTTCCGAATTCCGCAGCCATGCAGGCTAGGCGCAGCGCAGGGGGCTGTGGAAAATTAGGTAGGTAGGTGTAGGTATACCTAGGATTACCAAGTGGTTTTTTACGCCCTTCTGATGTTATGTGGTTTCAGTCACCTATATTATTTCTACAATTCCCGTTGATATTGCCTGATTGGACTTCTTGCCTCCGTAGTCTACATTCTGTTATACTATCACGTAGGTTGCACGAAACGTAGTCGTCTTTTTTCATCACCACAAGAAATTACAGGGAAAAGGGTCATAGTTTGTACATTGCATGTAACTCATGGCTTCATGAAGATGAAGCCACGCGGGATTTCAACAGTGATTTATGTTCAAATTCTCCATCTCCATGGCTGGTGTTTCTTAGCAGCAGACCGACAAGCTTGTAAGTGGAGACACCTTAGCAAACTATAACCATCACCATACCTCCTTAGCAGCTCAGAACTTTATAGATTGTGGTGCGATTTTCAGGGGTCTCATAATGCTGGTGGATTTGTAGACTGAACAACGAGAGCGTGAAGAAGTTTTCGGTAGGTATGCGAGTACGAGATGCTAAATTGATAACGTTAATTTACTCGCTTTCACTGGTAGCATACAACTGTCTGCTATGAAGATTTTATTTAATTTTGTGATAAATTATGCTGTCTACCAACTAGAAAGCAAGTAGGTATTATAGTTGCTGATTTGACTTTGAGACATGGATGTGCCATCGAGGAGCACATTCCCGCATGCGACTGCAGCACCAACCTTCAACAGATAAATCTACAACTGTCAGTCATCAATCAACGACCACTTCATACTGTTCATCACCGCCGCTGGAATCACGCATCATTGAATCTTGTGCGGATTCAAATAATTATAATTTATTGTTTGTTATAGGTGTTCTGGAGTGTATTAAATAGGTACTTAGTATGTCCCTACCTAATGTGTATTTTCTAAAGTTTTAAGTTATCATAAACATGGTGGTGATTCTGAGTCCTTTGTCAACACGCATTTTCTGATGTGGGTGGTGGTAAATATGGGGACTTAATGTAACCAAATTCATCCACAAACTAACCAGTTAGTATCTCAGATTTCTAGTGCAGAGAATGTCTGAGATAAGGTGGGCGTGTACAGATGATCGCGATAAGCGGACCATTTGACGCGAGCGGCGGAAAGATAGCGGACGGCACGCATCACGCCTCTGCTTCTACATGTACCGGCACTGCAGGCACTGTGCTGAGCATACAGAGGACTTGAGCGGGCGCTGAAGCGGTTGTATAAAACTATGGAAATTGTAGTTTCCTATGAGTCGTAGTAGGTGATGGAGTGTGCTTCTAAAGCTGTCAATATGTGGCCGTATAACCGTCTGACTGGAGTACCGTAGCCTGGAGCACCTAGCTCCACTACAGTAGGTCATGAGCTCATCATTACTACCCCTTCTCTATTATGCTATCCATACAACATAACATTGAACTGGATGGAACGTTATGCTCACAAGACAAGTGCTGGCACATGATATGAGTCGCTTATTCCTTAGATTTCCAACATACGGGAGTATTTTATGTGTATTTTCCGGTTCCGCCTCAGCCTGCCACCGCAGCCTCGGCCGTGCAAGCCGTTTCGCACAGTATGTATGCAAATCAACAATTATAATCTGCCGCCTCACAATAACCGGTGAAAGCCGACAATTACGCAATTTGTTATTGTTTCTGCCCCTAGTAGAACCCTGATTCGTCCCCACCGATTCAGCGTATTATGTGGCTGAACTTTTGACAACTTCGCACTACTTTGGGTAGCGTCCAACATCGTTTTTTCCCAGTAATCAGTTTGGGAACGTTTTAATATTATGACAGAATGTTTCCGAAGTCGGACAATGAACTTATGATTAACAGGACCCGATACCCGTCTGTTGTTTTATTCGTAAAATCATGCGTAGGCTCCCCTTTAGGGGACTGTCAGCGACAATTTACGAAGTCTTAGCGTAGTCTGACTAGCAGGGTACCCAAGCAAGGTGGCCTAGGTAGGTACCCAAAGAAGATGAGTTTATAAGTATGTAATCCGAACCATACGAGCCGAATCGGTGGATGTAAGATGGCACTTGTACCGATAGATAAACGAAGAATCAGCTATTCATTCCGCATGAACGGCTCATTGATGGAAATAGTTCCGATGTACTGTTAAATTACCGCGAGTTTTTATATCACTTTTATAGGGCTTCTTAGCGGAAATGCCCCGGTTTTGAAAAAAGGGGCTACCGTAATATTGCGGGAAAAGTCTTGCCTAGTTAAAGAGTTAGGCTAACATTAAATTATGTATCACGGAAGCGTGAAAATGCATTAACTAGACTAGTGCTTGAGATTCAGTCTTATAATGCGTTCAAACAACCGTCTTAATACGGCCATCGCTTTTCGAAACCAAATCATAATTAAATTGTTGCTGAAACGGGACGCAGTCACGACATCGCTGTATCACATCACAAGCAGCGAAGGAATTTTAATTTCTATAAGTATTGAAGATTGCAGACGAACACGCGTCGGTTTGTACGCGAGAAGCAAGACAGCAGATAGCTACGTAAAAATAAGCAACAGTGACATACATAGCAGGTCTGTCGCATAGAGCCTAAATTACTTTGACAAAGCTTCGAATTTGATAATCGCACACGCTCTAGAGATGAGTGATGTACTTTCCTTTTAAAAAGCATACCTATTAACTACTCTATGGATGAACTACAAATGAACTGCTACGCAAAAGCAGCAGCGTAGCAGTGCTACGGTCGCTACGAAATGACCCTCCACGAGCGAGTCACTATTTCTAAATTTTATGGAAAAACTAAGCTGTATTTACTAAGCTGTTTTTGCAATATTCCAGTTCAATCTTCCACAGACATTATCTGCGGCTAATTTAATAAATTTTATTGAGTGGTTGGTTTAGAAAGTACGGCTGGAGCAAGAGCAAGAATGGACCGAATGCTCGTAAAATAAATGCGTTCACGCACCGTTGGACTTTGACAGCAGATTTACCGGTAGAATGCAATAAAATTGCGGATTATAGTATTTTTTATGATTTGAAGCAGTTAGCAGTAAAAGCCATCTAACAACGTGCCTACTGCCATTTTGATTTTTTTAAGATTTAGTTACGTTAATTTTTTTATTAGGTTTCCAAAAAAAAAGCTTTCTCATTAATCTACCCATGGACCTGTACAAATAATAAAAATAATATCCTGCTTAACTGCAGTTTTCGTACCACGATGCGTAAAAAAATCGCATTCGAGACTTTTTAATTTGTATACTTAACATCTTCTGAAGCATATAATAACTGTTTTGTACCGTTAATTACGCAATTAAGTCGTCGTTATAGTTAAAAAATATGAAGCATCAAAAGTTATGAATAATCATATCCAGTCCAGTTTGAGTTGCCGCGACGAAACGTGAACAATTTAAACTTTCACGCGCAAAACCATCTTAGCTCCGACATTCCATTGGCTGGTGAAGTTCGCGAAAAGCACCTATTGGTCGGCTAGCTAGCAGATGTCTTGCGGCTATACTCACTCGCGTCATCCCCGGCGCACGCATAGCGCCATCTTCATCCCGGTCAGTCTGCCGCGAGCCTCCATGGGACTAACGTCGCTGCCGCAACGTAATCGTATTTAAATCCACCGGTACCTATTTAGCCGGCACACGCATTTTCAGAATTAAAACAGGTATTTTTTTATTGAACTCAGTGACAAGTTAATTAGTTAACTCGTGGAGCCTGAGCTGATTGCTATTCAGTACTGTAGTGCATCAGTGATTTGATCTCGCGATCTACCTACGTGACTGCTTTTCTTCGGTGCAAGCTTATTCAAGTGTAAAAGGTAAGTTTTTACGTCGTTTCGCTAGAATGTGTCGGGTGGCTGGCTGGTTGAGCTACGCGGCGCGCCCGGTAGGGGAGCCCGGGCTCCCGCAAATCGATTGTACCGACATCGACATGGGATGGGTAGAGGTACCTACCTACTTACATAGACGCACGCTAGGGTTCCACACCCTTGCTTTTCGTTCATGACTACCCTAGAATAGAATTGAACCACGTAAGTATAGGTAGGTGAGCAAAGTACTGTAATGATAGCGGTACATAGGTAATCTTAGAAGTTATTCGATTCTTTGTTTCCTTACCGGTCACCTCGAACTAACTCGCGAGCGTGCGAGCTGGACTATGTAGTACCTACAGCCGTACAGGTACCTATTACAAAGCTTTTTACATCTTGATTAGAGATAATTAATTACTTTGATATTTACCTATCTGCCTTTGGTAGGTACAGCTAGAACCGAAAGTGAAAATGCCGCGGAATGCAGCTTTAATAATTTTATTTGCATAATATCAAAAACGCAATATACCTACAAGATATTAAATTAAACTCCACTGTAACTGGAGATGTCAACGCCTTGCCAGACGTCTAAGACGTCCTTTAGCATGGTGTCGGGTGTCTAGAGTACCTACCTATCTATGTAGTCTATTAGAAGGTAGGTAGGTACCATGTTTACAATACAGTCCTTATTACCTTACCTACAGGTTGAGTTTCTCTTCCCCTGCCATTTCAAGTGATCATCAAAAGAACAACGAATCGATATCACGCACGAATGCAAAAGCTCGTGCTCTAAAACAAAGCTCGGGCCTCGTTAGGCCCGATAATCTGTAAGTTTTAAAATTCATGAAAAATAGTCTTTTGGGCCTCTGATGAATTCAGAGTTCAGATTGGCTTGAGCTTCCTTGTTTTGTTATCCTACTTAGGTAGGTACCTTCTCTTCTCTCTGCCTCTCTTCTTGGCTTGGTCGCGTGGAACTGTCACCTAGACTCACCTTCAAAGAGATTCCTGTGATAAAACGGAATTTATATATTTTTGAATTTGAATCGGTACCGCCGGAAAAAGCCTAAGACGGGGCTATTGAAAAATCGTCTTGTCCACTTCCACCTTTATTCTTTTCATTTAGACTAGGGTCGTGATTACCTTAGGTGGAGAATAAGTATTGTTTCTCAAAAAACAAAAGTGTATTTATTTCAGTAGGATCGCAAGGATCACTTAGTTTTTTTTTCTGTTATTTTTAGCTCGTTTGGGTCCTTAACACCTAAACTACTACCTATATGTAAAACATTGTAACTGCGGTCATTCACCTTAAAACCGTAATGATTCATTACCATGCTCTGGCTTAAATCAATTCTTTATTCTACTTACCTATCTACTACTTAAATAGGTACATACCTACAAAGAAATACGATATTAAATGCAATAAAAATGACGGTTGCGTTTGTTTGTGTGTGTGAAAGCGCAGTTTAAGGACTCGTTCAGATTGGTCGCGTTTTAAAAAGGGGAGTTCACACTTACCGATTTCCGTAAATAAGAATAAAATGAAAAAAAAATACCTGCCCATTTTATTGTTGATTCGGGTCGAGAATCACTAACATAATTACCTACCTACCTCCTAAAATGTTTTGCAGATCCAAAACTGCACCTTGTAGATATAACCGCTGAAGACGAAATTATCATTGTGACGAAGCACTGAGGTGGGGGAAGGAATACCTATGATGATGTTGATGACCTACGTAGGCAGGGAAGACGTGCAAACTGAGACGCAAGTTGATTGTGGAAACAATGACAAAATGCTAGCTTTCATTTTGCTTTCAAATATTTCAGTCATGATCATCGTGCTCGCTCATTAGTCGCTGTGGTGCAAATATAAAAGTCATCTTTGGAGAAAATCGGTTGGTGAATGGCGCCGTGTTGTGACTATTCATTTACCTACTTTCATTCCACGCTAGCTTTGATTTATTAGTACTACTAATACTTAATTTAAAGACTAGTCTATCAATAGCCGTTTATCAACATTTATCAACATTCGCAAAGGAACCAAGAAGCACTAGAAAAATGTGTGCAATAGGTAAAACAAATATCAAAAAGGAAAACTGTGGAAAAACTAAGGTCTTTTAACCCCGTTTCGTTTTCAATCGGCTACAAGTGTTGGAAAAATTGTCCAGCCTCTAGATTCACACTCCCACGCGTGTCAGGTGCAGTAAAAATCGTGGAGGTAAATCACTCCATCTCGAGACGCTCTAAAACTTTCTTGACAACCTGACAAGTGGAATACAAACTACCACCTACTATTGGTAGGTTCAATCGCTTGCATTGATAGATTACACTTCATGATTTTCAAAAATATTGTCATCATCTGTCGTGAAATTATTTTGCCATGATTGACATAATCGTTGGCTATCTTGATGATGTCAGATAACTTATCTAATAGTATCCTATATCTCAAGTTGGGTCCTTTTTAACGCGCTGATAGCGTTTTGTTGAATTTGGAGCTTTTATTCACTGCTATTTGAATTGCTAATCGACATTAGTCACTTGTCAAAGTTCTATTTTGGTTTCCTGAACTAGGTAGGTAGCTGAGGTACGTTAGTAAGTTCGCCTATGTTCGGGACAATTTTTGTTTTAGTGCATTGTTAAAACAAAAACTGGGTTAATTTAAACAGACAATATAATATAACAATATGATTGACTGGAATAATTATAGTTTTCCTTCTAGAATAAGGAAACTAGGATTGGGGATAGGTGTATGTCCATATTCACAAGTACGTAACCGATGAGTAGACTTACCTAATTAGGTATTCAGATTGCAGAGTCAATTAGGTAGGTTAATCAGTGTCATCGAATTAGAATAGAACTGAACTGAATCCAAATCTCTTTAATTTCTTCTTGATATCCAAATAGCTATCTATATAGATGCATGATGTATGTACCTAATAAATAATGCATCCGATGGCGATGACGCGTGATTACAGACAGACATCCGTCTATTGTTGTACGGTACACTCAAAGTTAAATGCAACCTTCTGAAAACCTCACTCGAACCAGCAGAATAAGGTGCGTTAAAGATATCTCCTGTCTACAAGTAGAGTGTAGTAGATGGAACCTGTGTAATACCTGGTTGCAAAAACTGGAAACGTACCCACTCGTGGGTACACAGTACACAGTTGTCCCTAGCCGTGGATAAAGCATAAGTGCATTAGCAATGCGCTAACACACTCGGTTGATATTAGTTGTAAAATTGTCCTGTTTATCATTTTATAGCATCCATGCCCTGAATATGGATTATATAGGGAGTATTTGCATTTGAAACAGTCATCGATGTTAAGTGGGAACACTTGTACAAATACACATTTTATTGAAAGTAGGTATTCGTAGTGCACGATTTTTTATTAACGACGATGAAACACTTGTATATGTATATAGCCAGTGACAGACAGATTGAAGAGCAATAGGCTGGCGTGGTGGTAATACGGGCATGTCATGACAAGGGATGAAAGTCATGTGACCAAGAGAGTGATGACTATGAAGGTGAATGTGGATAGAGGAAGGCCAATGAAAAGATCGATGAAGTTTATGGTGTGAATGATAACATGGATAAAAGGAGTGAACACAGCAATGGAAGCTGATAGAAGAGAGAGAAAAGAACATGACTTATGCTGACAAAGATACATACGGGTTGGAAGATGGTGGCGGTGATAAACAACAAGGCTAAGAATTACACAGTAAAAGCATTTAGGCACATGAATGTTTCAAGCCGAATCTCCAAAGAGGGCACAAAGAGAGTGTTGCTTGGCTGGCACCCCCGACGCGAGTCGAGTTCTATATTTAGATGCACGAAGACATGTCCTTACAGTCTTGTTGACACACACTTTTGGTTTTCAGCCTCTTTTTAGGGTTCCGTAGCCAAATGGCAAAAACGGAACCCTTATAGATTCGTCATGTCTGTCTGTCTGTCTGTCTGTCTGTCTGTCTGTCTGTCTGTCTGTCTGTCTGTCTGTCCGTCCGTATGTCACAGCCATTTTTCTCCGAAACTGTAAAAGCTAGACTGATGAAACTTGGCGAGTAGATGTATTCTGTGAACCGCATTAAGATTTTAACATAAAAATAAAAAAAAAACTATAAATTTCGGGGGTCCCCATACTTGAAACTGAAACTCAAAATTTTTTTTTCATCGAACCCATACGTGTGGGGTATCTATGAATAGGTCTTCAAAAATGATGTTGAGGTTTCTAATATCGTTTTTTTCTAAACTGAATTGTTTGCGCGAGAGACACTTCCAAAGTGGAAAAAAGTTGGTCCCCCCCCCTCTAACTTCTAAAGTAAGAGAATGATAATACTAAAAAAAATATATGTTGTACATTACTATGTAAACTTCCAACGATTTTTGGTTTGAACGAGATCTAGTCAGTAGTTTTTTTTTTATACGTCATAAACCGTAAACCGCAATTTACCTTTCGACGAACTACAAGAACCTTATTATGTTACATCAAGTAACATAATATAAAGGTTCTTGTAGTTCGTCGTGCTACGGAACCCTTCATGGGCGAGTCCGACTCGCACTTGGCTGCTTTTTTAATGAAGAACGTTCATATACTCATCCAAACATGGTTTGAAATCAGTCAGTCGACCCGTTTGCTTAGATCATTTTATAGATTATTTGACTCTAATGCCAATCACACGATTGACGTCGATCGAGATAATTGTGGTCACGAAGATTCTACCACGCCAAACAACTAATTAAAAAGTTGAACGTGCATCACCAATGTCTCCAACTCTCCAGCGACTGTTTATTATACTGGTAGGTAGTTGTTTGTGATCCCTGGATGGAGGCATGCCTGCATGAATGGCTCATTGTAATGCAGCCTGTATCCTAAGGGACGCGGAGACATTGTCGACAGTGTCGGAATATATGCTTTTGAATTTTTATTCAGTGTGTTGAATTGAACATTAATGAGTGACTTGCAGAGTGCAAGCACCCTTGGCCTTATAAGGGTTACTTTGAGATAGGAACTTGTAGTTTGATAAAGTTATCAATCAACTACTTACCCCAGATAAAATAGTCCACTTAAAATAAGTCAGTGGTCTTATAAAAATATGCCAAAATAGGGCGGACTTTAAGCAGTGGCTAAATTTAAATTGCGTTTTTATGTATTATATTATTATAAATGGATAAATAAAATATGTGAACTTGTCATCTGACTTAAAAAAATAGGGTTTATTTGGTAGGTTTGGGTTGGTAGTGGATAGTAGTGAAGCTAATTTCGTAAGTAGTAAAACAAAAAAAAAACAAAAATAATGGCATCTCTCGACTTTACAAAACTCCATTTTTAGGGTTCCGTAGCCAAATGGCAAAAACGGAACCCTTATAGATTCGTCATGTCTGTCTGTCTGTCTGTCTGTCTGTCTGTCTGTCTGTCTGTCTGTCCGTCCGTATGTCACAGCCATTTTTCTCCGAAACCGTAAAAGCTAGACTGATGAAACTTGGCGAGTAGATGTATTCTGTGAACCGCATTAAGATTTTAACATAAAAATAAAAATAAAACTATAAATTGCGGGGGTCCCCATACTTGAAACTGAAACTCAAAAATTTTTTTTTCATCAAACCCATACGTGTGGGGTATCTATGAATAGGTCTTCAAAAATGGTGTTGAGGTTTCTAATACAGTTTTTTTCTAAACTGAATAGTTTGCGCGAGAGACACTTCCAAAGTGGAAAAAAGTTGGTCCCCCCCCCTCTAACTTCTAAAGTAAGAGAATGATAATACTAAAAAAAATATATGTTGTACATTACTATGTAAACTTCTAACGATTTTTGGTTTGAACGAGATCTAGTCAGTAGTTTTTTTTTTATTCGTCATAAACCGTAAACCGCAATTTACCTTTCGACGAACTACAAGAACCTTATTATGTTACATCAAGTAACATAATATAAAGGTTCTTGTACGGAACCCTTCATGGGCGAGTCCGACTCGCACTTGGCTGCTTTTTTTTTCCGATTGTTTCAAGACAATCGTTTGTAATGGATTGTGAATAGCAATCGTAAGACTCAGGCGGTCTTATTACAAAAACATGACTTAGGCTAGGTTTAAACCGGAACTAAGTAGTCTTTGTTTGTTACGGTATCAAAGTTGGTTCCTGGTTTAAACTATGTTTGTATTACAAAACAATGACTAATGAAGGACTTCATAAACCATGGTCTAAATAATATCCACAGATACTATAGCTAAATGGGTATAAATCGTTCATTCCTTTTGGTGCCACACCTTTCTTTTACGCTCCTCTCACACAAAGCTAAAGTTCTAAGATCATACTACCTCGTTTTTCGACATATTTTTTTCAGTAATTTTGGCACCTTCCCTATCCAACGTTCCGTCTAGGCTACACGGTAATTACCGTAGATACACCGTAATCTGACATAATCTACGGTCAACGGTAAACGTCCATTACCGTGTCGTAATTCTACCGTATTATGGTGATGAATAACTTTTTGCATTTTTGATATTTTTTTGATTAGGTGTGAAAAACCTGTGTTGATTTCATGCCCATTAAAGAAATGATCAGCAAAATGAATGCTCCTAATTACGAAAAAGAAATTGACGTCTTAGATTCAGATTAAGGAACTAGTTTTTTCTATGTACGTAGGTTTAGATTCATTACAAAAAATTAGAAATTCCCTTTAAATTTGTTTTTTATCTACTTATTTACCAATTTTACCATACATTTAAACATTACACGGTAATTACGGTAAATTTTTAATTGACACACCGTAAAACACCGTATTTTCAGCCTGGCAACACGGTAATCCTTTATTTTTATATGGAGACACTGCGTCTAGGTGTTTTTGATATTCTCCTAATGCGACGATGGCGTTTAAACATTATTAAAAATACATTTGTAGTTTTTACTAACGTTTTATCTTATACCTTTAAACGAGAAAATCTTGTATATATATATATATATATATATATTTAGGATCTCGGAAATTGAGCCAACGATTTTCATGAAATTTTGTATACAGGGGTTTTCGGGGACGATAAAACGATCTAGCTAGGATTCATTTTTAGAAAATATCGGCGTTCGGAGTTAAGAACTACTTTATCGTAATATCATTACTCCTAGCGACATCTATTGCTCAGAAGCAAAAACTAAGCTCTATGAGAACCTGAGAACTCACAGAGAACGCCATCTTTTGACGAGTTTTGGAACTAAATGACTACATAAACACTCTTTAGACAAGTTCCGGAAGTTTCCATCTCATTGCACTCGTGATTTTTTTTTAAATAACCATTTATTATTTTTTAATTATTATGTAGTATGTTAGTAAGATCGAAAAATATGATTTCATCATTCATACGTTATTAAAAAATACCGAGCGAAGCTCGGTCACAAACTGCTAGTTCTACTAAAAAAGCGCAATACACTGTAGAAGCTTATTTTTCACACAACAATAACGGCGCGAAAATCCATTAAAAAGGTTTCGTAGGAAAATTAGCAATGCCCTGGAACTTCCTTAGGGTCTCCTCTTGCTTGTTTATTGTGGTAGGCACTTTTATTTATGTCCGGGTCCGGGGCATCCTAGCCAAAACTTCAGTCACTTTTTTTCAAGTTATACTGATGAGTGGCTGTGAGATACCGTGCAAACCAGCAGTATCATCTTGAATCTAAAAAAATTATAATAATTATTTAGTATCCTAATTCAAGGTTGGAATAATATTATGAGAGCATGACTGCTTGTTTGTAAATCTTACAAACTTAACATTTGCTGCATCCTTTCAGCAGTAATCAGGAATTCTGTTTTACAAGAACAAAACATTTTGTAACATGGATTGCGATCAAATTCCGGCAAATCAACTACGTAGGTACTAAAGGGTGCCAGGACTGTAGCAGGAGATATAGTGAAACAACACCATGCATAGAAGTACTTCAAAATGACCATGCGAATGAATTAGCGCGAACTCTTCTGCCTACAAAAGTTATGCATGGTAACTTACCTACTTCATGTCGAAACCACTTGCATTTCTGGGCTCAAGGGGCTTTCTCGAGAATCGTGAGACAACTCTTCACGCAATAAATCTACACTTTTGACGCCGAAACGTTTTGTAAATCGATATTGCATATAAAATCTTCGTCACATAGATCAAATGGATCGATTCGTTCACGCTGTCTACTAGGGCGCTGGCCGGTACATCTTCAGCACATCTAAATCTTCGAAACTCATCACGATAATATTAATATTATTCATTTTCAATGATACATAACCTCTAAACAATCCAATCCACTACTGATGACATGTCATTTGATTGACGGTTTGACCTTAGACCATAGTTAAACTAGGGGTCTCTCGGGTTTATCTTTTAGTCATAGATTAAACCTGGTTTTGGAGATAGGCTATGATTTGTAATAAGGTTTTGTTTAAACCATGGTCTAACTAAGGTATCATCTTTGGTTTATCTTTAGTCCTTGTTTTATAATAAGGCCGGACGTTTTGCATTTACATTTATTCATCGTCATGGTTGTTCAAGCTAAAATCTATAAAAACATCGCTAAATAATAATAGAGCTATTCGTACTTAGAATTAGTAGTAGTTAAGTTAAAAACTGTCAAAATGAGGCAACTTAAAATAATAAATGTCATTGAACTAGCAAGGTTCGTCCTAGCGTCAGTGTCAAGGTCATGGCTGGCGGTGCGTTGTGCCGAGCGACTGGCATGGCATGCGAGTGGCGCGCTCGAGTGCGCTCGCTTTTTTTACTTTTTAGGGCTGGCAGCTGCAGTGCTTTTATAAGTCGTTAGATTTGTTTTTATGGAACATACATAGTCAGACGGGTTTGCTTCTTTATTTATTCAGAGTTTTTTATGCTCTGTAGAACGTACGGACCTACTGCTTAGAAGTGAATCCTAAATTACCTACTGATTCCATTCGAATGATGAGCGTCAGGATTAGACATTCTAGACTTAGGCGTGAATTCCTAGTAAATAAGACTATCCAAAGTGATCCTTAAAACTTTAAATCACGTTTAAGTTCTACTCGCCCAAGCCTAGAATACCAAAATACAATAATAAATGTCTTATCATGACGGTAGTCTCATAAAATGCAACCTTTCCTACCAGAATTAAAAGACAACTCAAAAGCAATCAACAACACAGTTGATTCGATGTCTGTGAACAAACAAGTCCATTTCTCCCAATTGATTGCTGCCGAGCTCCGGAAACTCGATTCATTAATCTTAATCTTCCCTTGGCCTAACATATCACTACAAATTACAGAATTTCCGCGACCTAGCTCAATTTGAATGTAATGTTCTGAGAACTAAGTAAATGCAGTGTCTAACTTATCGATTTCAAAGCTAAGTCTAATGACTGCAGAACACGCCCAAAGGATATTACATGCTAGAATTAGAAAAGCTCTTGTGGCATTAGCCATCAGATTGATCGTTAGTAATAGATAAACTAAGAAGCAACATTATCCATTTGGATAGGTGCCGACCGCTGAATGCGTGGAAGCAGCATTAAGAGGCCCATTAGAGCCATGAAGAAGGAATTCGAGGAGTGCTGAAAAAGTCCATAATCACAGTTGGCCACCACAACTGACAACGTCAATTCGCGATCATTATTTCTGGTATTTTATGCACTGGTTATCCGGAATAGAAATCGAAACGCGTCGGAATGTACTAAAGTGTCTGATACGAAATGTGGAATCCAGACTATTCCAGACATTAAACAGCCGTGAACATGTCGTCGGGGTATGTAGGCTAAATGCGCAATTTAGCCGACGACATGCAATCATGTATGACACTGGAATGTACAGTAAAACGAAGCAACTGAACTCAAATGCAACTAATATATATTATCATAACTAATTTTAAGAATGCGGTGTTTGACATTGAGCCCAATTAATAAATTACCGTTAATAACTTAAAAGCCATTTCAAAAACCTAAAAAAACCTTCCAAAATGTATTTATATCCTCTCAAGCACGACACCAAAGATCATAATAAGATTGACGACAAACAAATGTCCAACGAATTGTGACTATCGTAGTTAACGCGCCAGCTGTTCGTATTAGTTTAGTTAGAGTTATCTTTAAATAGATACTTAAATTGTTTTGTTATTTTAACTTAAGTGGTTGGCTACCTTTTGATGCAGTTAAAAGGTCAGAAAGGGTACAAGACATGAAACGATTTTTGAATCAAAGATTCAGGTAGTTTTTTATGATAACGAATTTCCTTACTATGCTTATATTTGCTGAAAAAATATCTAGCCACGTTGACGTAAACTCCCTACAATTTGCAACATTTGCCTTGAGTATCGTCTATCTTCTTCAATTACCAAGTCAAGTAATACAACGTTATTTCCGCAGTTGATTACCTTACCTAGCTGAAGTATAGTTTTTAGACTAGTGCTGGTGGTCAACGAGCGCGACGGCATCTGCTGTCACGCTCCGGTGCCTCCACTGGTCATTTTGTAGCTTTTCTACCACTCTGCACTAAAACTCTGAAGTTCTTAAAACATATTCAAGAAACTAATGGAATCCTGTGCTGCTTCGTTCGATTAAAGTTACTTACAGAAAAATATCAAACTCCAAAAATAAAGTTTTTATGTCGACGTAAATTTGCTAGTACCTAGTGGATTAATTTAGGGAAAATACTCGTTAGTACATTTTCCTTGAGCCAAAATAAATATGTGACTCGGTACTAAATGCATAGTAATACATAAAACCGCTTTGGTTTGGGGAATCACGGATCAAAATCATAATTATCCCTACGCTCCTCTAACACCCGTCAGCTAAAAACTCCTGTCCACTCTTCACAATTCTACGGACACTCCTTCACACTTCAAGCTACAAAGCTATGGAATGCACTCCCAGTTTCTATCCGTCATGCCAAATCCCTTCCTATCTTTAAAAGCATGGTTCACCAACACTACTTGTTATCACTCCCCTCATCATCGTCGTAGTCTCCCTAATATCACGTTTGTTTTTTGATTTCCTTTAAATTTGTTACTAGTTTCATTATATTATTATATCACATTACTTATTTATTTGAGTATATATGTATTAGTATTAATATCATATTTATTAGTTTATGACTATTTATTTTATTTTATTATGTATGCCCCGTCCCTACTCGTACCATTATGTTTCTTTCCATCCAAAGGTTGTCTGGAAGAAATCGCTATTAGCGATAAGACCGCCCATTGTACCTCTAGTTTTTAAGTTTTCTTTTATGCCATGTTTCTGTTATTTTTTTGGTGTACAATAAAGTTATATTCTATTCTATTCTATTCTAATTACTGTACAAAAGGCGGGTCTATCTCTATTAGACCGGCAGCGTATCAGTTGGTTCGTTTGTTCGTCTGCCAGCTATGGCATATAAAAAAACTAAGGCAGTAAAGTAGAAGCCACTGGTATTTTTAATAGAACTGACCGTTCATCAGCATCAAGCCTTCAGCCATTCCTTGAATGTTTTGATCGACATTGATATCCGGCTTGAAACGGTAGGTAAGGCTGTTTTGCTCATTTTCTTAGTTATCAAATTCTAAGCAGAAGATACAATGCTACATTCTAACAGTTGATACCATCTCTCAAGATGAAGCTAACACTTTATCACTTGGTAGAGAGATGGCAGGTCGTCGACCCGGCCTAACGGGGCGGTTCGTATTCGCGTGTGCCTGCGAGCGGCAATACTAGCTTCTACATAATCTGTTGTATTGTGGCAAGTCTAAAAGATAACCCATAGGTTACTAACACTAACATTCTGGGTGTAATAGTGAAATCAGTCCGCTTGCAGCCTCCTCTCTATTACGCCATGTTTCTGGTCCCTTGGGAGTCTCATTGACTGATTCCCAACAATTTATTTCCACCAACGCAGTGGAGTTAGCTTTATGGATGTTTTTTTCTATAATTATATGCTATGGCGCTGCTGTAGGGTAAAAACAATGGCTCATAAAAAGATGATGGTGCTTGATGTTTAATAAAATAATATATATGTTACTCTCTGTTCGCCTGAACAGAATTGATGTTGATGTCATGTGACTGATTGGTCTCAGGAGTCAATGAAAAACTGGTTTTGAAGATTTATCAAACAGTTAATGAATATCACAGTTCACCTCAAGGTAGGTCAACTCGTCTCGCACGTTAACAGTTAGAACGTTAATGGTTACAATACTTCTTTCACTTTTTGTTCACTCGCTCATTCTAAATAAGCGCATTTCACTAATCATCATGTATCTGGGCCTTTCATACCGATTCTACTTCTTAGTAGGGAAGGCCAAACGTTCGTTTCATGATCGCTATTTGGCATGTAAAAATGCCGAACATAAGTCTACTAATTAGGTAATTTTCAAAATACAGCATACCAATTACCTAACTTTCTAATTCGATATTATTGTAACAGGCTGTGTGTGTTATACGAATATGTTGTTAGGCCACACTTGCCGCTCTTTTATTACTATTGCTATTATTTTTTTTATTTCTTGTTGGTTGTTAATTCATATAACTAATATAAAATTAGCCAAAATGGGTACAATAAAGTCATAACTCTAATAATCCCGTAAAGATATAAAGTCAGATTATGGATTATGTCTACAATACCGTTTTCCATTCAGGTTATTGCCGGGTACCGGTAAAACGAGTATATTATTTACCAACAATACCTAAACGGATGGAACGGTATTATATCGACGCAAAAAGTAGCTCCGACCAGTTTCCAAAAGCAGAAACGACCTTCGGAGATTTGGAAGCAATTGAACCAATATGGTCACATCAAGAGTGCAGTAGATCTACTTATTTAGAAGTTTTACCAATAAAGTAATTTGTTTGGAGCTTGTGGGCAGTTTTAAATGTTTGGCATGGTTTGTTTTGCATCTGAATTAGGAACTTAAACTTCGTAACTGCAGCGTTTTCAAAAAGGTTTGTCTATAAGTGTGATGGAGTGAAAATCCTCATCACCGCCGACAAACCGTTAAAATTATAATGAGGAACACAACCCTAGTTTCATAGTTTTGATCTACACTAATGCAGAGCCCGGTGCCTTTCTCTAAAAAAGAATCAGTCCATCTCGGCTCAGTTTTCATTTAAATTGCACTTAGATAGCATCGAAATGGCATTTAAACCAGTACTCGTAACTATCTGCCGAGGTGGTTGCGCGCCTCATCTGTAACAAGCAGGATAGCAAACTGGCTGAACCACTTGTTTATTTGTTTTATAACATTATCCTGCATTCCGGACAATGATCCTTCAACCTGGGCCAATACCTAGCGGAGTACAGTCGATGACATTATGATTTACAATTTCTTCAATGGGCTTATTCACAGGAAATTGCAGAGATGCCTTATGTGGTTCTTAAAATAGTAGTTTGAGCTTTTTGACAACAGTGCGCTGGTTTGAGAAATATTTGATGTTTATCTAGGTGTTATTGTCGTTGACTGTAGTTCGTTATTCACATTTTTCGGCTAAACTAGTCCACGAGTTCAAAGTCCCTTTGCTTCTTCGCGAAAAGTGACATATTATTTTTGTCTGACAAATCGCTGTTGTTTTAAGTGGAGTGGGAAGTTTTCAAACGAAAACTAAATTACCTGGAACCAAAACTTCATTTATTTATTCAGGAAGTTAGTTTATTTGTGGATTGTTTTTGTTTTTCGTCTAAGATTTGAAGTACCTGTTGGATCCGGTCGGGTTATTGTGCCAAATATGACTGAGCTAGGTGCTACCCGCGGCCTTCGTCATGTCATCGACCTTTCATACTGTTACCCTGAGATTCTTCCACTCCATCTAATACTTTAATAAACATTTTACCTTAGGAGCAGTCGTTACTCAGTATCTTTCGAAGCTTTCGTGAAAGGTTATTGAACTCAACCAAAAACATTATACCTACCCAACTATTTACAAAAGGAGTTTGGTTTAAAATTGTAATAAAGTTTATGTCTGCGGTTGAAGACCCCGAGCTTCCCGAGTAGCTTGATAACATAATATATTTATAGCCAGTTTGTTGAAAATATGTATATTATTATTGATTATTATGGTAATAATTTATCGATTTACATACGTCGCGTCGGACGTCAATAGCTTCGACCCTTACATATCTGTTTATTATTTTTAGAAAGTTATTCATTAGCAATCTCTTTTTGATTATTTTCTATAAAAGAAATGTACGTTTTTAAAAAGAAATTAATTTTATATTAATGTTTTATGTAAAACCATCTTTATCTTACCAGCTTCAAAACTTTTAGTAAGTAGGTACTTTAGTAGGCCTAACACAAGCTCTGTCTGGCACTGTCTCTGGCTCTGGTTTAGAGTCTGCGTGAGTGTTGACTAAATAAATTATACGTCGAAACGCCACACACACAGTATCATACTGGTGAGCACTCAAACAGACTCAAAACCAGAGCCAGAGACATCCAGACAGAGCTTGTGGTAGGCCTACAGTTCAGAACGTTAATGAACTTCTACTTGTCAAACAAATTGGGGGAGCCAAAACAGATGGCATGTCTAAAAATAACCCCCACACAAATAATGTCGAAAAGGCATAAATATATAAAGTGCTTTTGCGATATTTTGCGCGGATGCCTGATAGTCTGTTGAACTTTAGCTCCCCTACAACGAACACATTCGGTACTCTCAGTACTAAATAACACGTGCTTAACTAATTAATTAGGTATTTGTTTAGTGTTGTTATAATAATGGTATAGGATAATAAAAAGACCTATTTCAAATTACTACAGATTTGATATCGGATATTAGTTATATTTTCTGGTTTTCTTTTAACGGGATCATCGCTATCAAATAAACCAGTGTGACAAAAGGATCTCTTTGAAAAAAGCACATTCTAGGTAAGCGTACTACATCGTCAACCGCACAGCAGGTGAGATAGCGGTCAAACGCTAACCTATAAATTATAAAAAAAAAACATTATACAGAAAAAATAGTGCACTTTCGAACCTTCAACTTGTGGCCATGATGAGAATACCTGCCTACTTGATATCCGATATACTTAATTAAAACTCTGATGGATATCTATGACTCAACTATGGTATTGGTTTATTAAGTGTCTCACTTGCGATATACCTACAGTTCTACTATGCAATAATTATGAGGGCACTACATAGGTTAGTAAAATAAAAAAAACTATCCTGGTTTTGCAAGCGCAGTGAGACGAATTTGATAAACCTTTAGGCTCTCTGCACACGAGCCACTCGTGGCAGCCACTAACATAATAATGTTCATAATGAGCTCGGGGCCCTTTGGTGACAAGGGGTTCTACTGCTACCGACAGCGGATTACATTTTATACGTGTAAATAATCAAAAAATTATCGTTAAACGCGATAGGGATCACTCTCCACAAGAATAGTGAAATGTTATAAACAGTTGCTGTTGCTCTCTACTACACGACACTACAGTCGCCTACCACTAGTGGCTAGCACACACCCGTGTGCGATAACCCTTAGTTATATCCGCAGCAGTGAGTCACCATCCCAAAAAGGTAAAAAGCTATATTCAATTACATTAGCCTTGTACAGTATCGGTTCCTCATTTGGTCGTAACGAGACTCCGCGCCTATTTCTCATTGTAATAGTAGCGCCACGGTCGCATGCCTTGCCTATCCTGTGACCTAGCCGAGCCACTCCTTGCCTAGCCTAGCCTTCCTGCTCCATTACATCTCAACTGTAGGTTTTATATTTCCCGTGACTCCGGTTTTTATTGGCCCATTTTCAGATGAAAATCAGATCAATGGGAGTTACCGTTCTGAAACAGTATTATTTACGCTACTGGCCCTTATAAGACACAGTTTAAGGTCGCTGGTCGGTCTACTTAGCGAGTTTCTCTGAAGGATAAGATCAGAAACGAGGTTACTCGACCAATATACAAGCCAGTCGACATAGCTCAGAGGATTAGCAAGCTGAATTAAGGCCATGACCAGCCCGTTGTCGCCGTTGAAGTGACAATCGTTGGAACAAGCGAATACTCGATTGGGATACCGCGTTAAGGTGATCGTAGAATACGCCCTCGAACAAGATAGGCGAAGATCTGCCAAATGTAACTGGCGAACACTGGATGAGAAGGGTCGGAGACAAGGCCCAGTGGCGCGTCAAAGACCTGAATAATATTTGTTAGCACTTTCAAATTAGTCTCCAGACAATTTTGGCTCATCACCTCATCAGTTTAATATTTTATGAGCGCGACCGTGCCTGACTTAGCTAAAATTTGGTCAGGTGGTAGGTTAGGTACCTACGTCATATGTGGTGCAACTCTACACAATGGGCGTGTGTTTGACCCAATGCGACCTTGTCTGGGCACCGTGACGGGTACAAGGCTTCTATGACCAAGGACTGCTCTCAATTTGAGGCCTGAAATACTATTCAATCGCATGCTTTACAATACCGTCGTATTTAGTATTTGAATAGGCCGCTAACCGGAAGACGAAGAGCGGCCACCTCTCGGTATGAATCGACGACATTGTAAAGGTCGCAGGAATACAGATGTAACCTATAAATAAGTTGCTATTTCTCAGATATTATGTACGACCAAAAGTAGGTTAATTTGCTCAAGTGGCTGATAAAAATGTGAAAATTATTTTTCAGGAAAGTTTTTATTGTTCTCTTGTTTTATTGTTGTTGTCTTTAGATTGTATTAGGACAAAAAGCAATTTATAATACGAACATTACTTTCTTGCGTTTCGAAACCTCAACAAATCGGATCGTTACTCTTTTCGACTTCATCAAAACGAATGGCTCATAACTTTGATTTTCCTCAATCAAAATAATTATACTTACCTACTTTTATAACATTTTATGATTGTAAAGTTTCTAATTACATACTGTTGTGGAATATAATTATTATTTAGATTTCGTTCTTCTTTACTTTTATACCTAAGCATTGAGCCAATGAGGTGAGAATGCGAGTTATTTGATCTTGTCAAGGTATGGGTTACCAAACAATCATCATTTCATCCATCCATCAACAATTGACTGGCCTCTAGCTCAGTTGGTAGTAGCTCTGCCTTCTGCGCCGTAGGTCGTGGGTTCGATCCCCACCGAGAACAAATATTTGTGTGGTTAACATAATTGTTTGTTCTCTGTCTGGGTGTTATATTGTATTCTAAGTATGTATTTACAAAAAAATGTATTCAAGTATTATATCAGCTATCCGGTTCCCTCCCATATTACAAGCTCTGCTTAGTTTGGGGCTGTTTGTAGTGTTGTGTGAATTGTCCACAATATTTATTTATTTATTTATTTTATTTATCATCATCATCATTGTCAGCCTGAAGTAGTCCACTGCTGGACATAGGCATCCCCTGCACATTTCCAGGAAAAACGATTCTGAGCCCTTTCCATCCATCGACTTCCCGCGATCTTAACAATGTCGTCGGTCTATCTGGTGGGTGGGCGCCCCAAGCTTCGTCTCCCGGTCTTCGTCTTCAAATATTGTTTGGTCTTCGTCTACCAAACAATATTTGAAAGAAAATAAAATCCGACAGTAGCAGTAAGGTCAGTGCCATGCAAAATTAAAGTATCTAAAAGTATTGTATGCGAATAGTTGTCTACATTTTATTGTCCCCTAAGTATGGGCTTTCAATCCTCTCGCACAGTTTGGTGGCTACTATCATAAATTTCAACTTATTTGCTGCGCATGGGCTACATTAAACTTCGACAAACCGAATCTTGTGCCAGCATTCACAGGTCGAGAAGTAAATACGTCTAGACAGTGGACTGACCCTAGCTACTTCAATGTTAGAAAGGGTATGCGTTTCGTGTTAGAATACTTTGGATCTTATTTGCATTTGGCTGGAGAAACCTTTTTGTATAGTTTCATTGGTCAAAATCAAAATATATTTATTTGGAAACAAGGCAAAAGGTTATACAAAAACAAGTGTAAACGATACTGACTGAAGTATTATATTATGTTGCATAAGGTACCTTACCTACTCGTAGCTTTGTTATTCGTTATTCATTCAGCTAGGTGGCAAAATGAATCAAATGTTAATAGTGTTTATTTAAGATATTTTACCCGAAAACAGACAAAAAAAAGCAAATTGATTTAGGCCGACCGCCGTGAAATTAGTGAACACTCCATTAGTCGCATCTCGAAATAGCGGAAAAATCATCTGAAAAATCCCACGGTTCATTTGTCAAAGCACCGAGGATGCTGGAGTAGAGTATAATGTCTGGGATAGTGCAGGAACAATGGATGGCGCGCTTCATTAAGATTCCAAGTTCTGTGAGCCGTTGGCGTTGTGCTTTTGATTAAGCATCCCCACTGGGTGAAGCCAGTGGGGTTTTTAATACGATAGATATTGGAGACGCCAACGTAGTGATTCAAGTTTAGTTCTTTAGCACAAGCAGTTAGAAGTATGTATTTTACTTGCTCCGAGGTTCTATAAAACTTATTAGAAGAATGAATACCCGCACAAAATGATAATGTTAGAAAACTCGTAGAGACAATAAGATTGAACGCCGAGTCACTAGTTCTACCAACATTCCAAAACCTATAGACAGTTGCTATCCTATCCGCTAGCTTCAACAAAGTTGTTTTATCTGTCCTCAGATCACAATGAACGGTCTGAACGGTCACGCCAACGGCGAGGTGAACGGCGCCGGAGACATCATCACACAGAACCAGCAGCGCGGCTGGTGGACCATCGGGCTGATCAACTCGCGGTACCGCTACCTCACCGCGGAGACCTTCGGCTTCAAGATCAACGCCAATGGAGCCAGCTTGAAGAAGAAGCAGATATGGACCCTCGAGCCAGCATCGGGACAGGCTAATGAGAGTACGTATATTTCTTCCTACTAGAACTTCGTCTTCAAGTTTTTAGGTCAGTCCAATAGCGCGAGCTTGAACCAGATGCACAGTCCCCTAAAATGTTACATAAACGTACACAATACATATATTTGCAGGACTTCATGTGAATTTTTGTGATAATTATTTAACTGTTGAAGGTTTTAAATACTTTTGCTCCATCATCATCATTATCAGCTCCGAAAAAGTCCACTGCTGGACATAGGCCTCCCCTACACATTTCCAGGAAGAACGATTCTGAGCCCTTTCCATCCATTGATTTCCCGCGATCTTAACAATGTCGTCGGTTCATCTGGTGGTTGGGCGCCCTACGGTTTTTTATTTTGCTTTTCCTCCACATTCAAAGATAAAATCAAAATTACCCCGTTATATGAATATTCAAATAATGAAATTGCTTTGGCGCACGGCTAAAACGACCCTCTGATAAACGTGCACCCATCTTCACTAATTGAAGCAAAAACCTTCCCCACCCAATCTACACTCGAGGCCCGATCGAACCCCTCAATTACAAACGTACGCCAAAATGCCAGAATGTAAAAAAGCAATAGTTTATTGATGTTGCGAACATTCATAAAGGAACCCTTAAAAACCTTAAGGTATGTTGGTTTGTCTACAGTGCATGAGATTTCAGTCGTAAACTTTCTATTAGTTTCATACACGCCCTACTCGTAGAAACCATAAATGGTAACCGATAAGCGATAACATTCACGCCACCACGCTTGAATCTGACAGCTGACAGTAACAGTGGTCGGTGTCGTGACTGGACTTCCTTTTCAAAGCGTTATCTCCCAAACGCTGTCTGTTTGTCTACTCTAGTGCCGCCGCTTTCATTGGTGTAGCTTCACTAACTTCCCTCGCCATCATTCTATTTATTTGTTTCTATAGATCTTGTTTAGGGAATTCGGAATGGAACAGTGGCCGATGCCAAAACTAGAGAAGACTATCGCGAAAACACCCTAATCTTAGTCCTGCCCTGACAACTCAAACACTTGCTAGTGTTTTCTCGTTATCAGAAACGAAGAAAAAAACCAATTGTGAAAACCGGCCGGCTTGTACTACCTCTAAATAGGCACCTACCGGTGTCTGTGATAACTATATCAGTATTCTGTGTCGGAGGGTGGTCCCCCAAGGTCCAACAGCTGACGATAAATCGATAGTTGGCACAGGTGCTTTTGTGAGGGGATTGTCAAGTATTTTAAGTCTACCCTTGTATGTTCTGAAACCTTGTGTAAATGTTTGATTTTCCCTGTCCTGAGAGGTGTGTAAGACAATTTGATAAAGAGACAAGATGACGTGGATTCGATTCCCGGGGTTTGGAATTGTGTATAGTTCGTGGATTATCCCGGTTCTAAAGCTCATATTCCTGGATAAATATCAAGTAAAAAAAAAAGTTTCTATCCTTTACAGTTTTAGTTACGAAGCATCGAAATTTTCTTGAGGTTCAGGTTCAGGCAGATACAGGCTTGAAAACTGTTCCTGAATGCGTTGGGGTACTGGAAAATGAGACGATCTGGTAATTTAAGAGAGTATTTATTAATTAGGTAGGCATTGTTCCTGATACCAGTATACTGAGCATCATAATATTAATCCGTGAGAAACCACGTGGTCAAAATATATGACTAGATTTCTAGTCTTGTCACTAGTTCAATTGAACCATTGCGCTTTAGAGGCTCTCTTCATGCCTTGCTTGCCACTTTTTTCGATGATGAGACTGATTAACAGGTATACCTTTGTTCCAGGCATGATCTACCTCCGCTCGCACCTTGACAAATACCTCGCTGTCGACTCGTTTGGCAACGTCACCTGCGAGTCTGAGGAGAAGGAGCCCGGCAGCAAGTTCCAAATCAGGTGCGTACCCATTCAACCGATGTGTATTACTAATGTCCTTCGCGCTTTGAACTCTTTAGCGAAACATTTGCATTTGAAATAGATTTTCAATATTTGGTCAAAGACCCTGCGTATGCGAGCGAGTCAAAGTTCCTATAAACTCTTTTTTTGTGAAGTCATACTTTATGTCTGGACTTTTCTTAAAAAAATCTTTCTAGGAAATCATTGTTGGTTGCTTCCACGTGATAGGGGTTAGTGACATACGAAATGTGCATGCAATACTTAACGTGTCTTGTTTGTTTGATTGCCTCCCAAACGAAATTCTATGTTATCGGCGATATGTACCGCTTGCTCTGTTCTCTTTAGTTTATGTACTTTCTGTGTAAGACTTTACAAGTTTACTATCACAGCCATATCGTCCAAAGATAACGTATCCGATACTTACCATTCCCACGGCACTCCGGATACTTTTATTCCAAGGGTTCCGTCTCCGTCGCATACTAATCTCACTGTCGAGTGTGTCGGGTGACTCACCGGAACTCATCCTTATTTTGTGCAGATTCGAGACATGTTTATTGCATTTTTGATTTATTTGACGGGCTTGTTTTGTTTATAAATTATATCCGAGAAATTGATCCGTTATATTAATGCAATTGGGATACTTACCAATATCGTTATCAGTTTATACAAGTTAATTTTAAATTTACAAGTTAACAACAAGTTAATTTTTTACAAGTAAATTTTTGGGCGGCCCATGGGCCGCCCAAAAAATGACTTGAGATAGTTTTTCTAGGCTAGATAGATCGCCCTCGAGGAACAGGTTAAATTCACATAGAGTTTTCAAAGTTATATTTTATTCCGTGGCCATAACAATGCCTCGAACGGTGTAAATAATGTCTGATATCAAAACAGCACTGCATTGTCTCAGCAGCCCGTAAATCGAACAAACGTTTGAGACTGCTGAAAGCATCCGCGATCGATAAGTCTCGTGACTCAACGCTGGGGATGAACTGACTCACTCTGACTCACATTTATCGCAAATAACTTGAACTGAACGAACTTTTACTGATGTACTCACTGATTAGAACACTGGTGGTCTAACGGTAGCGAGACAAGGCCTTTCTATTCTGAGGTAGCAGGATCGTATCAGGTCGTGTGGCCTGCTATTTCGGCTTTGATTGAATTTTACAGCTGTTTTAAGCAATAATAATATTATGAAAAACAATGCCATTACGCCTCGTTAACCTCTCCATCTAAACATTCCGACCCTAAAAATATTGATCCAACCTGAGAGAGGGTTACTAAAGTACCACTCAAAACAGCTGTAATTGCGGAAAACCAGACCCAATGCAAAGATACTAGAGGTGGTTTTAGCTTGTCGTTAAATGTGGTAGGACATTTGAATGAGCTCGTGCTACTGGATGAATAGTTTTGAGAGTAATCTTGCTTCGTTAGGAGCATTATTGTTTCAGTAATGCCGTCGGGTTGTCACCATAAGGGAACCTCTCAGAGGCATTTTACAAGAGGCCAAGGCGGCGCAAAAACCCCATTATATGATGGCAAAATGTCGCATTCAATTTTATGTATTGCACCAAACAACCCCTGTTAGCAATTCCTGAGTTTAATGGCACCTACTATGAAAATATCACCTTAGTGCTACGTTTACACTGGAACAGTTACTTACTTGCCCAAGTAACTTTTACAGTGTATGTGGAAGACTGCTAAACTAGCAAAAAACGCTGTTCTGTCATAATTTACAATGAACATACTCTTGTTCTTTGGCAAAGCTGATAGAGCTGTCATAATGAAGAAGCCACATAAGAAAGGAGCTTTTAGTTTTGAAGCTTATAGTTTTTAGTAGTAGAGTCCGCTCTCGATTAGCTAAAGTGGTAAGTAACTCGTCTGTCGTCAACTGGCTTATGGCATGCTGTCGTACCGTCTCGTGAGTGAGGCATCGTCAGCTTTTATAACGAGTTTATCGCAGTGACATTCAAATTGAATCCCATAAGGGTGCTTGCTACTTCACGAGGAAATGGCGAAATTGGCAATTATCGTGAAAGGCTACCCACTAGGCTAAGATAGAACGTTGGTTCCTTTTCTAGTTCATAGAGCATTTAAGAAATAGCAAATCACATTCATCATCATTTTGTGTTAAAGCATAAATCAAAAACTTTATCAAGATGTTTAGCAACACAAATCTCTCTCTCTCTCTCATCCACACTCACACACACCCACACACACACCCCTGGGAGTTCTCCTGTGAAACCCTGACTCTTAAGAGACTTGTGTAATCAGGAGAACTCCCAAAAACATAAGTAGGTACACATAACACTTGCACAGCACCAATACAAATTACATTATAAAATACAAAAACACAAATCAATTATTAATGCAACAGATATACCCAATTATTATTATCATAATTTTTCCTTTTTTATGTTTTGCTATTATTTAAAAGAAATTTGTTATTTCTATCATAGTAATTCTTTTGCTATTTTTTTTTACTTTTTCACCTATGTACATACGAGTAACACACAACTTCATTAACTTTTATGCTCACCCAAAGAAGGGGACTAGACCTCACGACACAGGGAATCCTAGTGTGAGGCCTAGGGCTCATATTATATGATAGTCAATTAATTACAGTAGCCTATTGTTCTTGTATGCGTTAACTCATTTTTAGTTCAAATGTATTTAGGCTTAACCTACCTGCTTGGGTAGGTACCTCATGTGAGGACCTACTATAATATTATAACAACTATTGTAATCCATTAGAATAGTGGGCTTACTGAATAAATAAATTTCATTTCATTTCATTTCATGTTTTGGGCTGTGGCCAGATTTAAACAAACGACTTCTGAAAAAAGTTCAGGTTTGACCTATCATCGATGTTGCGAAAAACAAAGACTTACTACCCTTCATAATAAAAGCGTTGCTTGAAGTTCTGGTTGGTATATTTCAGTTCAGTTCAGTTCATTTATTTACCACATTATGACAATTGACTGTAATACTAGGCATGTCAGTTTTATACAATATTATTAGTTACTAAAATCGATGTCTTAAAATATAAATTGTTAAAATAAATAAGAAACAAAAAATTACAAAATTAAAATAATTATTCTAGGAGAAATAGCGTCAAATTGTATATAATATTATATATTTTGAAAAGGTCGTATTATCGCGATGGCTTGAACAGTTTCAACGTAGCACAACATCATAGTTGAATAGGTACGTTAAAAACAGCAGTCTAGTAAGTTCCCATTCAAGGCGGAGGGGAGGAAATCTTACAAACCCTCGCTCGCCCTCGCCTCGGGGCGCAGTGCATTTTAATTAACCACTATGAGGGAGCCTTGTTGTCTTTGCAATTTGCATAAATACGACTCATACTGGGGGTCTACTCTTACGGTAAACAAAGTTTGATATCTACATAATTTTAAGTTAGGCTACGCGATGTCCACTTCTCGTTAATGCGCATTTTATTCAATATTCAAAATAACAATACGAATCTTCTTTTATTGCTTACAGAGTAGGCCCCTGAACCGAGAAGTACCCATTATGATACAATTTAACATTTACAAATCGAACGGTTTACGGTAGCAATCGAAACCGTTCGAAAATAGCGCGATTGTTGGGGCCCAGTAAATACCGTAAAGTGCTCTGGATTCTCGAATAAATATTTGTGTATTCTTATTTAGTTTTTTGATAAAAGTTACAAGCTCAGTCAAGCAAATTGGACAGTTATGTTGTGATTAAGTTGCGTTTTTTCAACGAGCCAGTGTCCCTGTGTGGTTAATGAAATGATTGCATTTCATCGTAATTGGCCGGCGCGAGTTTTTGCGTCGTTCCTGGTATAAGCATTCCGCATTGATACACCAAGATTGCTTGTTGATTTGATACTGTTGTGAGTTTACAAAAGCGGTTTTTGCAATTTTCAATGGAATTTTAATTGGTTGATTGAGCTTTCGATACCTGTGGTCGTATAGCAAGATGAATAAGCAGCTTTCGATAAGGGTATTTGTGTGTCGTAATAAGACCTCTTTAAAAACTTTTGAGACGTTCTGTGCGGTCACCATTTGGATGTGTGACCGCTAGCTTCATTAATCTGAGCGTTTTCGTGCTTTGCAGGGAGCTTAAAGCTGTGGATCGCGGCGGGCCTAGTAGGATGGCTTAAAAACAAAATTGGAATAGCTCATAGAAACATAGTTTTGTTTTTGTGTGCAGTGTATCGGAAGACAACAGCGGTCGCTGGGCGCTGAAGAATGTGGAGCGCGGATACTTCCTGGGCTCCAGCCAGGACAAGCTGACCTGCACCGCCAAGGCACCTGGTGACGCGGAGCTGTGGCACGTCCACCTCGCGGCGCGGCCGCAGGTAAACTGAAATAATTATTACTATTCGATAAAAAAAAAAAAGTTCCTGGGGATGTGTGGGGATGAAATTATGAACGCACCGAGGGATTGGCAGCAGCATTTATAGAGTTCTTCACACAAATCCTTACAAAGCGTGGTGACCATGGCAAACCCCCTACTTATTCCTGTTCCTCTAGGTTAGATACACCTATCTTTACGGTGATTCAAAGATCCTTGTGATTTAATTATTTATGTATAATATTATGTCTTTTGACTTCTGGAAATATTAGAGCTATTTCCAGCAGAGACTGTTGACGATGAACAGAAAACTACATGCAAAGAAAAGAACAGAGTTAGTCGTTTTACTGTCTATTATTTATTGTGTCTAGGTCTATTGGTAAAGGTGGATGTACTGAACAGTCATCATTCATGAGAGATGTATACGGTGACAGAGGACTTGATAAAGCTTGTTACGGCTCGTCATAACATACTTCGGACCAGATAAGGAATAGTATTGACACGATGGAATTATCAGTAATGAATTACATCGTGTTTGTGGTCATACTGGTTTTCTGGCTCTTGATCGGCCTAAGATTAGAGGCTGGTTGTGTTTACACTTGATGTATTATTTATAATAGGTTAAATAATGAGCTAGTTAGTATTTTCGGGCACCACAATGGAGCCCGGAGCTAAATTATTATTTCATTTTGTAAAAGATAGAAAATACTTGATTGCTCACAAAAACTTATAAATAGACAATGATACATAAAGAAACTTGAAAACTATTTGTATGAACAATAGGCGGTCTTATCGCTAAGCAACGAACTCTACCAGACAACAAAACCTAAAAAGGACCACGCAAAAGAACAGTAGGAACTAAAACGTTTGTTTAATTCTTATCTAGTCTGCAGGATTTTAAATACTAAGGAGTATCTTTATCGTGGTAACCAACAAAATATCATAAAACCACTTATTAGTGACAGTTCATTGATTAGGCTATTGTTATCTGTATCCATTGAATAATTCTAAGAGCCCACGCACACTACAATTTACGCGCATTCAACGCAAGAACGTTCAGCAAACGCTATGTAGGTACAGGTACCTACTCCTAACCTGTGCGTCGATTCCGGCAACATGGCTCGATTGAGTGATCGTTGAATCCGCGTACCATTTTCAAATTTTTCAAACAAAAATTGACAACTCACATCTATTTATAACACACTAGCTGTGCCCGCGACTTCGTTCGCGTGGAATAGTGTCTATGGGTAGCATTTTAAATATGCAGCGAAAAAAAAACAGTAGATACTTATTCGCTGTCACAGTTATCTGCCCTCTTACTAACACTTGGGCATATTTCCCCACCTACACCACTCCCCCCTCCTCTCCCTCTGTTAATGTACATTTTTCCATACAAACTTTCATTCCCTATTGTTATTTTATACCCATGGTAATAGAATAATTAAGTGGGGGGCGGGAAGGTTGAGGAGAAAAATAGAAACAAAATTGTTTTCCAAAGTAACAATAATGTCTATTTAATAATTTTGGGATGTCGGCCAAGATTGATTTACTAATAAGGAGTCCGGTGGCTGTGTTTGACTGGTTTTTATTCTAGTTGTCTCAGTTGGCGTAGTTGGTCTGACTCAGTCTTACACAGACTCGGTATTACAGTTTATTTAAAACAAACTTAAATGTTGGTCTCACTAAGTTTTACAACACGCTTGATCTACCAAAATTTACAGCTGTTGCTTCTAGGAACTCCAGAATCAATAATAGGTATTATGTACTTTCTCTTCAGTATGCCTTTCTCTTCAGTTTGTAATGATTTGTTGTGACGTCTACCACATTTAGTTGTCTATCACCAAGCCTGAGATCTTCAATTTCAATTTCTGCTATGTTGTAATCATCAGGTTTTGTTTGTGAATCTTCTGATGATGATGGTTGTTCCTGATATGCTTGGTTCCATGGGAACACGGACGGGATAGCACTCTTCTTTAATATTTTTGTAGTAAGATCTATAACTAAAATGAGTACCTACATTAGGATTTCAAAGTATGTAACAAAATACATGGTATTGTAGATAAATAAGTAAGGACTTACCCAATTTTGTCTAGCACAATGGTGTTATAGCAAAATCAGAAATGAGCTGAGCAAATCAGAGAATTGTTTCGTACGGTTAATCCAGGCTTGATATTATGTTATAATGCTTGTATCATTGTTGTCTTGCTTCATTTTTGGGTAAACGGAACGGTGTTTGGCATTCTATCTATCTATCGTCATGCGTATAATTTGTCTACACAATACTCAACTACTCACGGGGTATTTAACAATGAGTATAAAACGCTACGCTAATAGCATCTAACACATAATATTTGTAAACAGAAAATTGTTTATTTTCATGTCACTTGACCATAGAATTTTTTCTTTTTTTTCTTTTCGCTCCTTTCGAAGCAGGCTATAGTACCAAGACTATACCGCCTAGTCTTACGTTTTGGTGACCATAGAATAATGCACTACCACTTCTTTTCTCTTCTTCTTCCTAATGAATGGCATCTGTACTTTTCTGATCAATTTTGCCAGTGTCGAGTAGTAGGTATAGTGAGTTTAATGATGTTAAATTACATTCTTCAACTCCGCTCACCAGCATCTCGACTGTTGACTGTTGTGTGTAAGTAACAGTTGACACATGTTGACACGTGACAGTGACAATTCAGGTGTAGGCTCGGTGGTAGTGGTGTCCACTTTAAAAAGAATCGATATATTTCCTATTCGATAAATCAGAGCTGTACATCTATGCCTTTCGATTTATCGGATGAAAACATTGATATTTTGTACGTATCGAGTACTTTTTAAGGTTCCGTATCCAAAGGGTAAAAACAGAACCCTATTGCTAAGATTTTGCTGTCCGTCTGTCACAACAGGCTGTATTTCATGAACCGTGATATTTATACATTATGACGTTTTCACAGATTATGTTGCCGCTATAAAAACAAACACCAACAAATAAAATTTACAGGTTCAACTCATTCCAACATTGTTTTATTAAAAAAAGTAAGAGAAAAATCTTTAACGTAAGAACTAAAAAAAAACATCCGCATTTACTTAATCTTGAGATCAATAAAAAAATATATAGGGCTCTCATTTAGTCTGCCTTCGTAAGTAAATAAATAGTTTATCTGAAATATAATGGTCAGATTTCACCGTTTTCCAACTCATGTGGTTTATTTAGTTACGATCTTCTAACAGATTAAAATAATTAAACTGGTCAAAGTTGAGTTCTTATGAAATTGCCGGCTCGATTTCGATGTTTTTCTATTAAAAACCGAAAAAGCATCGATAAATCGAGTATATCAAAAGCATTTCAAAACATCGGGTCGGTTCGATGTATCCCATCCCTAAGCGGCGGTCGGCTGTCAGTCAGTCACTGTGATACGTAAACAAACAAAAAATTCTAGAATCGAAGGTCGTCGAATTTCTCCAAAAAAAGCGCAATTCTCATGAAAAATGGTGTTTACAAAAAGTGTTTTGCATTGATAAGTTGCATAAATGACCTTTCTAATGCCTTTGCCTATCTGTGTACCAAATTTCGGTGATCGGCATGTAATCGGCGAAGTGGTTTAGTGTAAGAGCGAGACAGAAAGTGAGACAGAAACATCAAAGAATTGCTCTTTAGAACGTGTTTTATAAGGTTTGTAAAACCTTTTTCACAATAAAAAGTAGCCTATGTCCTTCCTCAGGCCCTGAACTATCTGTGTACCAAATTTCATTTCAATAGGTTTAGTAGTTTTGGCGTGAAAGCCAGACAGGACGACAGACAGACAGACAGACAGACAGAGTTACAAACGCATTTATAATATTAGTATGGATTTGCTCATAAAGGGTCTCCTACTTCACCGATTTCAATATCGTTATGTATGTTTTTACGTACTTGTGCGTTATCGTAATGTAAAACGCACGGTAATCAATCCACGAACGGTACCTTTTTAAATCTTAGCAAAGAGTTTTTATGTCAGAAAACTGACATAAAAACTCTTTGCTAAGATTTTTTTGTGGTAAACATTTTATGAATAAAATTAACTCTGGGAGATAAAATATAGAAAATACACATTTATTCTTTAATTTAATTAATTTTAACAATAAATTAATACCATTTATTTGTAACAAAAACAAAAAAATATTATTTACTCTATTAGTAATACTGGCTGTTTTTGTGCCTTTGCCTTAAAAAAAAAAAATAGCTAATTTGTGAAAAAGTAAAAAGTTATTCCGCGCGCTTTTTCTTTTCGCTGTATTATTTTTGTTTGAAAATGTTGTCAAGTAATGATGAATTTATTAATTCGAACCGCCAAAATTCTCAATTGAGAGGCAGTGAAAAAGGCTACTTTAAGCCTCTTGCCTGAAAAATCGAACGATAGATACTTACAAGCGTATCAAAACTTCATCTTATGGAAAACAAGCAAAGATGCCAATTCATTTTCACAGAAAGTGTGTTTTTAGCCTATTTCATGGAACTTTCTTAAAAATATAAGTCAAGCTCATTGTGGTGGCAACGTAAATCAACTTTACAAATTGTTCAAATTTTTCCAACTGTTTTAACAAGTAAGTAATTACTACAAGTAAGTAAGTTCGTCCGAAAGTCCGAGTATTATTTGTTTCCTCGCAAATGTGTTATAAAACGTCGTATGACATACGTGCGCTTTGATAATTACAGCCTCTGCTTTCTTGTAGCCCTCGCCTACGGCTCGGGCTTGCAATAACGCCTCGGCTGTAATTTTCAACTTACCGCACTTATATCATAATGTACTATTACGCGATTGCTTGAGTGATCTGTGTTGCTGGAATCGACGCCCCTGTAGGTCCACTCAATATAATGATGCAGGAGAGGAAAGATTGTTTGATATTTAGAGTTGCACAACGACTACGCGGCGACATGTTGCAAGTTGAGTTGTCGTTCCCGTGCAAACATTGCTGCGTCGTTTTTCGTGGAAAACGCGCGTTAACCCTTTGTTTGGCGATGCAACTATTTTACAACAATTACTTTGTAAAAATATACAGCCTAAGGGTTTTTTTATTTTTTTTATTTATCGATTTAGTCATTAGGTATCGTTCAGGTACAACACTAAAAAAATATTTGACTCTATTATTTTGTGGTTTTACATCACTATTTACGTCAGTCAGCTGAGATGTCGCGCGCAACCTAAGCAACCGAGCCGTAAGTTTTTTGAATTTATTGATTTTTTCTAGTCATGGTCCTGGTTTTTTGCTTGAATACTACTAACATTGAAACAAACTAACGATATTTACCATAATCCTACTGATAGATACGTTTTTTAGGTTATAACAAGCTTTCTAACCTAGTTGTTGTATAAAAGCAATTTTGCCAAAGGCCCGTCATTTTAGTACATTCTGTATTTGTTGTAAAAAAGTAACGTTGCCAATTGCCTAGGGTTTATGTAAATTGTTTTTATGCAATAGATTTGCGCAATTTCGTATGTTTTTTTGCTGGGTTTTGTTTTTGGTTGCATGCGGTGCTTATCATCAGATTGGATGAACCTGCTGGATGATAGTCACCTGCCCAGCAGTGAAGAAAGAGGCCGTTGCCGTTTGTGTCAGACAGGATATTCACTTATGGTATGCACAAAGTGCAACGTGTGGCTGTGTATTACCAAAAACTGAAACTGTTTTTATGATTTTCATGTAAAAAAATAAATATTAAATAAACTTTTTTATAATAAATAAACTTTTTATTTTTTTACCCTTATTTGGCAATGTTGTAAAAAAGTCTCATAGGTTTTTCGCAAAAGGACTAAACCTAGATTTTTTTTTTAGTTTTTGTAGCTTACCTAGGGCCCTATATGAAAGGTTTATAAAGTATTTTCCAAAAAAACACAGAGTTGATGTCTTGCCAAACAAAGGGTTAAAAATCATCACGTGTGCAAAGGCTCTTCAAACAATAAACGAGCAATGATCTATCTAAATCAAAGGAACATATCAATTATCGGAACAATGGCCCGTTGTTAGTTATTGTTCCGAGGTTTACTCTGTCATCATTAGACGAACCTCGAAACAAACCGGTTGACAACACAAGCGTACCTTCTACAATGCCTTCAACCTATCTGTGTGTGTATTCGGAGTTCCGCTCACTGTTCGTTAGGCTTTTTCCGAGTTTTACTGCGTGGGCCATGGAGAATGCCTGAGTATATCTATTTAGTGAGGTCTATGCCCATGCTTAGGGAGGTTTGCCGTAGTCGCTACGATTAGCAGGCGGATTGGTGTCTCAGGAGATGCTGCTGTCGCCATCCATCGAAGGTGATAGAGAGGTATTCTATGCCGTAATAACTCGGCCTTTAGAATACCCCTTTAGTAAGCGGCGTTTTTATCTGACTGGTAAGAACAGAATGATAGTATTTTAGAATTAGGATTTCTTCTTCAATATCATCCACAGCCCGAATTCACCCACTGCTGGCTATAGGCCTCCCTCAATTTGTGCCATTTACCTCGATCCTGTGCCAGTTCAACTCATTGCCGCCCCGCGACCCTGACTATGTCGTCCATCCATTTTGCTGCAGGGCGCCCTACGCATCTGTAGCCGGTTCTTGGCCACCATTCGGTTCATTTTCTACTCCACGTCTCCACCTATCAACAGCACGCCTAACAATGTGTCCTGCCCAACTCCATTTGAGCTCCGTAATCCGATCTCCGACGTCTTGAACCTTTGTTCGTCTTCGGATTTCGGAGTTCGGAACTCGACCTATAAGTTTGTTGATTGTCGAAGGATTTACTAAACCGTATTGAATGTCCAGGTGAACCTCCGCTCGATCGGTCGCAAGCGGTTCGCGCACCTCTCGGAGTCGTTGGACGAGATCCACGTGGACGCCAACGTGCCCTGGGGCGAGGATACCCTCTTCACGCTGGAGTTCCGCGCTGACGAGGGCGGCAAGTACGCGCTGCATACATGCAACAACAAGTACTTGAGCGCTTGTGGGAAGGTCAGTGTCATCTCTAACTTGTACAAGCCGTAGTTTGTTGCCTGTTATTCTAGGCTTGGTCGCGTGGAACTGGCACCTAGACTCACCTAGCTTTAAGACCTTTCAAAGTGATCCTTGTGTTACTTCTGAATAAAGACATCTTTGACTTTGAAGTAGATATACCTGCTATGCACGAAAGAAGGCTTTTTGTTCACCACTAAAACATTCACACAAAAATAAGTAGGTAGTCTCCATAATATGACTTGCATAAAATTAGTTACCGTGTGTCATTAGGTACAGAGTTACGGACAGAAATGGCTATTATTTTATCTTTTGAATTTTTATTTTAAGTAATCATCATCATCATTAACCTAAAGCAGTCTACTGGCCGGACAAACCCCCCTTCATTTTCCGGAAGAACGATTTCGAACCTCCATCCATTGACTTTACAATGTCATTGGGTAGGTTTGTTTTTACTGCCATCTTGAACGCAGTAGGTATGTACAATGTCTATGAGAACTGCAATCACAATGCTGTGTCGATTCCCCACATAATGCCAACTCTCCAATTTGTCAGCAATAACACAAACAAGTGTGCTAAGTGTTTGTTCGAGCAGACAATACGTTTTGTTATTGAAAGTAACGCACGGTTGCAAACAATGGCGTGATGTGGCGGCGAAGACGGAGTGCACATCTGTTTATAACGACTTTTCTGATGCAAACGAGGCTAGAGCGCAGGTGCTTTTAAAGAAGTAGATAAACATTTTTCTGGTTTGTGAAAGTCACTATAGAGCATACCTTTTATAAATTCGAAGAGGTCCTTTTATAGGCAAGCTGAGGGTTACTAATTCTCTGATGAATATTGAGTTACTGAATCTTCTTTTGCCGCTACATATGCACAGATATGTAGGCCTACAACAAGCTCTGTCTGGGTCTGTCTCTGTTTTTGAGTCTGCGTGAGTGCTGTCAAAATAAATCTTACGTCGAAACGTCACACAAGTGGTGAGCACACAGGCTCAAAACCAGAGCCAGACAGAGCTTGTTGTAGGCTTAATGATTTAAAATTATGTGCTACGTAAAAATAAGTTCCCAAAGATTTCACAATGTCACAAAACCAAGTCCAACATTTCCGACTTCAGAATAATAACTAAAAGCAATTTCCGACGGAGTCCAAACCGTGACAAAAGGCTCACAATTTCCGTTCAGAACTGAAGGCTATTGTGATAGTGGCTGATGTTACGAGATGCCGCCCGTAGCCGTAGCCGTGTCCGCGCATACATTCGCATCGATTCGTACTTGTGGTCGTGGGAAGAGACGGTTGGCGTACGCTAAACAAATAGGACTCGCGTGAGATACATTAACGGGCTGTTGTGACTTGTGGTCTTTAGGCTGGGATGTTTGTTTTGTAGAGATATTTTGTTCGCAATGTTGCAAGTTGCTGTAAGTAATTGTCATATTAAGATTAGGGTGGCTCTTTCGACTCTTTTAGCAGGGCTGGCATAGGTATATCTCAAATCATAATTAATTGTGTAAACGGTATACACCTCGATATCTCTGTCCAGAGTGTCCGGTACATCTGAATTATGAGTTGAGCTAAAAAATGGCAACTTCTGTTTGCAAAAATGGCTCAAAAGTAAGCTTGGTAAAAGCTTGAAGATTTTTCAAAGTCCTTTACAAACCAGAAATTGTTGTGTACGGTAAAGATTGTCTGTGGTCAAGGGTACGTCTTGAGTGTAATGCTGTAGAATTACCGGCCACTTTATACGAGACCTAGCTGCAGGCATCGAGTGCAGTTACAAATACCATGCAGCCGCAACGTCATTAGATGCTGTTAGCTACCTTTTAATGTAGGTAACTGCTAGGCAATGCTTTTCTGATAAAACACATCATCATCATAATCATCAGCCTAAATGACTCAACTACCACAAAAATCTACCCCACTTATAAAAAGAACGGTAGGAACCAAGCCGTAAGTGACTTCTCTCATCGAGGCTTGGCTACGTGGCTTTGACTTACCTAACTTTAAGATATCTCAAACGGATCCTTCTTAAAATAATACAGCTTCGTCTTCTTTTTGTCGTATCTCTAGTACATTAGAACCATGGTGACAGAATTTTCCTTGTCTTGATTTCGTACACATCGTATCGGAACTGGAAATTTTATGTATACCAATTTGCAGAACAGCATTCTAAAATGGTGGTTTGTTCCCTAGCTGCAAGACACATGTACGAGTAACTGCCTCTTCAGCGCGGAGTACCACTCGGGCTCGCTGGCGCTGCGCGACGGCTCCGGGGCTTACCTGGCGCCCATCGGCTCCAAGGCAGTGCTGAAGACGCGCTCCACCGCCGTCACCAGAGACGAACTGTTCTCGCTGGAGGATAGCCTACCACAGGCCGCCTTCGTGGCTGGCCTGAATGACAAATACGTGTCCGTGAAGCAAGGTGAGTTATATCTGTAGATCTCTTCCTCTACTTCAGTTTTCTTGGGGCTCGGGCTTCGCACGAGGATGAGGATGGTATATTATAGGTGTTAGCCTTCTCTCATCATAACTTTGTCCCAAGAACTTCTTGCATGGATTAGGCAATGTTATGGTATAAGTATATGTGCAGGCCTACTCCATCTAAAATTTTGTCCCAAGAACCAGTTCTTGGACATTGAAAAGTAGCCCCTGATGCTGTATTAATCATCTGCAATAGATAAAAAAGCTTATTGACTCAGTTTGTAAGAGCTGTCTTGTAAACTCAGTTTCTTTACAAAAACAAAGAATCACGACAATCAGACAGGAAACAAGACGATTGCTTTGTAATTGAGCATCCGTATTCCTGACTGATGGTGCTATTAACTTTCACTGTCTGTCCGGGCTATTGCTGTGCTATTAGCAATTGAACTGTCATGGAGATTGGAGCTGGTGTGGGAATCTGTTCGTAATTCGCTTGTCGGCGTTACAGTGTCATGTCAGACAAACCTCTTGGCATAATCTTTCATTTACGATTGGAGTTTTTCGATTAGCCGTTAGGTTTGTTAACCTACTTTGATTGTATTGTTCTTTTCTATGAATGCTGATGTTTCCAATTTCTAATTGAAATCAGCTTAGAAATTGCAATCGGCACTTTAAAATAAAACATCTCTGTCCCACACCCATTTCGTTCCTTATTGTCATGTCAATAAAAAAACGTGGCAATAACATCCGGGAGCCAATGTATTAAGCAAATAGCCACTCCACTATAGTACCAGGCGAGTAGGAAATGCGAGGAGGTCGTGTCGTAACGGGCAATGGCCCACTCGCTAAGACCGTGCTGACCCCACGGCCACGTCACAGCTTGCAATCTCGGATCGGTACCGCTCTTGAAGCTAAGGCTGCGTCTACTCATGAGGCTAATGGGGCTATGTTAGCGTGAAACACTCGTAAAACCTGCCTCATTAGCAACGTTCAGTACCTTGCAATTACTGCCTATGCCTACCCATCTATTAAGACCGCTTACTGCTGGGCACATAGTATGTAGACGCTACATTATTACCTACTTAATCTGAATGTCATTGTTGTTACTTTAAAAGTTGTGTCTTCGATCACTAGGAGGCGAAATCGTGGAACATGAAATAATAGAACACACTAAAATAAACTTCTGATTGCTAGCCACTTTCGAAAATCTGTGAACTGAGTTCCGAACATTCGTACTTTTCAGATTCCTTTCTCAACGACAAGTCGACAGTCTGTTTTGTGTTTTCGGCTCAAAACTTTCTAAGTATCAGTGAGATGGACTGGATGAGATAGGTAGGCGGTAGGTTAGGCACTAGACTTGAGAGCTGTAAGTAAAGTATTGCTAAGTCACGCTCGGCTGTGCTCGAGGGCTCGGAAGCGGACGTTGGTAAGGGCGGGCTTATAAGCTGAGCGATTTGAAATAACAACAGCAACAATTTTAGGCTCGTTGTTTTTCTTAGCTGACGAAAAAGGCCCGGTTTCACGAATGACTAATCGACCAATCAAATATTGGAGAGTTCATCATCATCATAATTATCTCAGCCCGGTATCACTTACTGCTGGGTATAGGCCTCCTTCATTTTCTACCAGCCTTCTCTGTCCTGTGCGTCTCTTGACCAGGTGTTTCTTGCGACCTTTAAGATGTCGTCGACCCAATTTGATAGTTATTAAACTCAAATTTTGGCTTGCTAAAAAGTAAGTTCTAAAAACAAAATGGCCTGGAGGCAATAATTTTCAGTTCGATTAGATCGATGTCAAGCACGGTAAAGATTTGCTCTTCAATACCACAGACAGAGATTTTTGGAAAGAGAGTCTTCTCTAGTCGGTTGTAGAAGTACCTAACTAACTAATTAACCCGATACTATATTATATCCAAACCGTAACATTCAGTATAAATACCCCGTAGCAATTTAGCTTCCACAAACCACGCTCCCTTATATTTCGTAGTTCGTATTTCGCAAAACTGGCGCGTCACGGCGGGCGGGAAGGTTCCCGACATGCTGTGCTATAGTAAAGTGGCGAAGTGCTGACGCATGCTCACGACTAAACTAAGCCTTTCCACGATTATACTTCGTGCTACAACAAACTTGAGGCACAATGATGAGAGAAAGTTTATTTTCATTAGCAAAGAGATATTTACCATGATTTTTGTGTTTGTTTACCATATTTCGGTGGCAATGTCACAGTTTCATGCGCCGTGATCACGGGTGGAACAACGAGTTATCCTGAAAATTAGTAAAAGAAAAACTAAAGCTTAAAAGTTTTTGCACGTTTTGATGCATAACTAATTACTAATTTGCATTTTGGGCAGAGCGACGGACAAGTTGAATGAACTTTTCTTTTGTTCGGCTTGTGTTTTATTAACGTACCTTAAACTGAACCAAAGAAAAACTCGTTCTAACCAGATTACCTATACTAATATGCCTAGGTATAATATATACATATCTGCCTTTACAATTTTTTTTCAATGTGTCATATTTTCATCGTATGTATTGGTAGAAAGGTACAGGTATGTAACTAGATTTTTTTAGAAGGAGACCGCTATGTTTAAGTAGATTTTTGGTACCATTATACAAAACATTGGTAAAATTTAATTTAGTGATGTACCTAATGGAACTCCTTTAGGTTATAACAATCGAAACACCCTGTATAAATCCCAGTTAAAAAGTAGATTTGAATCTCTAAGCTATAATCTGGTTAATATCTTTCCGACGCGTTTAATCTAAGACTGTTTTATGGCCAGACATACGAAAGTCGCCGACTACATACAATAAATAAATTCATCAAAACCGCGAATGTCTATTCCATTTCTCGGCTTTTTCTAGCAATTAACTTTACAGGCTCCGTTTCTCTCGGGCGGTCGTTAGCCTTAATTTAAAGTTTATCTACTGTGAAGATTAGCAACAATAAAGTGCACATATCATGTTAGTTGCTTCTGAAGATGGCCAATTAGCGAATGTATGTTACATTCGCTTCGAGAACGACACACATTGTATTGAAGAGGGTCGACGGATTATTCGTAAAAATAGAGTTTCACTTTCCTGAGAACTACGCTACTTTCAGTCCTCTCTATCTCTGGAGAACTTTGAACTCTGGAGAGAGGCAACAAATAGCTAGGCTAGATATTGGTCACAAAAAGATTGATTGTGAAACACGGCAGATTGAAGCAAGATGAATTATCTTTATCCACCGACTTCCTGCGCGAGGTACTGGCACCTAGACTTACCTAGCTTTAGGACGTTTCAAAGTGATCCTTGTGATACCTACTACTGAATGAATATGTAAATGTTTGACTTTGAGCTGCCGTCCTCGTACCAACTACAGAAAGCGTAAAAATAAATAAATATTGTAGACAATCCAAAACAACTCTATATATCCCCAAACTAAGCAAAGCTTGTGCTATGGGAATCAGATGGCTAACATGAACTTGTATGTGCATATTTTTTTGTAAATACATACTTAGTATATAATATAACACCCAGACAGAGAACAAATATCTGTGTTCACCACACAAACATTTGTTCTCGGTGGGGATCGAACTCACGACCTACGGCGCAGAAGGCAGAGCTACTACCAGCTGAGCTGAGAGGGCAGTCAATATATAGAACTAGAAAGGCATAAAGTATTACTTTCGATCGTAGATCAAAAGGCGAGTATTACTTTCTTCGTTATCTTATCATTCTCAAATCTGAGCGCACCTGTCAGACCTCCCGCGCGCAGAAATCCGCACAAAAACATGTGCGCGGCGTGCTTTCTACAATTTCTATCACGGATGCCTGGCTCCGCTCCGGCGCGGCGCTGGCGCTGGCGCTGGCGGTTCGTGCGCCGCCGAGTATTCGGTATTCTATCATTCATCATTAGGCTACAGTACAGTTGTTATCTTTGGCCGCTCACGTGGAGTTTATGAACATGCGATCGAGATAACACTAGATTTGAAGAGAGAGCAAAAAACGAGACCGCATAACTTCACAAGTCTTCTTCTTATCGAGTCACTGGTTCTTTCGAACCATGTGTGGTGAAACGATTTTAAGTACGCCTCAAAGAGGCTCCTTTCGTTCACTTGACAGATATTTTCGAACTTTTTGAGTTCTACGATATGCCGGTTTCCTCACGATGATTTCCTTCACCGTTTGAGAGCACTGGCATAGTGTACATAATTTGAACCAACGACCTTAGAATCGGAAGGCGGGGCCACTACCACTAGTACACCAGCGCTTTCCTTCACAAGTAAAGAAGGTTTTATAGTTTATCTGGCTTATTTGTAAGCCAGGTCTTCACACAGGATCGTTGGTAAAGCTTCTCGTAAAGCTCAATTTTCTATTTTACATGTTTGCATTTGAAAAAGCTTCTACAGAGTTTTTAAATCATTTAGACGAGATGTTAAAAACGACCTATGCGATTTAAAAGATAACGATTACTGACAATGCTGAAAAAGACGACTAAGCATGCTGATGCGCTTGCGTCAAGTACCAGGAAGGTATACGCGATAGGATAGTGTAAGCATGCCTTTATCACAACGCGTGTTGCATTTCCTCAGCGTACACATATCAGTATTAAAGATGCTATTTATTAACTAGGATAGATGTCGTGTCGTGCCTCGGCTCGGAAGCCGTCTGATGAAGTATCTGCATAATTGAACATTTCTATGCGCGCTCGTCTGTGATATATGTAGGTACTGATATTATGCTAATCTTTGGCTGGCGCTTCTTGCTATTACAATTGCGGTACCTACCTACTCAGACGATATTGAATATTTGAAAACAGCGTTACAAATTCTCAGTCTAATAAGTCTAAAAATAATTGCTGTTCAAAAGATTTGTGAAACCTATTTATTAAGTCAATAAACATTACTTAAACATTTAAAAAAATGTATAAAAGGTCGGCAACGCATCTGTGATGCCTCTGGTGTTGGAAGTAGGGTCCATAGGTTACGTTAACCGCTTTCCATCAGGTAGGCCGTATGCTTGTTTGCCTTCCACCATGTGCTCTGATGATTAATTGGACTGATTCATTAGGATGTTATGGCTGACACATTAGGTCAATAAGGACACTAATATATTTATTGGTGTCTTTAATCACATGCATCAACTCTAGAATCTGGCATTATCACTTTCATGTTTCGAAATATAATAAGGCAGATTCCGTAGAGTGATCAATATGATCAAATGATCATTGATCAGTCAACCCACTGAATGCACCGTTCCGCGTGTGACGGTATTGTTTGAAAACAATTCAAACAAATGATTGTGCACTTCTTGTACTCGTAGCCTAGAGCGCTTCACAAGAAACACTCTCATCCGCGCCGTTACTCAATATTACTGTATCGGCAGACGCATTTCTGCAGAAAGATTGCATCGCCTGGTAACGGAGTGTGCCCTAAAAGGCCGCCCCCATGGATATAATAAGCGCACGATTTGAATTCCCAATACTTGTGTCAGTCACACACATGGAACAGGCTCATGCATGATAGAAGACACCCCTCCAGATTTCAAATCAGTAGGAACAGAGCCGTAGTTTGTTGCCCGTTCTTCTAGGCTTGGTCGCGTGAAACTGGCACCTAGCTTTGAGACGTTTTAAATTTTTTATCGCTGTTCGCATTGATGGTATTGGTTCATGCTTCATGCTTTACCTACGACAACACGTGGTCTGGTTAGCCCAGTGTGAACCAGCGCGCCGGTAACCTGCTTTGTTTATAAACTCGTCGAAAACAGAGAGCAGTTTAGCTAACAGGCGTGCTATAGCGGGACTGCCGACGTGCACCGTTCGAGCTATCGAAGGGTCGACACGAGACGAAACCAACTAACAACTACAAGCCGGTTGTCATTTGTTTTGGTAAATCCAGGGAAAATGGGCTTTAAATAACTAATATACACAGATATTTGATGGTTTACAGCTTTCGGGGCAACCTTTTCACGCATTTCCCAATTTACAGAGTTCTGTTTTCCCTTCAAGAAGACTTGCCTACCATCCTCTCAGCTAAGTCAGCAGTGAAAAATCTAACTTGCCAGTGTCGGTCTCATAAGTCATAAGCCATAGGTAATAAGCATTTATTGGTAAAATTATTTACAGGTCTTGTGTCTCTTTTTTGTCTAATACGTATAGTAATACTTATAATGTTTGTTTATAGGCGTGGATGTGACGGCGAACCAGGACGAGATATCGTCGCACGAGACGTTCCAGCTGGAGTTCGACTGGGCCACCAAGCGCTGGTACATCCGCACCATGCAGGACCGCTACTGGACGCTGGAGACCGGCGGCGGCATCCAGGCTAGCGGGGACAACAAGTACGTTACTGGGAACATTACCTATATTCAGAACAAATAGGTGGAGTTCTGGTTTGAATCTATAGCTTCAGCTTTCAACCCTTCATTCTGGCAGATTGTAAGCGGGGAAACTGTTGCAGCCATTGCGGAGTGGACGACATCTGCTACGAGAGTTAGGACCGTCATGCTTCATTTCCGAATATTCCGAAATTTGTAAATCTGTAATTTACAGAAAATAATTTTTCATGGGCATGTGACGTAGACATATTATCCTCCGTTTTTTTTGTTTATCTACATTTCTGTAAAATGTACAATAATAAATATGTTTGATGTAACAGGTCATCGAACGCCCTGTTCGAGTTGGAATGGCAAGGCGACGGCGCGGTCGCGTTCCGCGCCAACAACGGCAAGTACCTGATGACGAAGCGATCCGGACATCTGTACGCCAACGCAGACGCCGTCGACGACAACTGCAAATATTACTTCTATCTTATCAATAGGTGAGGACTACCTTCTGTTGAGACGAGTTTAGACCATATAAATTGGTGACCCCGACCGGTATCTCCGTTGGGGGGCACTACCTACGTTGCATTAGCCCGAATCATTCCATGGTCTGGCAAAGGCCTCCCCCCAATCCCTCCACGATCTTGTGCCACCAGTCGCCTGTCCCGCTCAATGTAAAACTATTCTAAATTCATGTGTCTTTGTTCACACATGTGAGCAATAATATTGTTTGACTAGTCTAGGGCTTAGACTTTAGGCGATTTGAAGTGATACGGGAGATGACGCAATAAAAAAAATATGAAAGATATTAGGCCGCAACAGCTGGATCAGTTTTGATGAATCTAAGAATAGGATATTAGTTCATGATCTCGCATAGTATAGTTTATTGAAGTACTACGCTCGCTGACTAAACCGCGAGCGTTGTTATTGTGCATTGGGTTTTATTACGTATGCGTTTGTCAGGCCTATCCTGGTACTGAAGTGCGAGCAAGGCTTCGTGGGCCCCAAGGGCGTCCGGCTGGAGTGCAACAAGGCCAACTACGAGACCATCCAAGTGGTGCGCGGCCCCAAGGGAGCTGTTTATTTCAAAGGTACGCTTTCACCATTTACATCTACAAAACACTTCCCATACAATTAAATAGATATAAATCTAGGTGTCAAAACTTACAGTGTGACCTTATAATCCTTCTTACTTACGTAATCCAGCTTCTGCGTTACATAAACTATGCTGGTATTTTTTCACCAATAAAAAGCACACCAATGATATAGGTACTCATATTATTTATTGCAATTATTATGTTACATGGTGAGGTCTTAAAGCTAAAAATGGTAAATACATAATAGGCCCTAATGTTCAGGGCATAGCAATATCTGGAGTATATTATGACGGTATGCGAGGCCTACTAGTTTACTACTTTTAATATATCATCATAAGCCTTAGAAGTACGCTACTGGACATAGGCTTCTCCTATACATTAGCAGGAAGAACGATTCTGAGCACTTTCCAGCGACCGAAAACGACGTCGTCGTCGGCAATAGTCAATCAACTGTTTTAGTAAGTTAGCTCTAGTATAACTTGTGAATATTCCAGGTCAAAACGGCAAATACTGGCACGCGGACAGCGAGAGCGTGTCATGCGACGCGGACTCGCCGCAAGGGTTCCACCTGGAGCTGCGCGAGCCCACGCGGCTGGCCATCCGCACCGCCGCCAGCAAGGAGTACCTCGCCGCCGCCAAGAACGGCAACTTCCATCTCAACGGGAACGACATCGCCAAGGCCACGCATTGGGAGTACTAAACACCGCTCTCATCGACTATCAACAAACATTCAGAATCGATCCGTGACTGAGGGATGTCTTTGTGTGCTCAAAATTGATGTTTCTGTCTTGTTTTCGTATGGAAACCATGTGCGTTCTGTGTTGATTTTAAATCTTTGATCCACTCATGAATCTCTCCAGTCGAATCCTGTTCACAATACTCTTCCATTGTATCCGATATATCCAGAATGCACGTATAGGAATGCTAGATTGGCGAGGGACTTAATTTCATATCGATTGAGATGAACGCTTACGTTTGACGCCATTTTATTTTAAGCCGCCATCTTGTTGTGTGCACGAGATGGCCGCGCCGAACGACCCAATCGGAGGATTCTGAAACGAATCCGCTGTTAATGGTTATTTTAAACGATAAAACGGGAATGTCAGTCAATGCTCCTGCATTAACGCCATACATTTCAAAACAAAAAAAATGCAACGTAAAATGGGTGGAGCGTAAGCGTCGTCCAATTTTGCATTTAGTACGTTAAGGTTTATATTATCGCGCGAGGTGTAGTGCGAATGTGATCATATAAAAATATCGCTTCACTATTAATTATATTATAATCATAGATTTATTTTTACTAATTGGTGTTAAGATCTGCCGAAATATTGCTTTCAAATATTTTTGTATTGACTATCACTTGCTTGAATTATTTATTTTAGTTGTACGGTGTCGAGATCGAGACGATTTGGAATTTGATTATTTATTGGGTAATGTAGTGTCTAGTCGATGGATATGTAACCTGCCCAGCCGTGGGCGCGAGAGGCGCTCGCGTGCACACTGAACCCTACAAACTGATTCAATTCATTATTGTATCGTAATTACCTATCTTAAGTTTTAATCAGGGATTGACGCAATACTAGACGTGTGCAGAGTAGTAGCATGTGTCGCTTGTCGGCGACGCATCGCACCAAGTCTGGCTTTACTAATAAAGAACAACATAGTTAGGTTATTGTAAGGAACGTAGTGTAAGTCTCCGAATGCCGCTTCCAACAGTGTTATCGTCCATTCCATGCTTTTAGACTTACATGGGATTTCGAAACCAATTTTTTACGATTTTATAAGCGTTTTTGTATTGGTGCGTTATTGTATATAAGCGACATTACTACGTATTTGATATCTATGTACTTACACGACGTGCTGGGAGTATCCCGGTGTTGTGCGAACATCCTCCCGGGATCGAGCGCTATATTTGGAATCAATGTACTATAACGTCTGTAAACTATTTATAAATTATAATCATATTGTACTTACTTACTGATGTTTTATTTAAATAAAATCCTCGCTTATATTGAAAAACTTATATATTTTAATTAAATAGTTACATTAAATCTTTACAGTTCTCCCTAGCTAGTGACATTGGATTAGCATCGATGCATTTATTGGTCAAAAATTAATAATATATTAAAAAATAATTTATCTAGAACCTGATAAACAAATCGATAATTATTTCAACCTGCACTAAGTAAAGAAGTTAATCAAATAAGCAATCAAAAAAACTCAAATAACCTCAGTGTTGCCAGACAGAAGAAAATACCTAAATATAATCGGAACAATGTAAATATTGCTTTTGTAAAAATTCACCGCTACTCAACTTGGCGTTGGCTTGTTTTAAATGCTATTCGAAGTAACGACCTGTGGCCGCCGTCCTCTCTCTGGCAACACCGAGCTGTTTTATACTATGCCTATATAATTTAACTAAATACGAACAATAATACGTCAATAATGAGGGTAGTTACATAAAAAAATACCTACAAAATAATAAAAAATATGGAATATATAATTTGTACGCAAAATACAAAACGCCAATAAGCGTACGGATTATGTGAGGTCTGTAATTTAGGGTTTCGTAACACAAAAGTAGATACGGAACCCACCCTCTCCTAAATGCAGCTCGATTTACACTAAATTAAGCCACATTTTTAAGAAAGGTAGATTATTTAACTCCTTAACTTATGTCATAGTCACAAAATATACTTATAATTTGACGTTATACTCTGAAATAGGTAATTGTTTGTATTTCAGGGGGCTATGCTCGGTAATGTTCGACAAAATGTCAGAGATAGATGATGAAGTCATGTCATGACCGTCGAAAAGTTTCCGAGGTAGCCCCGACTCGGCATTTCAGACCAAGCTTTAGCAAACGAATGATGGCGACACAATAATACATTGTACAAAACCGTAGCTAGTTCTATTCTAAGGCACGATTGTCTCCACATCTTACATTTATCTGTAGGTATAGTACCGCCAACTTATCTGTTCGGTCGCGAGGGCGCCACTATTGAAAATTGCGAAACAAAAGATAGCAGCGGTAAAGTGAAATGAGATGTCCTCTTTGATTTACTGAACACGTAAGTTGTTGGGGCTATAATCGTGACTCGTGGACGAAATACTGGACCTGCATTATTAGGTATGTCAATGATGAAATAGCGGACATGTACGGACAAGTATGAAATTAAAGTGCCTTGAAACACTGTTCAGGAAAAGCAGAAGACACATTGGACTTTATAAGACACAGTGAACTGATCGGAACCCGAAGTCGGGGTTTTGCTACCACATTTCGTTACCAAATGTTGTTTTCGTTTCGCCTTTTTGTCACTCACGGCAAAAATACGTTACGTATTTGGAGTTGTTGTCTCATCTTTTCTCCATACAATAGACAGAGACAAATAGGCGAAACGAAAACAACATTTGGTAACGAAATGTTGTAAATGCACTGGGACTTCGGGTACGGGTCTGAAGCTAAGTCGCTTTTTACATTCTATTGAAAAACCTTCCTTCCGGAAATTACATTAATGTATAGGTATTATTGAAATGAATGTGGTCTGTCAAAACATTCCAATATAGACAGATGCTATAAAACATATCAACAGAGTAGCCAAGTCATGTCTGACCTTTTACAATCGATTATCTTGTTGAAACACTTTTTTGTACTGTCACTTAGCTTATTGGCCCTTTGAAAATCCTCCTGCAAAGGCTGGATAGACAGACCACCGTACATAAGGTACAGTAAGAAAGCTTGTTCTTCATTTTTCTGAGATTGTATGAGCGTGACGTGACACAGCAAGTAATCAATATAAAACAACACAGATATCCAGTACTATTTGAAACCCCTGAAAAAATAAAGGTGTAACTTGAAAATATACAGAAAAGGTAATTCTTCCCTTTTGAACAAGGATAATTTGAATATTATTGTAGATAAGCGCTAGTGTTTATATTATTGATATTTGTTTTGAAAATAAATCGTACGTGCTCAATAACGTACGCGTTAGGTTTCGACATAACCTTAAAATCAAAGATACAACACTCCTTATTTCATGTACGTTCAGAAAAAGGGCCTCTGTCAACTCATCTTAATTTAACTAATTGAATTATTTAATACTTGTTTCATTATTTTATTGCAATATCAATAATCAGCATCAATTTGTACAAAATTGGGTACAAAGGAATAGCATTACAAAAATACACAGCACATTTTTGAACGTACACAAAATGGCGGACTACATCACAATCACGTCACAGCGATATTCCAGTCTATTAACCGTTCATTTTACAATATATTACCATACTTATCTGCGTTATGTTTATTTAAATATCAGATTTGTTATAAACTATCTTGAACTGACTGAAGAAAAATGTTCAGTTACAAAAAAACAATACAAGTCTTCTTCTTAATTATGAAAGTGTACCAAATTACGAATGCTGTAACTGAAAACCGTGTGAAAATTGGTTTCCGCCCAAGATGTGATGTGAGAATAAACCTCTGAACGAACCTGAGGGCTCCGACCAACATTATTAATTACTATTATAGTACGTAGGTATGGAATTGATAGTCTACTAAAATAATTTCATTTACCCAGAGGCCCCATATTCTAAAACAACGCGACAGAGAGTTTTAATTTGTTTGAAGGGGGTAGTCTACCAGTAAGCGTTAAATAATGCTACACATTTCCACAGTCAATTCAATTGACACAATACACTCAGCCGTCCTAGCTACACTGTCCTATTACATTTAATTTTAATTTGTTAACCTACACCACAATTAGTTTAAAAACAGACGCGATTTACCAATGTATACAGGGTGTAAAAATACTACTCCTGAAAATATAATGACACCTTCTGACTAATACTTCTCGATCTATTTTCTAACTATCTTCTGAACCTCTATAGATTAATTTGCCTTGATATGGATGGGGCCTTTGACGAGGTATGTGGATGCCCCTTTTATTTTAACACCCTGTACACAATTTGGCTACATTAGTATGTAGTCCATTCAAGAAAAATATAAAATTTATTTGCAATTTTATTTTACATATTGGATTATAGATTGATGACCTCCTTTCCTGAAGTCGGCAAATAATAATCGATACGGTACTATCGACAAACTTTTTCTGTACAGACGTTAGTTCTTGCGTCTATAGAAATAGGGTTTATCAAACACATCATAAATAATGTTGTAAATATAAAATGCATGTAAACTGCATGAGTTTTGAGACGGTTCAAACTAAGCACACATTTGCAATGAGTCGTGGCATTATTTACACTTGCAGAGCTCTTGCGGCTTACTTCAGATCAATCGAACTGTATTTTAGCATATTTTTAGAGTTTGATTATTTCCCGAACGAAGTATTAGTCACTTTAAAAGCAATTTTTTGAAAGAAGTTATTTTAATAGCAGCAATTAATACGTTGTTTTGGGTTCTGATAGCGTTGATCTCGTCAACCTACTATTAGCTGCCATAAGCCTTTTCAGGGCTGAGCCTATTCGGTCACTGACCTAAAGTATGTCGTTGAGACGTGCATTTTTCACCACACTGGTACATTTAGATCACATTACTCTCCATTACTATCAATATTTAATTTGTCAAGCTATTTTTTGTAGAAAAACCATTGTCAAATTTCCCCAAAACGTTGCGAAAGTTATAGCTTGCACACAAAATACCGGGCGCCTTGACGTCCGGGATAAATAGTTGCAATGTATGTCAAGCGAAAACATCTGTTTGATTTATATCAGTACCATGTGTACATCTTTCCGCAGACATAACATTTTATTAACCTTTCTGTGATCTATTTGTAGATATATGTCCAAGTGTTGTATTGAAGAGTTGCGTACCGATGCGAAGGGTGTGTGTGGAGTGAAGTGCGCCGCAAGAGCGCCTCGTGTCACGTGAAGGCAGCGGTGAGTGAACCGCGCGCGGTTACACTGTCAGTGGTCAGCCTGGAATTATATAAAGTACACATTTAGTTGTATACTACTTTTAGGGGTTTGTAATTTACTATTTATTAATAGTGATTGTATAGTGGTACATATAGATTCGCGGTCAATAATAAAAATGTCAAGTCAATGCTCTTTTTTTCTGGATTGAACAAAGAGCAATGAAATTACAACTTTGCAGAAAGCTTATGGCCAGAGGAGAGTTAAAACTGAAACCTTAAAAGTAGGTACGTTTATTAGAAATATTCTACTTATATCGTTGGCTAAACGTAAAGTGTTCCGCTTGATTGTAGCGGTCTGCACAACGAATTTATTATTTAGCGACCGCCCGCGAGGTAGTTTTTTTTCCAGTCATAAAAGACATTAACTTTGACATCCAAATCGTTCCCGTGGTTAAGGCGTAATTGAGCTACAAACACTCAAACATCGAAAATTTCTCATTTATAGTATTAGTAGAATACTAGGATGTATAACCTGGTCTCTCGTCGCTAGGAGAGGAAGGGGTTGGGCGTGTGGCGCTGGTTCTGCGGCGACCAGGGGGACGCGGTGCGGGCGGCGGGCAGCGCCCACGGGTCTGACGTCACCGCACCCTGTGACGTCATGCCAGCGCCCGCCGCGCCAGGGAACGACAGGCCCATCTGCTGCTGCTTCAACTCGTTTATTGTCAGCTTCGCCTGGGGATTAAACGGCATTCGTTATTGGTACAATGAGATTATTCAAACGTTCTATATCTTCGATATAAGCCAACATAACATTATCGGCGCGTCCGTAAGCCGGGACTGATAATTTGTATCTGGTCTGTACGTTTACACTACATTATGCAAATCATCAGTTGTAAGTTTCGGACGTGATTTTGAGCAGAGTTTGAGCACTCGAACGTACGATAGAAATCTGTCTCGCTGGATGTTGTCGACGGAGGCAGCGCGTATAAATACGCACTTAGGGTGTATGTTTCTCTGATACAGCCAACTAGTATGCACACCTCAGCCGCGGCTGACGGACGCGTCTAAAATTATCTATCGTAGCTTCAGAGTCGCGTGGAACTGAGACCTAGACTCACCTAGCTTTAAGACGTTTCAAAGTGATTCTTGGAATTGAAATAAATAAAATTTTATTGAGAGTTCTGAAGTGCAAGTCACAGTTTTACTCGATCAGTTTCAACAATTCGTTTCGCCTACGTGTCTCTTTCTTTTATGTAAAACTCCGACTTCGGGTACTGATCAATGTCTACAAACATGTGTCACTTTATGCGCTAGTAGTGGCAGGAGGTAAAGGGGGTACAGGGGGTACTGACGGGTGGTGCGGGCGCGAACTGGCGCGGCGCGGGCGCGGGCGCGGGCGCGGGCGCGGGCGCGGGCTCGGCGAAGGGGTTGTGCGCGGGCGCGGGCGCGGCGGGCTGCAGCAGGCGCTCCAGGTTCACGAGCGAGGAGTTCTCCCCCAGGAACGCGGACGGAGACTTCTTTATGGCGCCCGTGCTCGCTCCCACTGGAGACACTTGAGAACCTAACACACAGAACATAATATAGAACTATTTTTATGAAGCAACGGGATATTTACCATGATTAAATTTTGGTTTTGACTTCCGATATTTCAGCACAGTTGCATGCACCATGATCACGGTTGAACTGAAGTCCTTCTTCCTGCCCTTATCCCACTGTATGTGGGGTCGGCACCACATGTCTTCTTCTTCTATTCCCCTCTGTCAGCCGTCATCTCTGCATTCACTCCTCTCTTATCCATGTCATCTTTCACACAGTTCATCCATGTCCACAAGCCGAAAAACAACATGCAACTGTGCCGAAATATCAGAAGTCAAAACTCGAAATTAAATCATGATAAATATCCCGTTGTTTCATGATAATTTCAAAAGTCATATTATAGTAATAAGTAAAAAAAAGTAAACAAGCCCTTAGCATCTATATTGTAGATTATATATATAGCATCAGAAGCAACTGGATTACACAAGCATTGCTGTAGATATCAGGCCATTAAATTATACAATTCTTTACCTATTGACATTAAAATAATAGACAGTCTACATTTATTCAAAACTAAACTAAAACAGCTTTTGTTGAAAGGGTGTTTTTATTCTACTGATGATTTTATAAATATGTAGTGACATTGCTAGTATTATTTAATTTATGTTATGACTTATATTATTTTTGCTTATTATGTACTATTTTTCAGACACAAATGTATAATTGTTAATGAAATAAATAAATGAAATGAAATGAGCCCTAATCGCGGGACGCTATAGTGCCTATTACAGTTGTAGAATAATGCACATCGGCTAATTTCGGCTACATAGGTAGTAAGTTTTCTGTAGTGGTACAGCTCCTTGTGAAGGGCTCGTCCAAGGAAGTACTGCCACCATGCCTATTTCTGCCGTGAAGCAGCATTGCTGTGCTTCGGTTTGAAGGGTGTGTGGTTACGAAATTACTGGCACGTGAGGCTGAACATCCGTATCTCAAGCTGATGGACGCAAGACAGTGCGTTCTTGACGTGCGTGACCTACGAGGCAATACTTTGTTTTAGGCGATGGTTAAAACTTAATATCAGGTGGGCTATATGCTTGTCCAATAAGCTAGGCTCTTTTCACTCACTCACTCATTCCTTTAATATTTCTAACTTTTTAGATTCTACGACATGTCGGTTTCCTTACAATGTTTTCGTTCACCGTTTGAGTAGCAAGTTACCTAGTCCCGTGAGGTCGAACGGGTCGTTGTCCGGCTCGTGGTTGTTGTTGAGCGGCCGCCGCGACAGTGCGTCGAACTGCTCCAGCTCCGACGATGATGGTGACGATAGTACTGATAGTGGGGATTTATTCTGGAATATAAAATATATCATATATTAAGAGGCTGTTGTGTTCCACTGCAGGGCAAAGGCCTCACTTCCTTCTCTCCATTCATCTCTCGTTTGGGCTACTGTTATGTTATGTTATGCGATAACAAATATAAATAAAACCGAATTGAGAACCTCCTCCTATTTATTTGAAGTCGGTTAAAAATAACAAGGTTGTGGTGTGGTGTGGGTGTCGTGTGGTGTGGTGTGGGTGCGGTGTGGGTGTGGTGTGGGTGAGGTGTGGTGTGTGTGCGGTGTGGTGTGTGTGTGGGTGCGGTGTGGGTGTGGTGTGGTGTGGTGTGTGTGTGGTGTGGGTGCGGTGTGTGTGTGGTGTGGTGTGTGTGTGGTGTGGGTGAGGTGTGGTGTGTGTGTGGTGTGGGTGCGGTGTGGGTGTGGTGTGGGTGTGGTGTGTGTGTGGTGTGGTGTGTGGTACCTGCGTGAGATGCGGCAGCGTGGGCGCCCAGGGGTCAGGCGGCGGCGGCGCGGCGTGCGGCGCCCACGGGTCGCGCGCGGGGCTGTTCACGCCGGACCACGCGTCGCCACTCGTGTCCTGCAGGACCACAACAATACACTACTTAACTACTCATTCATCTATATTGACGACAATCCCCATCCCCATTCAAACTCAAACTCAACTTTTGTTTGTAAATACATACTTAGAATACAATAAAACTAGCCTACTGTATCACCAGTATCTAACAACATAAATGCAATAAGTTATTACAATTTCAATTTAAACACAGAAAACAAACACCTGTGATCAATACACAAAACATTTGTTTTCAGTGAGGATCAAACCCACGGCCTACATCGCAAAAAACAGAGCTACTATGGACTGGCAATATGTACTTCAAAAAAATAGAAAAGTTACAACAAAAACACTAACACCCTAAAATAGCGTTTACAAGGCTTGTTTGCCTACTTTGACTTTGAAACCGGTTATCCGTATTTCCTATATTTATTTTCATCTGGTCACTAGCCAAGTATAACACAAAGTGCAAAATTATATTTTTTTTTTATAAAATCAGTACATTAAAAAAAAAATCTAGCAATAAATATCAGTAGCTCTACTACTACAACCCATCATCTCACCATCGGCATTGCGTCCGAAAATATATCGAACTCCAAATACATCGGCTAAAAATATAAATTAAAATCACAATTTAAAAATCTCTCTTCTTCAGTAAGTAGAAACATAATTGTGAAAAAGAGTCAAAGCTCGATGCAAACTACCCTCAGGAGGGCAAGTCCCAGTGCATTTACAACATTTCGTCTACCAAATGTTGTTTTCGTTTCGCCTATTTGGCACTCTCTAGTCTCTATTGTATGGAGAAAAGATAAGACATCAAAAATACGTTACGTAGAAACGAGTTTTTGTCTCATATATTTTCCATACAAAGAAGAAAGACACGTGCTCAGACGAAAACAACATTTTTGTTTACTACAACTTCGGGTACAGGACCCTGCAACTATTGCATGAAGAGCTTATATGGTTTAACATCAGGTGGGTTTTTCGTCAATTGAGTCTCCCTTACCGGTCGTTGCGGCGGCGACGGCACTCCCCAAGGGTCGACCAACGCGGCGGCTGAAGACACCCCGTTGGTAGGACTCAGGTTGACATCCAATAGGTCCAGTAGATGGGACTGCTGCGCCGGTTCAGCTCGCTTCGTCGGCGCGTCTTCCGGGTCCCTGGAGGAAGGTTACTGTGAGGAGACTTTCATCACTCTCGTTCAAAATAACATTTCATTTACTTTCTAGGTAGGCTGTATAAGAAATGACATGGCAGCCTTGTATAGATGAAGTTTTAAAGGACAACAATTTTGGAAGTGTCTCTGACTAGCTCCTCTGCGACTCACTGAAGAATCTAGAAGTCTTAGGCGAAAAAGTACAGAATGTACAGAGGCAAGACTCTTAGCTATGCTATGTAATTTATTTAGTTTTAACAACTCTACTTGTAGTTTATAACGTATCAACCTAACACAAAAGGAATCTGTTAGGATTCAATGACTTCTATAGCAGACCAAGACTGCCCTCAAACGCTTAGATGAAAATGCCATATTTTAATTCGCAACTTTTTATACCAATAAAAGGCCAGATAAAGGTAAGATTCGAACCAACTAACTGTACATTCTGTTGCTGACACTGAAGACATCCGCAAAGCCAATCACTCGGTAATTGGCTACACTCACAACTGAACGCTTCACATGCACAATTGATATCAGTGATTGGCCAATAACTGGCATTATCAAACAATTCACTGGCATTTTGATGCTCATTTTTGTCATCCTGTGACACGTTACTGGTATTGTTAGTCCATTCGATGGCATTTTTTGGACCATTTTTGACATTCTGTGACACGTTACTGGTATTGTTAGTCCATTCGATGGCATTTTGTGGACCATTTTTGACATCCTTTGACACGTTACTGGTATTGTTAGTCCATTCGATGGCATTTTGTGGACCATTTTTGACATCCTGTGACACGTTACTGGTATTGTTAGTCCATTCGATGGCATTTTGTGGATCATTTTTGACATCCCGTGACACGTTACTGGTATTGTTAGTCCATTCGATGGCATTTTGTGGACCATTTTTGACATCCTGTGACACGTTACTGGTATTGTTAGTCCATTCGATGGCATTTTGTGGACCATTTTTGACATCCTGTGACACGTTACTGGTATTGTTAGTCCATTCGATGGCATTTTGTGGACCATTTTTGACATCCTGTGAGACGTTACTGGTATTGTTAGTCCAATCGATGGCATTATGTGGACCATTTTTGAAATCTTGTGACACATTATTGGTATTGTTAGTCCATTCGATGGCATTTTGTGGATCATTTTTGGCATTTTGTTGTAAACTATAGGCATTGTAAGGCGAATTACTAGCATTTGGTTCAATATTGGCATTTTGTGATACATGCCAGACATCGTCGGAAGATCCATTGGCATTTTGTTGCTCATTTGTGGAATTATGATGTAAGTTACAAGAATTGTAAGACCATTCACTGGCATTTACTTCACTACTGGCATATTGTGGTGTAAAACTGGTGCTGTAAGGCCAATTATTGGTGCTATAAGACCATTCACAGGCATTTTGCAGCTCAATCTTGGCATTCTGTGGCCATTCACTAATATTGTTATCCCAGATACTAGTATTTTGTGAGTTAATACTGGTATTGCGTGGTGTATTACTGTCTGAGCGATGGCTTTCGCTGTATGGCCAAGTTTTGGTGTGGTTGGGATAGGTTTCTTCGGTGATCGGAGGCAATCTTTGAAACTTACAACGCAGATATTCTTGCAGTCTGGATAGGATAGGGAAAGATTAACTTGGAGGATGGATAGGAAAACCTAGTCTACTCTATGAAAGAGTGTAGTGTCACTGAGTCTGATGCTTTTGCTACCAATTCTGTGATGTTCTAACGGTGACGTCACGAGCTGACAATGACGTCACACGTTCGTGCTTTTTATTCGGCTGAAAGTGACGTCACTCGGTCTTTATCTCTATGCTGATGCAGTATAGTCCCATGCCAGTGCTGCTGGAATCTCGTGATGAGGGGAACGCCGCACGAACGTACTGGCAATAAAGTCACATGCAGTGCTGACTATGCCACGTACCGTGTGTCAAATGTATACGTGTAGCCGTAGCTAAGGACTGCGCGTATATTGGAACACGCAGCCCATAGCGCGTATACATTTAGAGCATGCGTAGGGAAAAACCAGTCTAAAAATGCACGCCCCTCCACCACGTTTTCTTGACGTTGGCTCAGCAAAGTACTTCAAAATGATCTTTGTGATGTAGGTATTAAAGAACAATTTACTTTGACTGACTGAAGTAGTGGGACGTGCAGTTTAAAATTGGATGATCTCTACCAGTACCCGAAGTCCGAGTTTTGCTACCACATTTCGTTACCAAATGTTGTTTTAGTTTCGCCCACGTGTCTCTGTCTTTTGTATGGAGAAAAGATTAGACAGCAAAAATACGTTACGTAGTCAGAGTTGTTGTCTCATATTTTTTCCATGCAAAAGAGAGAGACACGTAGGCGAAACGAAATTAACATTTGGTAACGAAATGTTGTAAATGCACTGGGACTTTGGGTTCTGTACAAAAATGATGAGACAACAACTCTAACTACGTATTGTATTTTTGCTGTCTCATTTTTTCTCCATACAAAAGACACGTAGGCGAAACGAAAACAACATTTGGAAACGAAATGTGGTAGCAAAACTCGGACTTCGGGTACAGAGCGCATGAAGCTGTCTCGCGGCGACGTGTGCGTGAGTGAGACGTCACGGGCAGCGTGTGAAAGAGACAGCAGTAGGGTATGGTGCTCACTGGAAGTCGTGCTGCGACTGGCTGATGGCGAGCTGCAGCCGCACGTCGTCGGAGCGCTTCCTCCGCTCCTCGCGCTCCGCCTCCTCGCGCGACATGGCCAGCGCCAGCTGCAGCTGCAGCTCCTCCTCGCCCGCCGTCAGCGGCCGCGCCAGCTCCGCCTCGCCGCGACCCGTGCCCGCCCCCGCGCCAGCGCCGCCCCCGCCGCCGCCGGCCGAACCCCACTCCGACGACTCCGATAGCTGGGGAACAGATAGGCAGGACATTAAGGTCTGCGGGTAAAATCAAAGCGAATCATAAAGATACAGATCTAGTAAGATAAAATTTTTGAAACTATCATGGTTTCTAACATAATTTTTAGAATGATTAAATTTTATGAATTTTGACTCCCAACATTTCGCCGACTGCCCTGTGCTCCCAACATTTAATCATGGTAAATATGCTGTAGTTCATAAAAATAATGCTAGTAAGAAGACTAAAACTTTTGAGTTAGTGTAGTGATAAACTTAATATTGTGAGTGATAGTGCTACTTTTATGAACACATAAACTAAGCGTCCCCATGTCACGTTCTTATAATAAAAGAAAACATACCTTTGCACCTATTGTAAATGATTTATACAGGATGTCCCATAAGTCAACGTCCACCCGAAAACGGGTGATGCGCCAAGTCATGACAGTTATCAGAGAAATATAAAAAAAAATATTTGCTAAGAAACTTTCGAGTTATGAGTATTTTAAAAAAACAGGAAAAACTGACACCCTGTGATGATCTTTTAAGTCCTGTGACTACAAATATTAACTTGTCATAAAACTTTTTTTTGCAACGTAAGCATGAATAACCCTTCTGTAAATTACAATTTAAAATTAAGCCATAACTGCCTCAGTTTTTAATGAAATCGTGGAGTTTTGGCTAACGTTTCATTTCAGATAATTACATTACTCAACTTTAACCGTCTGTACCGCAAAAAAAATTTACTACACTATCGTGGCATGTAACTTTAAAAATTGGCGCATTTATCCAGGATTTTAAAATGGTATAATTCTTGCTAGAGTACTCATTAGTTTTGGAAATAAAAATGTTTTTTCAACTAAACCGGATTTCCAATCAATTTTATTTCGATAGATAAAATGTTTGTACTCTTTAAATGGTGGACTAAAATGCCTACGCTGCGTTTTTAAGTCGCTCACAATTTACAGGTACAAGTAAATACCATTTCGACAATGCAAGTAAACAGTTAGAGCCACCATCTTGTCGAAAGAGTAATAACCATGGGTTTTCAAGTAATTTGTTAGTTTTAGGTGAAAGTTTGAAATAAAATTCAATGATAGGATTTCTTCAATCGTGATTTTAATTTAACTACATCAAAGATTTACAGCAAATGTTCAAACTGTTAGCCTTCAGCAGTAATGCAAGCTCTACATTTCCTTAAAAAAAATCAGCTGTCTGTAAAGTCAGTTAAATGACGACAGTTAAACGTGACAACGTCATACAGCTGTTCACGCGGACGCATCGCTCACTCAAGTAGGAGAGAGACCGATGTCGAACGCTGCCGAACGCGGAGGCCGATTGTGCCTCTTTGTCGCTCGTTCCGCGCTCTCACTTGCACTTCAAGTATTAAATGGAATGCCTCAGAGCGAGGTAACGCCGCATGGGTCATGTTTTTTCGTACGAGCAGCCGGCTCCATCGAATTATAAGACGTTATCACGCCAAAAACCATGTAATAAGACCGGCGACGGGCGAAGGCAAACTTTAGATTAAAATCACGATTGAAGTAATCCTATGATTGAATTTTATTTCAAACTTTTACCTAAAACTAACAAATTACTTGAAAACCCATGGTTATTACTCTTTCGACAAGATGGTGGATCTATCTGTTTACTTGTATTGTCGAAATGGTATTTACTTGTACCTGTGAATTGTGAGTCACTTAAAAACACAGCGTAGGCATTTTAAGTCCATCATTCATAAAGGGTACAAACATTTTATCTATTGAAATAAAATTGATTGGAAATCCGGTTTAGTTGAAAAAACATTTTTTATTTCCGAAACTAGGGAGTACTCTAGCAAGTATTATACCATTTTGGAATACTGGATAAATGCGCCAATTTTTAAAGTTACATGCCACGATAGTGTAGTACAATTTTTTTGCGGTACAGACGGTTAAAGTTGGGTGATGTAATTATCTGAAATGAAACGTTGGCCAAAACTCCACGATTTCATTGAAAACTGAGGCAGTTATGGCTTAATTTTGAATTGTAATTTACAGAAGGGCTATTCATGCTTACGTTGCAGAAAAAAGTTTCATGAAAAGTTAATATTTGTAGTAACAGGACTTAAAAGATCATCACAGGGTGTCAGTTTTTTCTGTATTTTTTAAATACTCATAACTCGAAAGTTACAAAACAAATATTTTTTTTTATATTTTTCTGATAACTGTCATGACTTGGCGCATCACCCGTTTTCGGCTGGACGTTGACTTATGGGACACCCTGTATAGCGTCAGAGACAACTAATGATTATTCATGCCCCTACTTACGGGACGCTACAGTGACTGGAACAGGATTTAAGATGGAATAGGCTAGCCCAGCACCTATACCATTCTGACAGCTGAGTCGGCCTAATCCACAGGAAAGACATGGCCAATACATGTGGAGCCGCGGGATTGCTCACGATGGTTTTCTTCACTTTCTTAGTACCAATATGAATAAACACTTTCAATCATTTGGTAAAGCCGATTATTTCATATCAGTGAGAGACTCACCGCAGGATAAGAGGGGCTTGTAGGCGTGTCCAGCGCTCCATCGCTGCCGAAAGCGCTGGCGCTCTGAGCGAAGCGCTGTTTCGCTTTCAGCGCTCGAGCGCGCTCATTTTTCAATCGCTCGTCGTCTTTCAATAATGTTACTAGCTGCTTTGCCTTTTCTCTAACGTTCAACCCTGGAATAAATAGAAAAGCAAATTAGATAAGTTCTACATTCTAAGACGTAGGTACATGGGGAATAATAGTCGAAAATGTATGGGATAGTCAAAGTCAAAAGGCTTTTTTTTACACAACTAACTGATGGAACAAGTATATGGCCTGAACAGACAAAAAACTTACGTCTTGGTTCCTACTGTTTTTTTTTTTTTTTTTTTTTCTTGATATAGACCAGCCTTTGGCTACAATCTTACCTGGGCTGTTATTCACTATTGCCAAACCACGCGTGTTACGTGAACACGATAAGACATCGGCGTGGAATCGCTTAAAATCGTATTCCCTATGCCAAAGTTGTCATTCCATAGCGCGGCACGGTACGATTTGGGCACGGTTAGATCTGTCAAATGAACACGCTCGATTCTTGCGCGATACGCCACAGATTAGCGTGTTCCTGATAAAGTTAGTATGGCTCGTTTCTCTTGAGCATGTTTTGAGGTTATGTTTGAAAGTTGTTTATCATTGTATTGTTACGAGCGGGGGGTCTATTGAACAATGAAAGTCGATTTTTACACAACGAACACTTATATTACCACTCAAAGCCAAAACTTTATTAAAACACAATAAAACACAATACACAATACAAGACAAGACACTAATTCACTTTTCGCACTCGAAACGTTCACTTCTCTAGCTTAATAAAAACTGTCCCACGATCCGAGCGATTCTCTATTTATAGCTCGTCTCATTATTCGAGCATGTTCGTCGAACTCTCCAGAAACACCCGGAACTTAATTCTCAATTGTTCACGTAATGTAGTCCCGCCATTTGTCAATAGATGGCGCTCTCTGCCACCCAACTCGTGAGTAGTTCCTCCTCTCGGTAACAGATGGCGCTAGGCGTTAGGCTACTGCGCAACACTATCCCCTCCTAAAACATGCTCGTCCCGAGCATCATTGGACCCATAATATCGCGCCAATCGATCAACATGAACAATTTTAGGTTTGCCTCGCAAACCCTTCTTGATTCGGTACGTGACATCGTTCATCCTGGTTACCACACGGTATGGTCCGTCCCATTTTGCTTGTAATTTAGGAGACTTCCCCTTACTGCGGACTGGATTGTGCAGCCACACCAATGAACCCTCATCAAATCCCTGATTGTTCAAGTTTCGGTCATAGCGGGTTTTCATTCTTTCAGACATTTGCTGGCTGGATTGTCTGACATTTTCATATATGTCGTTCATTTTATGGCGTAGATCACTTGCATAATCCGTTATGGCGCGCGGAGAGTCTGGTGGAATGCCAGTGATCAAATCTGCAGGCAATCGTAGTTCCCGTCCGAAGTTCGCAAAGGCGGGAGTGACTGTTGTGCTCTCATGCACCGCACTTCGATATGACAACAAAAATGGCTGGATATGCTTATCCCAATCATTCTGTCGGTTCGCCACCACTTTTGCCAGATATCTTTCCAACGTTTGATTGAATCTTTCCACCATTCCGTCAGACTGTGGGTGATATGCAGTAGTTCTCGTTTTATGAGTACCCATTACTCGGCATGTCTCCTGGAAAACTTGAGACTCGAAATTTCTTCCTTGATCGCTGTGGATTTCCAAGGGTACTCCAAACCGACAAAAGACTTCATGGACTAATTTATCTGCTACTGTCGTTGCTTCTTGGTTCGGAATAGCGAAAACTTCTGGCCATTTGGTGAAATAATCCATGACGACTAGGAAGTACTTGTTCCCATTCTCGCTCACAGGGAATGGCCCAGCGACGTCCAGTGCTATGCGCTCCCAGGGTGCTCCAACGTTGTATAATTTGAGCGCTCCCCTACTGCGTGTGTGAGGTCCTTTCACAGCTGCACAACTTGTGCATTTCCGGCACCAGTCTTCTACGTCATCTCTGCAATAGATCCAATAAAATCGTTCTCGTATTTTTAACAAAGTCCTTTTTACTCCCATATGACCCCCTGAACTTCCCGTATGATAAAGTTGCAGAACGTCAGGTACCTTTGATTTAGGTACAACCATTTGTAGATGACAGTGGTCTCCTCGATTATTTTCCCATTTGCGGCACAATACTCCATCTTGGATAACCAGACTATCCCATTGTGCCCAATAACTTTTCGTTGTTGTACTCCTTCCGGCAATATCACTCCACTTAGGCTTAGGAGTACCAGCTCTTAACCATTCTACAATTGGTTTGATGTCGGCGTCTTCTGATTGTGCTTGCTGCAGGGCTTCTTTCCATTCGACACTTAAGTCAGTTCTTAGCATCCTGATGGGTATCGCTTCTTTAGATTCTTGCTTGACACAATGCTTACAGTGTTCCGGGCAAGGTCTTCTTGATAGGGCATCCGCGTTACCATCATGAGCTTGTGAAATACAAATTCTTGGGGCTCTGTTAATACCAGCCAGCACTCGCCCCGCAGCCCTGGCGTTTCCCTGTTGCTGGTTGGTGGAAGCAGTCTCCTGTTCTCTTTGGTCACGACGTATTCCTGAAACTGCTCGCTTAGGGCAATTAAATCTCAAGTGCCCCTTTTCTCCACACTCAAAGCATTTAGGGCTATATCTCGGACGATACTCACGAGTGGGTGATGCCACCACTTCCCTGATGCGATGTGCTCGATGGTCCTGACGAACGGCTTCTACTTCCAAAGCATGGGCGAGGGCGTTCTTCAAAGACTCATGATGTCCCAGTCTTACAGCAGCTCTCACCTCCAAGTCGCGAATCCCATCAATAAATGATTGCACCAAAATTCCATCGATAAGCGCAGGTGCAGATTGGTATGCCTTTCGGACCATTTTTTCCACTTCCAGAGCCCACTGCTGCAAGCTTTCAAGACTGCGTTGGGTCCTTTCTTTCAGTTGGGCGCGGAATACGTGCTCCAGATGCGTGTCACCATAACGAGATTCCAGCGCGTCCAGCAGCTGCTCGTAGGTAACCTCCTTTCCAATAGCTTCCAACACATTGAGAGCCTGGTCACGAAGTGCCAAAGTCAGTGCAGTCATCGCCTGATCCGTGGTCCATCCATTTGCTTTACTCACGGCCTCCAGCTGGATTTTGTAAGCTGACCATGATGAAGTCCCATCATAGGGTGGTACCTTGAAGCCCTTACCCACAGGTGTGGATGCCACAGAATTCACGTTTCCTGCTCCAGTTTTTAGAACACCCAGAGCTTTCTTCATATCAGCAATCTGGGTTTCCGCTTCGTAGATACGGCTTTCCTGGTTTTGAACCTGTTCTTTTACCTTTTGGAGGTCTATGTTAACAGTCACCTGCAGTTCTTTTATAAGATGAGCCTGCTCCTCCATCAGACGGTTGTGCTCCGCCTTGTCACTGCGTAGTTCTCCCATCAAATGAGCCTGCAGCTCCTCCTGCCGACGGGTCTGTTCTTCCTTGTCCCTGCGTAGTTCTGCAATCAATCGGGTCTGTTCTTGAAGCATGGCCATCAGTGCTGCAAGATCGCCTGATGCAGGAGCTTGGACCCCCGGTGATGGTAAAATTCCAGATGTCTCAGCAGGTGGCTCCATCATCAGTTCAGGATCCCGGCGAGTTGCTTGTGACGGAGAACTTCCCATCCATCTTGCATCCATTTCCTGTTGGCGTTGACTTCTCGTCCTCATACCTTCAGCGTCGTCTTTCGGTAACACCGGCATTGTTCAATCCCACTTCTGACACCAATTTGTTACGAGCGGGGGGTCTATTGAACAATGAAAGTCGATTTTTACACAACGAACACTTATATTACCACTCAAAGCCAAAACTTTATTAAAACACAATAAAACACAATACACAATACAAGACAAGACACTAATTCACTTTTCGCACTCGAAACGTTCACTTCTCTAGCTTAATAAAAACTGTCCCACGATCCGAGCGATTCTCTATTTATAGCTCGTCTCATTATTCGAGCATGTTCGTCGAACTCTCCAGAAACACCCGGAACTTAATTCTCAATTGTTCACGTAATGTAGTCCCGCCATTTGTCAATAGATGGCGCTCTCTGCCACCCAACTCGTGAGTAGTTCCTCCTCTCGGTAACAGATGGCGCTAGGCGTTAGGCTACTGCGCAACAGTATCAACAAAGTATCATACAATTATCTACATGGTATAAAATAAAGAAAAACAATGAAAGTAGTGTGGCTTAGCTTTTATAATATTGAAACCATTTTTTTTTACAGGATTGTATGGAGATTTCAAACAAATACTTAGTAGAATTAAATTATACACTTGTTTGATTACATTCTTTCTTGTTCGGTGGTAGGAAATTTCACATAGATTGGAAGCAGCTCATTGAGGGCATTAACAACTTCCTCTTCACAGCGACTTTACCTGAAATCAATAAATAAAATAAAATAAAATAAAAATAAGCCTTTATTTCTCTGACCAAAACAGTTTTGCTTAACCTAACTTATACTAATCCTACTTACTAAATATACTAACTAAGCAAAAGTTTCTATTATGTATGACACCGACGTGGCGGTACTACATAGGTCGGTCGGGTTGTCCTTCGACAAAGGCCTCCTCCAGGGTTTGCCACTTGGCTCGGTCCAGACATGCTCTGCGCCACTCCTTAGGGAGCTCATCCTCCCAACGCTTCAACTGCCGCCCTCTGTTGCGTTTTCCATCTCTAGGGTACCAGACTGCAATCATACGTCCATTTACTCCTTCCGGACCTCATTATTGGACGTATGAGGTCCTGAAATCAATATCAACCTTTAAATATTGTAGACAATCTACTCAACACTATCTAGCCCCATACTAAGCAGAGCTTGTACTATGGGAACTAGATAGCTGATATTAATACTTAGTATATTTTTTTGTAAATACATAGAATATAATATAACACCCAGACAGAGAACAAACATATTATGTGTTCACCACACAAATTATATTTGTTCTCGGTAGGTATCGAACCCACGACCTACGGCGCAGAAGGCAGAGCTACTACCAACTGAGCCAGTCAAGTAGGTAGGTACATTCATCCACTTCACCTCAGCAGCCTGAAATGGTCCACTCCACTGCTGAAGGCAGGCATCTAGGTACCTACTACCACTGCTACTAGTACCGTAGTATTCTTATTTTATCGATGCACTTACTTGGTGTTATGCTGGTAAACCTTTGAGGATCCTGATCATTGTATCCTGCTTGCAAAGATCTCAAGGAGGAAAGAATATACATAATTCTTTGGTAGTCTTGTAGGACCGCAGTATAATATCCATTTTATCTTCGCAGAATAACATCCACTTTGTTTTTCTGCCTTTTCAAAGTGTAGATCGTGGTTTATTTGGATGAAGGACATTGGTAAATAATTTCACGCAATCAAAACATACGTTCCGAAACTAGTCAAAGGTGACAGAATGTCATATAATGTTATCAATTATGTTTGGTTCTAAATTTTCAAATCGCTTTAAAATATTGTAAGCTCAACAATAGATAGATTAGCATGATTATAATTCAAAATATTTATTATTTGAGTTGAAAATATGGAAACAAAAACTTATCCTGCAAATTTATTTAAAAACCGATAATTTTCCGAGTGGATCAGACGCAAGAGTTTGAACGCATCATGTGAAATAAAACGTGGGGCATAGACAACTAGTCTTGTGGCTTACAGAATACCATTTTTCGATTCCACACCAAGGCACGATAAGAATCGCGTTGGTGTTTAAATCACGTTGTGACGTCACACGTTTTGGGCACGGAATCTCCAATGTCATAGCGAATAACGTCCCTGGTGGTAAGTGACGGTGTGTGTGTATGATCCTTTTACAAAATCTATACTAATATTATAAAGAGGAAAGATTTTTGTATGTTTGTAATGAATAATCTCAAAAACTACTGTGCCGATTTAAAGAAATATTCACCATTGGAAAGCTACATTCACCCTGAGTAACATAAGTTATACTTATGTTAAAAAAAATGTCCACCCGTGCGAAGCCGGGACAGGCAGCTAGTACAAAATGAATAATGAACAGCTAATGTTCCACAACAGAACAAGTGATGAGATACCTTGATCCTTGCCCTCCTCCATATACTGGAAGTCCTTGAGCGTGTGGATTGCGTATATGTTTTCCTTGCACTGCATCGCAACCTTTTCACTGCCCGTTTTGATCAGATATTCCATAAGGACCAGCGCCTGAAACATTATATTACTTTGCTTAGTTTAGGGCTAGATAGTGCTGTGTGGAATGTACGATCATATTTATTTATTCTAAGTATGTCGGCTAGTTTTAATAATTGTAAATTGATTACCTCAACTTGCAAATTAGAGAAAAGTTTTTATTGTTATAGAGTTCCTGTTAGAGATTTGAAACATGTATACTTTGATGTTATTCTATGCAAACCAAAACAATAATTATAAATGCGAGACGTTAGTCATCGGCGCGCTAGTTAGACACAATAACAATATGTACCAAGTTTTAATAAAATGTTGGACAACTTTAGTAATATTTCGGCTCGCTTACCATAGCATATAGTATGGTAGGCTTATGGTCGTCTTGCGCCCTCCTCCTTGACGAGTTTTCACGCTCCCCCAGGGGGGGCAAAAAAAATCAGTAATTTTTTTATAATCCGCACTTGATGTGCGGGCTGGATTTTCCGCAAGTAGGCCGCTGACGGGCCCGTTCTACGTGACACGTGTTGCTTGAACTTTTTTAGGTTCTACGACACGCCGGTTTCCTCACGATGTTTTCCTTCACCGTTTTGAGAGTACTGGCATAGTGTTTGAGAGTAGTGCACATACATTTTTCGACAGAAAAACTCATTGGTACACGACTGGATTTGAACCCACGACCTTCGGATCAGAAGGCGCGGCCGCTACCACTAGACCACCAGTGCTCTCACATAGTATGGTAGGCTTATGGTCGACTTGCGTCCTCCTTGACGAATTTTCACGCTCCCAAAGGGGGGGAACAGATAAGAATTAATTAATCTGGTCAACTTGCGTCCCCCTTGGCTTGGTAATCCCAAATCTGATCGACTTGCGTCCCCCTTGACGAGTTTTCCCACTCCCCAGTGGGGGCGTGCCCCACAGTTTGGTAACCCCTAATCTAATATTATAGCTCTATATTATAACTACTCTAATAATCTATATTATAGCTGTTTGTTTATAAAATTTATATACTGTATGTATTTTATTTAAGTAAATATGTATATATTTATGTATGTAGTCTATATTCATTGACTTAGTATGTAAATATCCTTTTTTATTGTTCTTTACTGTTATTTCTTAGTGCACCCTAGCCAACCATCTTATTATTCGATTCTCTCCATCCAAAGGTTGTCTGGAAAAGATCGCTCTTCAGCGATAAGATCGCCCATTGTACATTAGTATGTTTTAAATTACTGTTACTTGTTTTACCATTGTTAGTTTTAAGGTGTGCAATAAAGAATTTTCTATTCTATTCTATTCTAAGTTATTTTCACCTTGTAAACATGCCGCCAGTTCTTGCCGTGGTCGTTGAGCCGCTTCCAGATCATCTGCATGATCTCCGTGAATGCCATCACGTTGTAGGTGAGGTCCGCTATCTCCGCCATGAGGGTACTGGACGGCCCCCAGGGGTCGTTCGAGGTCGCCTCGCGCACTTTGACCTGGAACATCAGGGTTTATGGTAAGTTTGGACTTATGGCCTTACTTATAAAAATATGTCTAAAAATAAACAGTGGTTAAACTATTGCCATCTCTTACCACTGGGTAATGACAAACAGTGACAGGGCTAACTTTAAGCAATGATTAAATTTAAATTCCGTTTATAAGTAGGGCTGTAGGTCTTTTGGATATATATACATATACGCTCGGCTTTTAACTTTTGGGACATTATCAAAATCTTTGTTAGATACGTAAATACATACGGTTGTAGGCAATAAATATTGCACATCTGCTTTTCTGCTTTCGTAGAGCGCTATCCCTTTCTGACGCACACGCTCTATGAAGCCGAAATTAGCCGATGTGCAATATTTGTTGCCTACTGCTACGAGAGCGCTGGTGGCCTAGTGGTAGCGCCCCGCCTTCCGATCCTAAGGTCGTGGGTTCGAATCCAGTCGTGTACCAATGAGTTTTTCTGCCCAAAAATGTATGTACACTATGCCAGTGCTCTCAAACGGTGAAGGAAAAAATCGTGAGGAAACCGGCATATCGTAGAACCTAAAAAGTTCGAAAATATGTGTCAAGTGCACGAAAAGAGCCTCTTCGAGGCGCACTTAAAATCCTTTCACCACACTTGGTTCGAAAGAATCAGTGACAAGATAAGAAGAAGACTACTGTACCCCATATCGCACTACACCACACTACAACCACAACCTATTTAAAAGAACTCGTTTGTTATCAGAAAGCTTATTGGAATACGCGAAAACCTTCATGAGATTTTATTATAATAATATGGAAGAAAAGGGTATTTATCGCGATTACCTTTAATACATAAAATCAAGCCTGTTTCCCATAGGGGTAGGCAGAGACTATAGATTGATGATAAGTTTTATATCTAAAAATTTAAATCTTCTATGATTTATCATTGGTGTTGATTACAATTTTTACACAGTGACACCTGAACTACCTACAACTCTTCAGTTTTTACAGGGCATTTTTAAATACGGGTTTCCTAATTTATTTGCTGCTAATGTGGCAAAGCCAGGCCCTTTTTTAGAGTCTACACAGTATAAATTCAAGGATGCCTACATTACTGAAATAACAAGCTCACCGATAAGGTTCGACCCTGTATATGTATTCTGAACCTGAAGGCTTAGACACTGCGGTCAAGGGTACTTAATCAAGGCTATACGTCAAATAAAATACAGCTATACGCTATGTTGGGCAAACATTATATTGTTATATTATTTTTGGCCAAACACCAGGATATACCGAGCACATAGTATTTTTTGTTTTTTTGATGATATTACCTGGGCATCGCTGTAGTTGTGCGCGAGGTTTTTAATATTTCTCCTTAGGCCCGCCACGTTTACTTGCATATCGTCCCGTCCCCGGGGCATCTGTAACGTAACACCATTATTACATACTCGTTTGCCTTCTAGCTGGCTCTTTCTCGGCCCTACAGATCAAGTGATCTTCAGATTATCGGAATCAACAGTTGAAGCTGTGAAATTATATTGTTTAACCGACAAAACACTGAATAGTATGGACACATTTAATAAGAGAAAATAATTTAAAATGGCGCCGCTAATCAGTACCTCTCACTCCCACACTAATGATAACAATAGTGTGTGAGTGAGACGTAATGATTAGCGTCACCATTTTTCATTCGTTTTTATTAGCACGGGTTTATTGATTATTGGATTTCGACTGATATAATCGAAGCTGACACCAGTTGAGATTAAAAACTACTCAATATGATTTTCTACTTCAAGCAGCGGTTTTCAACCATAAAGTAACGCTTAATTTAATTCTAAAGCTACAAAGAGATCATTTCTTACTCTGTCTCTGGTTCTATCTGGATCCGGCATTAGACCTAGCAATACAAAGATAAGTTGTAGTTTTGTACAGTCATCGACTTGTGAGAGGACCGTCCAATCAAGTATACTTAAAACTGGATTAATTTAAGTAGATGCTCATAATTTTAAAACAGTCAGAAAATTGCAATAGGCATATTATAGACAATAGAAAACGCTCCAATGAAAATAAATCAAATACTAATAAAACTATGCACAATTTATAATAATTATAAGTTTAAAAAACTTGAGAAACCGACTTCATTGTCAAACGGCTAAACCGATTTTAATCAAATTTGTTTGGGACAATCTGGACGTAAGAATAACCTTCCAAATAAAAAAATAACTTTCTAAATTGGTTCATAAATGACGGAGGCATGCAGTTACAAACATTAAAAAAAATATTAAAAAAAAATGGCAACACCGATTTTAATAAAATTAAAATGGGACCAATCTGGAAGCAGTACCTTTCAGATAAAAAAATATTTTTTCAAATCGGCTCCCAAATGACGAAGTTTAGGTAACAAACATAAAAAAAAAAAAAAAAAAAATACAACCGAATTGAGAACCTCCTCCTTTTTGATTGGAAGTCGGTTAAAAAGGGGCACAATTTTCGGAGCACTTCAGACGAACGGCCAAGGTCGTGTTTATAAAATACGGTGTTATTCTACCAGTACCTCTCACTAACCAGCAAGCGATTGTGCCAATGTGGATCGATAAGCCATGACCATGACCTATCGATTGCTAAGCTATTTCTGGATTTGTGGTCAACGGAGGCCAACTTTAGTTTACACTTCACATTTCATGCATGCTCTATGCATCATGCTTGCCTCATTCCATGCAGAAAACAATACTAGGTTAGTAGAAGCGTCGTATTAGTATGTTAATTTTAGATGATAAATGTTATCAAGCGTTAGATCAGATAATATGCAAAGATGACGATAATAAGTAATTTGCTATAGAAGTCGATAATGTACCTACTCAATAAGATGGATTCAAGGAAAACGATTGTTTACTACCGACATTGCATCTTTTGTTTCCTTATGAAGAAGCATACGCGATGTCACACGAGTATTGCAATATAATTAAGTAATTCGTGCCATAGAATGCTTGATCTGAACAGCTTATAGAGGATGTACCATTCAGTTATTTCTAGTGGAAGTCTAGAGGTAGAACACCTCAAGGGGTACCGGACGAGCAATTGTAGTAGTTCAAAAAATTATGATTATTTGCTACAATTAATTCGACACACACGATAGGTATAATGCGAGTAAATCCACGGGGGGACTATATATAAATAAGCCGTCATGGCTTATTCTATGGACGTTTCCAAGACAGTCTTAATCTTTCAGCAGTTGTGGTTTCTAGACCGTCTTATTCAGCAGTTGGTTGCTTATCTCGGCGATTGCGATGGTACGAGTGGCATTTTATTTGACTGCTCCATGAAATGATGTTCAAAATTTGCTATTAGATGAAACTTTATCTACCAGCTAGCCAAACAAGTTTTAATCAGACAAGGTTGTAATACAAGAAGCTACGAGTACCTATTTTTTGGAGATCGTTGCTCTCTGTATGTCACCTTGTCAAGTCCCGGCACAAACATTTCACAAACACCGCGTGAGTTGCCTATTAGCAAATAAATATATCTAAGCCGATGTAACTACCAAAGCTTATTAGCGCCTGAAAGTCAATTAGCGCTGTCACCTACAAGTGCCTACGCCATATCGATCCCCCCCAAAACGGTGAAGAAAGACTGGGTGGGGTGATGAAATATTTATTCGCCATTTCGACTATACCATCTTTGCATATTAGGACATTTCAATGCTATTTTTGTATTTTTAGGATTTGATTACCATTGAAATGTCTTCAGGCTAGGTCAAAGTTGCCCCTAACGCTCTATTTAGCATATCTGGGTAGATTAGAAGCAACGGTGTTATCACTTTACTTTATTAACATGGCAGGGAACAGCAGCGGTGCGCAAATTATGGGACTGTATAAATGATAATTATAAGTTTAAAAAACTTGAGAAACCGACTTCATTGTCAAACGGCTAAACCGATTTTAATCAAATTTGTTTCGGACAATCTGGACGTAAGAATAACCTTGCAAATAAATAATAATTTAAGTTTAAAAAACTTGAGAAACCGACTTCATTGTCAAACGGCTAAACCGATTTTAATCAAATTTGTTTGGGACAATCTGGACGTAAGAATAACCTTCCAAATAAAAAAATAATTTTCTAAATCGGTTCATAAATGACGGAGGCATGCAGTTACAAACATTAAAAAAATTATTTAAAAAAAAATGGCATCACCGATTTTAATAAAATTAAAATGGGACCAATCTGGAAGCAGTACCTTTCAGATAAAAAAATAATTTTTCAAATCGGCTCACAAATGACGAAGTTATGCGGTAACAAACATTAAAAAAAAAAATAAAAAAAAAAACAAAAAAAAAAATAAAAAAAAATAAAAAAAAAAACATACAACCGAATTGAGAACCTCCTTCTTTTTGATTGGAAGTCGGTTAAAAAATAATTTTCTAAATCGGTTCATAAATGACGGAGGCATGCAGTTACAAAAATTAAAAAAATTATTTAAAAAAAAATGGCAACACCGATTTTAATAAAATTAAAATGGGACCAATCTGGAAGCAGTACCTTTCAGATAAAAAAATAATTTTTCAAATCGGCTCACAAATGACGAAGTTATGCGGTAACAAACATTAAAAAAAAAAAAATACAACCGAATTGAGAACCTCCTCCTTTTTGATTGGAAGTCGGTTAAAAATAAAGGAGCATGCCCAAATGTAGCAGGCAATGCGCTAAGGAAAATGCATTTATAATTAACATTTGCAAAACATCCATTTGGGCAGTCGGGCAAAAACTAGTCATTTTGGGATATTTCGGTAAGTTAGGTTTGCATCAACTGATATTGATAATTGCCAGAGATTCTTCCATGGATATTATGTTTATTTCCTGTTTTGTATTAAAATTCATGGGCTTAACTATCTGTTGTTCAAAATAAGGAAATGAATTATAATCGCGTTTACATTGAGCGTACTGTGTACTGTATTTTGACTAGCCTGATTATTTATCCAGAACACTGAGAGGTCGTTTCAAATGAGACAATACACGTATAATCATCACGTTTCCTGTCTTCCCCGGTATCGGGCACAAAGAGCGTTATTTCAGAATCGTAAACAAGGCGCATGTGCGACGTGTGACGTGTTTACACGTATTTTTATCGTGTTACTGACCTGAAGACGCGTAAATTTATCAGCGTCCATTGTCGGATCAGCTATAGATGGACTAGTCCTAATACTATACGATATCCAGATAGAAAATATTTATATTGCCGTGCGATACAAACAAACAAAATACAAAATCGGCTTTCATGCTGCATTTTCAAGTTTCAAGTTTATAGTGGCTCGACTTGTTTGGTTGGACCGTTTTTTATGAAATTTGGAGAATACATTTAGTGCTCAAGAGGGACTTTCTAAATGTAAATAATTCGCGGTCAAAACCAAATACTTTTGAATCAAGAAGCGAATAACTCCTCCTTTAAAATAGCTTGTATCTCAGGTATAAAGGACAGATGGAGCAAAGCTACCAGCTCCATCTCCAACCTTTAGATATCTCTTCTTGATTTTTTGAGAATAGGGATAGTCTTTTCTATCTTTCTATCCTAAATTATAACTTAGCATTCAGACCGTCACCAAGCTGGGAAAAGAGAGGTTTTGTATGGCGAGAAGGCTGAGAACATAGCCGGCGTAAGATATCAGCCTTATTCAAATAATTAAGTAAATAAAATGCATTTCTGATTAGATATTGTTAAAACAATTACATACAGTATCACCAAGGTGACCTTGTTGTGTTAGTAAATTAAACGTCAAATCAAAATGGTTACATTAATGGAAATATTAGTAGCTATATTTAAAGTAGGTTAGTATCGAGCAAATTATACACAGCAACTAAAAGGAATTAATTTGATAAACTTACTTTTAGTGCATTTATTTACGCTGTGTATAAGTTAATTCGGCCAAGTGTGAGTCGTCGCCGCTTCTGCAGACAATATCACAGTTTTACACACACCAAGATAAAAAACAAATACACACATGCAGAAAGACAGTCTTGGAATAACTTAGAACTAGTTTATTAGAGCAAGTGGATTCAAGTTGTCAAAAAAGTAAAGTTCCCTCCGATTAACCTACTCTCTTGGTTTACTTAGTTTTATACAACTCCTGAAAATAATACAGGCAACTGCAGTTTGGAGTTAGGTATCAAAACTTTCATTAGAACGATTACTTAAAAATAAAAATATACACCTAAGGTCTGTGCAACATCTATTCTACTCTCATAATAATATTAAACATTCACTTATAAAATCTAAAATGTTAGCTATTGTTATTAGTAAATAACTAGTTATTAGATTAAGTATTTGTAAGTTTTAGTTAGGTTTCAAAGTGGTTCTGGAATAAATAAATAAATTAAATTGAAATTGAAAATTAAATTGAAATTGACATCTAGGCGATAGCGATCAGTGAAACGCTGTGAAATATCGCTGTCAAATTTGAAGCGTTTCATTGATCGCCATCGCAGATCGCTTAGATGTGCGCAAGTCTTTAAGGGTGACGAAGTTATCAAGGGTCACGAAGTAATCAAAATATTTTCAAAAATGATAACTCCAAACCACTATATTGCTTTTCGAACCAGCAAGCTCACCTGCTATGATGAGTATACTCGTACATACATACTCCGACCTAGACACTAATTAGCACATTATCAACACACTCAAAGTGACAACAATATCTACCAAACACCGCACGCACCAACACACACGTACAATTTCACCATTTATTCAAGGCACTAATTATATACTAATTAGCACTCCCGTCACAGCCTATATTAATAACCTAGCAACTAGGTATAATTTGTCACAATAAATACAAATGAACTTCAAATTCGTGCAGCAAGCACGCCAGCCGACGCAGAATAAGGCAAAAGTAAAAACGTAAGGTCGGGTGTACATGCACAATGCCGCACGTTGTTTTGTTTGACGCGCTGTGAATCAGCAGTTCTGGTAATCTGATTCATCAGCTGAGAAGACGGTATTCAAATAAAGTAACTATAACACGAGGAAACTTTTTATGGGGAATTTTGTTTTTTATTTATTAATGTTTGGTCGGCATAACAGTAGGTATAATGTTATTTTCGACTAAAAGTCATTCAATATTCATACACAATCTTCACAATCTTTTTGCCTTTTTACACGCTAAGTGAGATGTTTTAATCTTTAATTTATTTCTATCAGTCGTCATCTCATTTCTCTCATGTCTTCTATAACACAGTCACTACACCTATTCCTTGGTTTACCTACCTTATACCGGAGTGTCCAGTCCTTACCGGGGTAAGTGCAGGGCATAAGTCATAGGCCCCAAAATTATTTTATAACAAACTAGCTGTCACCCGCGACTTCGTCCGCGTGGTTAGAATAAAGATATAGTTTGAGTTCGTTTAAAAGAAACTATTTTATGGTGGAAAGCGGACAGCTATTGATATGTTTTCACTGTTTTTTGCGTATTTTTTGAGAGTTATTTTTCGTAAATTTGTCTTAGTGGCTAAGTTGGGTTATGTATGCGTTGGTTTTACATGAGCAAGTGCTGGTTACCCTAGTTTTGAGTTTGTTCTTTAGAGTGTATTTGAATTTGAAAGCGAGTTCTGTTGTAGCCGTTTTTTTTTTTTGATTTTTTTTTGCGTATTTTGTAAAGCTCATTTTCGTAATTTTGTTTTAGTAGCTTATTTGGGCTATCGCATTCATTGGTGTATGATCGAATCTGTTTTTTTTAGTTTGACATGATCAAATGCAAGTTACCATAGTTTTGAGCTTGTTCTTTAGAGTGTATTTGAATTTGAAAGCGAGTTCTGTTGTAGCCGTTTTTTTTCAGCGGTGTTTAGTTTAAGTATGATAGATGATTCCCGCAATTTTGTCTTGGTGGTTATAATCGGTTTTTTTGTAAACATTTGTGTGTATTAAAACCTGGTGACAAATGCTGCGGTAGCTGAATTTTTTTAATGTTTTTTTGCGTATTTTGTAAAGCTATTTTTTGTGATTTTATGTTATATTAGTGGCTAATTTGGGGTTTCGTATGCGTGTTGGTGTATAATCGAATCAGATTTTTTAATTTGACATAACCAACTGCTGGTTACCATAGCTTTGAGCATGTCTTTTAGAGTGTATTTGAATTTGAAGGCGAGTGCTGTTGTAGCCGATTTTTTTAAGCGGTGTTTAGTTTAAGTATGATAGATGATTCCCGCAATTTTGTCTAAGTGGTTGTCATTGGTTTTTTTGTAAACCTTTGTGTGTATTCAAACCTGGTGATAGATGCTGCGGTAGCAGAATTTTTTTTAATGATTTTTTTTGCGTATTTTGCAAAGCCATTTTTTGTGATTTTATGTTATATTAGTGGCTAATTTAGGGTTTCGTATGCGTGTTGGTGTATAATCGAATCAGATTTTTTTAATTTGATATTACCAGCTGGTTACCATAGTTTTGAGCATGTACTTTAGCCGTTTTTTGAAGCGTTGCGGTGTTTAGTTTCGGTATGATAGGTGTTTTCCGCGATTTTGTCTTAGTGGTTACGGTGGGGTTTATGTAAACCTTTGTGTGTTTTCAAACCTGGTGACAGATGCTGCGGTAGCTGAAAATTTTTTAATGGTTTTTTTTGCGTATTTTGTAAAGCCATTTTTTGTGATTTTATGTTAGTGGCTAATTTAGGGTTTCGTATGCGTGTTGGTGTATAATCGAATCAGATTTTTTTAGTTTGATATGAACAAATGCTAGTTACCATAGTTTCGAGCTTGTACTTTAGAGTGTATTTGAATTTGAAGGCGAGTGCTGTTGTAGCCGATTTTTTTCAGCGGTGTTTAGTTTAAGTATGATAGATGATTCCCGCAATTTTGTCTTAGTGGTTATCATAGTTTTTTTGAAATTTTTTTGTGTATTCAAACCAGGTGACAGATGCTGCGGTAGCTGGAAATTTTTTAATGTTTTTTTGCGTATTTTGTAAAGAACTTTCGTGAATTTGTTGAAGTGGCTAATTTGGGCTATCGTATTCGTCGTTGGTGTATAATCGAATCTGTTTTTTTTATTTGACATGACCAACTGCTAGTTACCATAGATTTGAGCCTCCACTTTAGTGTATTTGAATTTTAAGGTGAGTGCTGTTGGAGCCGATTTTTTTCAACAGTGTTTAGTTTAAGTATGATAGATGTTTCCCGCGATTTTGTCGTAGTGGTTATCATCGGTTTGTTTGTGAACCTTTGTGTGTAATCGAACCTGGTGCCAGATAATGCGGTAGCTGAATTTTTTTAAATGTTTTTTTACGTATTTTGTAAAGCTATTTTTTGTGATTTTTCTTAAAACCATTTTCCGTTTTTTCTTCTTTCAGGGAAATAATTTTCCTATCTTCTTTCTTGGCGCACCTCTGCTCTATTAGAGGAACACACCTTCTAAGTTTCATGATTCTAGGGCTAACGGTTTAGGCTGTGCGTTGATTTTTCTTTATACCATTTTTCCCCTTTTTCTCCTCTTCGGTAAATAATTTTCCATTTTCCTTTCTTAACGGATGCCTACGTCTTAACATCTACCTGCATGCCAAATTTTAGCCCAATCCGTCGAGTGGTTTGGGCTGTGCGTTGATAGATCACTATGTCAGTCAGTCAGTCAGTCAGTCAGTCAGTCACCTTTGAGTTATATATATATATATATATTCCTTTCTTAACGGATGCCTACGTCTTAACATCTACCTGCATGCCAAATTTTAGCCCAATCCGTCGAGTGGTTTGGGCTGTGCGTTGATAGATCACTATGTCAGTCAGTCAGTCAGTCAGTCAGTCAGTCACCTTTGAGTTATATATATATATAGAAGATTAGTGGCTAATTTAGGGTTTCGTATGCGTGTTGGTGTATAATCGAATCAGATTTTTTTAATTTGACATGACCAGCTGGTTACCATAGTTTTGAGCATGTTCTTTAGCCATTTTTTGAAGCGGTGCTGTGTTTAGTTTCGGTATGATAGGTGTTTTCCGCAATTTTGTCTTAGTGGTTACGGTGGGGTTTATGTAAACTTTTGTGTGTATTCAAATTTGGTGACAGAAGCTGCGGTAGTAGATTTTTTTTTACAGTTTTTTTGCGTATTTTGTAAAGCTATTTTTTGTGATTTTTCTTTAAACAATTTTTCCCTTTTTTCTTCTTTAAGGGAAATAATTTTCCTATTTTCTTTCTTAGTGCACCTTTGCTCTATAAGAGGAACACATCTTCCAAGTTTCATGCTTCTAGGACTAATGGTTTAGGCTGTGTGTTGATTTTTCTTTAAACCTTTTTTCCCCTTTTTCTCCTCTTCAGGAAAGAATTTTCCAATTTTCTTTCTAAGTACACCTCTACGCTATAAGAGGAACATACCCTCCAAGTTTCATGCTTCTAGGACTAACGGTTTAGGCTGTGCGTTGATTGTCAGTCAGTCAGTGAGTCAGTCAGTAACGAAAGAGTTTTATATATTTAGATTAGTGGCTAATTTAGGAATTCGTCTGCGTGTTGGTGTATAATCGAATCAGATTTTTTTAATTTGACATGACCAGCTGGTTACCATAGTTTTGAGCATGTACTTTAGCCGTTTTTTGAAGCGGTGCGGTGTTTAGTTTCGGTACGATAGGTGTTTTCCGCGATTTTGTCTTAGTGGTTACGGTGGGGTTAATGTAAACTTTTGTGTGTATTCAAATTTGGTGACAAATGCTGCGGTAGCAGATTTTTTTTTACTGTATTTTTTGCGTATTTTGTAAAGCAATTTTTTGTGAATTTTCATGAAACTTTTTTCCTTTTTTTTCTTCTTTTAGGTAAATAATTTTCCAATTTTCTTTCTTAATGCACCTTTGTTCTATAAGAGCAACACATCTTCCAAGTTTCATGCTTCTAGGACTAATGGTTTAGGCTGTGCGTTGATTTTTCTTTAAACCATTTTTCCCCTTTTTCTCCTCTTCGGGAAATAATTTTCAGATTTCCTTTCTTAGTACACCTCTACGTTATAAGAGGAACATACCCTCCAAGTTTCATGTTTCTAGGACTAATGGTTTAGGCTGTGCGTTGATTGTCAGTCAGTCAGTCAGTCAGTCAGTAACGAAAGAGTTTTATATATGTAGATGTATACTCACTAGAAACCAGAGTCTGAATAAATACAAAATGCTGATGTTCAAAGGTTCTCAGTGTTTTTGCTACGATAACAATTTATAGAAGTTTACAAAAAGGTTCACAAAACCTATCATGACTGTGACGCACAGACGAAAGATATTGCGATGCAAATCTTTCTCGAGAAAAAATAAAACAGCTCGCGACTGTGGTCGCCAGGTAAGGTAAATCTTGACTTGATTTTGACCGAGTCCTAAATTAAAATCACACATCGTGGAGCTGCTCTCTGCGCTGCTCTACGAACATAATAAAACAATCTTAAATATATTATTTTTTTACAAAAATAGCGTATTATTTTTTCTAAGGTTGTGTTGTGAATTTATCATCATCTTTCTGCGCCTTATGAATTTAAATAGGTTTAAAACAAAAGGTTGTTCTCCATCTCCAGTGCGCACTAATCCTAGTGTTACACAGGGCGAGTTAGATAATGCTAGTGGGAGGAAGCACTACAAGGGGGTAATACGTGGTGTCTACTTATGTACGCTACATGCCGAATGAAAACGAAACGACGACGGTCGAGAGTTTTGTAAAGCAAAGCATAGGTTTGTAGCCAGCTACTCTACCAGGAAAATCTATAGACGGAGGTTTGTATAGACATTTAAGTTAAACTGTACGGCATGCGATGATGATGAGGTCTCGAAGGAGCAAATGGACTTATGATTGTACAGTCTGGTACCCTAGCCCTAGAGATGGAAAACGCAACAGAGGGCGGCAGTTGAAGCGATGGGAGGATGAGCTCCCTAAGGAGTGGCGCAGAGCATGCCTGGACCGCGCCAAGTGGCAAACCCTGGAGGAGGCCTATGTTGAAGGACAACCCGACATATATGTACCACCACGTCAGTGTCATAATAAATTAAACCTTTGCTTAGTTATTATATTTAGTAAGTAGGATTAGTATAAGTTAGGTTAAGCAACACTGTTTTTTTAAGGTAGGAGAAATAAAGGTTTATTTTATTTTTATTTGTACGGCATGCGAGACTGTTGTGACAACTCGACTGTAGAGCGGTCACTCAATCCCCCCAGTGTAACTCAAAATGTCAATACGTACCTTTCATTATTGTTTTACATGGTAGAATTAAAGCTCTGTGGAACTGGCAATTTTTCTCAGATGATTTAATTTAAATCATTGACTTATCTTTACTCTACCGATTTATTTCTGCCGCCGCAGAAATAGCCTTTAGCAGTGCTGCTTGCTTTGCTGTGTTTCTATTACTTGAAGGACATGGGTGCCGGTGCTAGCCTCGGTGGACATGCTCCGGAGGTTTTTATAGGAAAAGGTACTGTTCATGTTTTCGATATTTTTTCCATTACTAAATGACTTATTGAAATCAGTAATAGGCATGAAGACAGTAATCAAGTATCGCCAAAATATTTATCTGATCTAATGAAAAAGGATTCAAAGATTTTGAAAAATGTATTTATTCTCTTATTAATGTCGTGATTAATAATTTATTTGTTAAAATAAATCTACAAAATACAACAATCCGCCATGATAGCTTAAACACCGGTCAGAGCGAATTACGTCACGGTGTTGTAAACGTCATTCTGATTTAGTACAAAAGCACCAATGTTTACTGTTAATTTACGAGTAGCTGACGTTACGGACAAATTTCGCTGGGACAAAGTGTCCCAAATGACACTTTTGATTTTAATATTATTTTTACTGACGTTTCGGACACCATCAAATTATTAATACTTTTGAGTACAGTCAGGTAAAATATGTTTAAGCAAAATATAATGTAATGTGATAAAGCTAATCAAATTGCTTTGCGAGCGTGTGGTGAAGTACTTATAAGTTAAAAAAAACATTAAGTCTCATTCACATAGCGTATATTTGTCATAAACAAAAAAAAAAAAAAAAAACCTGTATCTTGTGTATGATCTCATAAAAATATATCAAAGATGTTTTTTAATTATTCTAAGACAGTTACGAGTAACCTAAAATTATTACTTATTATTACTTATTGTTTGTTTAAAATTTGTAATAAATAAATAAATAAATAAATAAATAAATAAATAAATAAATAAATAAATAAATAAATAAATAAATAAATAAATAAATAAATAAATAAATAAATAAATAAATAAATAAATAAATAAATAAATAAATAAATAAATATTGCTACGCCGCCACCGGCACCGCCGCGTCTCGGTAAAAACCTGTTTTTTTACCTGACTGTACAATGCAGTTATTTTGAATGGTGTCCGAAACGTCAGTAAAAATAATTTTAAAATCAAAAGTGTCATTTGGGACAATGTGTCCCAGCAAAATTTGTCCGAAACGTCAGCTACTCTAATTTACTGCACCGCGACGTAATAACAGACGCCATGACACCAGCGAGCGTTTTGGCGTGAATTTGAAAATTTAAATGTACTTTTATTGCACAAAAACCTTAATTTTCTACAGAAATATAATATATTTTAGACATAATAGATACTTCTGAATATGATAGAAGATATTTTGAAAATTAGTCGTCATGCCTATTGCTATAAAAGCGGGGGTTTTGCGGAACTTGAAGAATAATTACGAATACGTAACTCTACTAAATACCGCATACCATTTTAATGTGATGCGAGAAGGTTAACGGTGATGGCGATGACACGTTCGCCTTCAAATCCTTCGAAGTATGCAAGTTATAACTAAACTGAGCATAAATAAACACATACACCAAGCTAAAGCAAGAATTGCGGTACGAATGAAGCTAGCTGCCAAACCATTAATTTTGTAACTTAAATTTAATATTCAACGGAATCACACAACTTCTTTTTCTCGCACGGACAGAACCCGTTATTTGAAATGTATGAATAACAACAATACTTAACATTTATTTTCTCAAACCAGGAATAGTTTCATAAAAAGTAGATTAGTGGAACTTGTTTTTGCCCACCGCAAGTAAGTAGACAGATAATATTTTGGCAGTTAAAAATTAAGAAAGTTATCAAAATTTTCTAAAATTAATAATTAGGTATAGGAGGTATAGGTACTTTATTTAAAAATATTGAAATACTCAGCTAAGCCCTAAGGCTCCAACAAATTTGGCGCTTTTCCTTTATTTTATGTCTGCGCACGAGCTCGTTTCATCCCGATGTGACTGAACCAGGCGTTTCAAAGCGTTGTAATCCTACATAATAAATTCTCTTTTACATTGAACCACCTTAACTGTGACTGAGCAAAGGATGAATAGGATTTATAAGTAACTTGATGACTAAATAATACTTACTAAAATTCTACAATAATTTAATACACATTCTTACGTTACCTACAACTGGCTACAACACATGAGTAACTACCTATCTATGAGGTGAAGGTCTAGCTAACATGAGCTATGGTCACAGAATAGATACCAGTGCCTCGTGCTACAATGGTGTCTGCGAGGTGTTGTTTTCTATTTGTCTTTGCAATAATTCCAAGCATTCATCATGATAAAATGACTAGGTATATCACAAGATTCCTATCATTGGGATTAAAGTCATACGTGGTAGCGGTAGGTAATCATACTTGGTCGTACAATTTTTGCCAGTGATGTCAAACGGTGAAGCATACGAGTAAAATCGAGGAAAGGACAGTATACCTTGCAATACAATGAAAAATAAAGGGGCGTGTCTGTATTAAAAGTTGAGGCTTTGATTTACCAAAAAAGCGGTTGTCTGTAAAGTCGGTTTACTGACGATAGTTGAACGTGACAACGTCGTAAGAAAATACACGATGTCGAACGCTGCCGAGCGCGGAGGCCGATTGTGCCTCTTTGTCGCTCGTGAAGTGCAAGCCAGAGCGCGGACTCTCTCGCTTGCACTTCAAGCCTTAAATGGAACGCCTCAGAGCGAGGTAACACCGCATGAGTCAAGTTTTTTCGTGCGTGCATCGTTTATAGGACGTTGTCACGTCAAAAACAATAGCGGCCTGAAGAGGTAAATGCCATTCATGGGAATAAATAAAAGCAGTAAGGCATCTAGGTGGTTATGCAATGTAGCCATCACGAGCCTTTAAAAAGGCTTTATGCAACTTCAGAACAAACATTCGTCACGCACGTAATATTCCAATTTAGGTAGTTTATACAAAGACATGCATTTAAGTAGAGATTTTCGTAGATTTTAGCGTAGCAGATAGATAAAAACAATGCTTTGCAATTTTTAACTCTAAATGCAGGCAGTTGATGTCGAATTACAACAGATATGATAGAAACAATATGGTATTTACAGGCGGTTTCGTCACTAGGGTAATCATTGTTATCTCGATTTAATATCTTACGAATACGATTTAATATAGAATGCTATTATGGTACTAGAAAGAAATGCTATTAGTTTGATACTAGACTAGATGTAGTGATGTGGTGTAGCAACCACCCTTCACTTTGTAACTATAAGCGCTTAATTAAAGCTACGTTCTAGTACTGCCAGAGTCCAAAAGTCTGTCAGGTATATTCTGGAAAGGTATGATTAAATACTGAATTTAATTCTTGCAGCAACAATCAAGCTATCATCAAAACCCACGATAATGTCTAGCACGCTTCTAACAGTACTCAAAAAACATGTATTATAAATAGACTCTATGCCGCAGGTATAAAAGTGGTTTTTGTTTAATAACAGAGATAATACTGATAGATGAAACAGTGCGCAGAATCAGTTCCACTAAAGTGAGACGTCCGTTGAACTCTATTGTGTTATTTTGTGTATGAAGAGGTATGAAGCCTTGCTTGATGAACGATAAGGTAGAGATCATTTCAATGGTACTGAATATCAGCTGAATTTCAAACTATGATATTGTATTGAACGTAGTAGAGCTCTTTGTGAAAAACCTCGCGTGAGGGAGTACTACCACTTAGTATTGCCGACAAGCAATAAGAAGTGTTGATTGATGACCGATTTTAAAGGTGAGTGCTGTTTTGGGAAAGGAAAGCATGAATCGTCCTAAGGGGAAGTTTCTTATCAGACTTGGAGACTGTAGGTCTACCATAAGTTCTGTCTCTGGCTCTGGATTTGAGTCTGTGTGAGTGCTGTCTAAATAAATTCTACGTCAAAACGTCACACAGACACATACTCAAAACCAGAGCCAGAGACAGAGCCAAACAAAGCTTGTAGTAGGCCTACTGCTCAGCCAGTGAATGAATTCGAGTTTCAGCAACATGGTAGCCACTCTGGCGCATAACCACAGTACATCTAGCAGTCAGTACTGAACACGGGCCGTTCACCTCTGCCAGCGATCTATGACCATACATACACCATACAACTAGTGGGGTATTGTTTCCGCTTTGTTTTCAATCGTGTGAACTAATGCTTATGGATTCATATGCTTTCAATGGTGTTTTGTGTGGTGTAATGATGTGAATTTGTATGAGACTTCGCCATTTATGCTATTTGGAGACATTTTCTAAATAATATACCCCTGTAATGACATCATCATTAATGTTCTTTAAGTTGATGATGATGTCACCATAGTGTGTTTTTTTTTTTATGTAACTAGCTGATGGAACAAGCATATGGCCCACCTGATGTTAAGTGGTAACCATCGCCTATAAAAAAGCAATGCCTCGTAGGTCACGCACGTCAGGAACGCGCCCTACGATGCACTGCCCTGCGTCCATCAACTGGAGGCATACAGATATTCAGCCCCACGTGCCAGTAATTTCACCGGCACCCACACCCTTCAAACTGAAACACAGCAATGCTGCTTCACGGCAGAAATAGGCATGGTGGTAGTACTTCCCCGGACGAGCCTCACACAAAGAGCTCTCCTACTACTAACAAACAAACGGGTACTAACAAACGGGTTAACTGAAGATAATAGAATTACAAAAATCACTTTGAAATTTATTTTAAACCAGGTGGATCTAGATACAGTTTCCTGCATGATTAAATTCTATCGGATTGAGCTATGGGATGACTCAGTTTTTTAGATTAGTAGTCCCACTATCTGCTAAGCAAAGACTGGAAATTGTACAACAATATTTCAATAGAAAAGTTATCAAAATTGATTTATTCTCGCGTCACAAATGTTTTCGGGACTAAATTCTTATTTTGTTTTTCGCAAAATGTTCTTGCTGCTGGGAAAAATAATCAGGTTTTATCGCGGAGTGTACCTGCTAACCATGAACTTCGATCATACGATAACTTCCTATAGTACGAGTATGTGTAGATACTTTACGTACTACCTACCTAGGTATCTGACGAATGCAAGCATGGCTTCTATAGTCCAACACGGGAAAATCAGGTGTCCGATCAAAGCGTTAAGGAGACTTGTAAAGGCTGGGGCGTCCAGTTCAAGTTATAATTTCGGCTAATGAATATACGAATGATATACGAGAACACGAATGTACCCAAAGTTACGAGAATCCTACGTATGAATATGTGGAAATCCCCATAGTGGAAGAGGCCATCAAACTTGGAGAATAGATACTTGGACCGTGTAAAAACACACATTAATCCATTAGACAGCCCGGTTTAAAACCTTGACAGATAAACCCGACAATACTACGCGGTTGAAGAGCAGTTCTTTACATCCTGGATAACCTGAAGTAACAAATAAGTGTTTAGACCCAAAACGCCTCGCATCTACTCTTCCGCCTGCTAAAAGATGGGAACATAAAATAATACAAGTTTCTCAGGATTTTGCATAGAAATGGCAGTTTGTAACCAATTGTCATGGTGGTTGTCTGTAAAGTCGGTTTACTGACGATAGTGACAACGTCATAAGCTGCAATTATCGTTGCTCTATACAATTGACACCACATTCCCTTTTCACTGCACTTCATACTTTACGAAAACATGTAAATGTATTATTGTATATTGTCGCATCGCTCACTCAAGTAGGAGAGAGACAGAATATGTCGAACGCTGCCGAACGCGGAGGCCGATTGTGCCTCTTTGTCGCTCGTTTCGCACTCTCGCCTACACTTCAAGCCTTAAATGGAACGCCTCAGAGCGAGGTAACGCCGCATGAGTCATGTTTTTTCGTGCGTGCAGCCGGCTCCGTCGAACTAAGACGTTGACACGTCAAAAAAAAAATTGAAAATAAAAGCATCCAGTTATTTGTTTGTTTGTTGTTAAACTTTACAGACAGTAATATTAGGCCCGTATTCCGAAACAGCGCTTGAGTCTGAGTCGAGCCTCAAGCATAGATTTTATGACAGTTCTCCATTGAAAAGTGTCAAAAATCTGTGCTTGAGGCTCGACTCAGACCTAAGCATTGTTTCAGAATACGGGCCTTAGTCTGCTTTTGGACCGTCTATTTCAAATAGGAGTACCGTAGGCTAGCGTAACACAACCATCCGGTCGCTACGCGGATGTCATGAATTAACTAAACTAAAGTCGTCTGGTACATTAGTTTGACAAAATTTGTCATATTTTAGACTTGTTTATGTAGGCATGCAAGCGTTGTTCCACTGTGGTTTTGCATGTCAATAAACTTGCCAAAAATACATCTACCTCTGATAAGGCTGAACAGCGTGTCTGATTATAATGTAGGTACTTTAGTGATGTATTGGGTATACAATAGTGTCAATAAACCTACATTAGGTGGGTAGGTGAAAGTAGTAGGTAAGGTAGTATGTATTTGCGTGTTATTTTCGAGGTACATACATAGTGTATCACAATTTGTGATATTTAATAATTTGTGATATCAGTGCCTGTTTTGGGAACTGCTGTTGGTATAATCACTAATCAGTATGATTAATTCGCGTTATTTTAAAACAATCAGCACCAAAACTTGATGCTCATTAAATATTGATAAATTAAAATTAAAATTATTTAGTTTAGTACCCCGCCTTTCTGCCGCCCGCCTTCGCCACTGCACTGGTTCGAATCCAGTCATGTATAGGTAGCGGCACATAACTTTAGCGCTGACAGTTATTGCGCAGAAGTCAAAAATAAGGTACCTGAGAGGGGCTAGCGGAATGAAGGGTGCGTAGCGCTGATTGGCTCTCCAGTCGCACTATAGCGTCCCGTAAGTAGGGGCATAAGAACCACCAGTTGCCCCTGATGCTATATGAATCATCTACAATAGATGCAAAAGGCAGAGAGAGGCAAAAGGCCGGTTTACTTTTGTTTTTGTGTTACCATTCCTTCAGAACTGTAGGTATTCAAGATTTATGAGGATGTTTTTAATGGGTGTTAGAACCACATACAAATATTATTGTATGTTAATATTTACAAAGTACCTATAGGAAAGCAAACACCTAAGATAGAAGGAAGTTACATTAAATATACAGCATAATGTATTCACAAAATCATTGCCATTTGGAGCCTATAGCCTTGTCACCAGGAACTTAAAAATGGGTTTGATGTTGAACAATAAACACCTTACTTCTTATCCCCTGTTCATTGCAGTATTTTTTTATTTTATTTTTAGCCTGGGTCGTCCCACTACAGGGCAAAAGCCACCCTCCCCTTCATCCACACCTCTCGATTTTTGGCTACAATGCGCCAGTCGTTCTTATGACAATCGAGATCGTCCCGCCATCTTCTCCGGGGTCTTCCTCTACGACGCCGACCTTGTGGGACCCAATCGGTAAATATTTTGGTACAAAGAATGACCGGCATACAAGCCACATGCCCTGCCCAATCCCATTTAAGGTTCGTCACTTTCTTGGTTACATCGACTATCTAAAATGCATTTATCATTGCAATGCTTTAAAAATATTAGAACGGTCAATATCACTGACTTTAGGTGGTTGCATGCAACCCTAAACCATGTTAGATAGCTACGGGTTAATGGAGAAGGTGGCCAGCTTTGATTTTTAAATCTTTGAAAAAAATTTAAATAATGTTCTCCATCGGGAAATTAATGAAACAAAATTGTTGATAGGTAGGTACTATATATTGGAAATAGCACCTAGACTCATCTACCTTTGAGACGTTTCAAAGTGATCCTTGCAATCCTACTGAATAAATACACTTTTGAATTTGATTTCGGGATGATGTAAATTTCCACCTTATTTTGAGATGTTTTATTAAAGTTTCCATACACCATGAAAATAGGTGAAAAATAGGCTGAATTAAGGAACGGTTATAGTGGCCAGGTTATTTTTAGGTAGTAAATATCTTTAACTTACATGATGAAAAGTTAGGCTATTCAGCAGTACAATCTACACAAAAAGTACACCACCTGCAGGAAACCAAAACTACAAAACACCAAAAACAAGCGCAAGTAACAAGTGACTGTTTGATAAGGTTATCTATCACTTACAGATAATATTTTATCATCATATCACTATAATACCGCAAAGAATCTTCAACTTGCATCCACTTGCGTCACAGAACACTCGTCAGATACGTACACAACACGAATCTAAAGACCTGATTTGGAGCATCAGAATACCACGTACACTACGTCATTTCGGGGTCACTTTTTGCAATACGGACGGAGTCACCTGATGAGTGAAGGTCCAATAAAAAGCAGGCGCGAATATACCGTGACCCCACTACCACTAAGAAAACTGGTGTGCTGAAGTGGTGACGGGCTTGTGAGAATAATTATACTTTTTTGATGAAAATAACCAACACAAACTCACCAAATAAGATGACTCGACTATCGTAAAACTTTTGTACGGACAGATTACTTTAGGTTTAGGTCAGATTATTTTTAATTATCACATGATTACACAGTTTATCACGTTGCACAACACAGAATTGAGAATTTTGTTCTAATTATTGCAAAATGGTAAAAGCTAAACAAAACAGACAGTTTGACGAATTGACTTGACTGATCGACAATATTGACACATGTATGTCACGTATGTCATTTATCTATTTTTGTCATTTCAACAACACAACACGAGCCTCTAGCCTTCTCTTCCCTCCTCTTTCCTCGTACCGATTTCCGGTCAAAACAAGATTGTAGTGCTACAATTACGCATGCTCATAAAATTTAATTAATATTATACACATACGTATGAACGTATTGATCTAACATGATATTTCTTAATGTTCCAAATAACTAAAACAAATGTTATTACTATTGAAAGTTTCGAGTTTGCTAACAACAATAGAATGTAACACAAGGAATGTAGTAACACTATGGCAACATACGCGCCAATTTATTTATTTTTAAGTTGGCAGCACTGTTCTGCTCAAGTGCTGCAGTGAAGTTCAAGTTTTTTGATTGAGTTACCCATGGCTACTCTTGACAATTGACAGTTTGAGATGTCAGTTTGACCCACACTTTTATCATTTAAAAATCTGGTTCTGGATGGATTCGTTTTTTGTCATTTCAGCTTTTCAGATTTTCGGGAAGTCACAATGACATAGCTTTTTGATTTTACTTGTTTTTTTGGTGTTATTTTGAGTTCTGTTGTGTAATTTCGGTGGTATTTTAACCAAGGTCATAAGGTTGAGGTCTTAGCTCAAAGTGTTAGCAGTTGGAATTATATATTCTGATTTGATCGAAAATGTTTCAGATGGTTTTTGGAAAAAACGGCCATCTTTTTTCCAATGCCAAATAGATTTTGGTGGTATTTTAACCAAGGTCATAAGGTTGAGGTCTTAGCTCAAAGTGTTAGCAGTTGGAATTAAATATTCTGATTTGATCGAAAATGTTTCAGATTGTTTTTGGAAAAAACGGCCATCTTTTTTCCAATGCCAATTATAGTAGGGCCGACATGTGATTAACGACTGACGACTTGACGGAAAAGTATTTTATCTATGTAATATATTATCATCCTCGACACTGGCAAAATTGATTCAATAAGGACAGATGCCATTCATTAAGAAGAAGAAGAAGAATAAGAAATCTGCTTCTTCTATTTTCGTGATAATATGTTAAGATCGGCCGTTGTTGGGTGCTGTTTTGAATTTTGCTGAATTTGAAACGCAAACGAATAGCTAATTGGGGATTCGTGCAACAAAACAATGAATACCTCAAGCTTTTCATCATATCCTTCGCACATTTATGAAATGGAATCCAGAAGTCACTCAAAAATATTCGTAAGTGAAATATAAATTTTATTAGGGTTAAGTCTGTAAGCCTATAAAAACACTTTATTTTTGTGTTTTTCCAGAATCTTCCTGATAAGTGTCTCGAAAATCGGATCGGGTGTGCCTGGGGACGCGGCAACCAGTTTACTATATACCCGCGCAGTCAAAAAGTGGACCAAACTCCAAGTACCACCGAAAACAAACTTCTGAGTATTCGCCGGGAAGTGTTGCTGTACCACCCTATTCTACGAAAATTAGTAAACGAATCACACGGGACGTTTTTAGCTGTACAGAAAGCTGCAGAAACGGCCAAGTCAGACAACAAAGTCGAATTTTTAAAACTGTCCCGCCAATATCGTTCTGTCATCAGAGTGTGCATTGAGAGTTTGCAGGAGGCCTCGGAAAAAGCTACCGATGAATTTGAAAAGGAGAACCTACTTGCTTACATAACCATTTTTTACTCCATTGAGTGTATATGGCATCTATGCGAGATACTCCATGTTGACAATGTTCCGGGTGATATTGTGTTACCATATCTGCTAGAATGGGTTAGGTTCCACTTTCCGTGCCATGAGCAACATGCCGCCCATCTGTTGGAAGCCTGCGAGAGAGTCTCGGACGACAGCACAGAGTACTGGAACACAGTGATTGGTATGATTGTGCAAGGACGGGTAGATGTAGCAAGAGCTCTACTAAAATTGCATGCAGATTCTGATACAAATGAGTTTAAACTGGTTGACAACTCCTTGAGAAGCATGCCTCTCTACAGTGTGAGTATAGTACCTGAACCCTCAATAATTGAGTTAGTTACTTAAGAAAACTGGTCTTATCAAACCTGATAGAACTAAGAATGTCTTACTTTAGTTTGAAGTCATAAAACCAAAATTAGATCGTTTTTAGATAGTAAATTCTTTATTGTACTAATAAAAAGATCTGTACAAAGGCAAGCTTAATGCTAGAGAGCATCAGCTAACTTGTTTATTTGAGTAAGCGTAATTTGAGCGCGAGAGAGAAGTGATAACTAGAAAAGATAGATATCTGTTTGGATCAAAATATGGTTTACATTTGAAGGTATATGGAAGCATATCAACAGGAGAGTTCACGGTGCAGTGGAAGCTTTGGCAGGCAGAGTGCCGAGCTAAGCTAGCCAGCCGAGTGGTGTCCTCGCAGCCACAGTTGGAGATTATTATGAAGGTAACTGAAAATGAAGCAAATTGTTTTTTTTTCTTCAGACAAGTATGTAAATTTTGATTTTCAAAATCAAAATTTATTTATTTAGTTTTATCACAAGGTTTAACTTTGGATCGTCTTAAAGCTAGGTGCCAGTTCCATGCGACCAAGCCTAGAAGACAGCCAAGAAAAAAGACCCTCTCAGAAGCCTCTTACAAGTAAAAAGAATTTTGAAAACCGTACAGTGAGCCAATCTAGTGATTAATAGTTCTACAGAATAATCAAAAGTTCATAATGATCCCACAGCTAATAATAGGCGACTACGCAACCTTCGTGTCCATCCGGCCTCGCTACAGTTCGTGGTTCGACTTGCTGGGAGGCTGGGCCATGTACACGGCGCCGTGGGCGCGGCGGCGCGAGCTGGGCGCGCTGGCGGCGGCCTGCGCGGCCATGAGCCCCGCCCCCCGCGACACCCGCGACACCCGCGCCCCTCTCGACTCCACCGTCAGGGCACTGCTGGAAGGGGACTTGCATCAGGTTTGGGCAACTCGGTTCCTCGCCGTGTGCGGACATGGCTATAGGTAGCGGCACATAACTTTAGGGCTGACAGTTATTGCGCAGAAATAAAAAATAAGGTACCTGAGGGGCTAGCGGAATGAAGGGCGGACGTGCGTAGCGCTGATTGGCTCTCCAGTCGCACTCCGTTCGCTGTACCAATAGGACACTCTGCACGCATCCACACATCCAGTGTGCGTGACATGTGCGCACTACGACGCATGCGCAGCTATCCCCTCCGCGTATCGCTCAGCGCTAAAGTTATGTGCTGCTAGTTTACTAAGAAACTAGTGCCTCATGCATATTACATTTGTTCCAGGTGATACACGAGATTCAGCAAATGTCAGACTGCAATTGGTTCGCGACTCATCTAACAGATGTGCTGTACCATTGTGGGAATCTGAAGATCCTGGACAAACATCAGGACAAGTTAGTCAAAATATTTGTATTTCAATAACTCCCAAACACCACAGTGTATGAACTTCACTATCATTGAAATCTATTTCCAGTGTAACCAATCACCTCCGCGAAAGCCTGATCCTGGACTACGGCTGCTTGCTGGCGGAGCACAAGTCGCTGTGGGCGGTGGGCGTGGCCTACCTGGCGGGCTGCGGCGCGGGGGGGCGGCGCCGCGCCGAGCTCATGCTGGAGAGCATCCCGCTGCGGAGCGAGGCGCACGCGCTAAGGGTCATTGCGGACGCTAACAAGCACGGCCTCACCGATGTGGGTGAGTTCATCCAATATTATAATAATTAAACAAAATTTACATGTTCCAAAAGATATAAGCAAAGTGATAAAAAAGATAGAAGCTAGTCCTACGTATCGTAACGGCGCTCAGGTTTTCTGCCTCGAGGTGCGAGAGGTGTGTCGAGAGTCATCTCTGGGATAAGTGACGTTAAACCTACAAAAGGATCTAGGAGTCAACATTGCATCTGATTTAAAGTGGGAAGAGCATATCACCTCGATAATTAAGAAGGCCAATTCATTTGTCTATGTGATCCGTAGATCATTTCAAGCTATGACGGTTGAAGTCTTCACTAAGATTTACAAGACATACATCAGACCGTTGTTGGAGTATGGTTATCAAGTCTGGAGTCCGTACTTCCAAAAAGACATCAATTTACAGAGGAAGGCAACCAAGATGCCTCATAATCTACGTCGTAAGTCTTATGAGGAGAGACTGCTTGTGTTACGCCTCACTACTTTGGAACAAAGACGACTACGTGGGGATCTCATCGAAACGTACAAAATTTTGACGCATCAGTACAGCCTGCCCGACATACAGAATATTCTCATAAGGAAAGAAGACAGGCCATCACGTGGGCACCATCTTAAATTAGTCCGTGCCCTTACCAACACACATGTGGCACACGACTTCTTTGGTAATCGGGTGGTACAGTACTGGAACAAGCTGCCTGAGAGCGTTGTTTGCGCTGACTGTGTCAATGGCTTCAAAAACAAACTTGACAACTGGCTACGAAATAATAAATTAGTGCTTAAATATTGACCAAAAATGACAATGACAATATCAATTAAATCAAATGACTATAACTCAACACTGTTTGACGTAGACACATCAGCGAAAGCTGCTCGTCTATAAATAATAATAATAATAATAAAAATAAAAAAAAAAAAAAAAAATTGTGGACAATTCACACAACACTACCCAGCCCCTAACTAAGCAAAGCTTGTACTATGGGAACCAGATAGCTGATATACTTGAATACATTTTTTTTTTGTAAATAAATACTTAGAATACAATATAACACCCAGACAGAGAACAAACATTTATGTTCACCACACAAATATTTGTTCTCGGTGGGGATCGAACCCACAACCTACGGCGCAGAAGGCAGAGCTACTACCAACTGAGCTAGAGGCCAGTCAAAAAAATAAAATGTTAATGTGTGCAGTGCAGTCGGTGTGTCGCTGCATGTCGATGCGGTGCGTGCGCGGCGGCCGCGTGGGCGGCGCGCTCGCCTGGGCAGCGCGCGCGCACTGCGGGCCCAGCGCCGGGCGCGCCGCGCACGCAGCGCTGCGGACCTACGCGCGCGCGCGCACGCTGCCCGCGCGGGACCTGCTGCGCACGCAGCCGCCGCACGCGCTCATGCACGACGCCACGCTCTTCCTAGGTGAGTGTCCAGCACGCGCGTGCTATGCCGCACCACCATCGCTATCTAAACTGCTCGAAGATTTGCTGACTGACGAGATCTGGCTTGACGCATTGTGAAGAAAATGATTCCACTGAAGTCCCTAATTAAATTTAAATTGCTCAAAAGAAAGTCAATATTAACCTCACCTTCTCGATTTGAAATTCCAAGATCTGTTTAAACTAATTTCGATATGATATTCTTGTTGCAGTAAAATACAGCGACTTCCATGGATTATACAAAAACAGAGAGTTCCAAAAAGCAGCTGACCTTCTCGTTTCGCTGATTACATCCAAAATTGCTCCAGATTAGTAAGTAAAATTGCTATTAAAATAAACTAGATAATTATAAATTTAAAAGTTTTTGGAATAATCTTAAAACTTTTTGATGTTTAAAGTCAACATTAACCTGGTAAAATCATCAACTTGCAGATAATAGTTTTAACTACTATCATTTGTTTCATTAATATTTATAGAAATGCGACAGGTTATCCTTTGCCCATGATGTGTTAGACACCTACACCACCTATCAATCTATCAATCTGCTTTCAGTTTCTGGGATACTCTACTACTGGACGCTCTACCCTTATTAGAAAGCAATCCGGCAGTACTGGGCGCGAACGAAACTTGTGCCCTCATGCAAGCACTAGAGTTACACACCCACTCGTCCACACAGCCAGCCAACTCATCCACTCAGCCCGTCAAATCGTCCCTATCTGCAGACTCTGTATCATTACTCCAGCTATCTCTTGCAAGAAACCTGGCTCGTGCAGCACTTGCACAAGTCGCTCCAAACCCAGACACTCGCACACAATAAATTAAAGTGTTACTGTTCTAAAGAAACCTAGCCTAAATCTGTGTTGGCCTTAATATGCCTTTCAGTTCAAAAAGCTGTGTTGAATTAAGATGGAACTGACTGAAAGTGGGGGTTTATTCATAGCATCTTATTATCCTCTTTTTTTTTCTTTTTCCATTGTCAGAAACATGTTTATTTCAACAAAAATCATACAGAAAAAGTGTGATTGTTTTTATACCTTTTGAGTTAATAAAATCAACTGTTTTTGAGAACTATTTTTATTTTTGACTTACCTATGAATAATTATTATTACAGCCATTTCATTTAACACTTATCAAATACATTTGCTCTTGCTCAGCATAACATTACAGCAATTTATTTCCTAAATTCATAGAAAGCTTCCATAGAATTTATTTCTTGAAGAGTGTAATGTAGTATCTTGTCGTAACCCTGATAATGGAACTTGCCATAGAAAAGTTTACCTTGCTGTAAGTATGGAAACCAATACCTATCGTCCAGCCACATATCATCGTAAGGGACTTTATCGTACTCAAACCACTGTGGTAGCATCTCTTCGGTCTCCTCAGCAATTCCTTCAAACACAGTGGAAGAAAATACCCTGACGTCCATCAATAATGGTTCGCCTTCGAATGTAAACTCTAAATGCCCAACATTCTTCAGGTCCTGCTTTTTAACGTTCATACAAGACTCCTCTTTAAGTTCACGCACTGCAGCATCCAAAATTTGTTCGTTAGGCTCCACTTTCCCGCCAAAACCGTTCCATTTGTTTACGCCGAAACCTCGCTTCTTTAGACCCAAAAGTATTTGCTTCGTGTTGTGTAGGAAGACCAGAGTGTAAACTTTTTTCAAAACCATCGTTTAGAAATGGGCATAAGCACAGCGATTCATGAAGGTACTGGCTAAAATATTCGTTTCTCATACGAGGTTATATTATGGAAAAATAATCTACAAAAACCTGCAAAACATAAACTAAACAAGTCAACAGACTAACGTCAGCGTCAGGTGGCTATGTCAAAAAGACAATGCGTCCGCCATGTCAATGTGACTGTCAAGACAACTGCCAATGGTAGCAGTCAAGTCAGCAGTCAAATTAAAAGAAAAGAGTCAACGTGGTGTCTATCGGGAACGTCGGGATTACCCATGGAACTTAAGTATTTATTTTTAAGCCCATTGACATCAAAACGTTCTTTATGCAGCTTCTTTAACTAGGTGATGATACACTGTATTTAACAACGCAAAGCCCAGACATGTCCCTGTCCCTAATAAAATAAATGAGAAGTTATGTAAGTATAATATACTTAACAGGGTTGGATTAATCATTATAATGTGACAACTAGAAACCAATGTGGTTTAGATTTTGTAACATTGCTCTAATGCTACGTGACTACAAACGCGCGACTCTTAGTTCTACGCGCGTATTCGTTACTACGAAGGCCTACGTCCGTAGCTGTACTATGAAGACCTACGTGCGTAGCTGTACTACGAACGCCTACGTACGTAGCTGTACTACGAAAACCTCTATACGTACGTAGCTGTACAAGAATAAGACCTACATGTAAATAGCTGTAACACAATGCCTACGTGAAGGTGCGTATAGTCAGCTAATGACCTGAATCCAGATGAGCTATTATAAAATAAATGAAGCTTGTTTGATGCACAGTGAAACCCACTCGTACCTACATATTTTTGTGCAGATTTATAAAGTACCTACAATAGAATTAACAAAATTAAATTAATACCTAGGTACTTAATTAAATAACATTGGATACCTGATCTATATGTACTAGCATTCCGGCCTACCGGTAGCTACAAATATGACATGACTTCAGGTTCGTAAACTCATCAAAAGTGTAAAAGGTTACTGGATTAGGTAGCCAGCGTTTCAACCTGGACGTGTATGGATTTTAAAATGCTGACGCTTGTGGCACAGAATATAAATAAAGACTAAGTGCGTGCCTTTGGGGGAAAATACAAGTAATGGAACAAGGCAATAGGAATTTTCATCAAAATGTGTGCTACAAAAATGTGTCCTCGGACAAACCAAAGATAGGTAGTAACTAAGATCGCATTTCTTACATAGATTTTCGTTCGCCACACGTAACATGTTAGTGAAACAAAGAAATCGTATGTAGTAAATTCATATTTATATATTTTATATTTATTTAATTAATTATAACGGATATAATCCAATTACACTAATTTTCTTCAATAGTAGAGGGTCAGAGGTTTTCTAAAAATTTCTTTTTCTATCATCTTCATAAACTTATGATGTAAATTTTAGCATTTCAACCTTTTTTTAACCGACTCGAAATAAAACGAGGAGATTTTTTGTATTTATTTTATGTTTGCTGTCGCATTGATTATTTCAAACCAAGTGTGGTGAAAGGATTTTAGGTGCGCCTGGAAGAACCTCGTGAAAATACAACATTTTATTATGCAAATAGAGAGATGGCCGATCTGAGTGGCGATCATCACTTATGAACAAGCATTCTATTGCGGCAAATATTAGGAATAATATGTGCCCTATGATGCACAGCCCTGCGTATATGAACTTGAAGAATAGAGGTCAAACGCCCATGTGCCTTAATTTCTGTAGTAGTTGTAGTTTGCAGTATGATTTGATCCATACGGCAGACGTGACTGGGGAGTAAATACCGGCAGATGTCTTAGTATCAAAATACTGTAGGTATTTAAATACTAATTCTGACTCAAGCATGATTAAATTATGTAGATTTTAATTATTTCAGAAATTATTAAGATGAGAATGTTAATTAATTGTAAATGAAATAACCACAGCACCCTGAAGGCTCGAACACACCTAGTTCGCTGGCGGGCGCGGTGGCGAACCGTTTAGTTTCAACATAGGGAATTGTATACATCCGCACACACTGCCGCGTCTTTTGACAGTTGCACGCTGCGATCACTACTAATAAAAACGAAAGTTCCCAGATCGTGACAGACAAAGCATCCCCTATTTAATGTTTTACTACCCCCTACTTAATTTTTCTTAATTTTGTGTATTAAACAATCGTCAAACATTTGATCTACTGATTAGTCATCGGTGAAAACGACCCGTAGAGTCTAAAATTTGGAAAAAGAGAACTATTGAGGATTCGTTCTAATATTATTGAACTCTGGAAATTGTTTTTCCTATTAGTTTTAATAGAAAAAATATATATTACTTCTAAAAATATTTGTTTAACTACGTTAAAAGCAAAAAAAGATGTTGTGTAAGATAATAATAGGATAGAATCTTATTTGAAACTATTTAAAAATAAAGTAATGCATAATGGGCGGTTATATCGCTGCAAATCAGTATTTTCCAATCAAATTTTGGATGGAGAGAAGCTTAGAATGAGATCAAATATCAATAAAAAATAAAATAAGGGCATTTACATACCTAGAATGAACCGTCATAATCAAAGTAAATCAATAAATACAAAAACAAATACAATCATAAGGCTAAGTTTATGGTATTCGTTATGAGTGTTTAACAGCGTGTAATATTTTGATTGATGGAGAAAAAACAGAACAAGTGAATGTATTTATAATATTTGGGGACTTTTTTATAAGAGATGGAATGCATAAATATAATATCGAAACAAGGAAGTGTATAATCACCACCCGTGGAGACAGTCGATGAAGTCGCGGGCATCAATTAGTTCAGCCACCCATCAGTTTCCCATCTGACATTACGTCCTGACTAGGGCGTGCAAACCCAGTTTTCCGGTTTTGCGAAAAGCCGGACAGCTAAGCAAAATTTATCAATAGTACTTTTTTAAACTTTTGCGATCATAACACACATTAAACTGTTACACGGGTATTTTTACCGCGTTTAGGTAAGCGTAGTGTAGGACGCCCTCCGGCAAGGTGGGGCGACGATCTGCGAAATGTAGCTGGCAAGCACTGGAGAAGAAGAGAGAGAGAGAGAGACCGGGCTCAGTGGCGCGTCTTGCGAGAGACCTACGTCCAGCAGTGGACTAATATAGGTTAATGATGATGATAATGATGATGATGGGTGTTTACCGCGTATAATTTTCCCCGACGCTTCGGCTATGTTGTAATAACTGTGGTCGTGGGCAGACTGGAGCATTGACATGAGTGCTATCGTCGTTGAAAGGTGGAGGTATAATAACTACCCTCACTTCAGGACGCAATGATAGATAGGCGTATGCCTATACAGTGAGGGAAGTTTTACGTATTCCGATTTTCCTTAGTATCAGAAACATAAATCTTACTGATTGAGCCTCAAAAATATTGTTTTGTTTTTAATCCCCGTGAACAAAAACTACCTAGGTACCCCGGACTAGCGGGTGAATGAATTAAGCTTAGAAAAGATTGCGGCGAACAGTTTCGAACTGCGATGGCGATGGCGATCAGTTTCAAGCGTAGGGTTTTGCATTCATCCCCACACAGCGCCGCGAACTGTCATTGTACGCAGCGAGCTAGTATTAGTGTTCGATACTGTCTTGAAACTGCGCTAAATCTTGTTCCTCAAAAGTCATAACAGTGGCAATATGGAGGCAATGGTGTGGGTGTTGTTTGCACAAGGTTCGCGCGTTCAGTTCACCATCACTTTATTCTTAGCCCTAATATGTCCAGGTAATTGAAACATTACTAAAAAGATGCATTATTTTTATAAATGTTTTTTTTTTGTCTAAAAGCATACATAGCTAAAAACCGATAAAACATAATAAAACCAATACTTTGTTTTTCTATTATTGCACTGCGTCTTTTTTTTTAATACATCTAGCTGATGGAACAAGCATATGGTCCACCTGATGTTAAGTGGTAACTATAAAAAAAATAAAATTAAAAAAGCCCATTCATTCCATAACTACATTAAGTTACATTTCATGCATATTATTACTTATTATTTCGATTATTATTATATCATCATTATTATTTACATTCATACATTATAGTCATTATTTTGTTTAAATTTAATTTTAAACTTTATTTTTAATACATATATTTTGATGTTAGATTTATTTTTATTAGTTTTTTTTTCAGTTTTACTTTTTGTTCATTTGTGTTCTTATTTTTCTTTAGCTAGGATCCCACTCGGGTATAGGCCTGTAAGTGGTAACAATGGTACCTATAGCCTGTAACAAAGCATTGCCTGGTAAGTCACACACGCCAGGAATTTGCCCTACGATGCACTGCCCTGCGTCCATCAGCTTCACGCGTACAGATGTTCAGCCTCAAGTGCCAGTAATTTCACCGGCACCCACACCCTTCAAACAGAAACACAGCAATGCTGCTTCACGGCAGAAACAGGTATGGTGGTAGTACTTCCCTGGATGAGCACTTCACAAAAAGCTCCACTACTACTATTAATCTACTCAACAATAAACTACTCAATAAAAAAGTAAGTAATATTAAACTTCACTAGATACTAATTCCTATTTCGTACAATTTTTTAATAGTTGATTTTGTAGGTATCTTAGAATATTGTTTTCTTGTTAAAATTCTACTATATAAAAAAATATTACGTTGACCAAACCTGGAAACGGTTTTTGGCCGGAAGCCGGAGATAATCCGGTTTTTAATACTTTCCTGTTTTGCAAGCGCTATAGTTTTGACGTTTTTTCAAATTGACAATTGATTTCGAGCAATTCAAAGAGTTATCAAATGGAGATTACAATGGAGTAGCAGTATTCAAAGTGAAAGTCAAAGTAAAGTAAAAATGTTTAATTTTATTCATTGTACCTTTAAAATTACATAAATCAATGATCACTTTGAGAAGTCTTAGAGCTAGGTTTATCTTGTCGATAAACCTACAGCTACAGTATATCTATTTATATAATAAGATAGGTGATGAACTGACAGAATAGTATACATTGGTGGTGCACGCCCAAATTTTAACCCACGATCTTTATAAAATAAATTAATAATGTAGACAATCCACAAAACACTATCTATCCCCGAGCTTGTCTTGTACTATAGGAATCAGATAGTTGATGTATTACAATCAACTATCTCATTCCTATAGTACATACATTTTACTGCACATCATTTTGTTAACACATAGTTAGAATACAATATAACACTCAGACAGAGAACAAACATCTGCATTCACCAAAGAAATATTTGTTCTCGGTGGGAATTGAACCCACGACCTACGGCGCAGAAGGCAGAGCTACTGCCAACTGAGCTGAGAGTCCAGTCAATCTTTGGATTGGATTGCTCGCTACCCTCTAAACTAGACTACCCGTGCTCTAATTCAATAGTATAAGGCCGGGTGTTTAATAGGTAGGTACTTAAGTAAGTACATCAGAAAACGTTTGATAGAAAAATTCTAATGAACCAAGGATACTGTTCAGTCTGTCAACTTTCTTACCATTTAGGTCTAGCACAAAATGTGTTCGGCGAAAATCTTGTGCGGATTAGAAATTTGAAACTGATTGAATTTGATTTGTTGTAGGTATTTGACGTTTTCTGATCTATATCGCGCCCGACCTTATACTATTTATACTCGACTAGATATAGACATAGACTGCGGCGAAGAAAATAAAAAAAGGAAAGGTTATGATTTTCACCGCTATGTACCTATGCTATGTATGTTAACATGTCTGTTCCACGCATTTCATTTAATCTTGGGTGTGAGATGTTTGAGGATCGCTGGATGAAAACTATTTCTGAATGCTTGGGATTCTGCGAGCGTGATGTATAACTGCGTGTGATTTTCTACTTTATTTTTGTTTTTAATTTCCTGACATTTTATTTTATATTTTTCATTACTCATATTCAGAAAGAAGGTCTGAAGTTGCCTGAGGAGTGGGTTGAAAATAATACTTTTCAGTCCTAGATAGAATCGCTTTCAACTGACAGCTGTCATATAATTAAAATAAACTAGTTCTATTTTTATATTTATTTGATATAGGGGAACAGATGAGCAATCATAAAATACTTATACACACACATAGTGGTCAATATCATAACATTCCTGTTTGCATCAGCATGTTGGATAAAAGCAATACCTACGAAGCCGTTTGACTTTGTCAAAAACAATGCTGCTGCTCTATGGGTTTAACAAGTTTTATATTTCCTACTTCTTTGGTCGTGGCGGCGGCGTAGCCACGCCCACCTCTTGTGTCAAAGTTTGGTAAAGTGATATGGTCGAAGACAGAAGGAGTCATTATTATCTACGTTTTGTGCAGCTCAGTGTAGCTCACACCAAAATTGAATCAAACCAAAACTTTTTATTTCAGCTCTCACTTAGAAAGCATTGCAGCCTTAACATACTTAATACTATGGTGACAAAAGTTCATTCAAAAGTAATGTGGTGAAAGAATTATAAACGCACCTCAATGAGGCTCTTTTCGTGCACTTGACAATGTTTTACGGTTTATGTAGGTTCTACGACATGCCAGTTATCTCACTATGTATTCCATGTACATAACTAGCCAATCGCCTTAGCTTTGCACAGGCTTAGTGTAGAAAAAAGGAGGGCAAAATGTGTTTTTGTATTTTGCACCCATGCAAAGCCTTAAATTTAAATCTGCAAATTATGAGTTGAAAAACGAGCCTTGTGGTCGGCTGGCAACCGTTGTCAACAACGATATGAAGGCCTGTGTACACCTAGGTCACTGGCAATGGCTATCAATGAAACGATGTCAAATATCGCTTTCAAATTTGACAGCGTTTCACTGATCGCCATGGCCAATATAGGTATTTTTTTTTATTGTTGATAGCTAAACGTTTGACTGCCATCAAACCTGATGGAAAGTGAAAATGCAGCCTAAGGTGGAGCACGCTTAGCTATTATTCACTTGTTCACTCTTGACTTGAAAATTCCAAGGTTGTAATGCTTCGAAAATACTGACGACGGTAAAGAGCACATAGGTGTGCGCAGGCCTTGAATTGAAGACGATAGCAGAAGTGGTGAAAAAGTTGGACCGAAGAATTGGAACCCCGCGGCAAGCTTAGCCGTGATGGAGTTAGACCAACTAATTATACGGCTGAGCTTGCTGTGGGGTTTGGAGCCTTACGCCTATCTAATTTTAATGGCATAAAAATATTCAAATGTACAATTTCATAGGTAAAGACCTAGATTAAGACGAGCTATGGAGCCTGGCGTTGCTCGCCCTGATCAAATTGGAAGTCGTTCTGGAAGAAGCACAAAGAGATATAAGGTTTACGGTATGCATAGCCAATAATAGAAACTATGTTGAAAATTTGCTTCTGCAATAAATACGTAAGGGCCAAAACCGCACATCATAGCATTTTATACTTTAGCATAGCTTTAGCTTAGCAGTTTAATTTTAATAAATAACGGCTCAAAACAAACAGTGGCGATAATAGTTTAAACAGACTTTATTTATTCAGTTTATTTGCTGCTTGCTACTTTGGTAGGTAGGTTAGGTATTTCAGTGAAAAAAATTAAAGTAGGTAACTATATTAACTGAATGATTCCGAAGTGAAGCCAGAAGGTCTGTAAGCGGCTTAACTTCTGCACTCGCACTTCCACACTTCTACAACAACTACATGATGTTTGAGCCGCTGAGTTGTTTGAGCTGAACAAGTTCAAGGTTGTAAATGAGCCGATTAACTGCAGGTAATTATTTCCCATGCCTAGCAGTAGTTAAGTGTTTTGATTGGGCTAAATATCTTTCATATCTTGACAGTCTAAATTGCGGCCAGTGCTGCCAGGTCCATTCCAGGGTTTGGCTATTTTTACTAATGTATTTTTATTTTTTTTAAATTAAGCATTGTAGTCATAAACCTAGACACTTTAAATGCTTCTAGATACTTTGAATAGACACAAGTTGTCCGATAAAATAGGTGCGCATGTCACAGTGCTCAATAAATATCTTTTTTTTTTGAAAACTCAATAGAAATGTAATTTTTTTTTGACTTGGCAATTTATATGAACTACAAACTGCGACACGTATTTAAAATCCAAGGTTAATCCAAGATTAGCCTACAAAATAATAGCAGTTAAATGCTTTGAAATTGCGCTAGACCTAGCGCCAAAAGCGCCATTGTGATGGCAATGTACATTTCGGAGACTTCAAATTATTTGGGGGCTAGTTCGCCATCGCTAGCGAACTAGTTCGCTGGCGGTGTGTTCAAGCCTTGAATTCCTGACGGACAGCGGACTAAACTTTGGTTGGACAAGCTTGACGTTTTGAAAGGGACCACTGAATATTTGCGGTCTTGATAATGCTGTAAGTATTTGCAAATAAACAATTTACCATTTGTTCATTGTGGTGGAAAGATGTTTTCATTACTCATACTCTGAAAGTAGGTCTGAAGTTGCCTGAGGGGCCTAATTGAAAGTAAAACTTTCAGCCCTAGGGAGAATCGCTTTCTACTGACAGCTGTCAAATTATAAAAAAAAACAAGTTCTATTTTATTCAACCATGTTCCAACTTTCTAAAGTCTTTCTGACTGCAAAGAGGTCGTTGAACCAAATTCCAACTTTTTATTCAGCAAGTAGGTTGGAAACCCATTACAACGGTAAGAAGTTTAAAAAGTCTAATTAGAGCGCAATGTAAAATTTAAATTTAAATAACATAAAGAGTATTAAATAAATAATATATCTTCTAAATTACTTGATTAATATATAGCTTCAACTATTTATTTAAAATAACATAGATTTGAGCAAACAATTTAACATTTTTTAAATTATGAGAATGAAAACAATGGCTGAATAATGCTGGCGAGCCGTAGCCGAAGGCCCGCCAGAGAAAAAGAAAAAAAAAACCGGGAAGGCGGCAATTCAATCTTCATTTTCACTAATTTTTCTTTCATGTTTTTATTTTTACTTTCCTTGTATTCGTAATGAAAAGCACAGTGTTTACCTCGGGTGAAAGTCTTTTAAGTCCCTCAAGCTCCATTGGCGCCCTCGCTTACGCTCTGGCGCCAAACCCGTCTCGGGACTCAAAAAACGTGACTTTCAACACTCAGGTAACAATGTACTATTAAAGTAGGGATAACTGTAACACAAGCTCTGTCTAGCTCTGTGTCTGGTTTTGAGTACCTATGTGTGAGTGCTCACTCACCCATTATTTAGTCAACATTCACACAGACTCAAAACCAGAACCCGAGACAGAGACAGAGCCAGACAGAGTTCATGGTAGGCCTACTGTTCTGTCATGACTCTAGTAGAAACATGGCAAAGATGGCCTTAAAGTTGTCTAATAAGTAGAAAATACTGAATTTGATATCCGCGCGCCGGGTCCACACACAACCGCACGGGGCTTGCAAGGCAGTCTTGGAGGCTCGTGCAGCTGTTTCAGTAAATTGGACAAAAACATACAAAACTCGCAAGAAGCCATCCATTGTTATGTTACAAAGAACTCAAATTGGGTGGTCGTGTAGCGTCACAACGAAGAGTGCACGGACTACCTATGAGGGCTTATTCTGAGTTTTCAACATCATTTATTGTTAGCCGAACGCAAAATTACTTATAACTATAGATCCTTTAAACTAATAGATTACCGTTTCATATTTTTACTGTAGTTTTTCGTTAGCGTTCGTAAGGAATACTATGAGATCTCGCAATCTCGTCGGCGTTCATCATTTCTCCATACAAACTCGGGGCTACGATAAGTCATTTTGTAACGTAACGTAACGTAACGTCAAAATGATGTTAAAACTCAGAATTGGCCTACAGGTGCAAATTGTGTGCAAGCCAGCAAAAAAGTTGAAACTATTAGCAAATTAGTCACTGAGTAATTTCATAATATTTTATTCAAAAACTATTGTGGTTCATGCAAAGTATTTTATAAACTAGAAATATTTATTATGTCATTTATTTATCCTATGGTCGTGGTTACCGATGGGCCCTCGGCCACCCTGGGTTGCCAATACCATGGTTGGCCGAGGCAAGTTGCGTTGAAAAGCACCGAGACACACCTGACTCATCGAACTTCCGCCTCACGAGCCCATGTGAAGTGAAAACTTGGCTTTACGCACCTACGGCACTGGCACTACTGGTTTATATTGTAGCCATTATCAAAGCCTGCAATGGCAATCATTGAATCGCTGTAAAATATCGTACGGTCAAAGTAAACCCATGCTGAAACTGATCGCCACTGCCACCACCATCGCAGATCGCTTAGATGTGCGCAAGGCTTTAGGACGCTCATATATTTTATTTTAAAGGATCTATAGGTATGTTATTTCTCAAAAGAAAATAATCTCAATAATCACATACGTAACAAAGGCTTGTAGGGACGGGATCCTTTAGCAAATATCAGACAACAATCGTAAATTGTATCAAAGGAATATTTTCTCTTCAATGGCTGTAATAAGTTGAGAATCTAGCAAAATGAGGATACCCTTTTTCGCTTTGTTTCTTTTTAATCGAATGTACACTACATGTTTGGGTGTAATGAGGCCCAAAACAGAAAATTTGCGCATTCAGAAATTCTATTTTATACGTTCAAATTAAATCCCAAAAACCATTAAATGAAAATGTATGTTGGCATGAAAATAGTACTTATTTAATTAAATTAATTAATGTGTAGACAATTCACACAGCACTATTTAACCCAAATTACTGTGGGAACCAAAAGACTGATATAATACTTAGTACATATTTTTAAATTTGTAAATTCATATAATAAAATAAAAAACACTCAGACAGAGAACAAACATCTGTGTTCATCACACAAATAATTTGTTCCCGGTGGGGATCGAACTCACGACCTACGGCGCAGGAGGCAAGGCTACTACCAACTGAGCTGAGAGACCAGTCTATGTGATTAAAATATATTTTACTAGCGGCCTGTTTCGGCTTCGCACTGGTGGACATTTATTTTTTAAACACATAAATATAGCCTATGTTACTTAGGGCGAATAAAGATATCCAATGGTGAAAGAATTTTTGAAATCGGCACAGCAGTTTTTGAGAGCATTCATTACAAACATACAGATCTTTCCTCTTTATAATCTAAAAAAAAATATATAAAACTCTTACGTTACTGACTGACTGACTGACAATCAACGCTCAGTCTAAACCATAAGTCCTAGAAGCATGAAACTTGGAGGGTATGCTTCTTTTATAGCATAGGGATGCACTAAGAAAGGAAATTGAAAAATGATTTCTCTAAGCGGAGAAAATGAGAAAGACTTTTAAAAGAAAAATCAACAAGGCGTAACGACAAAGGGGCGAGCGAAGCCGCGGGCGTCCGCTAGTATTAGTATAGAAGTATAGATTTCTGAAAGCAAATCAAATCCCATTTCCATAATGTTGAACATGATACAGTGGCCTTTTGTCACTCCTAAGTGACGATGATTAGTTGAATGAGCCATCAGAACACAATGCTCTGTCGTCGTGTTTTCTTGGCTGCTTGCCACCTCCTATCGATAAAGAATTGTTATGCCAATATCTATCGGAACTATTCTACACCATAATTTATCTACTAAGTAATTAATTAATAACAGGAATTAATCAATCTGACAACAGAATTGTTGTCTCAATCACGGTGAGTACCTCAATAATTATATTGCTATTAAAAATCGTTTAAAATTGGATGCCAATGTTTGTGAAAAATATGAAGTGAATGCGATTTTTTAAAGAGTTAAGTTCTTCTGGAACTGTATCAAACTGAGAGTTTCTGAACGGTGAAGGAAAACATCGTGAGGAAACCAGCATGTTCTGGAACCTGAAAAATTCGAAAACATTGTTCAAATTGGATTTTTGGAAATTTGAAAACATCACATATATGCACGAGAGGAGCCTTTGAGGCGCATTTACAATTCCTTCGGCACTCTATTCATAAACCGCACTTTGCTTTACAGCAAAGCAGTCTTCGCAAAGTAAGCTTTGTTTATCGAAGTTTCCTATCAATATTTTGAATAAAGAAGATTTGACAGAACTGTGAAATATAATTTTGGTTGAAAGTTGAACTTTCCTTCAAAGTAAAGTCAAAGTTCGGTCTATGAATCTCGGCCTTAGTTCGAAAAAACTTGACATGACGAGAAGAAGAAAATTGGTAAATACTATATTTTTACTTTCGCATAAGTATCTAATATGTTTCAGTGAAGTATCAAGAACACAGTGTTTATATGGTCCGGAACGTGCTCGACCAATAAATCCCAAACTGTAGGGATTGATTGGGGTCGACTGACGTACTCCTAATGTAGTTCCTGAAGTATTTCGTCTTCAATATTGAGAGCCTACGAGCACATACCCCAGTGCAGGAATGCAAGGGGAAACCTATCTCCATGCAAATTACGTTCACGATAGCTCTCAGACTGGGAAGTGGAGCATAAATAAAACTATTTTCTATCTGATTGAACGGGCATAAAATGCTATGCAGTGCGTATGATAGTATCTGATCAGCTCAGCTTAGTTGTAAGCTCTGCCTTCAGCGCCGTAGGTCGTGGGTTCGATCCCCACCGAGAACACCTATTTGTGTGGTGAACGCAGATGTTTGTTCTCTGTTTGGGTGGTATATTAGTGTGTAACAATAACAAATAATATAGTATTTGGTACGTTTATCAGCTATCTGGTTTTCATGGTTTGCTCTGTTTAATTTGGGTGTTGTGTGGATTGTCCAGAATATTTAAGTGTAATATTTTAATAAGCAAGCGAAGCGAGTGAATTTTTCTCAAACCGCTTTGCATAATAATATATTCAAATAATATGTACCTATAAATAAATTAAATTAATTAATTAAATGATAGATGTGTTGGATGTTCCTACCTAGTGTATGCTTTTTCTTTGAGCATGGTTTTTGTACATCCAACTGTAATAACAAACAGAGGTCAAGCCGGTCCGTGTCTTATTATCATTATTTTACGTATGCGCATATCTTGTACATTCTGGTACATATATTTTGACAAATAATTTATTCCACCCTTGCGGGTGGAAAACCTTCTTGGACCTTCTTGTTGTTTAGTTAACAGTTAATATTATGATGGAGATTCTTTAAGGTCAGCGCACATCTAGGGAATGGTGATGGCAATCAGTTAAACGCTGTCAGATATCGCTGTCATATTTGACAGCGTTTCACGTGATCGCCATCTCCTAGATGAGCGCAGGTCTTTAATAAGCAAGTTCAACTCAAACTTGGCGGGTTTTCTATGTTATCATTTGTCATAAGCTAGAAATAAGACCACCTACACTTAATAACGAATGACTTATCCCCACACGTCTTTAATTGTCTCCCACGCATCAGGCAAACACATTATTATAATTATAGGTTCGACTCGTGATGATGAGTAAAAGTACCTACGCATACCATGCAAATGAGTTGGCTTCACGTGTACAGTAGGGTAATTTGACCTGTTTTTAACCACCCCTGAATCACGCGTTCTTTCCCGCGCGCTTATCCTGTTGTAAAGGATGAAAACCGGCGCGATATGACTGATTCCTTCCAGTACCAGTGAGCACGTCTCTCTCTTTTGTATGGAAACTTTATGAGACAAAAACTCATTTCAATCGTTTCAACGTCACGCATTTTTCAACAGAGAGAGAGAGATAAATAGGCGAAAAGAATAAAAGAAGTGGGGCTTGCCCTTCTGGTCACCCTTTTCACGTCATTCAAGCGTGCTCTAATGCGGACGATTGTGTTTTCCCGCGCGTTTATGCGTGTGCTGACTTAGATTCACCACCTAGCTCTATGATGTTTCATTATTGATTTTGAAAAAATGCATAACTTTGGCGTAAGTAGAATAAATTAAAAAAATTAAGCAAGAGGTTTTTTAAGAAAACAACAGTGCATGATCAAAGTTGCGGGCGTTCCAATCGTATTTTATAAAAGCTTTTCTCAAAAAGCAACATAAAATCATGTAAGAAATTCTTCATCGTCGATTTTTACTACATCCGATAATGGCATCGTCTACCCTAATGTTATTTCGCGAGCACCGAGTAAGAGCTATGCCACGTATGGTAGTAGAATTTCCTGTGTACATCGTGCAGCATTTATCTCTTGTCACGTGAAAATACACCTTATCACCCTCTATTTAAAGTAGATTGTGCGTTGGGCATGGAACTGGCGGTAAGGCAAGAATGTGTCTATGGCGATTGTCATTCGTATTTGACGCTTTCATTCATGATGAGTTGTTCTGTTGCACCGAATTTGGCAATGGTTGATTGTTTGGTAACTCCGGGGTAAATACACATTCTTGACGATTGCTGGTTTCGATTTACCGACAATATTGTGAAGGCTTAGGACAGTTCCTTCTGGAAATCCAAAGGGTTATTTATTTTTCATCTCCCCATCTCAGAAATAGTATCTTTGCTCTTAGATATCTGAGAGCTACAGGATAAAGTTAATTTAATTTAAATTATCGTGTGCACTAAGTTTGTGAATTCAAAACATCATCAAACCTATTTACTTCTACCTCCATGGCGCCGAATTCAGCATAACAACCTTGTTTTGATCATCAAAATTAAGCACCTGGTAAAAAAGCAAATTTGCACTCTTGTGTAACAAATAACTATTTCTAGTTACTAGATACGTCGTCGTCAGGATGATGACGATGGAAACCGAACATAAACAAAAAAAAAATACCAAAACTTCTGCCATTGCTTTTGACTTATAAATAAAAGTTTATTATTATTATATAAATACTCTATTCATTGTAAAGCCTTGCGCACATCGAATTTTTCTGCGTTGGCGATCAGTGAAACGCTGTCAAATATGTCAGCGATATTTGACAGCGTTTCACTGATCGTCATCGCCATCACTTAGATGTGCACAGGCCCTAAGTTTAGCAAATAATAAATAACGCTATTATCGATAAATTAACCCTATAGCCATGTTTAATTTTGCCGATGGCTTGGAATTTATTTATGGGGCCATATTTATAGACCCCTGGATCTTTTCTAATACGAAACAGAGGGCCGTTTGTCATCCGCTGTAGGGCTAGGAGTCACATAAATCTTAAACGCCCAAAAGGGGCTGTTATTGGATGAAAAAAAATAAAAAACTGTTGCTGAAGAACAAAGGGGTCACTAAAAGCCTGCGCACACCTAGGTCGCTGGCGTCGGCGATCAATGAAACGCTGTCAAATTAGACAGCGTTTCACTGATCGCTATCGTCAGCAACCTAGGTGTGCGCAGGCCTTAAGTATCTTTCTATATTTTTGGTATGCGGTATGTTATCTTCAAACTCAGGAGAAGAATAGATTTTCCTGACTCCAATCTTTACAGGTTAAAATAAAACCATCTCAGTTGTGACTAGACTAGACTAGACACATACCAGAGACATACATAAATAAGACCAACTATAGTAAATATCTCAGCCTATATTAGTCTATAGACTAAGATATTTGTGCTGGCAGTTTAGGCACTCTTAAAAGGGTGAGCTTCGGAACGCCTTTACTGAGAAAATATATTGTAAAGAGTGTGTACTGGAAACCCTAAATAAACAAGAAATAGTTAGGCTGGGAAAGCCCACTCCATCTAAATAATGACCCTCTACAGCTTAAATAGGAACATAAGTGAAAAACTTGCCCCTGATAAATCATTTTGAATAGATGAATGGCGCTATAGGGCTGAAGGGTCTGTGTGCTTAAGTTGAGATATTTAAATAAATGATAAATGTTGGTACATATCAGCATCACTATAAAACCAAACTACAGTGCTGCATTCAGCGGATCTCGGCGAGCGATGAAGTCTTGTCAAAGTCAAAGGCAATAGTTTTTTATTCAGTACGATGCAAGAATCACTTTGAAACTTGTCAAACTTGTGTCATACATAAGGTCCTTTAAATAATTTATATTGTCTGCCGCACATCCGAACGGCTAAACTTCACGCTCACCAAGATTAGCTGACCGAACTACTAGGGGGTACTAGGCGATAGCGATAGCGATCAGAGAAACGCTGTCAAATATTGCTGTCATATTTGTCATTGATATCAGAGCGCTTAGGTATATGTCCGCAAAATTAAATAAAATTCCTTCAAGCGATCGCTGAATCCGCTATGAGTTTTCAATTTTCATAAATTTGAAAATAGGATTTTCAAATCTAAGTAATAAAAAAATGATAAAATGAAAAAAAAAATTAGCTTGCGTTGCATGCCTGCCTAGCAGGGTTGATTACAATAAAGGCCTGAGCACATTTAGGCGATGGCATGACAATTAGTTGAAACGCTGTCATATTTGACAACGTTTCAGCTGATCGCCATCGCCATCGCGCTAGTTCTGCGCAGGCCATAAGATGACAATCGAACTTGCTTGATGGCTCTGAAGTGTTTTGATCAACAGTACCTATACCTACAACATTATAGATGCGTGATGTGACCGTTTCGTAATCAATCACTGTAGCCAAACGCCCACGCCAGCCAATACAATATTAATTGCTCAGTTGAGAGCCATTTACAGAGTGATACACAGTGGTCTGCACTGATTCGGAGATCAGATAAAAACCAGGTGAGTTTGTTTATTTAATAGTAAACAGGACTTTGCATCTATTGTAGATTTATATAGCGTTATAGGGCAACTGGTGTTTACTCGTGCCCCTACTTACGGAACGCTATAGTGCCTGGGACAGGATTTTAGATGGAATAGGCTTGCCCAGCACTTACCATCCTGACAGCTTAGTCGGTCTTATCCACAGGAAAGACATACGTGCGCGCGGGTTTACTCACGATGTTTTTGAGAGCTCTAGCATTGTGTGCTATATTTTTTGAACAGAAAAATCCCTAGACACGACTGGAATTATACCCGCGACCTTAGCATCGGAAGGCACTAGACCACCAGTGCTCTTAGTTGTTTATTTACTGTCTTCCTAAACTCGTATATACCTGTCACAAACCGGCATCTCTTAGTTATAAATAATAGCAGTGGCAAATGTATATCTGTGTCTAGACACACCAGTAAATAAAAAGCAGCCAAGTGCGAGTCGGACTCGCCCATGAAGGGTTCCGTAGCAAAGGTTTTTGTAGTTCGTCGAAAGGTAAATTGCGGTTTACGATTTATGACGTATAAAAAAAACTACTGACTAGATCTCGTTCAAACCAAATATCGTTGGAAGTTTGCATAGTAATGTACAACATATATATTTTTTTGATTTATCATTCCCTTATTTTAGAAGTTAGAGGGGGGGGGACCAACTATTTTCCACTTTGGAAGTGTCTCTCGCGCAAACTATTCAGTTTAGAAAAAACTATATTAGAAACATCAACATCATTTTTGAAGACCTATCCATAGATACCACACACGTATGGGTTCGATTAAAAAAAAAAAAATTGAGTTTCAGTTTCAAGTATGGGGACCCCCGAAATTTATAGTTTTTTTTCTATTTTTGTGTAAAAACCTTAATGCGGTTCACAGAATACATCTACTCACCAAGTTTCATCAGTGTAGCTCTTATGGTTTCGGAGAAAAATGGCTGTGACACGGCCGGACAGACAGACATGACATAAGGGTTCCGTTTTTGCCATTTGGCTGCGGAACCCTAAAAAACACATTAAGTGACTATTACTGTTGATAGATAGCTTTTATTTTCTCCTAATATCTAGGCTTGGTCGCGTGGAACTGGCACCTCGACTCACCTAGCTTTAAGACGTTTCAAAGTGATCCTGGCGATCCTTACTGAATAAATACAGTTTTGATTTTGATTTTATCGTGTAACAGTGTAAAACAGTGCGTGATTGTGGGATGTGAACGCATTGAGTGGGGAAAGCTTTCTCCAGGCTGTTCTGCATCTAGTAGAGCAGTGTTTGTCCATCTGCATCTAGGGACTATAATTAATGTTATAATAGTAGTAATAGTAGTTTATTTATTTATTTACAACCATTGCCCTATCTTTACAGGTTTACCCTAATACGATAGCGCAGTCTTTCTCGTACAGTTAAAGATTATACTATACTAATACTAATCAATAATTATAAAAAACTAATCACAGTACAAATTACAATCAATCATAAAATAATAATAAAAATAATCACAATAATATACAATGGATCCAATCAATAATTAGAAATAAAAGACAAAAACATAAATAAACAATATACACTTAACATTAACATTATACAGATAATAACTCTAGGATTAATAGTGAAGCTTTTATGAATTCGCTCAAAGAACACTGGAATATATCAATATTTTCTGCAACCAGATTTAGCGTTTTAATAGTTCGAGTGAGAGGTGCTTTGCCCAGCAAGTTGGTTTTAGCGCGCGGCACTTCCAGTAGAGGCAGTAGAGAGAGTTATTTAACTGACATCAAACAATGGACTGAAGGATGGGGTAAGCCACGCCATCCATCAAGCGACTGAGTAAATACGATACCTTATTATAGTAGTTTCTCCCAGATGGGGTACAGGGATGGGGTGGGTAAACAGGGTATCTTTGTAGGAATTGTATAAGTGAGTAATGGAATGAATAATTTTGTTTGTAAACTATGGTTGGTTAAGGAAAAGACAACCGTCGTACGCGCTCGCACACTTTGTCCTTTTGTGGTAAAAAAACATTGAACTTATTCATCGAAAATCAGCAACATCACACTATTTAGGTTTTTTTTTGCAAGTTTTGTGCAATCTATATCATACAAGATAGTAGTATAAAGTAGGGTTTATTTTTGAAACTAATATACTGTCTACTAGTCTACGAGTCTCCCTCATAAATGCAATAAATTATTTGAATTTTGAATTTAGTTTCCCGCGATTTTCGTTAAATAATTTCAGTGTTTTTATATATTTCATAAGGTCAAAGCGTGCGAACAAGAAGTACATCAAAACTCAAACTCAAACTCAATTTTTTTTTATTCAGTACGATGCAAGAATCACTTTGAAACGTCTTAAAGCTAGGTGAGTCTAGGTGCCAGTTCCACGCGACCAAGCGTAGAAGAACAGGCAACAAACTACGTCTCGGTTCCTACCGTTTTTTTATTATGATCCTTATACAAATCAAAAATAGTCTAAAATAATAGCAGTGAAGTTCCAGTGTGGTGGCACTTCACTTAGTCAGACGTATGCAATGCAATAATACAAAAGCAAAAGTTTCAAAGACAGCACACGCTACGCTTCAATGTTATACTATAGTATCTACACAGCTTATATAAAAATAAGATACGAAATAGGAGGTACAGACATTGCAAATTGACATGTTAGCTTTCTATGGGTAGAGTGACCGGGACATCGGGCCACGCTGTTTTATCATTCATATAGCTATCTAGAGTATAGTACGCTTTCTTTATTAAATTATTCTTAACATAGGCTTTAAACTTCCGAATAGGAAGCTTAGTTGCATTTTCCGGAAGTTTATTATAGAAGAGTACAACAGTGTTCCCCATAAAAGACCCATTTACCTTCTGCAGACGAAATTTGGGAATATAAAGTTTATTTTTATTTCTAGTGTTAATATTATGCGAATCACAATTTTTCTGAAAGCTACAGATGTGTTTGTGAGTCGATCGGTTGTCTTCGATCGGTGGCATCGACGGTTGTCTTTGCCTTAATAAAGCCGTGGTTCGAGCTTATCTGTCAGTTTGACACAATCAACTTTGAATTGTTTCTGAAGTAGGTAGTTAAGATCATACTTCGGTTGGTAGGTACTTTTACTACAGACATTTAGCCTCGGCCCATTTAGAGCATATTTGGGAGTGAATTTAAACCTAATAGACCCTTGAATTTGCCTAGTGGCCGTAGGCTTTATTGTTCAAGGTTGTTACTATAATTTTATTAAAGTTAACGAGTAGTAGGTAACCGGAGAGTAGAACTAACCAGTAGACCTACCTCAAGCTCTGTCTGGCTCTGTCTCTGGCTCTGGTTTTGAGTGTATGTAAGTGCTCACCAGTGTGTACACACTGTGTGTGTGACGTTTTGACGTAGGATTTATTTAGTCAACACTTACACAGACTCAAGATCAAAGCCAGAGACCGAGCCAGACAGAGCTTTGCACATATCTATTGCCGCGAACTTTGACAGCGATAGACTGCTCGCCATGGCAGGCGATCTAGATGTGCCCTAAAACGTAACGTAACGTAAAATATAGTTTCAAAAATAGCAATGAAATGAAATATAGCTATAATAAATAAATATAAGCGAGCTTTTTAGGTCTTTTAAAATATTAATAATACATCTCCAAGGAAATCTCCGCGCTGCTGGCTTCCCTTTACTAATGGCAATTTACCTTCATAATACCAATTTAGCCCGAATCACTTAGTCTCAGCGATCTGCGTAGTGAGGATACGGCCGCCGAGTAGCCCCTGCTTTTAAGAGCTTCATAGTCGACGATAATGGCAATTATTTCATACTCATAGCCCAGTTGGTAAAGCCATGCGCACATCTAAGCGTTCTGCGGTGGCGATAGTCAAACATGACACCGATATTTGGCAGCGTTTCACTGTTCGCCACCACATGTGCACAAGGCTCTTACTTTATGTGCTTAAAGTTGTAGGTTCGACTCACATCGTGTACAAACATTTTGTATGCGCCCAGTCGTTTGCTGTGTGTAATACATCTAAATAGAATCAAAATAATTAGGTGGTAAAGAAGAGCTGTCAGTAGAAAGCGATTCTCCCTAGGGCTGAAAGTATTACTTTCAATTAGGCCCCTCAGGCAACTTCAGACCTACTTTCAGAGTATGAGCAATGAAAACTGAATTTACACAACTATGGGCAAACAAAGTATAAATGTACACTGAAATAGCTGAAGAAAACTGAGAAAAAGAAAACTGTAGGATAACAGAAATATTAATAAAAAACCAATAAGTAATTTTTTCGTCATTCTTTTTCTGAAGCCCCGACTGCCACTACCAACGGCTGACACTCCAACTTTATATAACTGGCCGGTAATAAGGACCACTGTAAAAGCCTATTACAGCTATTTCAGTGTACATGAATACTTTATTCGCCCATAGTTGTGTAAATTAAGTTTGTATGGAAATCGTACCCCCTTAAATAAATATAATTCATCTTTATTTTAGGTTTGTCAATAACACGGACTGGCATTTCTTATTCGATGAATAGCGTTATACCGTAGATAGAAAAATCAGCCCCTAATAAGATAATTTTATTTACAGACGTTCAGCCCCGCCAATAAACGTCATGTCAGTTCAAAGTAACTGACTGGTAATAGATTGGTAAACAGCCTCAGCAATAGCTCTAAAAACGGTTTACCTCATTATTAAATCATGAGTGAGCGTGGGTGAAGAAAATTAGGCAGGGAATATGTTTTCAATTATTATCTATATCATTAAGAAAAATTATATAATATTTGTATAAATACAAATATTATAAGTATACAAATCTATACCTATACTTACTATATTATTATAATAAGGAAAGATTTGTATTTTTGTGTGTTTGTGATGAATAAAAAAGCTACATTCACCCGATTTCACCCTTAGTAACATAGGTTATATTATCTCGTTTTAATAATAAATGTCCACCCGTGCGAAGCCGTGACAGGCTGCTAGTATTGACTGTAAAAATAATATTAGAAGTTTTAATCGCTACCAAATTCCCCTTCTATACATAAAAAAATGCGTGCATTGAGCATAGAGAGAGGAAAAATTCTAGGTTTTACGAAATGCTAGTACATACGAGCTGTCATTAGTCGAGTAAAACCCGTAAAACCAGATTAAAGTTGGATGGAATGTCAGTGTTGCGGACTCATTTGGAGTAAGGCTGAGAGCAGACTTGAGACACGACAGTCTTAAGACAGACTACCGCTTTACAAAATGTATGAAGACGCGCAGACTTCAAACAAAACGTCTCATAGACAAAATTGTCTATCCCGTGGAGCGATTTTGGCTTTGACCTTCCAAAGTGCCCCGAGTGTCAAAACAATCTGACCGGCAAAAAGTTTTACGTGACATCATCAGAAAAATCAATTTTGCGGGTATAGGATATAACTTTGGTGTGTGTTTTATACACCATTGTTATTGTTGTGAAGTTTCCTAATAGCTTATGCCCTCTAAATAGTTTCAAAAAACTTACATGATACAGAAATTATATAATTTCTTTCAAAGTTTATGATTTTGAGTTAAAATCTTAACACAATTTGCATTATTTTTCCACTTCACAATAGATAATCACCGAAACTAACACTATAACACTGTAGCATAGGTATTTATGCATAATTACATGTATTGAGACCACTTTATAACACAATAGTTAAACCACAAACCGGTTTACAAACAAAAACAAAAAGATGGCTGACCACAGAGAGCCGACAACGCGAGTTGAGTAATTTTATTCACTCAGTATGAATTGCCAGTCTAAATTCACTCTATTGTCTGTGTTTCGTTCCGTATTGAATGAAGCTTGACATTGGCGCAGCCAATGGGCGCTAAGACAATCCGGTCTTGAAGCAAACGAGCAACCAATGGGAACAAAATCTTATGTACACCAGGTGTACAGTGGACGCCCGAGGGTATCAAACTTAGTGTACCCCATAGGTACAGTGGACGCTCAAGAGGCTATACCTACAAGAACTGCACAGCGATGGATTTGACTACGATTGTCGGCTTCTCTTTTGTTTGTATGTGGGCGCGCCCATCAAAGACAAAAAAATTTACACCAAACGTACCCCAGTAGACTAAACAGTTTCGCGGCAGACTTGAAAGTCTGTCTAAAGACTGTCGTGACTCAAGTGTGCGCTCAGCCTAATGGTAACATTCTGGCGCGCGTGCCGCAGTCGATCGAGATACAGCATGAGGCAGCTGTAATCACGGGGGAGACCGTTTCCGGGGAAATTGTAACTTTAGATTGGAATTTTGCTACATATTACTTACAGCTACTGAACTAACAATCATGAACGCTTCGCTTTCAGAACAAAAAAGATGATTCAAAATAAAAATATCTCAAAATCATCTGTAATATTTTTATTTATTTTATTTTATTTATTTATAGCCATTGCCCTATCCTACCCTAATACGATAGCGCAGCCTTTCATTAAAAGAAATTGAGTTTCTATAAATTATACATGACAAACAATGAATACATAACAAAAATAATATGCAATATTTTTTTTTTTTTTTTTTTCTAACCTATATCGTCCCACTGCTGGGCAAAGGTCTCCCCCTAGTTATTACAAAAAAATTGAGGGCTGTGCTGTGTACTTTTGTAAGCATTGATATCTTTAAGCTTTTTCCATATTTTAGAAGATCAATAAAAAAATCTTACATTTTGGAATTAGCGATGGTCGTCAGTGCCGCGCGCCGGCAGAGCACGTGTGGGCTTGAACTTTAGACGACACGAGGCGAGTAATTAGTTTACAGTGACTTTGCAGCCGCGTAAATAGGTACCTAACTTATTTACTATATGGCGTAGGTCTACTACTCGGAAACGAAAGTAATAGAAGCTCCAATTTTGATGCGGTGTTTTTTTAAACTGGCCTGCTTTTCCCGTTAGGGCGCTTGTACACGCTAAGAAAAAACGCCGGGTCTACCCAAGAATTCGTGTCGTAACTAGAAAAGAACTGTGTACACTGCTCGCAGCGGTGCACGAAAAAAATCTTATCTGCGCAACACACGACGCTGCGAACGTTGTTGCGTTTTCGTGTGTGGAAAAGACAAAATTCTTGCCGTCTACACGAAGAATTTGTCTTGTCGGCCGCAGGAACGGCAAATTTTCTTAGCGTGTACAAGCGCCCTTAAGGTGATCGCTGAATCCGCGATAGAATTAAAAAAAATAGGATTGCGTTGTAGAAATTGCACCGCTGATCGTCGAAAGATGATTTTAAGCAGGTTATATGGAAATCACTGCCATTAAAATTAAATTAAAATAATTCAATTCAATTCAATTAATTTATTTCAGATCATATTATCCATAATTTGTTAGTAAATACAAAGTTAAAGTGTTAGTAACAATAAATACAATTTAACAAAAATAACAAATATGACCTACGACTACTGAATGTGAAGCTGAACCAGCCGCCACATTAGAGGACACTCCACCCGGTCCGCTACAACGCGCAAGATGCTGTTGGAACTGCTCCGGACGCGGCTTAACATCGAGGCGGCTCTCTTTCGAATAATGGCATGATAACCGTCTGTGTGAGCATCAGCAAACATGCCTGATGCGCTGCAGAACCTCGGCAGCCCCAACAAATAATATGCGTTTGAAAAACTTAAAAAACCGACTTCATGGCTAAACTATTTAACCGATTTTGATGAAATTTCAATCTACTTCCAACTAAAAAATAATTTTTCAAATCAGCCCATAAATTACGAAGTTAAGCTATATGACGCTATACGCTATTGTTTAATCATTAAAACACAACCGAATTGAGGATTTCTAAGGTTAATGAAGCGCAAAAGTTATACTTTAAAAGGATCGTAGAAATATCAAGGGGAAATCTGTGGTTTCAGCCTACCTCTATAGGTGGGATAGAGGCGTAATTTTATGTACACCTCTACTCATGTTTTTCCAAGATTTATTTTTTTGTTGGTTTAAATTTTTATATACTAACTTGTTTATTACAGTAACAATGTCAGCTCCAGGCATGGTGGACATGCGGCACACTAAGCTGAGCGCCGAGGACGCGGCGCTGATCGCCGGCGAGATCGTCAAGCCGTCCTGGGCGTCCAGGAACGAGGGCATCCACGAGAGGATCAGCTTCGACGACACCCTGTGGGGGTTTGATCTGGCTGGTGGGGCCTTCTACAAGACCCCGCTTAGAGTCGTTAATGTGAGTTTCTTGGAAATTTTTCATTTCCTCTTTCAGACATGCCTCGGCAAGTTTATCATTCGCACTTGACGTGCGGGCAGGTTTTTCCGCAAGTAGGCCGCTGGTGGGCCCTTTTTACGTGACCCTTGACACGTGTTGCTCGAACTTTTTTAGTAGTCTAAGATCCCTAGAAGAAGGACCTTCACCGAGCTGGTTATTTAATGAAACGTATTTTATATATAATTAAACATGCCAATAAATATATTCTATATGGGTTGCCTATCAAATTTCAGTCCAGGATAATTATGATTAATTAATAATTAAAAAAAATAAAATTAAACTGTCCACTGGTTTGTTTATTAAACAAATTCTATACCAATCGAAAGTATAAACCCCAGTATTTTTATTCAATAAACATACCGGTGCAAAATGCTAGTATCGATTTTCCTGTTTATACCTGGCTACCCGAGAGTTGTGACCGGAAAAAATAGGCAACCTAACGTTTGCATATTCTATGGGGTCTATACTTTCGATTGGTATAGAATTTGTCTAATAAACAAACCGGTGGAAAGTTAAAAAAACATTATTTTTTTTTAATTATTAATTAATCATATCCTGGACTGAAATTTGATAGGCAACCCATATAGAATATATTTATTGGCATGTATAATTAAATATAAAATACGTTTCATTGAATAACCAGCTCGGTGAAGGATCTTCTTCTAGGGATCCTATACTATAGGTTCTAACAACACGGCCGGTTTCCTCACGATGTTTTCCTTTACCGTTTTGAGAGTACTGGCATAGTGCACATAAATATTTCGACAGAAAAACTCATTGGTACACGAGTGGATTTGAACCCACGCCCTTGGGATCGGAAGGCGGGGCCACTACCACTAGACCACCAGTGCTCAAGACATGCCTCATGTGATATTTAATTCCTTTCCCATTAAAATAAGTTCGCGAAAGTAGTGCGAGTATTTGGTACTTTTTGGCGCTCATAATTTCTTGGAAAACTTTTATGAAAAAACTTTTTTCCTACTAAAGATAGCTAAAAATCTTCATCTGTTGAACCAGATAACATGTACAACTTGTAGTTTTATGCATTTATTACCTGTACATCCTTAAAATGTTGCCTGGGAAAGATCGCTGTTAGCGTTAAAGCTACCTAATGAATACCTGGTGTACCTTCTATTGTGTTATTTGTAATCAATCAATAAAATAAATAGGTTTTTTAAGATGATTATTGAATGATACATAGGTGTCGAGGAGCCAATTAATTTGTTCGGTAATGTCAAGAAGATTTCGAGTGCATTACATAAGCATTCATAAGCCTTGGTATTCTGTCAGTATTCATTTATTTCTCAACTCATACTGTTCACCGTATTTTTGGTAGATTAAATTTTACGGCCACATCTAAGCGACATTCTATAAATACCAAATATCGCAGTTTATCGCCTAGATGTGGCCGTACCTTAGCGGAGGATAAACACTTACTTAAACAGTTATAACATCTATAATTAACTCTTGTAGTATTGCTTAACTAAATTGAAGTTCACCGAGTCGAAACGGCAGCAAAAACTCACTCAGTCAATTACAATAAAGTAATTGAATAAGAGAGTTTTTCACTCTTGAGTAACGTCTGAGAATACCCGAGTTATTTGTATTTAATAATGACATTAGATTGATCTGTCCATATTAAGATGACACGGCGTGTGTGGCCAATAAAGGCGTACCGTGGCATTCAACTTTATATCTAGAATAGATTCTATTTGCGTTCTAATAGTGAAAATACTCGTGGCGATACGCCACATACATCACACATACATCGGTCTAGAGTTCAAAAGCAAAGAAACTAGTTAATCATCATCATTATCATCAGCAAGTCCACTTGTTGACATAGGACTATTTACATTTTCAAATAACAATATGGAAACAACAGTACCAAAAACAGTTAACTGCAGGGCTACCACGAGCTCCATATGGTTATGGCTATGGCTGTCCAAATTGTGTCAACAGTGTCAACACATTCAAACCCAAGAAGAAAATGAATGTGTGGGTCAGCCTATCTATACACAATTTGACAGCAAAAGCCATAACCATAATGAGCTCGTGGTAGCCCTGCTGATTAGTGGTTGTGTTTTTTAAACAATTATTTTTCTGACTAATGATCTCTAGATAGAGTTTCGTCGAGTTTTGTTTCTATAGATCACTTTGCGCAGGTTTATTTTTCTTATCACAAAACCCATAATCACTGGCGATCACTGATGTTATTATATCCAATTCGTGGTCCATTGGTTTCACCATGTTGGCTCACCATTTTGAAATTTGAAACCATCACCATCTTTTACGTTTGCGCCTTGGCTTGGCCCTTGGTCGACAACTCCTTAGTTGTCGGTTTCACGCGACCAAGCCTAGGCACGAACGAAATATGACAGCGTTTAACTAATCGCCATCGCAGAACGCTTCGATGTGCACAAGGCTTAAGAGATGCTCTGTCACAATGCACCTTTGTGAGGCACCTACAACTAAATAAACAATGTTTTACTTTGATTATGGCAGGTGAAGCCAGGCAGTCGCGCTGATCAGGCGTCCATCCGCAAAGGCGACACGGTGCTGAAGATCAACGGCATTGACACCAGCACGCTGACGCTGCAGGAGGCCCACGACATTATCCTGGAGTCGGGGATCCATCTTAAGATCTCAGTCACTGCGTGAGTGTACCCAACTTCTAACACCGAATAGAAATAAGTACTAAGTCTTTGCATGCAGGAAATCCAGGCAATATACAATGACCTCTAGGCCTACCACAAGCTCTGTCTGGCTCTGTCTCTATCTCTGGTGGTCTGGTGGTGGTTGTGTGTGGTGGTGGTGTAGTCTGTGTGAGTGCTGCCTAAATAAATCCTACGTCGAAACGTCACACACACAGTATAATACACTGGTGAGCACTCACACAGACTCAAAACCAGAGCCAGAGACAGAGCTAGACAGAGCTTGTGGTAGGCCTAGTGTTGATCTATATTCTGGTATACAATACAAGCCCCCCACAAAAAAAACTAAATTCTATTTGTACGTTTCAGGCCAGAAGATGAAGAGGACGCTTACTACACCTATGAAGATCCTATTGTAAGTTTTGCTTTGTTTTTTGTATGGTATTTTAATTATGGACGTGCCCTATTTTGTGTAGCATAAATTTAGTCATTTATAAAGTCCGAAAAATTATCTTGAACACCTAAAACTAAATTATTATCACCTAACTAAACAATCGACAAGGCTTATTTTAAGCTATGTTGAAAAGCTATAGCCGTTGTACATAGTTTTAAGTAGGTACATACCAATGTATGTACCTACAAAAGGTACAGAGCAATGAACCCGTCTTACATGCCGGGAGGCTTTCCGCACTGACCACATCAGAATGCATCCGGGAAGCATCAAAAGCGGACAGTATAGTCGACAAAGTTCAGACCGTGTCTGTGGGGTCTGGGATACTATATACGGACCGCCTTCCGGACTTCCGGTGCGCCAGACGTTTCATAATGTAGAAACTTATTGCGAAAGAAAACGTTGGATTTTATTTAACTTCCTTGCTTTGCCTTAGTAAAATTTATGCAGACCAATGTACAAAAATACAAAAAGATTTATTCGAGAAGTCAGTTTTACAAAAATTCTGATATACAATGGACCCCGCACTAGGACTAGCCTGTAACGCGGGAGACCTAAAAGAGTTAACAAAATGCGTTAAGTAGCGAACAAAAAGACGTGATTTGAAAGGGCAAGGAACAGTAAATAAATCTATCCTAATAATAAAAATGTGAACAGTGACAACAATTTCAAAAAAGCAACTAAATAAAACTACGTCTACAAATACAGTTTAGATAAACAAAATAATGACAAATGTGTTTGTTAGGAATGATTTTTATGAAATAGCTAGGACATAAGCTTACCTCATCATCAGCAACCACGCTCTACTAGACCATTTATCAGCCAAATCGGCCTTATCCACAATAAGCACTTCAAAATATATCGTACGTAGCGTAGATGGTTGGCGAGATTGACAGATGCAAGACGAGTTCGAATCTCACGGCAGGACAGGACACATTGCAATGATCTGCGAAAATAATATCGCAGCCTTAGTGTTGTAGCACCCTGGTAACTGTAGTTTCTGATACCCAAATACAACCAATATTTCGACATTTTCGTTTATTTTTAAATTGGAATGTTATTCTTTTACAGGCTGAAGCAAGCCGCCTGGCAGAAGAACTACGTAGAGCTATGGAGGCAGAGAGAATACGCAGAGCTATTGAACGAGCAGTAAGTATAAACTAATAAACGTATGTCATGCGGAGTGAAGAAAGTCATGATTACAAGAGTAACATAAAAGCAGTTATAATAGAACAAAGAAAAGACGAGTGGACTGTATGAAGGATGATGTGAAAGCAATGGGGTGAAGAATGACGTTTAAAAACTGTTGTGCAGACCACACTTATCGTGGTATGAGGGCAGGAAGACGAAAATGATGATGGAACATTGATAAAAAATAATTTTATTGTAACATAATCTTCAGTTACGAATTGAGGACATGACTTTCACCAAGTATAGATAAGTATATTGAAAGACTGGTCTCAATTTTGCGAGTTTTGGAACCAGTAGTGTCGAAACCAATAAAAGAGTGCGAAAGAGGGCAGATAAATTTAACTGCCATTAATATTTCTTTTACTCGTGGACTTCATTTCAACCGTGATCATGGTGCATGCAACTGTGCCGAAATATCTGGAGCCAAAACTTAAAAATTTTATAATCGTAAATATCCCGATGTTCATAAAAATAGTGTCAAAACTATGATAGTTTCAAAAGTTATATTCTATAACGTTATAATAATAGATACTTTATCTTATTTTAAGCAACGCAGCTGCAATCTTCCGTGGCCGTGGGTGAAGAGAAAGATCATTATCTACCGGGAGTCCAACTGCTTCCTAGTGCCCAGCACCTACGAGGGTAAACACAAGTAAATATCTGTACGTCCTTATTTACTTACAGACGAAGTAAATAAGCTTTACGACCTAAATATATATAAAAATAAGAAAACAAGTGTAAGGTGTGATTTTGGCCATAGTAAGAAAACACAGAAGCTAAAACCAAATGTATTCAATCATTTAATAAACTATTTATTCTATTGTATAATATACGTAATAATATTAGTTAAAGAAATTTTTTTTCGTCTCACCAAGATAATGAATATTTTGATATTAATTTACATTATTTTGGTTTTTCAGAGAAAAATATCCTGACTTACCTCATGTGAGATACACTGACGATATCTGTGAGATCAACAGAGGAACCCAAATAGAACCCAAAAGGAAAAATGATCCAAAACCTAACTCACAGCCAGAAGAGCCAGTAAAAGAAGAACCTGTTAAATATAATGAAGAAGATTTTGATAAACTGTCAAGCGTTATGGATGAAAAAGAACAGAACAAAATTATAGATGAAATCCTTGAAGATAAAGAAGATGAAGTAGAAAATAACAATATTCCAACTAACGTAGATGAAACTACCACCAGCAATTTAGAAACTGTTCCCAGTGATACGAACATAGATAATTCAGATCCTGGAAATGAAGAAGAACCCTTGTTAGAAAACAGTGAAGTAAAATTAAACGAAGAAGAAGAAAACCAAGCCGTTGAAGAAGCAAAAAAATTAGATCCTGAATTAAATAGCACAGATGAAATTCCAGAAGAAAATGATAGTCAAGAACAAGAAGAAATTGAAACAGAAACGACCAATGACGTAGAAAATGATAGTCAAGAACAAGAAGAAATTAAAACAGAAACGACCAATGAAGTAGAAAATAAAAGTCCTAGTATAAATGAAGAAAACGGAGAAGAAAAAATAAGCAACGAAGTGGATACGATTGCACCTACTAGTGATTTCATTGAAGAAGACTCTGTTAATAAAAGTGATGAAGATAATGTTGTAGATGGTATCGTAGGCGATGGTGAGCTCAATGATTCGACAAACGAACGATAGGTTAGACTTAGACACTCATTCCATGATAGACTAATAGCAATGTGTAAGTTACTTAAAAAGATAATTTATTTTTGAATAAAACATTAGAACTTATTTTTTTTATTACAATCCTCCTCTCATGCAGGTATCCCCTTCATATTTTCGTATTTATTTAGGGTTATCTTTTTGGGATTGTGTTTTATAGTAAAAGTAGTAAGTAGTGTAAAGGTAAAAGTACCTAAGTAAAAAATATATAATTAGATGCCCACGGCAATATAATGATTAAAGTGAACCAGATTGTTTGCTAAATTAAACGGAGTACCTACCAACCTCGGCACAGACAATCTTCAATCGATTACATCCCACTCTTCAAATAAGGGTCAACGCAGACTAAGTGAATTACATTTTAAAAAAGAGTAAAAAATTGGTTCGAGACTCAGAGGTTTTTACCGTAAGACCTATATTTGCTAAATGAACAGATTCTATGCCTTAAAGCCCGGCCACATCAAGGCGATAACACCACGATAACATGAGTGATCCAAACCAACGTAGCCGTGTTGTTCGGTAACTAGGTATTTTCATTTCTAAGTTCTAAGCAATTTTTATTTTATTTTAAAATCTTTTTGATGTGACTTCACGTGAATCTTTCACTGATAAAGCTTTAAATTTTTCCTCTAAAGCCTTGCGCACATCTAAGCGTGCCGGTGCCGATCATTGAAACGCTATCAAATATCGCTGTCATAATTGAAAGCGTTTCACTAATTGCAACCGCAGAACGCTTAGATGTGCGTGAAGCTTAAATAACAAACGTTGTTGATGGAGTTTGGAGTTGATGGAGCCACGTAAAGGTGTCTATGGAGACGTGACGACTGTTGCCGGAGCCGATTTTTCTCCTAATTAAATCGATCTTTGCCAGCGATAATGCCGTCTGATCTGTAGTGGCCCTTATAACACATACTTTACATAGTTGGATTGGCACCACAGGACCGAGGCTGAGGGTCTAATGTAGTTTAATGAGCGTACGGTGCCTGCGGTATCCCGCAAACTCGAATTGAGGCTTACAACCTTTGTGGCGTAGAAATGCTTTGCTGACTGAGATGGGTTCCCTTCGTGGCTAATGTGTGATGATCTGCAATTAGGTTTAAGAGGGTGTGGTATTAGCTCAGAAGGGCAAGTCCCACTCACAATAACATTTCGTCTGCTAGTTGTTTTCTTTTCGCCTATTAGTCTCTCTCTATTGTATGGAGAAAAGATTAGACAACAAAATACGTTACGTAGAAACGATCGAAACGTTGTTGTCTCATCAATTTTCCATACAAAAGACAGAAACACTTGCTCACGAAAACAACATTAGGTAGACGAAATGTGATAGCAAAACTCCGACTCGGGCTACAGCACTGTTAAAGATCTTGAAATAATCAAATTAAATAAGTTTTTTATGGTGCCAAGCAGCTTTACTGCGTTAAAATAACTCTTAAGTAGCGGCCACATCCAGACGATAAGCTGCGATATTTGACAGCGAAATGTGGCGATCAGTGAAACTGATGCCACCGCAGAACGCCTTGATGTGCGCAAGGCTTTAGTGAGTGATTTATTTTCTAAAATTTGCTTCGAGTCTTCTATTTCGCGTCTTATTAATATTACCTACCTACCTACTCGTTTTCGAAGATGCCTTTCAAGTGAGAATTGTTAATGAACGATTTTCCTGAACACGATACTTGAGTACTTAAATTTATAATTAGTTTGAAGAAATGCGTAAGTATAAGCTTGTAAAAGCTTTGTAATTAGTTCGTTGGCTTAAACTTAACTTTACTGTTCATCGTGATGGAAAATGTTATTCAAAGATGGTGTCTTTTATTCAAAAAAGGAACAGATTTTTTTGACGTGACAACGTCTTATAATTCGATGGAGCCGCTGCACGCACGAAAAAACATGACTCATGCGGCGTTACATCGCTCTGAGGCGTTCCATTTAAAACTTGAAGTGCAAGCGAGAGCGCGGAACGAGCGACAAAGAGGCATGCACGGCCTCTGCGTTCAGCAGCGTCCGACATCTATCTCTCTCCTACTTGAGTGAGCGATGCGTCCGCGTGGACAGCTGTATGACGTTGTCACGTTCAACTATCGTCAGTAAACCGACTTTACAGACAACCGATTATTTTTTTATGAATCACAGGTACAGATCAATGTGAAAGTTAAAGATGTTTGGATATTTGAATGTTTATGTTTCCATCACACCGATCAAACATGGAGCAAATATTTTATAGTATCAAACCGGCTACTTTTAATCTCAAGAAAATAACAGGAAGCAATCCCCACTACCGTGCGGGTGAAGCCACGGGCCGCCACTGGTGCTCAATTAATTTTACCATGAATATTCGTACAATTTATATGTTCACGCAAATATAATTTTGAATTCCCGAGAACGAATGACTTCTACCTACTGACAATTTGCGGCTATCACGACATGTCGTGGGTATATTATACCGCGGGTGGGCCTTCCTACGCTTCGTCTTACATTTCATGTAATTTCCTAATTGAAATCACAAGTCTTAGTACATAAAGTAAGTAGGTTGTTTATCTGTCTGCCTGTCTGAACCAGGATAGTAAGACATTTGAAATTTTCACAAAATATGATGTATTTTTATTACCATTAAAGTAGTTAACGAGATTTTTTTTGCTCGTTATTGCTTGATTCACAGAAAATATTATTTATTTTTGTTTTATTTTATTTTATTATTTATATATATTTATGGGGGGGGGCTCTCATACAACCAACGTGATTTTAGTCCTCTGTTTTGCTCGATATTGATGATGGTAATAAGTGATTTTTTTGCCGTTATATAGATAATATTATGGAACCCTTCGTGCGCGAGTCTGTCTCGCGCTTGACTGTTTTTTTAATTTATGCCCCTATTTACGAGTCTATTTGTGCTTGTGACAGAATAAAAGATAGCTATGCCTACCTAGCACTCTTTTTAATTGATCCCCCACACTGCGCCAACCTTGCGTAAAAAGGATAGAAAATAAACATTGTTGTTTATTGTCCTCTTTTGTAGTTTTAGTCTCTGTCAGGAGGCAACTAAAACCTAGAGATCTAGATTGATGGTTCGGATTGCGGTGTCCGTCGGAGTGATGCATCGCAAAATTTCATTCCATACATCACTGGTCCTTATCTCTGAACCGTTGTTAATAGGGGTAGCCTCTCAAGCACTGTGTCCGAGTAATAACATCTAATCGTGTACCAACGCCATAGTTTTAAGTGTGTACTAATAAAATGTCTCACTTGATAGTAAGAGTAACCATCACAATGCATAATTTCTTATAACTACCGTGTGCCGTCATAAAAAAATACGTTTTCTTTCTTTCTTTAATGCTATAACGTTGCAGGTTACGCACGTTTGGAACGTGTCTGGAACGTACCTTTAATTTGAGGCATGCAGGTGATTTCTGTAATTTCACCGGCACCCTTCAAACAAAAATTAGCAAAGCTCTTATCGAGAGAAATAATATTGTGCTAGTATGTTCCCCAGACGAGTATTTTACAAAAAGCCTTACATGACACTATGACAAAATGGGGAAAAAATTCAAGGTAAAAACAATAAAATCAGCGTATAAATTGATTTATTTGCGCAATAAAGTTTATAGTCGTATTTTACGACGCGTGTCCTCAGCTTTACATACGGTGGAGCCTTGCTTTACAAAACAACAGTAATTTAAACCTCCTCTATTTTTGTTTTGTTATAAAATGAAATAGGTTCATGAATGGTGCGGTAAATATTCCCTCAAATGTTTTTAAGTCTTCTTCTTGGGGACGCTTCCGTATGGCACTGATTTGGATCAGTTGAGCTATCTCTAGATCGTTTGTAACGATCTGCAATCGATAGTAGCAATCGAAACGATAGCTCAACTGTTTCTTGTGTATTTTGTACGTTTTGTAAATATTTGTTTATTTATACTTATTGTACAATAAAAAGTTCTATTTTTAATATTTATATTACTTAAGATGCATAAAAAACGTTAAAATCCTCAGGAATCCTAAAAGTAAAAGGCAGGCAAGTCTTCAAACAGGAAATGCATTTCATGGATGCGTGCTGGATGAATTGAAATTTAGCAAATATTTCGCATGACAATTTCAACAATTCTGTGAAACAAACTTATCTGTTTAGACTGTTACTTAATTGTTTAGACGAGCCATCTTTATAATTATCTCAAATAAATAAAATTTTAGACTAAATGATTTATTTATTAATTGAATTCAATACAATCTCTTATTATTTATGTTAATTTGACATTTAATTTTAGTTATAGGTAATTATAATATACCTATCATATTGTATTAAATAATTTAGTTTATTTTGTTATGTACTTTTTTATGTAGGTACTTTTTTATGTTTGCATGCTGGGTTTTTCTGGCGAAGTGTGTGATTCTATATTATTATTTGCCTATTAGGTATAAGATCTAAAATGTACTTACCATACTTCAAGCAAATAAATTATTTCATTTTTTTTTTTTACTGGCACCTCGACTCAAAATGATCCTTGTGATACAACACAAGGATCATTTTGAGTCGAGGTGCCAGTTCCACGTGACCAAGGCGAGAAGATTAGTAGGCCTACCATAAACTCCGTCTGGCTCTGGTTTTAAGTCTGTGTCAGTGATCACCATTGTATTATACTGTGTGTGTGACGTATTGACATAGGATTTATTTAGTCAACACTCAACAGACTCAAAACCAGACCCAGAGACAGAACTAGACAGAGCTTATGGTAGGCCTACAGGCTACAAACTACGGCTTGTTTCCTACCATTTTTTACGATCCTTTTACAAAACAAAAATAAAAATAGCAATGAAGTTCCAATAGCCCCCTTACTCAGCATAATATTCAATAAACGAGAACATAATACGACTCGCTCAATTATGAGTGTTATCTATTCACAAACAACCTCATCTGTAAAAGGAGAGATAAAGTCGCAGGGACAAGCTTGTACAGTAATCTGCGTCTGGTTCCAAATCCCGGCTTTAGTAAATGACCGTCCCTGGCCACTAAACTAAACCCTTTCCAAAACAAATTAAATAGTGATTTGCGAAACTAAGGTCTCATATTAAGTTTACTTTATTTATGTTAAGTACCAATACAATTAAACTAATATGGTTTCATTAGTTGTATAGTTCATGAAACAATAGTTTTTTGTGAAATAGTGCAAAGTTGCTTTTTAATTGCATGCTCAATTTTGATGACCGAGCATTCTGAGCGTAAGCGAGAGAATCAAAATAGCACGAGGTAAAAACCTTTGCACTAGAGTGCAACACGTAACTTTTTATCGTAAAAAGTCGGTATAAAATTCAAAACGTTCTAAAAATTCATCTTTTTTTTTTTTTTATGCCAATGATAGACAAACAGGCTTACGGCCCACCTGATGGTAAGTGGTCACCGTCACCCATAGACACCAACAACACCAGGGGTGCTGCCGTTGCGTTGCCTACCCTGAAGGAACTTGTTTACATTTTTCTTAAACCTATTCATGTTATAGCTGAGGGGAAAGACTTCTGGAGGTAGCTCATTCCACAATTTATGGGTATGGGGGAGAAACGATCTCGAGAAGCGAGCTGTGCGAGAAACCCAGGGATCGATAATGTGTGGATGAGCTCGGTCACGGTGGCGAGAAGAGCGGTGGTAAAACCTCGATGCGGGGATGATGTTGAACAGCTCATCAGAACACTTTCCATTATAGAGTCGGTAAAACACGCACAGAGCACCTATATCGCGGCGTAGGCTGAGTGGCTCCAAGGTCATGGTTAGCTTGGGATCTTCAATGATTCTAACGGCTCTTCTCTGGAGGGAGTCAAATCTTTGTAGCTGGTACTTGGGTGCCCCGTTCCATAGATGGGAACAGTATTCCACATGCGGACGGACTTGTGCTTTATATAAAGCAAAAGCCGCTGTCTTGATGTGTAATCTGTTTATAGATTTAAAATAAAGTGGGTCACATGTTACTTAAAAAAAAGATTCATGGGCAACTTTTACGTAGCGTGAGTGAGCTACAAAGTAATGCTTTGTTATTAATGTTTACCACTTAGCAACAAGTAAGAGCCATCTGCTAGTACCATTAGCGAACGGTTTAAAACAATGCCCCATTTTTGCGGGATGGTGTTCTTTCCGAGATAATTGGAGATTAACCTCTCAGCTATCCTTTTGTTTTAAGTGCTTGTGCTATAATGAAAATATTTTTACTTGTGTAATTATGACTTCATCTAAACGATAAAAAAACTTTAGATCAACATTATATAGAGTGCCTTCTCAGCTCAGTTGGTAGTAGCTCTTCCTTGTGCGCCGTAAGTCGTGGGTTCAATCTCTATCGAGAACAAATATTTGTGTGGTGTATGCAGTTGTTTGTTCTCTGTCTGTATATTGTATTTTAAGTATGTTTTTAGAAAAATATATACAGCTATCTGGCTCCCAAGGTCGGCTTAATTTAGGGCTTGCTAGTTTTGTGAGGATTGTCTACATATTTTTTTATATTACTATAATCCACTTGAAATAGTCCACTGCTGGGCATAAGACTCTCAATACTCAATACTCAATAGATTTATTGTAAACACATGGTAAGTGAGGTGTTAATTTTACAAACAGTGGTAAGTAGCACATGTGAGCCCCTTTAGGACACTACAATAGTAAGAGGTTGGCAGACCGAGGTTTTTTAATACAACTAATTATAAAAAATATTTTTTCCTATTATAATATATCAGTAGACAGTTAGTAGATAGATAGTAAAGTTCCAATTTTTGTTTAATATTTATATTAGTTTTAGTTACGTGTCAGTTTTAATTACAAATACAGGACACTCTTTTTAAGAGTGTGGGGTTTGAGTGTTGTTTTTATTAAGTTAATTCACTGCAAGACTACATCGCTTTTCTCAGAGGGTAGAGGGATCCTGAGACTGACTAATCCAGCTGTTCCAATCTGCGGGTCGTGCAATGAACTGGTTATATTAAATCTTTAATTGGAGCAATTTGTCTAGTTGCGAACAGAACTTGCTTTGTTTCGCTCAGGGAACCACAGAATGGTATGCAAATTTAAATTATTCTATTTCTCCACAAGTACAAGCATTGTAGTATAAAAAAACGCAGTAACAAATAAAAGGTACCATAAGTTTTCCCAGACTAGTCGCTTACTGATGGAATAGAAATAATTTATTTGCGTTAACTTAAAATTAAAAAGTACAGTTCAACTTAGATTAAATGACAGCAAAAAAGGTTGAATAGAGTAGGTACTTACTATTATTTCTTATTTAGTGAAAAATCAGTATGAAAACCTGTCAAAATCTTACAGTAGCAAGCTGTATTGTATAGGAAAACTTATAATAAACCCACTACACGCCGTAGGTACTGCTACGACATAGCTACGCCGCCGTCCGTAGAGGTGCTACGAGGATCTTTTGTAGAAGTAATAAGGTACAGTTTTTGTAAAGATCTTGGAATGTGAAAGCCTTCAAAGGCTGTAGATAAATGTTAGCTACAAAGGCAGGAGATAAATTAAGTCTTTATTAGCCCTAGGGTGGAATGTCTAGGGTGGATCGTGAGTTCAAATATCCTACAAAATAGCTATTTGCTATACAAGAGTGCGAAGTTTCTTTTTAACAGCGAGCTCAATTTTCAAAAGAACACGAGGTGAAATATCTTTGCACTCGAGTGCAACACGTAACTTTTCAACCCACCTCAGCGAGGAAATTACTAAATGCAAAAAAGATATTGGCACGCGTAAAGCAAATAAAAAAAAGTAAATTTCTTCTTTTTTTGACAGATATAACCATACCAATATGGTACTCTCAGTAGCTTCAGTGTATACCAAAATGTCAATACGAGTCTGTAGCCTACCATAAGCTCTGTCTGGCTCTGTCTCTGGTTCTGTTTTTGAGTCTGTGTGAGTAACCACCAGTCTATTATACTGTGTGTGTGACGTTTCGACTAGTATTTATTTAGTCAAAACTCACACAGACCAAAACCAAAGCCAAAGACAGAACCAGACAGAGCTTGTGGTAGGCCTTCTGTTCATTGGTATTCATGGCAGAGCAGCTGGCCTAACATGAGCTTCATATGGTTATGGTTATGGCTGTCAAAATTGTGTCAACACATTCAAACCCAAGAAGAAAATTAATGTGTGGGTCAGCCTATCTATACACAATTTGACGGCCATAGCCATAACCATATGGAGCTCGTGGTAGCCCTGCTGCAGGGCTACCATGATACCATGATTGTATAATTGATCATTAATTGAGAAAGTTAATACCGACTGATATTATATTAATGTATTGATTTGGTCTCGGTTTAATACGCAATTAGGTTAATTACTCGATAATTGCGAATGGAGTATTAGTATTGAGCAGTTGATTTTTGATACGAAATGAGGAAGAAAGTATGAAAAAGAAACAGTGTTACCAACGTATTTGTTCAGGCGTGAGGGACATCGCTAGAGTCCGCGCAAGATAATTCTGCGCGTGATAGACGGTAAAAAACAATAGACTGGGAATGTATTTTCCAATCACAAACATGAATGGAGAAATCGAACTTGCATTGCGTTTAATGAAAGTTATGGGGAGACTATTTCAATACAGTTTTTTTTTACATTTTCCGTTATCTGTTACGCGCATAGTTATCGTGCGTGGACTCTATCACAGATTGTGAAACAAAAGACTGAACTGTCGGTATGAAATGACATCATTAATTCCACTTCAGTCAACTGAACAGATAAGTTAGTGGACCTCTATAGTAGAATTGATTTTAACACTGTAAAACGTTTCAAGGACGAAATAATAATCGTATTCATCGTAGTTATAATCATATTTATTGAAGTACACTGGTAGTCTAATGGTATCCTGCCTTCTGATCCCAAGGTCCCGGGTTCGAATCCAGTCATGTACCTATGGATTTTTCTGCTCGGAAAATTAATACACTCAATGCTAGTGATAAAAAACGGTGAAGGAAAACATCGTGAGAAAACCCATGGATTAGTCAGCTCGGCACGTATTATCCATGACTTTCCTGTGGATTAGGCCGACTAAGCTGTCAGGGTGCATAGATTGTGAGCAAGCCTATTCCATCTAAAATCATGTCCAAGGCACTATAGCGTCCCACAGGTAAGGCTTGAGTATTCACCAGTTGTTTCTGACGCTATATGCTAGGTCAATAAAATGCTTTTCTTTCTTTCTTTCTTTCTATAAAAATCATTTACAATAGATGCAAAGGCCTATAGGGCCTACCAAAAGCTCTGTCTAGCCCTGTCTCTGGCTTAGGTTTCGAGTCTGTGTGAGAGTTGACTTAATAAGTCCTACGTCAAAACGTCCCACACACAGTATAATACACTGGTGAGCACTCAAAGAGACTCAAAACCAGAGTCAGACAGAGCTTGTTGTAGGCCTTACTGTTACTTCACTGTAGTTATTCTATTCTACTCTATTCTATTGATGTATGTACTCAGCGGCTATAAGCTTCTACTCAACCAGTTATTGTGTTTAATAGTGCGTGAATCACGAATACGCCGCAGACAGGCCACTAAGCTCTCATACACTTAGTTTCACCCAAACTAAGACCTTGTGGGGTGGATTACTTTTACCCTATTATCACTGTGCCGATAACTATTTATGTGTGTGCGTGTCTGTACGTGATGTAACCATTCATCATTATCAGCATGAAGAAGTCCACAGTTTAGTTTCAGTTTCAGTTTTATTTATTGGTAACAAGTTTACAAGGTTACACGTCATTAACCATATTAAGTATACAATATACAATATCCAATATCAGATACACCTTAAGGTAATTTATACAAGTACACAGTTTTTTTTTTAATTAAGAATGGTATCAAATACACAGTTTATAAAAAATTATCGACGTCATCAAATTTAAATAAGTACTTAATTATAAATATAATTAAAGTCTAATAAAAATTACAAAAACAAAATCAATAATTAATAAAGAATAAAGATAAAATAAAAACACATGTCAAATGGTATATTTAGGTAATAAATTCGTCAACCCTATAATAGGATTGCTCGATAAGCCAATTTTTTAATTTAAGTTTAAAGGATTGCGTTGTCTGAGCATTCGTAACCGTGTCCGGAAGACGATTATAGACCGCCGGCCCCATCACATGGATCAGCTTCGACGACTTAGTGAGGCGTCGTGGCAAGGCCTTGAGCTTTTGTGAGTGTCGCGTCAAGTACGAGTGTTTGTCTCCAAATTTCGCGTATTCATCGAGATGGTTTCGAGTATACAAAGCTGCGTTGAAGATTACAAGACCTGGAACCGTCATTATCCTGAGCGAACGAAAGATAGGTCGAGCGGGAGTGTCCCATGGAACTCGGACTATCGCTCGCACAGCCCTCTTCTGCATTCTAAACGCTCGCTCCCAGTCGGCAGCTCTGCCCCACAAATCTATACCGTACTGGAGGAGCGAGTGAACAGATGCGAAGTAGCAACTCCTGGTCATGCTCAGCTCTAGAGTTGCAGACAAGCGCCACAGAGCAAAGCACGCTCGACCCATCTTCTCGCACAGTTTGTTAATATGGAGTTCCCATGTAAAACTCTTGTCCACTTGAAAACCCAAAAACGTTGTGGATTTGACCTGACTTATTGATTTACCTCCCAGAGTCACACACATGGGTCTTTGTGCGCGGCCAGCAAGATTCAAAACCATGAAGCTGGTTTTCGAGATGTTAAGTAGAAAACCGTTAACATGGAACCAATTATGAAGCTCTTCTGCCACCATGCTCAGTCTCCTCTCCAAGATGTCAAGAGTAGGTGCCTGAACGACTGCAGCAACATCATCAGCATACATTAAGATGTGTCCGTTCGCTATACATTCAGGCAAATCGTTGAGGAGGAGAGAGAACATGATGTTAGACAGCGACGAACCCTGAGCCACTCCGATCGCGGATTTGAGTGGAATCGACGCTACCTTGCCACCCTCGCTTGTGACTATCTGCGATCGATCAGTCATGAAGTCCGTCAGAAGTGCCAGCGACGGACCATCGAACCCATAATGTTGCAGCTTCGCAGCTAAAACAGCATGGTCGGCGACGTCAAATGCCTTCGACAGATCGCACATGATGATCGCAACGTGCTGCCGGCGCTCTCGAGCCTCCATCACGCGCCTCACCATTTCCCGTGCCACGTCCGTCGTCGACCTTCCCATACGATAGGCATATTGCCTATCGGATAGAGAATCGGTCGAGGACAAGAAGTCGATCATTCTAGAGCTAAGACCATGCTCAAAGATTTTAGCGATCCCGGGAATGATAGATACAGGCCGGTAACTATTTATCTCCTCTCTTTTTCCTTTGCCCTTGTAGAGTGGCGATACCCTTACATTTTTCAATGTTTGTGGATATCTACCTTCCCTGACGCACGCATTAAATAACTCGGAGAGGATGAATGCCAAGGGCTGCGCGGCGGCATGCATAAGAGACACCGACATTTCGTAGATGTCTTTAGTAGGCTTGTGTGCCACTCCCTTTGAGATGATCTTGAATACTTCTAAAGGTGAGAAAAGTCGTAGCCTGATCGATCGATCTGCAGGGGCGCAAGCGCTTGCTAGCGCATGTCGCGCACTGTTCACGTCCGCTTGCGGCGCGCCGCACGACACTGCTGCATTTATAAAGTGCGAGTTCGCTGCATTGACAGCTACTATTTTGCTAGAGTACTTGGAGCCATCAGGTGCCCGAATCGATTCAGTGAAATCGAGCTTACGCCCGCACCGGCCGGTCTCCAGTCTTACTATTTCCCACATAGACTTAGTGGTGTTCTTAGAATTATATATAATACTACAATAGAAGTTGCTACGCTCTTTCTTTGTAATATCATCAAACCTACTTTGAAAACTCTCAAGCTTAGCCAACAGGGGTGCGTTGCTAGGGAACTTGCTCTGCATGGATTTTATCTCTCGGAGTAAAAAATCTAAGGCTACGATTTCCTTTGTGACCCAGGAATCATTCTTCTTTTTCTTCGCAACACGTTTCAAAGGAAAACATGCATCCAACTTATTTTTTAAAATATTAACAATTGACCGAGCCAATTCCTCCGCCGACATTCGTCTTTTACTTAGCTCCAACCAATCAAAACTAGCTATAGAGGCTACGTAGTTAGCTGTATTAGCGTTTGTATACGACCTGGCAAAGCGAGGCGGGGCGAGAGATGGCGCAGTCTCGCACAGTACCTCGGCTCGGATGGCATAGTGGTCGCTCAGCTGGGAGTCCACTGCAGTAGCGCGAACACTCACGGCTTGCACTCGCTCGGTGCTCACATACACGTGATCGATACACGTACTCGTCGAATCTGTCACTCTAGTGGGGGATATTATAAAAATCTCTAGTATGTACAATGTCATTTAATTTTTTTTGATCACTATTTAGTGGGCATATATAGTCTACGTTAAAATCGCCAAGAACAACGCAATCCTTTCCGCTCTCAACAAGCTTATCCAGCACAAGCTCCAGACAAGGATAAAATTGTGATAGATTTGTCAGGTTAGATCTATAAATACACACAATCGTAATATTGTGATCTGTAAGTTCTACCGCCGATACCTCGCATACCTGTTCTACTGAGATACTAGCAAAATCAAGCTTATTAAACTTTAAATCCTTCCTTACATAGATACAGGACCCGCCGTGGGCGATAGACTGTCTACAGTAATAGGAAGCTAAGTGATAGTTATTTAGGTTCATACAATTTAGTTCAAAGTCTCGTAACCAGTGCTCTGTTAAACAAAGAACTTCACATTTCAAACTTCTCTCTAACAACACTTCTAGCTTACGAGTTTTATTTTTTAACGAGGCGATGTTTTGCTGGCATATTACAATCCTATTGCACTCGTCACCATTACTGCAAACTGGCAGGTGTGTAGTGTCACGCCCCGGAGGGGGGGCAGGCGCGGGCGCCGCCGCCGGCGGCAGTAGTGCGCTGGTTGCCCCGCTGCTGCTGGTCGCGGGGCCGGGATAGAAACCACTCGGTGAAACGCACTCCAGCAGGCCAAGCCGTAGGAGTAGTCACTGCATCGTAAACATTTTCTGGAATTCCAATAAGGAAAGAGGCATGTCTGTCCGATTTTATGTCACGCTTCTCCACTGTAAAATCAGATTTAGTTATTTTATTTAAAAATCCGAGGACCGTTGCGGCCGTAGTGTCAGGCTTAAAACACCAAGCCTGGATGTGCCTTATTCTCTCCGCAGCTTGGAGATCGTCGTTATGTGCCGTTGCCGTCCCGATAATGACGGGAGCTTGTTGTTTGCGTCTACGTCGTTTGTTTACAACTTGCCAATCGCTCTCCAATTTGTCGTTGTCGCATTGCGTTGTATTTATCGGTTCGGTGGGGTTTTTAATATTTGACTGTACCACATCAGCTGTTTTCAATGAAGAAGTGTCCTCCCCACAACTCAATTTTTCTGTACTATTAACTGGTGCGACATCAGATTTTTGAGGGACAGGTTGCCCCACACGTACATTGCGGCGTTTACTCGTCGCGACAGTTAACTCCGCTATCGCGGCCGAGGCTTGTACGCGCGCAGTACGCATGGGTCGTTGCACCGCGGTAGAAGTGCTCGCCGCCGCTGTACTCGGTGTTTGAGACGGAGCGCTCGCCGTGAGTGACTTGCGGGTAGGTGCATTCGTTCGTGTAGTTGTATCATTTGTTGCACTAAGTTTGATAATAATTGCAGATTGCTCTGATATCTTGCACTCTAGGGACTCAACTTTATTCACAAGCGTCACCACAGTCTGTTGCAACTCGCGCACAACACTTTCGATAAGTTTTAGAGACATTTTCACGCGTAAATATTTTTTTACCGCGGAGTAGTAACGTACGTGTCGCGATGACAACGACGACCCGACATATCTCCTATACATTTCTAGATTAAAACGATTACGAGTTATTATATTTCTAAGATTGCTATTTGTTTGTTTGCTTACCATCAGGTGGACCACAAGTTCGTTTGTCTTTTAATAAAAAAAGTTAAAAGGAAAAAAAGTATAAGAAAATACTATAAGATTAAAAACTTGAGAAACTGTCGTTATGGAAAAACTGCTAAACCGATTATTATGGGACCAATCTGGAAGAATTTTTTTACCTTAAAGGCAAAAAAAATATTTTTCAAATCGGCTCATTAGTGACGAAATTATGCTATAGCATACATTAAAAAATACAAACGAATTGAGAACCTTTTTATCTGAAGTCGGTTAAAAAGTTAGAAATTGTCGTATCTACCCATTGCTACCTACTTCAACTTTAAAATTCTGCGAGCTTGGGACTTCTACGGATCATATCTGATTTGATCACGTAGTGAAACTAGAGTGCTCCTTCTTCAGTAGTACCATCATTGGTTCACCAGGAGACGATATATGAAGAAGGGTACTTCAAAGCCAAACAGCAGATAGAAGAACTGAAAAGAAAAGAAGATAAGCCAACTCTAAACAATCCTGAAAAGAAAAATCAAACTGAGGAAAAACATACTCATATTGTGTAATTTATTGAAATGGGTCGTCACAATATAATAAAAAATATTAAATTAAATTGCTGGCAACGCACTGATTATATTATCGACTTGGGAGCCCACCCGCCCGTTGGTCAGATGACATTGTCGGAGTAGTTGGGCAGCAATGGCGGAGACTGGCACAGGACAGAAGAGAGTGGCGTATTATGCTGCCTTCCTATACGGTGCGTGGTGTCGTGCGAGCTGACCTGCCTCCGTGCGCGATATCATACCAGTGGGAAGGGGCTATTAGGGAGGAGGCCTATACCCAGCAGTGGGTGAATACAGGCTGAATAGATAGATAGATGGGTGCCCACAATGCTGATGTGTTTAAACTTTACGGATAATTTGGTGTTGGTGCAATTTTCATGAGACACACCTGAATATCTCAGAGTGATCAGTGCAATGCCACGCTAGGCACGTCTTAGTTGGACGTGCCCAGTGAAATAATGCAATTGTTAGCCAGAGAAACGTTCTTTTCACGACAAAATTTGAATATCGAATTTCTGTTTTCAGTACCGGTGGGTTCATTGAGTTCCGTAATTGATATGCCCAAAGCGTTGCGTTTAAAAATTCATAGCACTGCTCCGAAGTCGATAATCCAGAAGAGTCTCCATCGCAAAACGGTAAACTAAGGATCGAATTACCGTCTTTATTCACACTGGCCGTCATTGACAGTTCATCTGTAGGCCTACCACAAGCTCTGTCTGGCTCTACCTCTGGTTTGGAGTATGTTTGAGTGCTGTCAAAATAAATCCTAAGCCGAAACGTCACACACACCGTATACAACTGTTGTAATACGCTGTTGAGCACTCACATTGACTCAAAACGAGAGCCAGAGACAGCAAGACAGAGCTTGTGGTAGGCTTACTGTGGTGTGCTCCATCGTTGTTGGCAACGCCATGTTATTTTGAATATCTGTGCGATATGTTAAAACTTCGCCGAGAAACATAGTTCAAAACAATAGCCACGGTTAAGTCGATATTATGAATGTACTTGCAATAATAAATATAAGACATACATCCATACTTATAAACGCAATTTAAATTTAAAAATTGCTTAAAGTTAGCCCTGTCACTGTTTGTCATTACCCAGTGGTAATAGATGGCAATAGTTTAAGCACTGTTTATGTTTTGACATGTTTTTATAAGTAAGGCCATAAGTGACTAAGTAGGTAACAAATGAACGCATTTACAATTATTCCTTACAAAAATATCAATTTATGTATACTTTAATAAACAAAGCCAAGTAAAGTTGAACGAATCGCAACGCAATACGGCCGCGTTGAAAACATTTTGAACGTTAGTTATATAAATTTAGTCGATTAAATTATGAAAAATCGCAAACTTACAGAAATTATAAATAGTAAAAATGTGATTAGTCGAAAATTGTGTGTTTTTAATTATATGTGCGTAGAGTCTGTTCAGAAAGAGAGCCGTCGTGGCCAAATTGAGAACTAACTTTTCGATTTTTATATGGCAGCTCATCCATTTCTTTCTGTCAGCATTTTGCATCGTAAAAATTAAATAAAGGTACACTAGTTGTGATAGGATCAAAACGCAACAGACGCGCTATTGTATTGCTCACTAAACAAAAAAAACAGCCAAGTGCGAGTCGGACTCGCCCATGAAGGGTTCCGTAGCATCAAGTAACATAATATAAAGGTTCTTGTAGTTCGTCGAAAAGTAAATTGCTGTTTACGATTTATTACGTATAAAAAAAATTACTTACTAGATCTCTTTCAAACCAAATATCGTTGAAAGTTTGCATAGTAATGTACAACATATCTTTTTTTTAGTTTTATCATTCTCTTATTTTAGAAGTTAGAGGGGGGGGCACAACTTTTTTCCACTTTGGAAGTGTCTCTCGCGCAAACTATTCAGTTAAGACAAAAACGATATTAAAAACCTCAACATCATTTTTGAAGACCTATTCATAGATACCCCACACGTATGGGTTCGATAAAAAATTTTTTTTGGGTTTCAGTTTCAAATATGGGGACCCCCAAAATTCATAGTTTTTTTTCTATTTTTGTGTAAAAACCTTAATGCGGTTTACAAAATACATCTACTCGCCAAGTTTCATCAGTCGAGCTCTTACGGTTTCGGAGAAAAATGGCTAGCATACGGACGGACAGACAGACAGACAGACATGACGAATCTATAAGGGTTTTTGCCATTTGGCTACGGAACCCTAAAAAGGTGATTAAGCACAGCAGCGCCCTCCAATCCCACGACGGCTCTCTTTCTGAACAGACTCTATCTAGTGTTCACTGTTCGGCAGTTATGTAAAACACAAACACGAGAACGTACAATTTAGGTTCTAGCTGTGATTTATAACACTGTACCGACTGTATTTCACGTCTGTCCAACCCGCGCATGAATAAATGAATCACAGCTTCAAACAATCCCTTTTATGTGTCACTAGCTTTAGCCAACGGCTTTACGCGCCATTCGACTGGCCTCTCAGCTCAGTTGGTAGAAGCTCTGCCTTATGCGCCGAAGGTCTTTTTTTTATGTTACCTGATGGAATAAGCATATGGCCCACCTGATGTGAAGTGGTAACCATCGCCTATAACAAAGCAATGCCTCGTAGGTCACGCACGTCAGGAACGTGCCCTACGATGCACTGCCCTGCGTCCATCAACTGGAGGCATACAGATATTCAGCCTCACGTGCCAGTAATTACACCGGCACCCACACCCTTCAAACCGAAACACAGCAATGCTGCTTCACGGTAGAAATAGGCATGGTGGTAGTACTTCCCCGGACGAGCCCATCACAAAGAGCTCTACTACTACTAGGTCTAAATCTATATCTTTCTATACTAATATTATAAAGAGGAAAGATTATTATTATTTTCCAAAGCGGGCTACCAATTTTAATTATGTTGAGTACGACCAGCCTCCATAACGTTATGTGCTATTCAGTGCTTAGCGGTGCGTCGTAATTACGTAATAACGACGCACCGAAAAGCACTGAATTATACAAAGAAATGTAATTATTTTGCTACCGATGGCAATGAGTTTCAGAAAGGGCCTCTCTCCTGAAAGGCGGTGACTGAAATTACGGAGAGCATGTGATGTAGCCGCTGTCATTTCAGCCGTAAAGGCCTGCGCACACCTATAGGTCGCTGGCGATAGCGATAAGTGAAACGCTGTCAAATATCGCTGTCAAATTTGACAGCGTTTCATTGTCTAAACTGAATAGTTTGCGCGAGAGACACTTCCAAAGTGGAAAAAAGTTGTGCCCCCCCTCTAACTTCTAAAATAAGAGAATGATAAAACTAAAAAAAAGATATGTTGTACATTACTATGCAAACTTTCAACGATATTTGGTTTGAAAGAGATCTAGTAAGTAGTTTTTTTTATACGTAATAAATCGTAAACCGCAATTTACTTTTCGACGAACTACAAGAACCTTTATATTATGTTACTTGATGCTACGGAACCCTTCATGGGCGAGTCCGACTCGCACTTGGCTGTTTTTTTTGTTTAGTGAGCAATACAATAGCGCGTCTGTTGTGTTTTGATCCTATCACAACTAGTGTACCTTTATTTAATTTTTACGATGCAAAATGCTGACAGAAAGAAAGGGATGAGCTGCCATATAAAAATCGAAAAGTTAGTTCTCAATTTGGCCACGACGGCTCTCTTTCTGAACAAACTCTACGCACATATAATAAAAAACACACAATTTTCGACTAATCACATTTTTACTATTTATAATTTCTGTAAGTTTGCGATTTTTCATAATTTAATCGAGTAAATTTATATAACTAACGTTCAAAATGTTTTCAACGCGGCCGTATTGCGTTGCGATTCGTTCAACTTTACTTGGCTTTGTTTATTAAAGTATACATAAACTGATATTTTTGTAAGGAATAATTGTAAATGCGTTCATTTGTTACTTATTAGTCACTTAGTCTTATATTTGACTGGCCTCTAGCTCAGTTGGTAGTAGCTCTGCCTCTTGCGCCGTAGGTCGTGGGTTCGATCCCCACCGAGAACAAATATTTGTGTGGTGAACACAAATGTTTGTTCTCTGTCTGGGTGTTATATTGTATTCTAAGTATGTATTTACAAAAAAAAAAAAAAACGTATTCAAGTATTATATCAGCTATCTGGTTCCCATATTACAAGCTCTGCTTAGTTTGGGGCTGGGTAGTGTTGTGTGAATTGTCCACAATATTTATTTATTTATTTATTTATATTTATTATTGCAAGTACTACTAGTTCATAATATCGACTTAACCGTGGCTATTATTTTGAACATGTTTTTCGGTGAAGTTTTAACGTATCGCACAGCTATTCAATGTAGCATGGCCGTGCCAACAACGGTGGAGCACTCTGCAGTAGGCCCACCACAAGCTCTGTCTTGCTCTGTCTCTGGCTCTGGTTATGAGTCAGTGTGAGTGCTCAACAGCGTATTACAACAGTTGTATACGGTGTGTGTGACGTTTCGGCTTAAACCGACGCACCGAAAAGCACTGAATTATACAAAGAAATGTAATTATTTTGCTACCGATGGCAATGAGTTTCAGAAAGGGCCTCTCTCCTGAAAGGCGGTGACTGAAATTACGGAGAGCATGTGATGTAGCCGCTGTCATTTCAGCCGTAAAGGCCTGCGCACACCTATAGGTCGCTGGCGATGGCAGACAGTGAAACGCTGTCAAATTTGACAGCGATATTTGACAGCGTTTCACTTATCGCTATCGCCAGCGACCTAGGTATGCGCAAGCTTTAAGACATCTACTATTGAACATGGAACACAAATAGGCATATTAAAATAATTATAATTTTAAAAAACTAGAGAAAACGACTTCATTGCCAAACGGCTAAACCAATTTGAATGAAATTTTTTTGGGACAATTTGGACGTAAGAATAATCTTCCAAATAAAAAAATAAATTTTCTAAATTGGTTCATAAATAACGGAGGCATGCAGTTACAAACATTAAATAAATTATTAAAAAAAATGTCAACACCGATTTTAATAAAATAAAGAACCTTTCAGATACAGTAGTGGAAAGATACACTTCTAATGCTCAGGCCAAACAGAATGTGATTCATCAAGAGAGAGAGGCAATGCTGCAGCGCTTGAATTTGAAACTCAAATTGGTGTCTAACTGGGGTGACGCCAATTTGGTCAAATTCAACGCATCGAAAACGCAGGCTTGTCTATTCTCAGCGAAGAAGAGTCAGTTTCTCCAAGCTCCTGTTTTCCGAGATGTACCTATAGAGATACGGGATCACCTAGACCTCCTTGGTGCCTCACTTACGCCTGCTCTCAACTTTGGCTCGTACATTGAGTCTAGGGCTAAAACAGCCTCCATGAAGCTTGGCATCCTAAACAGGGTAAGGCGGTACTTTACACCGGGACAGCTTCTTAGCCTTTACAAAGCACAAGTCCGGCCTGGTATGGAGTACTGCTGTCACCTGTGGGACGGCTCTGCCAAACACCAACTCGCTGCCCTAGACTCAATTGAACGAAGAGCTTTTAGGCTGATAGGCGAGCAGCACATGGCGCAGGCTAAGATCCAGAGTCTGGCGCACCGTCGCAAAGTTGCTTGCCTATCGATCTTCTATAGGTTACATTTTGGGGAATGTAGTCAGGAACTGCACGATCTCATACCACCATCTCCCTTCCACTATAGGACTAGCAGACGCACGGCTCAGTACCATCCATACCTGGTTAGCATACCACCCATTCGCACTAAGCGTTTTAGCTCCACCTTCATTATGCGAACCTCCAGGGAATGGAACTCATTGCCGACGGCTGTTTTTCCTGACAACTACAATCTGGGCCTCTTCAAGGCAAGAGTGAATAGGTGTCTTCTAGACCATCCTGCTTCATCGTCGGCTACATCGTCGCTTACCATCAGGTGAGATTGTAGCCAAAGGATGTTCTATTTTATGTAGAAAAAAAAAAAAAAAAAAAAAAAAAAAAAAAAATTTTTCAAATCGGCTCACAAATAACGAAGTTATGCGACGGTAGTAAACATAAAAAAAAACAACCGAATTGAGAACCTCCTCCTTTTTGATTGGAAGTCGGTTAATTATAATATAAATACTGTATAATTTACTTTATTTTACGAGACCACAAAACAAGCATGTCGTAGAACCAAAAAAGTTAAAAAACATGTCGCAAGTGCACGAAAAGAGGTTAGTGAGAAATTATGTGCCCTGGGATCAAAATCCTTCCATTTAATAAAATTTCACTACGTTGCACTTAAATTTGAATTACTGTTCTGAACAAAAGTTTGTAAGTGTTTGGTAAGGTACAATAGACTGGCAGACCGAGGCTTAAATATATTTCGATGTTCACACGACATAAATATGTGAGTGAGGTGTTTTAGAGTTATTTAAGTTAAGTTGAACCCGCGGAGTGGAGCCCTGGTGGCTTGTATTACAGTTTTTTTATCCTATCTCAGGCACCAGCCTCTCGTAAAACAGGTGTATACCTCGCCTCAATTCACTTTCATTCTGGCTAGCATTATGTACCCATAAGGTTTCTGTTTACCTATTATGTGAAGAGAGAAATAAATAAATAAAATATAAATAAATATTATAGACAACCCACACAACACTATCTAACCCCAAACTTACCAGAACTTGTACTATGGAAACCATATAGCTGATATAATACTTATATATATTTTTTTGTAAATACATACTTAGCATACAATATAACACCCGGACAGAGAACAAAAATCTGTGTTCACCACACAAATATTTGTTCTCGGTGGGAATCGAACCCACGACCAACGGCTCAGAAGGCAGAGCTACTATCAAATGAGCTGAGAGGCCAGTCAACAATTTATTTATTTTATTATTAATTTATTTGGACCCGATGCGTTATAAAAGCAATCATTACATTCAGTCCGTATTTTTCATGCCTTATAATAAATAAATTACTATTTGCGTGGATAAGTTTACAGTTATAGGTTCCTTAGGTTTGCACAACAGCTTCCTAATCTTTACTAGGCTATCTTTCCATCTGCTGGCTTACCATGAGCTTCATATGGTTATGGTTATGGCTGTCAAAATTGTGTCAACAGTGTCAACACATTCAAACCCAAGAAGAAAATGAATGTGTGGGCCAGCCTATCTATACACAATTTGACAGCCATAGCCACAACCATATGGAGCTCGGGGTAGCCCTGCTGGTGGGAGACATAATGCTATGAATAGATTGTCTTTTGAGATCGGATAATCTCATGTCATTGGCTAAACTGTCATTGTTACAATACCCAATGAGATAAGAGATTATCTCATAGTCGACCCTTAGCTCTAATAACGTCTCGTAGAATATTGAAACCTTTAAGCTCCTTTCTACAAGTATTTGAAGAAGCTTATGTAATCCCTAGACACGATCCTCTAAAACCACTTGAGGCTACACTCGAAAGCAATTTGGGTCATTGTATTTGGACCTTCCTTATATTTCGTAGGCTATAAGTGCTAAGAGGTTAAGTGTTTTTTTAAACCATCACGATTCAAGTTTGGCTTTGATTTTTCTACGCATCCATGTATGGGTTATGTTATGAATGAAGCAATCATAATTAAAAAGGCTTGGTGTTCTTGGGTTTGGTGCAAAGAGTCACCAGTATAGGCTGTTTTTGGTGACCGAATTCATTGCTCTCAAGTGTAATTGCCCGTTAAAGGCTGGCACATCTAGCGCGATGGCGACGGCGATCAGTGAAACACTGTCAAATATCGCTGTCATATTGGACAGCGTTTCACTGATCGCCATCGCAGATCGCCTAGATGTGCGCAGGTCTTTAGAATGTCAAAATTACACAAAGGAGGAGAATGCTCTCTAGCATTAAGTTCGAATAATGTGAATAATAAAATAAAATTTTTGTTTTAGTGCAGTAAATAATGTTCTGTCTATTTATCTTATTGCCGTTTATCATAGGATTTTGCATATCCACACATACTGCCACAAACTTTGACAATGAAAAATTGAAAGCGATATACTGATCGCAGGCGATCTAGATGTGTGCAAAGCCTACGTTTACAAAATGTAAAACTGTGCGTTTGCCTTCCACAGTATCGCAATAAATAACAAAGTAATTAGGTTATGCCTTCTCCACGTAATTACAACCGACTTGTAGAAAGGCAAGCCAGAGCGGAAACTGAATGAATTAGCAATTTATTGAGGTGGCTACAAACGGTTGTAGGCAATAAATATTTCACATCGGCTCTTCTGCTTTTGTAGAGCGCTATCTCTTTCTGACGCACGCTACGCTCTATGAAGCCGAAATTAGCCAATATACAATATTTTTGCCTTCTATAGATACATAATACATACCTACTCTATCGTATTCCTAATTAAGTTTAATTGGAACTGGTTAGCTGGAAGAAAATGCTAATTAGCATTAAGTTCGCCTATGTACTATATTTTGTGCAATAAAGTATTTTCTAATCTAATCTAATCTAATCTAAGTTTGTATGTACAATATTTTTTTTTGTCAGATTCTATATTCCTTTATGAAACTAGTTATTTTAGTTTCTTATAATACAAGCAAAGCCTTCTCAAGACACCCAATTTCATACATTTTGTGTTCCTTTAGTATTTGTTCGCCTTTCTTGGGTCCAATAACCGGATCCCCTGAGCTCCTTATCACGTTACAGCATGGCATCGCTTCGGCCGATTAAACTCATATTTCTTTCCAGTAATTTTCGATATTACAACCTGTCGACCCATCGAACGTTATGAAAAAAAAACAAACTAAACTACGATAGAACGTAATACTCGGAAAAAAATATTCGTAAATACAATATTGTTTGGAAGATACCTCGCTCAATCATAATAGCCTTTTAAGTCTACAGCTTCTTCTTCTTATTATCGTGTCATTGGTTCTTTAAAACCAAGCGAGGTAAAAGGTTTTCCCTCCTCCTCCATCAGTCCCTCACTGCTAAGGATCGTGACGACTTGGTGCGCGTACCTTTCGTACGGTTTCCCTCCCCTTGCCCTTTTCTTCGGCTTGGTGGTGTGCGACGTTAACGGATATATCCAGGAACTCATTGCCGGCGGCAGTTTTTCCTGACCACTACAATGTGTGTGTGAGTGAATAGGTGTCTTCTAGACCATCCTGCTACATCGTCGCTTACCATCAGGTGAGGTTGTGGCCAAAGGATGGTCTTTAAAAAAAGAAAATCTATTTTTGTTGTCTCATCTTTTTTCCATACAATAGAGAGAGATCAATAGGCTAAAGGAAAACAACATTTCGTCTTTCGTTTGCTCGTCTGCCAGCTATGGCACAAAAATCCATATCCATAGCATCGTCAGAAGGTGGCGTTGATGTTCTCGAGGGTACCATTTTCTAGCTTAAACAGCTTGAAAATGATACCCTGAAAACAATAAGTAACAGAATGTAGTAACGCAAGTAGATAATCCTAGATCCAAAGCACTTTCGCGCTAATAGTCCCTCGGGAAATCAAGGACTTGAATATTCAACTCTGTACGTGTTGTAATAAAGGCGAGAATGTAGTCGAATTGCCCCATTTAGGGCGCTTGTACACGCTAAGAAAAAACGCCGGGTCTACCCAAGAATTCGTGTCGTAACTAGAAAATAACTGTGTACACTGCTCGCAGCGGTGCACGAAAAAAATCTTATCTGCGCAAGACACGACGCGGCGAACGTTGTTGCGTTTTCGTGTGTGGAAAAGACAAAATTCTTGTCGTCTACACGAAGAATTTGTCTTGTCTGCCGCAGGAACGGCAAATTTTCTTAGCGTGTACAAGCGCCCTTAAGGGATTACATGACACCCGAAACAAAACCAACTTGCAAGGAGAAAAATATTTCGTCTGAAGGCTCAAGTCTATCCAGTGGCGCCCTCATCAGAGAATAACTTTAAAAAGAAAAATATGATGCTAATTAAACATTTATTCAGCGCACATTTTTCAGCAACTATTGTATATGATTTTTAAAGCGTCAGGGGCAACTGGTGTTCACTTATGCCCCTATTTACGGGACGCTATAGTGCCTTGGACAAGATTTTAGATGGAGTAAGCTTGCCCAACACCTATATAAACTTTATAATCTCTTGGCTATTCTTGGAGTGGCTTGGAAAGTACTTTGTATTTTTTTTATTAGTATATTTTTAAACATTGAAATGCAAATGTTTGGTGGACAGATATTGGCAACTATCCTTAAAAGAAGATGGCTGCAATTTCTCTTAAGATAGTAGGTATTTATGTCCTCGTCTTCACTTTACTTTGCAAAGTTGATGCATTTCGCAAGTTGCTATAAGAGTCGAGCGTAAAGTTTTTCACCGCTAAGCCACAGTAGAAAAGTACTATGCTAAGTGCATCATGTGTCAACTTAAGGCGAAGACAACAGTCGATACAATCCTCGTTCACACACTTTGAACTTTTGTAAGATATGAAAACACTGAATTTATTTATCAAAAACCAAAAACAATATCTTAGCAAAACAATAATTTTGAGTCTAGCTCGTTTTTATACTTAAGGTTTGGTTAACTTGTTGTTTGTGGGTTGTAGGTATACCTATTTGTTTATTACTAACATAGTTTCTAAGTTATTTTGTCGTGTTACTAACCCCTATAGATCAAGGTCTGAATTAAAAAGTTTTTATTTTTATTATTTTAACTGGTTTTCATACTTAGTAAACTTTGAAGTAGGAAATCGTATTGGATCAAAATAGTTTTTCACGATTTTTCATTATTAAGTTCAGTGATTGTTATCATTCAACAATTTTTTCACGGTTTTCAGCGTCTTAAAAACTTTGCCTAAGTTTAAATCGTATAAGTTTGAGCAGACGGTCGCTTACTTTGAAACTAAATGTTAATGCGACCACGTGACAATATTATTGCATAATATTTCAGTTCTCACTAGATTTCTGACGCAGCGACACTTAAAAACTGTGGAAAAAAAATCGGTTGTCTATAATGTCGGTTTACTGGCGATAGTTGAACGTGACAACGTCATACAGCTGTCCACGCGGACGCATCGCTTACTCAAGTAGGAGAGAGACAGATGTCGAACGCTGCCGAACGCGGAGGCCGATTGTGCCTCTTTGTCGCTCGTTCCGCGCTCTCGCTTGCACTTCAAGCCTTAAATGGAACGCCTCAGAGTGAGGTAACGCCGCACGAATCATGTTTTTTCGAGCGTGCAGCCGGCTCCATCGAATTATAAGACGTTGTCACGTCAAAAAATTAACACAAACATTTTTTGCATCCACATTGTTTGCATTTTTTGCTACTGTTCATCAACATAAACTACCGCATAACTAATCATTTATTATTTTAAAACAGTGGAAAGAAAATCTTACAGTAATTTCGTTCCAACATCCTACTTTGGGTGTATAATATACAAGTAGCTATATTTATAAATAAATAAATAAATAAAATATTAGGAAGTTTCTAGCTAATAAATACTTAGTTTAAGGTTGAATTGTTTATTTAGGCTCATGTGGGCGTATCCAGTACATAAATGTCTATATACATGTCAGTTCCCAGTAATGCGGATACAATGTCGTTCAGCGAATAGGGCCTTAATTGCGTAAACGCAAATTAATCAGTGTTGGCAGCAGTTAGAGCGGTATTAACGTCTGCACTGATTAACTACGCAATAAAACGCTGGCCTGGGCTACTTACTCACGTACGCCATGTACGCTCGTCACACTGGTCCGGTCTCGGTCACTCTGATAGCACCCCGAATACCTACATACATATTTTTTTTGTAACAATGAAATGACAATGCCTTGGGCACATCTAAGTGTTTTGTGAGTGGCGATCAGTGAAATACTGTCAAATATCGCTCTCATATTTGACAGCCACTGCAGAACGCTCAAGGTTAATACCGGTGGTCTAAGAGAGTCCCAATAAGAAACTCTAATTTTCAGCGGTAGTAGTAAATCCTTCCTTTTTAAGGTGTCACTTTAGCATGACAAATCTTGTACGTAGATATTATTTTACGCTTTAATCGCATCAAATAGGGGCCTAAATGTAGCTACCGATTGTAAAGACGTTTCAAATGCACTTTGTTTAAAACAAACGATCCCCGAAACATCTGAAGAAATAGCTAGTTAAAAAAATATGTAATACAAAATACAGACGAGAGGTGTAAAAAAAGTACACCAACGCATGACAAGATCACTTAAACAAGGGCTTGGAAACGAATAAGGATTTTCAAAACGTAATAACGCAAACCTTTGACAAAACCCATCAGCTTACTGTTGGAATCAAACAACGACTAAAAGCTCGACGAATTCAATGCCTTTTGTAAAAGCGATTAACTGCCAATTCCTATATTCGCATCCTTTATTTGTTCCGGCTTTAGGTCGCAAAAAAATATTTTTCATCCCACCAGCTCAGATAGAGTGTTTTTGCTGTTCAATATCTGACTGCAAAAGCCGTTTTTATCCGCTAGAGGATAAAGTAAATTTGAATTTAGAATATCGTGTTCACTAATTTTGTGAATACACAACCTGCATGGTGCTGAATTTATCATGCAACCTTTTTAAATTTGTTAAAAACTCATACCTACTCGGAACCTTCTTGGTGTGTTATTTTTAGTCGCGCCATGTTCTTTTTTGTATTAAGTCATTTCCTCGCTGAGGTGGAATGAAAAGTTACGTGTTGCACTCGAGTGCAAAGATTGTTCACCTTGTGCTCTTTTGAATCCTGCGCTTGCTCGGTCATCAAAATTGAGCACGCGACGCGGTTAAAAAGCCGCTTTGCACTCTTGTATAACAAATAACTATTGTCTGATTTTTTTCTGTTAGTTTAAGCATTTGCTTACACAAGCGTCTGCCCTCGACTTTGGTTACAAGGTTATTACTATCTGCCACCGCAGTCTATCTACGGCTTCTCCCTGCGCGGTGGCAGTCAGAAGCCGTCAGAGAGCAGACATAAGTATTAGCGTCTGCCAGACGATAATTCTTATGTCTTTCTGCCTTCCTACTCAATCCTATAGTAAAAGTCGATGATTATCATAATCAGTATGGGTAAGAGAATATAGAACAAAAAAAAATTTGAATCTTAAATATTTTTGAAAAGAATTCTTCTTCTTCTTGTCACTGGTTCTTTCGAAACCAAGAAGGCGCCTCGAATAAGCTCCTTTCGTGCACTTGACACATTTTTTCGAACTTTTTAGGTTCTAACGAAACTCCGGTTTCCCGATGTTTTCTTTCACCGTTTGAGAGTACTGGTATAGTTATTTTTGACAGTAAAACCCATTGGACTAGATTTGAACCCACGACCTTAGGATCAAAGGGTGGGGCGGCTACCACTAGGCTACCAGTGCTCTTGTTTTTGTAGAGTATACCTACATAATAAATCATGTTTAACTGTATTCTAGCTCTGAAAAGGCTTTGCAGTTAAATGAAGCAGTAATAATCCTGTAATCTTGTGTACACACAGACAAACAGCAGCACGTTCTTTAAAGCCTAACGCACATTTAGGCGATCAGCTGCGATCTGCAATGGCGATCACTGACAGATTGATCAGATGATGCAATGGTGGTCAGATACACTGATCGCCATCGCAGATCGAACCTGATCACCAAGATGTGCGCAAGAACTGTAAGCGATTCAACTCTGCAAAGCGATCACCACCAGCGTCAACACCGGAGGTTCAACGCCTTCCGTTTTGAAAAATCGATATTTGTCCACGCGGACGCCTCGCTCCCTCAAGTAGGAGAGAGACAGATGTCGAACGCTGCCGAACGCGGAGGCCGTGCGTGCCTCTTTGTCGCTCGCTCCGCGCTCTCGCTTGCACTTCAAGCCTTAAATGTAACGCCTCAGAGTGAGGTAACGCCGCATGAGTCATGTTTTTTCGTGCGTGCAGCCGGCTCCATCAAATTATATATATTTTAATTTTATTTATACGTTGTCACGTCAAAAAAAAAGATTCGGTTATTCGGATATCTGATAAGCCGACGTATATAATGTTGTCAGTCTTATACACCCGTGTGTAGTCACTGCTTGACTCTACAGAAGCAAAATGATTGATGTGATTATCAGAAAATGCCTTTCACCAAAATTCAATATTCAGTCTGAACCTTAGAATGGCAACTTCGCTATTCAATCAACTCCAAATAACTTGCCTTATCCCTTTTAATAAATTACTAATTAAATTAAGCTTTTTTCTCTTGGAATCCACAGCTATACTAGCCTTTACCTGTGACTTTGTCTGTGGAACTAAACCTGTTTACAAGTATGCACTGCTGGCCTACCATGAGCTCCATATGGTTATGGTTATGGCTGTCAAAATTGTGTCAACAGTGTCAACACATTCAAACCCAAGAAGTAAATGAATGTGTGGGTCAGCCTATCTATACACAATTTGACAGCCATAGCCATAACCATATGGAGCTCGTGGTAGCCCTGCTGTTTTGATCTCGATTATTCTTATTATGTCATTGGTGCTTTCACTGAACAAAGTGTAAACAAAGTGTCACCTTAATTAATTAGAGACAATAAGAAAAGTGCCAATGGACACGTTCTTAGTACCTATAATACGTATTTTATAAAACTTAGCTAAAGCAAAATTACCTATTAGCCTACTAGGCTAGATCTTATTAATAATTATTAGGGGACCGCATAGATGTAGTACACTAATTTAGAAAAAAAAATGCTTTCGAACCAGTTCAGTGTGATGAAAAGATTTTAAGAACACCTCAAAGAGGCTCTTTTTGTGCACTTGACACATTTAGGTTCATCTAACTTTTTAGGTTCTATGACATTTCCTCACGATGTTTTTATTCACCGTTTGAGAGTTATAGGCCTGTACTGCGTCATCACAAATTGACAGACGGTCACCACAAACAGGGTTTGTCGTCATGTCAGTTTATCCCCGATCTATATTTTTTCCCCGTACGATTAAGTATGATGTTTTTTTCTATATTTTCTTGGAATATTTTTCATTAAAAAAAAACAAATTTTTCATCCCCTTCATTTTAATTTTGATTTAGTTGAGTGAACACAGGTAATTCATTATCAATGCCTCGTAGAAAAATCCATAAATTCATAAATTCAAGTATAGATCCTTCTTAAGAGGGGGTCGTGCGAAAATTTGAGATTTGTTGTTAAAAAATGCATAACTAAATAACTAAGTGACATTTTAAAAATCGCAATTCTATTTAACGCTAATGAAAATCGTATGTCAGCGTTAAATAGAATGTCATATTAAATAGTATATTTTTTTAACACACTTAAATTCGAATTAATCTCAAATGTATAGTCTACAATTAGTCCTTTTGCGATTTTTAAAATGTCACTTAGTTATTTAGTTATGAATTTTTTAACAACAAATCTCAAATTTTCGCACGACCCGCTCTTAATTCCGGACTTAGTTATTGGACGTCCAGTTAGCAATTTGTGAAGTTCCGTACCTTTTGGTTTGATTAATGGTTAAAACCCGTTGCAAACTCTGAATAATTCCAGAGCATTAGATAATTTAGATATACAACAGTGCCTGACAATGATGAAATGTGGCTGTCAAAAGATTTTAGTTATTTTTACGAATATTTGGTGTTTTTTAACGAACTTCAAATAAAAAAGAAATGATTCGTTTGAATTTTTAAATGTTTGTAATCTTATCTCATAACTTCGTTATACAAGGTGTATCTAAATATGTGTACTATGCGAAGGTGGGGGGTTTCAGACCACAATGGTGATCAGTTGTGGGGGGGAGATAATTAAAAATTCCTATTTTCAGTTTCCCATACAAAAATATTTAATTTATTTTCATAATGCCTAAATAAATTGACAATTAACCCTATCCTTGTAACCCCTTGACCCCTTGACCTACTACCTCTGTAGGTCTACTACTACTACCTACTACCTCTGTAGCTGAGTTTAGGGTTGTCACTTTGTATAAAGTCAGCTGTTCATGTTGAAACTTCGTTGCAGTTTTTTTCAGAGATACCAATCGAAGTTCGAAAAGTCGTTGAACAAAAGTTGTTCCCCGGGGGGTGGAAATTCACCCCCCTTCAGGATAGTACACATATTTTGATACACGTTGTATAACAACAAATTTGAAGCAAACTTTTTTATCTGAAAGGTTGATTTTACTTCCACATCGGTATTATATAAATTTTATCAAAATCGGTCGATCAGTTTCGCCAGGAAGTTTTATGGTCAGTTCATGAACAAAAGTGATCGGATAGACTTTCATTTTTGATGGTTGGTACAACATTCTCTCTGGGTCTGTATTGAGTACTTAAGCCGTTGTATGAATACATAGTTTTATGTTAGGTTCGCTATTAGAACGCCATAAAAGAATACGTCTTAATAAAACCCAATGACTCACCATAAGTTTTATCATCAACCTATTAACGATGTCATAAACAAAAGCTACTAAACTGAAACTAAGTATAGAACAATTCTATTAATATCATCATCATCATCAATCTTTGAAGTCCACTGCTGGACATAGGTCTCTCCCATAGCGCGCTACTGTAGGCCTACCATGAGCTCTGTCTGTCTCTGTCTCTGGTTCTGATTTTGAGTCTGTGCGAGTGCTCACCAGTGCGTTATACTGTGTAAAGGGAAAGTGAGATTGCCGCTAAGCAACCACTACTTGAAGGCACCATTATTTTAAGACCAGACTAAGATTGAATTTCTTTTGTTCCCGACTCAATAGCCAGTAAGTATCCAGTAATGAAGGCAATTGTAGCAAAAAGCTGTTATTTGCACGTAAAATTCTAGCAGGAAGGTTTTTAAGTGTTTTTTAAGTATAATTATACTGTAAGAGGCACCTTAATGATATTTTACAGGTTGTTACTTTTTAAGACTGAGTAAGCACTGGGATAATTAGTTAAAGCCATTTTAGCATCAAGGAACTTCAGTGAAAAGACGAAAGTAAAATTAAGATTTATATCTGGACTGCGCTACGTTTCTTTTTCGTCGACGAGGTGCTAAGTGCATGAGGCATTCTGGATAAAAAGTTGGGGATACTCCTAGTTAAAATTGTAGTGTGTTCAAATTCAAGATACACTTCAGGGCTACCACGAGCTCCATATGGTCATTGAGCACGTCCACCTTATCCACGCCGATGGTCAATGTCGAGGGGGAATGCTCAGCGGAACCCATTCATATTTTAGCCAAAGATGTGGCTCATATAATAAAGACTATGAAAAGGAGGAAGTCTCCGGGGCATGACTGCCTCAGCATTGAGCATCTGCGGCATGCGGGTGTACATCTGCCAAGAGTGCTAGCGATGTTTTATAGCTGTTGCATTTCTCACTCATACCTACCGAACGATTTGATGAAGACTGTTGTACCTATAGTTAAGAACAGAACTGGTGATGTTTCTGACCCCTGTAACTATAGGCCTATATCACTCGCCACTACTATTGCCAAAATACTGGATAGTCTGCTTGATCAACAGTTGAGCAAGCATATACACCTGCACGATGCACAGTTTGGTTTTAGAACCGGTCTATCCACTGAAAATGCGATACTGTGCCTCAAGCAGACTGTCCTGTATTATACTGGTAGAAACACACCAGTCTATGCGTGTTTCTTGGATTTGTCGAAGGCATTCGATCTGGTGGACTACGACATCTTATGGCAGAAGCTGCGAACTAACACTGACCTACCACGAGAGCTAGTTAATATTTTTCAATACTGGTACAGTAATCAGGTCAACTACGTACGCTGGGCAGGTAGGATGTCGGGGTCCTACAGATCAGAGTGTGGGGTGAGGCAAGGGGGGCTATCCTCGCCGAGATTGTTTAACCTGTACATTAACCAGCTGATCGTGGAACTCAACAACACCAACGTCGGATGCCGCATCGAAGGTCTCAGTGTGAATAACCTTAGCTACGCTGACGACATGGTGCTGTTGAGTCCCTCGATCAGAGCACTCAGAAGACTGGTGAATGTCTGTGAGTCTTTTGCGGTGGCCCATGGACTCAGATATAATGAAAAAAAGTGCGAGTTGATGGTGTTCAAATCGGGGAACAAAACTTACTCTCACATACCACCTGTGACGATTAATGGCAATGCCCTGAACATCACCACACGTTTCAAATATCTGGGTCACTGGGTCACTGACAGTCTGAATGATGATCTGGACTTGGAAAGAGAGCGTAGGGCGTTGTGTGTGCGTGTCAACATGCTGGCCCGGAGGTTTGCAACCTGTACCGATGAAGTTAAGGTGACGCTCTTTAGAGCGTACTGCCAATCTTTTTACACCTGCAGCCTCTGGACAAGATTTACGCAGAAAGCACTCAACGCCTTACGGGTACAATACAATAATGCGTTCAGGGTGCTGTTGGGGCTGCCACGTTTTTGTAGCGCTTCGGGCATGTTTGCTCTAAATAGAGTCGACGGTTTTCATGCCATACTGCGAAAGCGTTGCGCGTCGTTAAGAAACCGAATCCGTGGCAGCCCGAACAGCATCGTGAATGTATTATCCGAAAGGTGGGACTGTCCCCTGAACCATTTCTGGATGCAGCTGCACACTCTGCAATAAATAGTTTACATAAAGTCACTAACACTATGGATTAATGTCTGAAATAAATACTATTCTATTCTATATGGTTATGGCTATGGCTGTCAAATTGTGTATAGATAGGCTGACCTACACATTCATTTTCTTCTTGGTGAATGTGTTGACACTGTTGACACAATTTTGACAGCCATAACCATAACCATATGCAGCTCATGGTAGGCCAGCAGGATCACACATATCAAAGCGCTCTGCGGTGGTGATCAGTAAAACGCTGGTAAATATATTTATCTGGATGTTATATTGTATTCTATGTATGTATTTACAAAAAAAAAGTATTTAAGTAATATATCAGCTATCTGGTTTCCATAGTACAAGCTCTGCTTAGTTTGGAGCTAGATAGTGTTGTGTGGATTGTCCGCATTATTTATTTTTTATTTTATTTAAATATGACAGCGTTTCACTGATCGCTTACGCAGAACGCTTAGATGTAGGTAATAATTTAACCTAAACAGGGTCCATGTGATACTGACTTAGGTACACCTAAAAACTATGTATGTACTTACCTAAACTAAACCATGTGTATGCAATAAATAGCAGTGAGTAGCTAAAGCCATTTCCCTGGAATTTAATTTAAATAATAAATTGAACAACCAAAAACCTTTTAAAATATCCCCATTAAAGAACCATGTTTATACTGAGAAAATCTTCTGAGAAAACCTTTTTTCTCTCTTAATAATTCTAAATCCTAAGTAAGCAGTCACCTAGCTACTCGTATTTATAGCCGGGTGTCTTACAAATGAAAATACGGAGAAAAGGCTGCAGGAAAATGCACCATTTCCGAACGAAATAAGATTGTAAAGTATTGCATCGGCAATTTACTGGAAAATCCAGGTGCTATGGACGATGCACTATATATATGGCTATAAACTTAGCTTTACGTCCCTGGCAAACCAGCAACTTTCGACTAAAAATAAAATAAAATAAAAATAAAAAAGCTGTTATTATTCCCTAATTACCATACTTATTTTAAATAATTTATATTTATTATTTTTTTAACTAAGGGAGGCCTATACCCAGCAGTGGGTGAAGTCGGGCTGTGGATGATGATGATGATATTTATGTATTATTACTATAAAAACTAACTAAGGACCCCTCGACGGGTATAGGCCTCCTCCAAAAGTCTCCATTCTTTCCTCTCCTTCGCTTTCTTTGTCCAGTCTTTTCCTGCTAATTCGGATATGTCGAAATTTTTGACTAAGCGAACGATTAAAGGTACGGCCACAAATGAGCGATAAGTATTGCTGTCAACTATTGCAGTTTATCGACTTGATGCGGTTGTATAGTGGCGGTATGAAAATGTTCATCGATTTTCAACTTGATTTGTTCAACGTATCCACGATCACATACTACCTTTTGAAACTGAATAGACAGAATACACAATTATGTCAAAATGTGTTCATGATCAAGGCACGCGACAAAAAAAAACGCAAGGAACGCGGCAAGCGAAAACCGACTCTAAGGTGACGAACATTTTCATACCGTGACTGTACGTACATTAAGACATCTCACAGCTATTATTTGTTGATCATGCTAGTCAATTGCGGTGCTATCAAAAAAAGTTGAATTTGAGTCGTCTGTTGTTGTTTGCAACAAATGTTTTCCATCAATCGGCTGGCCTGCCCCCTAACAATTGATATTGTGGAAAATCCACACACACGCAAGAAAAACTGAATATTGTAAACGGTCGCTAGCAGTCATTCTTACTTTCTCCTTTTTAGAAATCAGTTAAAAAAAACAATATGGGTAATGATGTAGGTGCCGTGAGCCGTAGAAAAGTCGCCGTCGGCGTCGCTTGAAGATTGCTCGTGTGCTAGAGATTTTAAAGCGTCAGTGCACACCTGAACCTGCAAACTTCATAAATACAAATGTGTCAGGTGTGACTGAAAGCCGCTCGCCAAGGGTTCCGCAGCTTTATCTACCTATAAGAGCAAGTAGCGATAGATAGAACCAGAAAATGGGCAATTGCTTAGTGATCAAATAAACACCGTTAGTTTGTTTGTTTCCCATCAGATCTTTACCATCCCCAAACAGATTTTTACTATTTATAATTAGGTTAAAAATATATTTATTAATGATTATTTAAGTAGTAATATTTTTGTAAAATTTTCAAGCAAAAATATGAGTTAAACAAATATTTTACAGCGCTATTTTTTCTAACTCTTACTCGTGTTGTTTGTCAGAAATGATTGCGCTATTTTTGGCTATCGCTACTTTGTCGTGAACAACATAAAAGCCCTGGCCGTAGCGAAGTGTTGACTTTATGTTTGGCAAGGAACGCTAAAGTGTGGCTCTTCTAACGATGGACCGTTTACTTTATCACCTCGTAGAAGAGCAACAATCTAACGCCTAGGTATGTCACATTGTATGTTTATAACCTTTTAGATAAACATCTTATAAGTAATTGCATTTGAAAGTATGTATGTGGACATTTCAAACTGAAACATAATCAGGCTATAAGCTATTTCATTTTTTATGTACTCGCGCTCATCAAAAATTAATATAAAACAGTTGATATTCTCTATCTTCTAAAATGAACAGTGTGTCGACCGGGAACCAATCGTATGAAATCGGTGTGCGGTGCCTGACGCCGTGTGCGGTGCCTGACGCCTATCGCCGATCGTATCGCCCACCTCTGCCACCACTTTGTATGGAGAAACCAAAAGCGCCCCTAGCGGATTCTTCAAGAAGCATGAATAGCGATTGCGAGACGGTGTGTCGAGTCAGCGTCAATTTTTTAAATATTTTTTTTATATTTATTTATCTTATAAATATTACATAATCGAATTGTTATAAATAGCACTAAAGAAACCACTAAGGTTTGTAGGGATAATGCTACTAAAGAGAAATCTGTTAAGTATAGATTAGAAATCAGTTGATGATCTTCAAACGCCTGAAGCTATTTTCTTGAATCATTAAATATATAAATATAGATGGAACACCTTAGCCTGTTCACTCTTATCTTAAGAACGTTCATCCGTAAATTGATGATTTCAGACGGCCAATAAAACAATATGTGTAACTTGCACAGAAGATAATTTGACCTCATATTATTGGGAATGACCAAAACTTAATCATATGGGAAAAACATTTTCAAATGGTTGTATAGTTTTTTCATAAGATTCATCTGTTTTTCCTAAACTTTCGGTTGATGGTCTACGCAGATGCGATTCAATGATAAAACTATAAACGACAAACTTATAAAATTTTCGTATAAAAAAGCTAATAACATTTTATTAGTTCTTAGTGGCAGAATAAACACGATTCCTGTAAGTTTTCATTCATGAAAAAAATAATCAAAGGAGTAATTTTTAGCCACTTTTGGAGATATTAGACGTGTTAGTTTATGATGAAATCCGAGATATTTTTGTTATTTTTTTTGCCTAGTAAATGAAGAAGTGTTCGTTTTAAAACATGTTTGTTTTTTTTTTTCTATAACATGAATATTTATTTTACTATGAATTATTTCGTATTACTATATAATCGGCGCGGAATCAAGTCAACGCTCAGTGCCGGCCGAGGCCTTTCAGAGGTAGGACGTGCGTCGCTCCCGGTCGCTGCAAGCAAGCAGCAAGCCTCAAAAAAATGTATTGTAGCTTCACGAGTTTATAGCGCTACTGGGACGTTTTGATACTTTTTATTGTTTACAAAACTTTGGTGAGTTTTTTTTTGTATTTTAAAGTAATGGTGTTGCATTAACTTATTAACTTTAATTACCCCCAGTTTCTGGTACGCAAAAAATAGTTAATTATTTTTAATTTGTATTTCTTTTTAATTCAGGTTTCATTCTTTACTTTTATTTCAGATATGGCATAAAAAAGCCGCTTACAGGCTACATCACGTAAAAAAAGTAACGAGTACGTCACCAATTGCGAAAATTTGGTCAAGGCTAACGAAGCTAAAAGGTATGTTACCCAGGGGTTACTTTTTACAACGTAACATGTTATAGTCAATTCCCATTTTTATTAAACGTACACGGAGATAGAAGTAGTAATAATTTGCATTATGAAAATCATTATTTCTAACTTATCATAAAACATAACACGCCGAAAAAAAGGTCGAAATTAGCGGGTACTTTCAAATAGTCATCCAGTCCGCAAGTCCGCACGATACCAAAGCTAGTGTTCGAAGCACGGAGCCACTTGCACCGAGTTGATGAGCTATCTATGATTGTAAAGTAATCAATTAATTTTGTCCGAAATACGTACATCAGTACCTACCTACTGCATATTTTATTGGGACCTATTGCATGCATTATATTATTTTTTTAATGATTTTATGTAGTTTCTTTTGAGTTCGCATTATGGTTTCGATTTCTGACCTATTCCTTGTTTATCATTGTTTTCTTTCAATTTATTATGGTTACAGGTGCTTCGCCGGATGGACTAATTGAAGATGATGGTATCACCGAAATAAAATGTCCTAGTCCGGCATTCGGATTAGAGGCAGATATCGCTATTAACCAAAAAAATGTTATTCTGGTAAATAGATGTATCCGTGAATCGACGCCATGACTGGTTTTATCAAATACAAGGGCAGCTGCACGTAACGAATAGAAATTACTGTCTATTTGCTGTGTGGACAGGCAAAAATTTTAAATTAAAGACAGAAAAAATAATTAGGGACGATACATTTTGGAGCGAGAACATGGAGCATCGGCTAGTCAGTTTTTATAATAAATTTATATTACCCGAAGTTGTTGATCCCCGAAAAGCGAAGTCCATGAAACTTAGAGACGATAAATATTAAAATTGTATTTTACACGAAATTATTTTGATTTATTTAAACCTAACATACCTGCCCGTTTTTGCGTAAGTAGGTACTCATTCAACAAAATGTTGTACCTACTTACGAAAAATGAATACATTCCCTACTAAGAGCTGGTAAAGTATCAAGGTGATTCATTCAATGCGGCGCATGATACGCGCTCCAACACAGACGGCTGTGTGCGTGCTAGGTGTAACTGTATAGCTAGGTGAGTATATTTACCCAAACTTGAGTCACGACGCTCGGGATAAACGCTCTTAAAACATAAAAGTCGTAATTAAAACATAAAAAATCTATTCGGTTTATCCGTTTGGTAGCTACGATGACAAACACTCATGATACGATACGATGATAAACACATATGATGGTTGTATGCGATTGCGACGTGGATTATAAAAAGCATTGCAATTCATTACATCTCATTCGCACGGTTATGATACAGTTTAAGTGCGAGTGAGAAGTCATGATACGGCGCCATTTTGTATTTGTTCCTTTATTGGTGCGGGCTATATTTATCCCGAAGAGACATACAACAAATATAGAACTAATCAGTGGAATAGACGATAGTATTATTTGTTTGGTTCCGTTGACCCAGACTCGAACCTGTATCAATATTAGCGGTGGGTGATCACTGACGTCATCTGACACACATGATTAGGCTCTAATAAAGATCGGGTCGGTTTATTTATGAAGAGTTGTCCACAGCTAGGGTAAACCATACTATTCTTGGCACCCCCCCAATGATTGGCACTCTAGCATAAAAACCCATGAAATAAGAGTTTCGAGCAATTTTTTTTAAGTGACAATAATTTATTTTGGTAGTACATTTAATTTTCTTAAAGGTAACATTCATTTTATGCTTAGAATGTCCGCCATATTCCTTTTACAGCTGTTTCCAAACAAGTTTATAGCAAGGATGAGGCAACCGAGTAAAAAGTTATAAAAAAAGTTAGGATTGGGTGAAAAGTTTGGATGTCGGACATTCTAAGCATAAAATGAATGTTACCTTTAAGAAAATTAAATGTACTACCAAAATAAATTATTGTCATTTAAAAAAAATTGCTCGAAACTCTTATTTCATGGGTTTTTATGCTAGAGTGCCAATCATTGGGGGGGTGCCAAGAATAGTATGGTTTACCCTACATTTCATTTTCATACCTATGTTACGTTTTTAGGGCTGGTGAGTATCTGGCGCAGTGCATTGCGAGTGCATTGCTATTCAGCGTGGCAATGCCGCCAGCGCCTTGGGCTCGCTTCGTTTGTCGTTGTTTGGATGAATGAATCTTTGCACTCTAGTGCAATATATAACTTTTCATCCCACCTCAGCGAGGAAATGACTAAATGCAAAAAAGAAAATGGCGCGCGTAAAGCTTTCTTTTTTTTTTTTAAATTTATTTAAAGGGCTTTGTCGCAATGCGACCACACTGCCCTATAATAAGCGCGTAAAGCTTTAATCTGAAATAAGTAAATAAATTAGTAAAAAAAAGCTAAGCAAAATAAAAGTAACACACCAAGAAGGTTCCGAGTCTGAGTTTTGAACAAATTACAAAAGGTTGTATGATAAATACGGCACCATGGAGGTTGATTAAACCTATAAATCAAGTTTTGAATTCACAAACTTAGTGCACATGATGTTCAATCAAATGTTAAATATTCAATTTTACTTTATTCTCTAGCTAGCGTTTATAAACGGTTTTTGCACTCTGGTACCTATCGAAGAGAAAAAATACACTTTCTGAGTTGGGGGGATGACAAATAGGTTGGATGCTACAAATAAACTTATGCACACCTTATACATACCTTATACTTACTTTATTAGTAAAGTCGGAGCAATATTGAAATATGCTTAAATTACAACAGCAAAACCTTATTAGTAAAGGTGGTTTCAATCCAGCTAATGACGTAAACTTATAATGGAGTGGAGGTCGATGGGTGGGGTCAGTGAGACCTTTCTAAAATTCACCATTCCCTAAATTATGTAGGTGGCTCCCGTTTCTAATCACTATAAATTACATTTTCGGAAATTACTTGTCCTTTGTGGGCCAACACGAAGGTAAACTCACTTTTATTTATATAACGGGGGTTTGAGAAACATTTTTCTAGTTTGTATAGTTCAAATATTTCTTAGTCCACGTCACCTTTCCATGTATACTAGCAATCCACCCCAGCATTACACTGATCGCCATCGCAGATCGCTTAGATGTGCGCAACGCTTAAATAGGTAACTATTAACCAATGATTTGTAAAAGGATCATTATAAAAAAACGGTAGGAACCGTGCCGTAGTTTGTTGCCTGTTCTTCTAGGTTGGTCGCGTGGAACTGGCACCTCGACTCACCTAGCTTTGACGTTTCAAAGTGATTCTTGCAATAGGCCTGACGACTAATTTTCAAAATCTCTTCAATCATATTCAGAAGTATCTATTATGTCTAAAATATATCATATTTCTGTAGAAAATTAGGGGTTTTGTGCAATAAAAGTACATTTAAATTTAAATTTTCAAATTCTCGCCAAAACGCTCGCTGGTGTCATGGCGTCTGTTATTACGTCACGGTTATAGTATTCAACAGTAAACATTGGTGCTTTTGTACTAAATCAGAATGACATTTATATAGCCGTGACGTAATTCGCTCTGACCGGTGTTTGAGCCATCATGGCGGATTGTTGTATTTTGTAGATTTATATTATCAAATAAATTGACAATCTCGACATTAATATGAGTATAAATAATTTTTTTTAAATCTTTGAATCCTTTTTCATTAGATCAGATAAATATTTTGGCGATACTTGATTACTGTCTTCATGCCTATTGTATTGATTAATATTTTATTGAGTTGAGTTTAGTTGAGTCAATGCATAATTGAGCATTTAAGCGTAGCCACAGGCAGAATATAATACATAATTGCGTTTTGTGCACAATAAATTATCGTTGTTTTGCGGTCGTAGTTAATTCAACGCCATGCAGCGCCAATATTGACTGTTAGTAAACTTTGCCAATTGTTTGTGTTATGTTTTGATTTTGTAATATGCGGCGGCCGGCTTATAAAGACCGCTTATTAGAGAATCCATTGTATTTTGTAAATTTTTGACGTTACAACGTCTTATAATTCGATGGAGCCGGCTTCACGCACGAAAAAACATGATTTATGCGGCGTTACTTCGCTCTGAGGCCATTTAAATCTTGAAGTGCAAGCGAGAGCGCGGAACGAGCGACAAAGAGGCACGCACGGCCTCTGCGTTCGGCAGCGTTCGACATCTGTCTCTCTCTTAGTTGAGTGAGCGATGCGTCCGCGTGGACAGCTGTATGACGTTGTCACGTTCAGCTATCGTCAATAAACCGACTTTATAACACATTTGCTCATAAAGGGTCTACTACTTCACCGATTTCAATATCGTTATGTATGTTTTTACGTACTTGTGCGTTATCGTAATGTAAAACGCACGGTTATCAATCCACGAACGGTACCTTTTTAAATCTTAGCAAAGAGTTTTTATGTCAGAAAACTGACATAAAAACTCTTTGCTAAGATTTTTTTGTGGTAAACATTTTATGAATAAAATTAACTCTGGGAGATAAAATATAGAAAATACACATTTTTTCTTTAATTTAATTAATTTTAACAATAAATTAATACCATTTATTTGTAACAAAAACAAAAAAAATATTAATTTACTCTATTAGTAATACTGGCTGTTTTTGTGCCTTTGCCTTAAAAAAAAAAATTCGCTAATTTGTGAAAAAGTAAAAAGTTATTCCGCGCGCTTTTTCTTTTCGCTGTATTATTTTTGTTTGAAAATGTCGTCAAGTAATGATGAATTTATTAATTCGAACCGCCAAAATTCTCAGAGGCAGTGAAAAAGGCTACTTTAAGCCTCTTGCCTGAAAAATCGAACGATAGATACTTACAAGCGTATCAAAACTTCATCTTAGTGGAAAACAAGCAAAGATGCCAATTCATTTTCACAGAAAGTGTGTTTTTAGCCTATTTCATGGAACTTTCTTAAAAATATAAGTCAAGCTCATTGTGGTGGCAACGTAATAATCAACTTTACAAATTGTTAAAATTTTTCCAACTGTTTTAACAAGCAAGTAATTTCTACAAGTAAGTAAGTTCGTCCGAAAGTCCGAGTATTATTTGTTTCCTCGCAAATGTGTTATAAAACGTCGTATGACATACGTGCGCTTTGATAATTACAGCCTCTGCTTTCTTGTAGCCCTCGCCTACGGCTCGGGCTTGCAATAACGCCTCGGCTGTAATTTTCAACTTACCGCACTTATATCATAATGTACTATTACAGACAACCGATTTTTTTATTAACTTTTGCAGCACGTATGTCACCGAGCCCTATCGTCATCGCTAGTTGTATGTTAATAATACCTACTTTTACGACAAGTGTGATTAAGAAACTTATGCAAACAAGTACTTACAGTTGGCTGTGTCGACAGTAACCGTAATTTACAATCTTTTTGTCTCAGTCATTTGTATTTTCAAAATGTACTCTTTCTTTATTGCATCAGTAATAGTGATCTTACGCCCATTCCGAGGCTAAAAACAGCCAGCCAGCGCCAGTTTAACAGTACTTCCACAGCGTTAACCACAGTATACATTCAGAAGCAGTAGGCACCTTAACTGAGCACTGCCAATCCAGCTTAAGTATTGAATCCGCGAGTAGAATACCAAATTGAGGTTCTTTTGAAAATTGCGGACTTTTATATAATGCCGCGCTGATTTTTTACGCCATTGTTGAGAATAAAATCTTGGTTTTCTTGATCGTTCCCAGTAACGAGTATTTTGTGCTGAAATTTAAGATGAATACTTATATAATACTTATGCTTATTTAGTTTATTTAAGCTCGAAGAACCGATAACCGTTGGGGAATAAAGGTTCTCGAATGGCAACCACGAACCGGAAGACGAAGCGAAGGGCGCCCACTTACCAGATGGACCGACGACATTGTTAAGATCGCGGGAAGTCGATGCATCGTTCTTCCTGGAAATGTGTAGGGGAGGCCTATGTCCAGCTCGATCATCATCATCATTATCAACCTGAAGAAGTCCACTACTTCTTCAGGTTGATAATGATGATGACTTATTTAATGGTCTCAAAAGGTAGATAGATAGTAAATTCTTTATTGCACAATCAAAATGTACTGTTCACAGGCTACTACTACTACTACTGTTAAGGCTGGATAGCATTATCTACCAACTGAAGGTGATGTGGAAGACGGGAGTAAGACTTTAGTCTAATCAGCTCTGCATGTTGTCTTTTTTACAGATTAGGCCAACGAAGTCATTTTATTTTATTTGAGCGATGGTTACCACTCAATATCAGGTGGGCTATATGACGGCTCCATCAGCAAGTTGTATAAAAACGCACGCAACGCTATGTAGGTACCCCAGCCTACAAATAATACGGGATTGGATTTTATGAGGATAGATGGGATAGGTATTCCCAGTCCAATATTTTTCCTCTATAAATCCCGTGTCTGGAAATGATGACTGATGTCATATTTTTTTTCAGTGAGCTCAAAGGTCGGTATTGCAACAAAACTAACGGCTCGTCTGATAGAATTTTTGGAATTTGTTGAAAGTATGTGTGTTCGAAATTCAAAAGTTCAACATTGGATTTTATGAATATTATTGGAAATGTTTCAGTTTGTTTTCAACAAGAGTTGAGCATGAATTGAGAACTCGGTTGAAATAAACTGAACTTAACTGATACAGATTTCAAATTATAATTAATCGTCTTGTAATTAACTGGTACCTATGTAATTGTCTTTCCACTCTCAACTTCAGTAGGCCTACCACAAGCTCGGTCTGGCTCTGTTTTTGAGTCTGTGTGAGTGCTCATCAGTGTATTATACTGTGTGTGTGACGTTAGTCAACACTCATGCAGACTCAAAACCAGAGCTAGAGACAGAGCCAGACAGAGCTTGAGGTAGGCCTACAGGACGTCGGTGACTTTGGCCCAGTATTCATAGTTTCGGTAGCTCCCTAATAGCCCCTTCCCACCGGTGTATGATATCGCGCACGGAGGCGGATCAGCTCGCACGACACACCATGGAAACGGTCTCGTGCGCCGAGGTGCGCGGTAGCACAGGAGCCCTTTCTGTGTGCGTTGCCGTGCGTCGTCGTCGGCTGTGCGTGATGATCTGTAAACGCACGCACCGTAGGAAGGCAGCATTAGGAGTACAGTAAATAGTCCCTTCTAGTATTTGACCCAGCATGAGATCAGCAACGTGATCCTTGTAGCATTGGTCCGTGAACCCATCTTTCTCTTTCGTGTACTTCCATTCCAGCCTTCTCTTCTCCAAGTATATGATGAGACTTGCTATCTGAAATATAATAACTTTCGAGCTCCTAATTTTTTCTTTATGATAAAAGTAATATCAGCGAAATTTCATGAACCAGCAATTTTAATAAGTCAAAAAAAGAAATAAAATGTAGTCGTAAAAACGGTCTTCCTTTGTAAATAAACAATAGCCTCACTTCATTGCCAGTCTCCTGATTTTAATTAAAAATCTTATGAGAAAAAAATAAGTAATTAATTATTTCATTCGTCCACAATCCGATAGTATCTGTTTTAGGCACGTATAGGTAGGGACAGCCAGTTGTATAAACATAATATTGCTGTGAGAAATTTCTAAATATTTCTATTGTAAGACCAGTACCACAAGCCCTGCCTAGCTCGGTTTCTGCCTCTGGTTTTGAGTCTGTGTGGGTGCTCACCATTAGTGTATCATACTGTGTGTGAGTGCCATTTCGTCTTAATTCTTAATTCTTTATTGCACACAATATAAAACAGAAATAGAGGACATGTACAAAGGCGAGCTTAACCCTGAATAGAGTTCAGTCGTAGGATTTATTTAGTCAACGCTCGCACACAGACTCAAAACTAGAGCCAGACAGGGCTTGTTGTAGGCCTACTGTTTAGATTGAAACTATGTTTGGGGGAAATAACTAATTTAAACTATTCTTTATGCTACACATTTTTATTTAATCTCAAGACACTAAATTCCAACGCTAGTGCGTTGGAATCCTGAATGTGGACGTAACAAAACACCGGCAATCCCAGCAGAGACGTGCGAAAAAAACCCCGAGAAGAGAGCGATATTACCCGAACACACAGTGTTAGTGATTGGTACCTACCTGACCTGCGACGCTTCTTCATTTATTAAATTTGTTCTCAAAAGGAAAACACGGAACACTTAAAGAATCACTTTGTTGTCTTTCTGTTATTCCTTCTATCCGGCAATCTGGAAATTCAGAATTTTTTGGTAAGGCGACTGGTCGAAGCGACGCGTGATCCAATTGTAGCGTGAGCATTCTATCGGAGGATCCCCTACAGCCTCATTGAGGAGTACGCTGGTCTTCTTGTCCTCAGCCAATCTGCCAGGACCCTACCACTATGAAGTCGGCTATGGCTCCATCTGTAAGCATACTAATGAGGAAACAAGTCTCGTGTTGTTTCAAAGTATATGAATCACGCATACTTTCTGCCGAACGAACATGTTGTGAGCAAACTTTTAATACAAATATTTAACATCTTGTTTACACAATAAATGTATTTTTTGTGAATTAAGCTGATTACGCTTTCTCGATGGAAAAGGTGCTGGGGAAGTCTATTCCATCTCATAACGTCCCATAGTAAATAGGCAAGTGCAAAAACTTGGAATATAAAATGAAATATTTTTTATTATTCATGAAACTAGGTACACGATACACGTTACTAGGTACACGGAGTGTAATTAAATTTTTGTTACTTAACTCTAGTTCCTACCTTCTAATTTTTATTAACAAAAAAGTCTAAATTGAATATCAAAAATTTAAAATCACATGCAAGCATTTATTTTATTACGAGCATAATTATTATGTAACACTTTTTTATTTAAGAGAAAAAGTGTTGATAAGAAGCTACATTCACAGTTTAAATTATTTGTTAAATATTAAATTACTAACTTTGACTTTGACTTTGACTAAAATAATCAAATACATATCTGCCTACCTTTTAGGAGGTTTTAGTCGTTTAAAAGTAATTTTCTATATAATGCGAGGGTTTAGCGAGATAATTTGGAGGCTCGAACGGGATATAAAGAATAAACAAACAGGCTCTCCGAATAAAATGAAAAGATAAAAACACGACTCTGAAATTGCTGTTAAATTATAATTTATTCTATTTACACAAATAAACTTACAATTAAACAAATATTACAAAATACACAAGAAACAGTTGAGTTATCTGCAGATCGTTACAAACGATCTAGAGATAGCTCAACTGATCCAAATCAATGCCAGACGGAAGCGTCCCCAAGACGCTGGCGGCATTGCCACGCTGAATAGCAATGCTTATACGCTGCGCCAGATACCCTCCAGGCCACCAGCTCTTGGGTCACTTTATTATAATTAATTCGCTTATTTCAGCTATAGAGTTAATGAAACAAAATACAAACACAAAATTAACAATGCTACATAAATTTTGTTAATTCGGAAAGTCTTTACCAGTAGGGATTATCTACTGAAATAATCACATTTAATTTTAATGTTCATTATTCAGAGTTTTGATAATTGCTGTATTGGGATCATGGTTTTTTTCAGGAATCCCCATGAATCATTTTCGTCGAAAAAGGTCGTTAAAAGCAAGGTTCAATTAAAATACATCAAATATAAACAAACGAAATTGTTGAATTACGAAATAACAAAAGCGGCCAAGTGCAAGTCGGACTCGCCCATGAAAGGTTCCGTAGCAACTAGTAACATAATATAAAGGTTCTTGTAGTTCGTCGATAGGTAAATTGCGGTTTACGATTTATGACGTATAAAAAAAAAACTACTGACTAGAACTCGTTCAAACCAAATATCAATGGAAGTTTGCATAGTAATGTACAACACATATTTTTTTTAGTTTTATCATTCTCTTATTTTAGAAGTGAGGGGGGGGGACCAACTTTTTACCACGTCTCTCGCGCAAACTATTCAGTTTAGAAAAAAACGATATTAGAAACCTCAACATCATTTTTGAAGACCTACTCATAAATATCCCACACGTATGGGTTAGATAAAAAAGTATTTTGAGTTTCAGTTTCAAGTACGGGGACCCCAAAAATTTATGTTTTTTTTTCTATTTTTATGTGATAATCTTAATGCGGTTCACAGAATACATCTACTTACCAAGTTTCATCAGTATAGCTTTTATAGTTTCGGAAAAAAGACATGACGTATCTATAAGGGTTCCGATTTTTCCATTTGGCTACGGAACCCTAAAAAGAGGATGTTTTCGTCAAAGAAGGTCGTTAAAAAACAAGGTTCAATTAAAATAGGTAGGTACATGAAATATAAACAAACGAAATTTTTCAATCACAATATAAAACAAAACTAAGCACTTTCTTTGGAAGAGGTATATAAATATACACGGCTAAACCAAAACACAAAATTAAAATAAATATTTTGTAAACATAATCCGCGTATTTAAGTATTCCGGAAACTTTTTTGTCATTTACACAATTAAATAAGAGAATTTTGTTTTTCTTTTTAAAATAATTATAATTAATTTACCTGCATCTGTGCCGTGCTTGACCCCCGTACGGAAATTTAAATAATCAACGTCCCTATTTATAACAGGAATAACGTGAAAAAACGTAATTTGAATGCATAAATTATGAAAATCTTTCGTCAGCCACATCCTTCATGAATGTAAAACAGCAGGCACCCCTAACACTAGTTACCGAGGTTGTCGACGCAAATGGATCCCACTGAAAACTTGTTGTTGGAAATTTGTAGCTTATTCCATAACTCAAAGCGATTTTCATATTTTTTACAGTTTTAAAATAAAATGTCTGTTTATTTTGTGCGCGTAATTTGTATAAGCTGAACTCATTAGTCTTTCTCAAAAGAAAGCAGACTGTTTTAAAGCTCAGCACGAAGGAAAGGAAAAAAGAAGGAAAGGTCATGGGGAAACCAATTACCTACTATAATATTCGACAGCACCGAGGGGCTCGCAACCTGTCATTTATAAATAGTTTGCATATAAAATGACGTGCCTATGATAAACAACCATTGTTCGAGGACTAAATTAAATAAAAACTAAAGCTTCTCATTACGAATACGAGGAAAGTAAAAGTAAAAACATGTATTAGCTAAAGAAAAAATGTCTGAATTAAAACAATATAATGAAGATCGGATTGCCATTTTTCCGCCTTTTTTTCTGTGGCCGGTCTTCAATCATTATTTTTCATTTTCATCATTGCCAGAAATAGTAAATATTTTTCCCCAATCTATATAATTTTACAGAAAGAGATGAATCTTAATTATAATACTGTCATTATTTGTAAATATCTGTTTAATTGTAAGTTTCTTTGTGTAAATAAAGAAAGATGTACAAGATATACAAGATACTGTCATTTAGAAAAATATATTCCTCATTTAGTACATAACCAGTTATTTGTATTTTACATTGTTCTGTCATTGAGTGGCTGCTATAAAAAGTTGGAACATGGTTCAATAGAAATGTGAAAATAGAAATAGTTTTTTATGTTTGACAGCTGTCAGTTGAAACTCCCTGAGTCAGAAAAGTATTAGGTACTTTCAACCCGCTCCTCAGGTAACTTCAGACCTAGTTTCCTAGTATGAGTAATGAAAAAGATCTTATCACTATTTACTGAAGCCGCTGCGTGTGAAAACCTGTCGCGTGATATGTTTCTAATCAAAAAGTGGCAGGGCTATTACGTAAAAACAAGCAATTAGAATCGCAAAAGCAGTAGGAGTAACAAGACCGTTCGAATATTTTCTGTTTATTTTTATTGGTCTGCTGATTATTTTGCACATGACCGCTAAGATTTATAATAACAATCGCTGGAAGAGATCGCTCATAGCTATAAGACCGCCCATTGTACTTCGCTATAGTTTTAGAACTTTCATGGTTTAGGTCCTATTCTTATGGTGTGCAATAAAGTGTTACTAATAGTGTGTGTTGTTCTATCTGTCGTCGAGAAATTTATGTTGTAAAAATAAAACTTTTTTGACAGCACGATCTACAGGAATAGTCATGAGATTTGTCTTCAACAAGCAACGACTCGTATCACTGTTATTGTCATCGCTTGTTCTTAAGTAATAGCTTTGTGCGACTGATTTAAAGCCCAGTTATATAGAACCAGTACAGTGCCATAATGAATTGCCATCAATCTTAACAACGGACGTTTTTAATTAACTAAGCGAGTCTCTTGAAGCTATACCGTGGAACTGGTACCAGCTCAACCAGCTTTAAGACGTTTCAAAGTGATCCTTGTGATGCAACTGAAGAAATATATTTTGAGTTTTAAATTAACGCGATCGTTATGCAATAATTATATGGAAAACACGGGTATTTATCGCGATACCTTTATTATTTCCCGACGTTTCGATTGTGTTGCAACAGCCGTGGTCACGGGCAGACTGGAGTTCATAGGAGTTACCGTCGATCAAGGTAATCGCGATAAATACCCGTGTTTTCCATATAATTATTTTGAGCTTCACTTTGTTTATTTTTCTCTTTCCTTTACTGTTCACATCAAATAAAAGTAAAATCTAAAAGTTCAAAAACATGTCTCGAGTGCACGAAAGGAGCCTCCCTGTGGCGCACTTCAAATCCTTACACCACATTGGTTCAAAAGAACCAGTGACATGATAAGAAGAAGACTGTTTATGTAACTAATATCAATTTTTACTATTCAGCGTGGCAATGCCGCCAGCGTCTTAGGGACGCTTCCGTCTGGCACTGATTTGGATCAGTTGAGCTATCTCTAGATCGTTTGTAACGATCTGCAGATAGCTCAACTGTTTCTTGTGTATTTTGTACATTTTGTAAATATATGTTTAATTGTAAGTTTCTTTGTGTAAATAAATATGTCATTTTTACTGAAGTGTTTGAAATAAATGTACGTCCGTTTTATTTTCGTCTTTGTCGAAAACGGCTGCTCTGTAGCGTTTGCAGTTTCTTAGGGAACAAAGCTATGTTTATAAACCCAATAAACGAACTAATGGATTTTGGGTTCATTTGTCTGGAGTGGCCAAGTTAATTAGGGATCTTGCTATTTTGGTAACTCATCCTACGCGCGTCTCAATTTATATTGGATGCGAAACACCTTCGGCAATGAGTTTTAATCTGGTTTTAACTCGATATTCTCTAAAATAACCAATTCCTGGAATGGGTCCTTTTGTTTAAGTAATAAGTGGTAGGTATCTTTCTCCTTTAAGGGGCACTTACCTATACGGGTTTTGCTTTTATTATAATACTAGCGATTCGCCCCGAATTTGCACGCGTCGTAAGTAGAAAATAGCGTGATAATAGCCTTAGCCTTCCTCGATAAATGGACTTTCCAACGCAAAAATATTTTTTCAATTCGGACCAGCAGTTCCTGAGCGTTTTCAACTAAAACAAACAATCAAACTCTTCAGATTTATAATACTATAGTAGGTACCTCTAAATATAGGCCAGTGTCTATTTTAGTGTTTTCGCTTGTTATCACTATTCCCACGCTTAATGGCAACGAGCAATTTATTATTACTAGATAAATTCTATTTTCTCTACAAGTGAATTTGTTATGTTTTTCATAAAATAAACTGCTTATGATGTGCCTTATGCGGCCATCAATAAAACTATAAAAAGCGGCCAAGTGCGAGTCGGACTCGCCCAAGAAGGGTTCCGTAGCAACAAGTATCATAATGTAAAAGTTCTTGTAGTTCGTCGAAAGGTAAATTGCGGTTTACGATTTATGACGTATAAAAAAAACTACTCACTAGATCTCGTTCAAACCAAATATCGTTGGAAGTTTGCATAGTAATATACATCATATATTTCTTTTGTTTTATCATTCTCTTATTTTAGAAGTTACAGGGGGGGGGGGGGGACACAAATTTTACCACTTTGGAAGTGGCTCTCGCGCAAACTATTCAGTTAAAAAAAAAACGATTTTAGAAACCTCAACATCATTTTTAAAGACCTGTTCATAGATACGTATGGGTTTAATAAAAAAAAAATTTTTGACTTTCAGTTTCAAGTATGGGGGACCCCCAAATTTTTTTTTCTATTTTTGTATAAAAATATTAATGCAGTTCACATTATACAATACATCTACTCGCCAAGTTTCATCAGTCTAGCTTTAACAGTTTCGGAGAAAAATGGCTGTGACATACGGACGGACAGGACGAATCTAATAAGGGTTCCGTTTTTGCCATTTGGCTTCGGAACCCTAAAAACTACTCATTCTACTGCTACGCTATCTCTATTGCTTGTTCTTAAGCAATAGCCCTGCCCGCGTCAAGTTGTCGCTGTCGCGTACCTGTCTCAATTTAACAATATGAAATTTGTTCTTTCATTTTGCGAATGGACCCTCTCCTACCCCTTATTGCTTACCTACCCCTCTCAACAACTCTATTTCTAGACAAAAGGAAAAAGATGGGATTATATTTCCAAAACAAATAAGAAACTTGTGTACCGCCATATTTGGTACCGCCGTTTATATTGGAAAACTTTATTTGTGGCTAGCGCAGGAAGCTCCTCTGGATTTCTGCTTTCATTTAAAAAAATACCTTTATCCTGTTCAGATAAAGTTCACTTTACCGAGTATGATAGACTGTTCTGTCAGCCTGAAGGTACTTTTTTTTATATAACTAATTAATGGAGCAAGAATATTGGAAATGAAATGAAATGAAAAAGTTTATTGAATTAACACAAACACAAAAAACAAAGATGAAATTATTAAAATACAAAATACATTTTTTTTTTTTTTAATTATCCAAGAGGCTGGTGTTTGAGACTGGTGACCGAAGGGCTGGCGCTTACCTAGCAAAGAATAAGCTTAGCTATTCAAAGAGGTAACGTTGCCAGCCTTTTGGGCACATTGCCGGCGGTCGGTGATCTGAACTCTGTTTTCTACCTGTAATACCAACAGGTGGAAAACAGAGTTCATTATAAAATTTTCTAGTTTCTTATAAAAGGTTTTTTTTTTTTTATTATATCATGTTTTATAATAATAGTTTTTTTTATAAAAAACTAGAATACTTAATAATGAACTCTGTTTTCCACCTGTAGGTATTACAGGTAGAAAACAGAGTTCAGATCACAAAAACAAACTATAACGAAATATACAAACAGGGTATAGGTATATGGCCCACCTATACAGGGTTATTCATTATTAGCTGCAAATACTCAGGAATTAGGTTCAACAAATAGAATAAAAAATATTTATGAAATTATTTTTTTTAAATTTGATCAAAATAATTTTCAAGTTTTTGTATCAAAATTTTATTTTTATTAATTTCTTTACGGTTATTGCATAATTATTGCCACGGAGAACAGGACGATGACCCACCCAGGCGGTGACTGAACGCAGAGTGTCACTCACGGCGCGCGGGCGCAGATCAAAGGTCAAAATAGGTCAGGCGCCAATGATTCCTTTATCGATTTTCTCGGGATTTTCATAACAAAACTTAAAAAAAATCATTTCATAAATATTTTTTATTTTATTTGTTGAACCTAATTCCTGAGTATTTGCAGCTAATAATGAATAACCCTGTATAATGTTAAGAGCCATTGCCTATAACAAAGCATTGCCTCATAGGTCACGCACGTCAGGAACGTGCCCTACAATGCACTACCCTGCGTCCATCAACTTGAGGCATACAGATGTTCAGCCCCACGTGCCAGTAATTCCACCGGCACCCACACCATTCAAACCGAAACACAGCGATGCTGCTTCACGGCAGAAGTAGGCATGGTGGTAGTAGTTCCCCGGACGAGCCACACACAAAGAGCTCTACTACTTCCAATATTCTTTATTTAGAACACTTTCAGGAAGGCAACGTGAAGCCAACTTATCACGTACCATAAGGCAAAGACCACCGTCGACTCTCGTTCATTGCCATTTTTACTATTTGAAAGATATAAAAAAACTGAAATTAGGTATCAAAAATAGTGAGCAAAAAAATATTTTGATCCTAACACGTTTTCCTACTCAAAAGTTTACTATAATGTACGAAAACCAGTTAGGAAAACTTATACAGGTATAACTACCTACTATATGGTTGTAACTACTATACGGTTCGTAATAATTATAAGTTTAAAAAACTAAAGAAACCGACTTCATTGCCAAACGGCTAAACCGATTTTAATGAAATTTGTTTGGGACAATCTGGACGTAAGAATAACCTTCCAAATAAAAATAAAAAATAGCAGTTACAAACATTAAAAAAATTATTTAAAAAAAAAATAGCAACACCGATTTTAATAAAATTAAAATGGAACCAATCTGGAAGCAGTACCTTTCAGATGAAAAAATAATTTTTCAAATCGGCTCACAAATGACGAAGTTATGCGGTAACAAACATAAAAAAAAAAAAAAAAAAATACAACCGAATTGAGAACCTCCTCCTTTTAGATTGGAAGTCGGTTAAAAATAGCGAGCAACTATGTTTTTGCTAAACTGTTTAGCAAAAAATATTATGATCCTAACACGTTTTCCTACTAGTATTAAAGTTATGTCCGAAAATCAGTTAGGAAAACTTATACAACAACTGTTTATAAACTACTGTATAAAGTTGGTGGTTCGAAAAAATGTGTCAAGGACTCTCTCTAGGGCGTCCTGAAAATTACGTATCACGAAAGTAGTAGAAGAAGTAGAAGAAATTGGTGGTTGTATACTCTCAGTACCTCAGTGGCATTAATGGAATGGGTTGTGCAGTAATATTGTGGGTAGTATATCTGGGGGCATGGCAGGTTGTTATGAGTTTGGACATTTATAGACGCTTGGCTGAAATGCCTCTCAATATTATGATTGCGTGTTGTATGCCAAGCCATTACGATGTTTGAAAACAATGCTTTTAGACGCAAGCTATTAACTTTAATATTCATCTTCCTGGCTTGCTTCATCGCACAACTGTAGGCCTACCATGAGCTCTATCTGGCTCTGTCTCTGGCTCTGGTTTTGAGTCTGTGTGGCTCACCAGTGCATTATACTGTGTGTGTGACGTTTTGACGTAGGATTTATTTAGTCAAAACTCACACAGACTCAAACACAGAACCAGAGACAGAACCAGACAGATCTCATGGTAGGCCTACTGAGCTGAGAAACCAGTGAACTAGTAAAAAACTACTTTTTTACCTTCACAAGAAGAAGAACTAATAAGGACCTATCTACTTTTCATCAACATTCAATTAAGGAAATAAAATAATTACACTATAATAAGTAAAATACAATAATGAAGAAGTCTTCAATCTTCTTCTTCTAATCGCGTCCCTAATTTTTTCTAACCCAGTGTGGTGAAAGGATTTTAAGTGCGCCTCAGAGTGCCTCCTTTCGTGCGCTTGACACACGTTTTCGAAAGTCTTCAATTATATTTACTGTAGTGATATAGCCCAATAAGAATACTTCTGTGTATATTCTTGAGTATAAAAATATAGATAAGTAAAACTCTGTTGATTCTCCTACTATTTGGTCTGTGGTTTGGGAACTGCGGACTCTGCTTACTTTTTTCTATTCTGTGTGGCACTGCTGATATTGAGTTTTCCAAGCCAGTGCTACCTCCGTCTATTTTCAAGTCAAGTTCTCATAAATAAATATTAATTAAGACCCGGAAAACAGTCAAACCACTTCCCGCTCGTACACTTTAACCTTTTGAAATTTTGAACACTGAACCTATTTAACAAAAATCGCGAGCAACTATTAAGATAGTTGCAAACAGTTCAGTACAAAAATATTTTATACCATACCTTCTCTAAAAAGCTTTTTTTATGCACTGAAAACAGTGAATAATAAGCTCTCTTAATCTAAATCTAATCTCTAAATCATTGTTTTGCTGTTTGAATTTGGTATTAAGTAAGTACACACCAATAAGGTCAATGTCCATTTCAATACCTTAAAATACTCTAGATTTGATTGGTCGAAATTTTTGACAAGGAGTTTTTAGCATTGGATTAAATACTGTTTTATGTTCTTTGTTGTCATTGTAAATTGGCGCTATTTTGTATATGTACTGTACTCTCTGTACTTAGTAAATTATACAACACAAAGTTCGAAAATAATAAATCGATTGAAAATGCATTCTAGGAATGAAAAAGATGTGCTGAGTTGTTTGTTGTTCAATTGAGTTGTTGAGTTTATGAAAGAGAGGTCAACCAATAGGTAAAGCAGAAAACTTGCTCTAAATCTCTTTACTTTTACCTCTATGGTGCCGAATTTATCATACAACCTTTTTTAATTTGTTTAAACTCAGACTTGGAACCTTCTTGATATGTAACTCTTTTTTTAATTTGCTTTTCGCCAGTTTTTTTTTACGAAATGAAAACCAGTTACCTTTAAGCGCTGATAGCCACCGCGGAACGTTTAGATCTGTGCAATGCTTTCGTTCAAGGATTTTAATTATTTTTTGCTTATGGGCAAGCAATGACGATGGTTGAAATAGTAAATTGGGTCAATGCTTGTTGACTATCATCAAGCATTGGTTTTATTGGTCAAGCGTTAGCCTATAAAATGTAAAAAAAAAAAAAAACTATTCACGGGTGGAGAATCGATACTAAAATACTGAAAATAAAGGTTTTCGATAGCACGACAATTGACTAGCATGAATGACAGCAGTAGTGATAGCGATGTGATTTGTTTGGCGCCATATTAACGGTCTCTTCTGAAACTTTCGGACTCCGAGAATTGCACAAAACAACGATAAAAGTTTGTAAAAGGTATAAAAAGTTGTAGTAATACAGAACAACACCATAGGTAGGGCGGTATAAAACTAAAAACTATTAAGATAAACTAAAATTAAAGTTGCTAAATATTTGTAACTTAATCGTTCAAATCCGCAACGACTCATTGCCTACTGTCTCTGATATCGCTGTTGCATGATTTTAGGTAGTAGCCGCTTTTTATTTTATACTCTTTTTCTATATAAAAATTACAAAATGAAATCTTGAATTTAATTTGTTGTTCAAGTTCATAACAATTTTTCTAAAAATATTTTCACTTTATACAGGGTTATTGGTAATTATATAAGAAACCAGTTAAGGGCTCCTTCCAAACAATATTTGTTCTACGACTATTGCCAAAAATCAATACACTTCCCAAAAAAAATATTTCATGTTTTTGTAACACTTTTTAGCTCTGTACAGCTATTTAGCTCAATAGACGTTTCATGGTAATGACCGGTGACCGGAGTCGCATCGCGACCCCGCACCGCACGCCCCTTTCATTGAGTTTGCCACGCGCCGCTCCACGGGGTTATAATTATTTAGAGTGACAAGTTTGTTATTTTTAGTATTGTATGGAAAAAAAATAACGAATTATTGAAAGTCGTAGAACAAAAGTTGTTTGTTATGATGTACAGAAGGAGCTCTTAACTGGTTTCTTATATAATATATCCACTCAACACTATCTAGCCCCAAACTAAGTAGAGCTTGTACTATTGAAACCAGATAGCTGATATATTACTGAAATACTTTTTTTTGTAAATACATACATAGAATACAATATGACACCCAGACAGAGAACAAACATCTATGTTCACCACACAAATATTTGTTCTCCGTGGGGATCGAACCCACGCCCTCCAGCGCAGAAAGCAGAGCTAAAATGCTCCACAATTGCTTGTTATACTTAGACAGTTATTTGAGCACAGCCGGGGTGTACCAATCATTTCCAAGTCGTTTATTTAGCTCATAATACGAGCATTGCGTCTAACTTTAGACTGTTGTTTGCCAACTGCAATCCTTTCATGACCAGTATAATCGCTGTCAAATGACGTCATCCGCTGAAGTCAACAGAAAACTAGTGACGTAGATTGCGTATTTTCATGAAGCAGCATGAGTATCTTCTTCTTCTTAATGAATGGCATCTGTCCATTTTGGATCAATTTTGCCAGTGTCGAGTAGTGAGGATATATTACATAGATAAAATACCTTTTCGTCAAGTCAGTCATAGACAAGACGGTCCTTCTTGGCTTTGAAAACAAATGATGGTCATTTGTTCTCAAAACCATCAGAAACATTTTCGATCAAATCATAATAACACATAATACACTTTCTTTGCAACTGCTACACTTTGAGCTAAGACCTCTAATATATATATATTTATATGTAATATTGGTTAAAATACCACCGAAATTACACAACAAAACTCAAAATAACCAGAAAAACAATTAAAATGAAAAAGCTATGTGACGTCCCAAAATGACAGAAAACTAATCAAATGTAAATCTACAAACTGTAATCCTCAGCGTCTTCAGGCAAGACAGATGGCCCTGTAGTTTTTTTTGTGCCATAGATGTTTTGAAGTTTGTTTTTTATGTTTTAGTTTTATGAAAAAAATATGAAACAAACAGATGACCCACTTGATATTGAGCAGTTAGCTAAAATCTTATCCGTCGTACTCCTCGTACACTATTGATTTCAATCCAAATAACCACACAATGTACTAGTCGGTTCTTCGGAGCTCTGTAGGTAGGAATGCCATGGAACCAGTCTCGCGCTTGACTGATCTACAAAAGGACTAGTGTTTATTGTGTTCTAAGCATTCTACGGTGGCAACCAGTGAACGTAAGAATAAGTGAACGCTATCAAGTATTGCTATCATAATTGACAGCCTTTACTGATCGCCACTGCAGAACGCTTTGATGCGCGCAAGCCAATATTAGGGCTGGCGTAAGAGTACTGGTGGTCTAGTGGTAGTGGCCCCGCCTTCCGATCCGAAGGTCGTGAGTTCAAATCTACTCGTGTACCAATGAGTTTTTCTGTCGCAAAATGTATGTACACTAAGCCAGTACTCTCAAAACGGTGAAGGAAACCTCGTGAGGAAACCGGCGTGTTGTAGAACCTAAAAAAGTTCGAGCAACACGTGTCAAGGGTCATGCAAAAAGGGCCCACCAGCGGCCTACTTGCGGAAAAACGTGCCCGCACATCAAGGGCGGATGATAAACTTGCCGAACTTGCTGAACTAAGGCTGGCGTACAGAACCCTTAGTGAGCAGTCCGTCTCAGTCTTGGCTGGTTTTCTGAAAAATCAAGGCTTTGTAGTCTCGACACGCGAGCCGGCCGATAAATTACAGTTTTTGTTCGTTTGTGATGAATAAAGTTCAATCATACTCACTTGTTATCGCAAATTACTATCTAAATAACAAATCTTTTTTGATCTTTCCCATTTTATTTTATTTTTTGCACGAGACCTTTCTTGTTTACAATCAATAATTATGTTTTCGTAGAAGATAAACAACCGTTCGGGAATAAAGGTTCTCGAATGGCGACCACGAGCCGGAAGAAAAAAAACGTAGGGTGGGCGGCCGACGACATTGTTATGATCGCGGGAAGTGGATGGAAAGGGCTCAGAATCGTTCTTCCTGGAAATGTGTGTAGAGGAGGCCTATTCGTAGCGGTTGAGTTTAATGGTTCTTTATCACTAAAAATTAAAATTTTATTTACTTCAAAGAGAACACGCTATTTTTTTAATTTGTTAGCTGGTTAGTTTGTTAGTTTGTTCGCGTTAAAGCTGGGACCAAACACCGTATGGTAGCGTTTCTAATGTAAATCCTATACATTTTTACCTATCTTTCAAACTAAAAGATGATAAGTAGGTAGGCCTACCACAAGCTCTGTCTGGCTCTGTCTTTGGCAAGGAACATAATACTCTCTACGAGAGGTCTTTGGCTTTGGTTTTGAGTGTGGGAATGTGTTATACTGTGTGTGTGAAGTTTCGACGTAAGATTTATTTATTCAACATTCAAACAGACTCAAAACCAGAGCCAGAGACAGAGCCAGACAGAGCATTTGGTAGGCCTACCTACTTAGATAGATAGATAGATAGATAACTCTTTATTGATTACTATGACACATATAGGAATAGGTACAGTATTTTGCTTAAAACTAAAAATTCACAGTAAAACAATGGGCGGCCTTATCGCTAACAGCGATCTCTACCAGGCAACCTTGGGATGGACAGAATCGAACATAAACAAGAGAGGGGGGGAGTTTGATTTGATGAGATTAAATAAATATTACGAGTATTTTCAAAAATATTACCTACATAAACGTACTTACAATATCTAAATATATAAATATACATTACACAAATAAAAATATTACATAAATACAAATAACTAAATATATAAAAATACATTACAGAAATACAAACATTCATATTTATATATATATTATATATATATATACAAAGAACAAAGATAGACTATAAACTAGTTAGGTAGTGATCATTGACCATCCTTTTAAAGATATCAATGGACTTAGCCTTTCTGATATCGACAGGTAACGCATTCCACAAGCGTACTTATCATCTTTTACTCGTAGTTTGAAAGATAGGTATATGTATAAGATTTACATTAGAAACGCTACCATACGGCGTTTGGTCCCGGCTTTAACGGTCGGTCGTTAAGCCAACACAGTATAAGTAGCCTTAAACTCGGCTAGCTTCCACGAACTTTAAGTTTTCCACTTAAGTTTTTATGGTTTCCCCACACGTTTCAGGTTTTATGCAAATAATGTGGTTGGGATTTTGATTTCTGGATTTTTTAGGCCCATAACAGCCCAATGGGAATGAGACGAGATTATACAACGTCTTTATAGACTAATTACAATGGTTTAGTTGCAAACTACTTTAAAATTAATTGTGCACCTAGTTTCACCTATCTAGACTTAGTTATGTACTTAATATAATAATAATAAAAAATACGGACTATCCACGCAACACTATCTAACCTCAAACTAATCAGAGCTTGTACTATGGGAATCAGATAGCTGATGTAATACTTGTACCTACACATATTTTTTTGTAAATATGTACATAATACATAGTAAAATAAAATAAAACACCCAGACAGAGAACAGTCGTTTACGTTCACCACACAAAATATTTGTTTTCGGTGGGGTTGAACCAATGCCCTTCGGCATGTATTCAAATCGGGACCACACTGGAACTTCACTACTATTATTAATATTTTTGATTTCAGGCTATTGTTTGTTGCCTGTTCTTTTAGGCTTAGAGTGTGGAACTGGCACCTAGACTCACCCAGCTTTAAGACGTTTCAAAGTGATCCTTGTGATACTACCGAATAAATACATTTTTTATAACGCTTTTATTAGCTTCACCTGTATGTATGTATGTATGTATGTATGTATGTATGTAACCGACCCCTTTGAGCTCGATTTTGTCCTACTTTGAACGATCAGATTTGATTAAAACTTTGCACACCTGTCAAAGGTCGATGACAATGCAATAATATGAAAAAAAAAATAAAAAAAAATGAAAAGTAATAAAAAAAATATAAAAAAAACCTACTTTGAACGATCAGATTTGATTCAAACTTTGCACACTTGTCAAAAGTCGATGACAATGAAATAATATGAAAAAAATATAAAAAAAATGAAAAGAAATAAAAAAAATAATAAAAAAACATACTTTGAATGATCAGATTTGATTCAAACTTTGCACACCTGTCAAAGGTCGATGACAATGCAAAAATATGAAAAAAAAAACTAAAAAATAAAAAATAAATTATAGTTTAAAAAACTAAAAAAAACGCTTTTATAACTAATTGAACTAAAAAGTTAAAAATAAAACTGTAATAATCAATTGAAAATTTATATTATTGTACAAAAAGCGTGGGGGGCTTGATTTTGATTGTTGTAAATATTTTATCAATAGTTTATTATATCTGAAGTTATTATAAAAAGCACCCCACGCTTTTTGTCCAATAATATAAATTTTCAATTGATTATTACAGTTTTATTTTTAACTTTTTAGTTCAATTAGTTATAAAAGCGTTTTTTTTAGTTTTTTAAACTATAATTTATTACTTTGACAATAAATATTTCTGATTTGTGATCGGCTCTCGCTTAGTTCACTCGATCTCTGAAAATATAAGCAAAGCAAAGCACATAAAAAAAGATTTTACCATCTGAAAAGTAGAATAAAGCGTAGTTAAATAAAGTTTTTATTATTTGAAAAGTAGAATCTTGCGTAGTAAAATAAACTTTAACTTTATATAATAGCGTTTTATTATACCTATCTACTCACCTGCACAAAGCACTTGATGTTACAGTGGCGCCATCTTTATTGCTCCAGTAGGTATATTGTACGACAATTGGCATCCTGCCCAAGCTCGATAAAAATTAACGATCTACCTAACAACTGCACTTTACTGGTTTTTGAGAGGTGATTAAAACATTATTCTGAGAATTGACCGGAGTATAGAGAAGCGGATGTCAAGTTTAAAAAAAATACAACCGAATTGAGAACCTCCTTTTTAATATGAAGTCGGTTAAAACACTCTTTTAGAAAAGTACGAATAAATAACGGGTCATGACTACGTTGATTCATTTAACAATAGGTAGTTAAGCTCCCACCATACCATACCATGCCATGTACCACCATGTCATACACAATACCATGCACCATACCATGTGGTAGCTTTAACTCGTACTCTTAATTGTGAGATTAGCGCTGCCATCTAAGACTATTTTTCTCTATTGGCGTGTATTGACTGGCCTCAAGCTCAGTTGGTAGTAGCTCTGCCTTCTGCGCCATAGGTCGTGGGTTCGATCCCCACCGAGAACAAATATTTGTGTGGTGAACATAAATGTTTGTTCTCTGTCTGGGTGTTACATTGTATTCTAAGTATGTATTTACAAAAAAAAAAAAAGTATTCAAGTAATTATATCAGCTATCTGGTTCCCATATTACAAGCTCTGCTTAGTTTGGGGCTGGGTAGTGTTGTGTGAATTGTCCACAATATTTATTTATTAGTATACATAAAATATAACAACCTAAAATAGGTGTTATTGTAATTTGAAGTGTCGCCACTTAGCATGGCGCCGGTGTGACGCATGCTAAAATTACACGTACTCGTAATTACGTGTAATTTTAAATACCTAATGAGGTAGGTGCATTGAATTAATGTAAAAATAACACGCCGGCTGGTAATTTGTGACCAACGCTGAAGAGCGTGAGTTCCATCAGGAAACATGTAATAAAATTGCTGGAAAAAATTTAACATTTTTTGAAAGCAAAATATTTTTAACCGACTTCAAATAAAAAAGGTTGTGGTTCTCAATTAAGTAGTTTTTTTGCTATCACATAACGTCTTCATTTATGAGCTGATTTGAAAAAAGAACTAATTTTATTAAGAATGTTATATCTCTTCCGAATAAATCCTTAGGTTCCTTATAAATTTCATCAAAATGGCTCAGCAGCCCTGAAGTTGGTTTGTCAAATTTATTAAACTTATATCTTTTAAAACACGGTGTATACTCACACATGATCGATTCATAATATTGTAATATTATAAAACCTTTGTTAGTTGAATAGGTATGAAGTTACTTCATTAAAATAAAACAGAAATTTGTATAAAAACATTTATTATTCATTGAGTTGTTAAAGCTGATACAATATCGTGATAACACTTGAATTATACATTGTATTACATGAAATGTACTGTATAATATATTTATATTATAATTATACTTACAATATTATAATTTAATATAAGAATGAATGTTACGTTTACGTAGATATTTTTCAATTTAAATACATATTATTATTCTACGAAATTTCTAAAATGAAGTTGTATATTCAATACACAACTATATTCTTAAACATATTATTATAGTCTTTGCAATAACATTAAAAAACATCGTGATCCTAACTATTTACAGCAAGCTTATAATAATGTACAATTAATAATTATTATTTCTTAATATCTATCTAGTTCGATGTGATACAGCTAAAATGGTTTTAAATGTTGCATATTTGTCACGCATTTCTACATTTGGGCTCAAAATATAGAAATGAACGAGAAATAACACGTTAAAATTACCCAATTTACATACTAGAAGTAATTTTCCTCAAAACTAACTTACATACATTAATTCTAAGTCAATTTTGATGCTCCGAGACATTAATTATGATAAATGTCTCAAAACTCATTACTACGTTATTCATACGGATCTACAATTTTTATATTTCCTCAAAAACAAATTAAGTCATATTTACAAAACATAAAAACTATTTACAATAATGCTATGTAAGTAAAAAAAGAATGAAACATTCGAATTTCAAAAGCGCGGAACGTGATTTATTCTTTATTGAAGGGTGCGTTCACACTTCAGTTGCGACCGTGCCGCGGCGGTCGCGGGCTGAACCTCACACGATATCGTGACACGAGTTTCCGTTTCCCGTACGTGTCGTCTTCGTCGCCTGTGGACGACCAATGCCATCGTTGTATGGTGGTGGGCAGTACATTACCTGAAAAAAGAAGACAAATTTTACACTGGGAATATTTTTACTTTCAATATTTTAATAGACTTACATAATTGTAATTCTCAGGCACAGTATAACTTAATATTATTTCAAAAAAAAATATGCATTATATTCTTAAGTTTTGGCAGACAATCGTCATATACCTACACCTTGGTAGTAAAAGCAGGCAGAGACAAAAGTAGGTCAACAATTTATCTTATTCAATGTCATTTTTTGCAAGGAAATGTCGACATCAGTTCGCCGGCAGTTGTGAGTTGAGCCGGAATTTCAATAAAGTTCCAAAGTATGCTAATTAAAACACTAATTTAACTTTAAAAACCAGACATATTCTCTTATTTTTGCACCTGACTGTAGGTTTAGCAGTTATTTTTAACCTGCTATACAGCATAGTTATTTTTTACTTTGTTATCTCAGCTAAAATTTGCATTCAAATTGGTGATTCGTTCTCCTGATTCAGATACGTGTTCGGATGTCAAAATTAATTATTTTTACTGAAACGTTCAGTTAAAAATCACAGCAGTGTTAAAATCACAACAGTGTTAAATTCGATTGACAAGTAGATGAAAACTTTTCTTTTAAAATTTAAAACTTTTGCTTTGTAATTTTCCAAATTTGTAAAATTATAAAGCAAAAGCATATTTTTGAGGATATTTGAAGTGTAATATAATATGAAGTAGTACCAGAAGAAAACGCTTATTTTGATCTTTTTTAAACCTCCGAACATACAATACTCAGTCAAAAAGCCCTTACAAACACTTTTTAGTCAAGTTAAATATTTCTGCCATATCGGAAAATGATTTTCAAAAAGTCTTATATCAGGAAATGAAAGGCACGTCATGTAAGGTCTAGCAGTGTGCAGCCAGACCATTTCCGGTCCGCTATGATCGAGCTTCCGCCTTTAAGTTACCGAAGTGGAATGGCAAAAACCCTCATAACTAGTTTCATCATATCCGTTCATGTGCCACCCTTTCACACTTAGGACGATGGACACCGTGAAACAACTTCTCGCTCGACTTTGACATTTTGACAGATATAAAATCACATGGGTACGAATAGTAGTAAGATCTTGACAGTTTACCCGGAGATACGCTTGTTACACCTTGTAAGAGGGAAGAGTTATGACATAAGCATAAATATAATAATTTATAACTCTTTTTCCTTCCCCTTTTCATGCTCATCGGGTAACACAAATCAAAATGAAGTGACGGGTGCGCCACCTGGCAAAGCCATAAGTAATTGAAAAGCGTTTCAGAAACGGATAAAAGATTCATTAGTTTTTTGATTTATTGCCGAAAGCTGGCGGAAAATTAATGGAAGTTTTTAATTCGTCGCAAGTGGGTGGTACTCGTTAATACGCTAATTGGCGATCTGAGCGAAACCCAATCCATTATGAAGAATGGCTTTCTTGATAATTATAATGGCGGTTTCAATTAGCGTTATCATCACGAGCCCGAGTTTCTTCCGTGTTTGGCTTTCCGTATTGTGAGCCCGAGTTTTTTATTTATTTTATTTTATTTTTTATTTTATTTTTCTTGGAACACAAACAGCTTAATTAACAAGAAACATTATGAGACGAGTATTTAAACACAAAAAAATTGAGAAAAAAAACGCGTTGGTTTAGTTTTATAACCAAGCACATAAAGCTGCTCTGTGAGGTAGTCACAGTTCTAAAAACAGTTGGGTAATTTGCTAATTCCATCTTTTCATTCAATAGAACTTAAACAAATAGCCCAAATTCGCGCAACGAGCTTTGGAGAGAGCTATGCTGGGAGTTTCACTACGAGTGATAGAATCAGAAATGAGGATATCCGTAGAAGAACCAAGGTCACCGACATAGCTCGTAGAATAAGTAAGTTGAAGTGGCAATGGGCAGGTCATATAGCTTGAAGAACCGACAACCGTTGGGGAATAAAGATTCTTGAATGGCGCCACGAACCGGAAGACGAAACGTAGGTCGCCCACCTACCAGATGGAATGACGACATTGTTAGGATCGCGGGAAAGCGATGGATGGAAAGGGCTCAGAATCGTTCTTCCTGGAAGTGTGTAGGGGAGGCTTATGTCCAGCAGTGGACTTCTTCAGGCTGTTGATGATGATGATTCAATAGAACCAGCCAAGGTTAGGTTAGTAAAACCAACATTCTACGCTGGTGTAATTTCAGCCAGACTTATGAAAGAAAAGAAAACAAATAAGCTTTATGACTCGAATCTCAGAGCACAGTTGATTATTATTATCCTTTCTGATCCCAAGTACCTATACCCTCTCTGGATTCTTGAAGATAAAACTTACGGCAAACCTACAAAATACGTGCGAAAACATAAGGGTAATAAACTTCGTCAAAAAAACATCGACGTCGTAAAACAGAGTATAAAAGCTGAAGTAGATGGAGTCGCCATTTTTGCATAATCCTTCACTTTCACTTCCGACCCTCAGTACGTGGCTTATGATTGCAGCAGAGGAAGTAGGACCTCGGGACCGGAGATTGGTGGTCGCTGGACGTCAAAACCCAGACTATTTAGATTGGCGGATAGTTAGCTGGACCATTTGTATCCATCCGCGTCCTGACCGAGTCTCATATTCTACGAAGTCAAAGTCAAATTCATGGTCAAAGAAAAAAGTCATTTATCACATCATCATCATCATCATCATCATCAGCCCGACTTCACCCACTGCTGGGTATAGGCCTCTCTCAGTATGTGCCACTGTTGCCGGTCTTGTGCCAATCTCATCCAGGTCTTGCCTGCGATGTTAACCACATCGTCTGCCCATCTTGCCGCAGGGCGACCAACGCTTCTATAGCCAGTTCTTGGACGCCATTCAGTCATCGCCTTACTCCACCTGTCATCACCTCGCCTTGCCAGGTGTCCTGCCCAGCTCCATTTTAGTTCCGTTATGCGATTCCCAACATCTTTGACCTTTGTTCGACTTCGAATCTCGATTTATCACATAACTCATAAGAATAGAAATGTCTAAAAACTAGGCGAGTCTAGGCATCACTTTTATCCGAACAATAAAGTCTAACATGACTAAACTAATACTTTTTTGCGAACACTAATTTACCGAATACCTAATAAATTACTGATGTCATAAGACTAAATAAATCCACTGAAGGACATAGGCCTCTTCCATATTTGGGAGGTTTTACCAAGAAGGACCTTTTCCCTCATGACATGCCCATATAATACCACTAACCATTATATTGCTCCTCAACCTCTCAGTTTCAGTTTCAAACAAACCAACACTAAGGAAAGAAAAAGAAAGCCGAAAACGATAATAAACTAAGTATTATTGGTTATGCCATCATACTCGTAGATTCCAAAGTCAATTTCGCGTCCAGACGTGCCTGCTAAAGGTTCGCGGTCCCAGAGGAATGTGTATGACGAACACGTCTGCCCATTTGGAACCATTTATCCTGGTTATAAGCCTTCTACGGTCATCATTATGGCGCTAAGACTATTGTGGAAACATAAGGAGATTGTAGCGTTTTTAATATGGTAGAATACATTTTTGCTATTAGCCGTTTCATAAAAAATATCAATGACTAAAGTTAGATTAGGCTGTATGGCAATTAAAAACTTTAGCCTGGCCATATGGCCATGAAAATAATTAGTTCAAAAGAGGTTTAAAGCATCGATGATGGACGAATAAAAAGTTCTGAACCGTGGGAAGACTATTGTGGAAACATAAGGAGATTGTAGCGTTGGTAGAATACATTTTTGTCATTAGCCGTTGCATATGAAAATAAAAAAAAAATATTAATGACTAAAGTTAGAATATGCAGTATGGCAATTAAAAACTTTAGCCTGGCCATATGACCATAAAAATAATTAGTTCAAAAGAGATTCAAAGCATCGATGATGGACGAATAAAAAGTTCTGAAGTGTGGGGGGAGCCGCGAAAAGGAGGGATATAACAACACTTTGTACATTGAAGGACGCGGGACTATCTTATAAAAAACTTGTAGTTTGTAAAAAACATTGCAGATCACCCAAAAAAGTTAAAATGTATGTTTTTTCTTAAGAATCATTTTTTCGATTTGTGGTTCGAAGTTATGAGAATTTAAGTACAGCCAAAAATACCTGATATTTCAAAATCGTTTCAGCAGCAAGCATTTATGTAAGTAACTTATAAGGAGGAAGTTATTTCGATTATTAAAGAACGTTGTAGTACCTACATAGCCAAAGAGCCAGTGGAATGTAACTTTCTTCCGCTAGGTTCAGTTGGTTGGCTCAAAATTTTAATTTACGTTTACCAATTATCGTAGGAATTCTTATAGGGATTTTCAGGAATTTTCATTGCTTACAATTTCCGTTTTATCTTAAACAAGATCTTTTGATGAAAGATATGAGATGCGCCAAACCTTAGCAACTACTTCTCATAAAATTAAATGTTTGTAGGCTTTTTTACTTAAGGCGAAGACCACCGTCGTGATTTTCAGCGTCTTAACATTTTGTCTTTGTTACAAGCGTATAAATCTAGGTTTTTAAATAATTTCAGATTCAAGACTTTCGCTACACACGGATATTATTATGAAGTTCGTGATCGCGAATATCATTTATTTTTAAGCGGGTTTCACACGGTACGGCGTGGTTTGATGACAACACACACTGACATAAAATTACACGTCTCTATTCGACAATAGTTATTTGTTATACAAGAGTGCAAAGATGCTTTTTAACCGCGTGCTCAATTTTGATGACTGAGCAAGCGCAGGATTCTAAAGTTTAACCACGAGCGTAGCGAGTGGTTTAAAAGTTAGAATCCTAAGCGTTGGCGAAGGAATCAAAAGAGCACAAGGTGAAAAATCTTTGCACTCGAGTGCAACACGTAACTTTTCATCCCACCTCAGCGAGGAAATGGCTAAATGCAAAAAAGAACATGGCGCGACTAAAAGTAGCACACCAAGAAGGTTCCGAGTATGAGATAATAACAAATTTAAAAAGGTTGTATTATAAATTCGGCACCATGCAGGTAGAAGTAAATAGGTTTAATGGGGTTTTGAATTCACAAATACACCAAGAAGGTTATACGAGTGCGAGTTTTTAACAAAGTAAAAAAGGTTGTATGATAAGTTTGGCACCATGGAGGTAGAAGTAAATAGTTAGTGTATTCACAAACTTATTAAACACGATATTCTAAATTCAAATTTACTTTATCCTCTAGCGGATAAAAACGGCTTTTCCAGTCAGATATTGAACAGGAAAACCACACTTTCCGAGCTGGTGGGATGAAAAATAAATTACACGTTTTATTTCAACAAAATAAAGTCCTCCTTGGACTGGCAAAAATGCCAAAGGCATGAGCTCGATTCTAGTGTTGTATTACCATGAGACCAGTAGTTCCTGAAACTCACTGCACCATAGCGTGGCACTGTGAACGTAACGTACCTACCAATAAGTGATACAATTTATATCGATGGTTACCACTTAACATCAGGTGGGTCAAATACTTGTTCCATCAGCGAATTGTACAATAAAAAACCCCAAAAAGGTAGATTTCGGTAAACGTAAATTATGTAAATTGAAGTTTGGAATCGTTTTTTAGAAAAAGCTAGCGTTTACGGAACGTTCAAACCTTGTTTTCTAATTGGTAAGCTTAAAAAATCATAAGTTCCAATTCTTACGATGAAAAAACTCAATCTCTTTCACTTGCTCGTCTTAATACTTACTTGTTCCAAGGAAAGTTTAATCTAATTTTGAATATCAATATTGTATCGACAACCTGCTTCAAGATTCGATATTTTGCTTCACGACACAAATCGTTTGATCGCGTATTGGAACAGAAAATTGGTATATTTTGTTATTATTCTGAGGTATTTTTTTGTGATCCTCCTTTCAGTTTTCCCCGACGTGGTGAGTTTATTTATGATATTTCCGAAACATTCCCAGGGGTCGAAAACAATGCTTTTTTTATTTGTTTGCTTTTGTTCGTGGAGTTTTTTATTAATACCTACCTTTACCGATTTATGTGATACGCCGACGCCATCAGAAGTTCAGTAGAGCGGGTTGGGAAATAAGACACAAATACCGCCTATCATTATCCCCCTTATTCTAACTTGATATGGGGTCGGAACAACATGTTTTCCTCTTCAATTCTCCTCTGTCAGCTGCCATCTGATTCATGAAATCTTTCACACTGGTCATCGATGTTTTCTTTGGCGTACCTCTACCCACATTCATACTCATCACTCTCCTTCTCACATTACTTTTCTCCATCCTCATGACGTGTCTGTACCACGCCAGCCTGTTGCTCCTCAATCTTTCTGTCACTGGCGCTATCCATTCTTGTCATCTACACACCCATCTCAACATTCGTATATCTCTGCCACAACCCTTTTCTGTAAAATGGGCCCCGTTTTTAGCTAAAAACCACGATAACTTTGTAATAGTTAAATAAAAAAACCCTGACGATGCTACTACAATTAGTGGCTTTCATAAATACAGATGCATACTTTGGTAAGTGCGTTTTCTCGTGCGGCCGCTGACGAGACGAAAAAACGCTGACGCGAAGACCTTGATTCCTTCCACAACAACTGGGTACAGTTGACCGAGGACCGCGGAGAGTGGATAAAAATGGAAGAGACCTTTGTCCAGCAGTGGGACAGTAAAAGTTGATAAAAAAATCGGTTGTCTGTAATGTCGGTTTACTGACGATAGTTGAGCGTGACAACGTCATACAGCTGTCCACGTGGACGCATCGCTTACTCAAGTAGAAGAGAGCCATATGTCGAACGCTGCCGAACGCGGAGGCGCCTCAGAGTGAGGTAACGCCGCATGTGTCATGTTTTTTCGTGCGTGCAGCCAGCTCCATCGAAATAGTATATTTTATTACAAGTGCGGAAAGGCTGTCATTGCAAAGAGTTCCGACAAATGTCTACCCGAGCCGAAGGCGAGGGTAGACAGTCAGAACAAGTTGCAATGACGGTTCCGCACGTGTACTGAACGACTATTTTTAATACAGTTGCGAAAAAATGAAGCAATTTAATAAAATAATAAAATACCATTTGCTTTTTTCTCTTCTCTCCACGCAATAAGTTCGTCGTATGTATGCATGTAGCGACTTTTTGACTTTTCCGGTAAAATGTTCTCCGAAGCATTTTGTGCAATTATACTGAGTTCCGGTGGTGTTAATTCAAAAAAACTAGGGTCGAAATTACTCATTTTGTGCAACAAACAAATAAATTCGCAAAGAAAATTTCTGAAAAATGGCGCCATAGCCAACCGTAGATTTTTTTTTTTTCTTTTCACTCCTTTCGAAGCAGGCTATAGTACCAAGACCATACCGCCTAGTCTTGTTTTTTCCCTTGAGTTGGGTTTTTAAAAATTTACGTCTTTCGTAATTTTTTTATGGGTGAAATTTATGTCAATAATTGAGCCAACCGTAGAATTTAGGCAGAGATTTTATTTTTTCTTCACCCATTCTGGAAGGCAAAGGGAACTATACCCATACAGCCAAGTCTTCAGTAGATTTTTTTTATTCATATGAATTGAAAATGAAATTGAATGAGATGAAATGAAATGAAACCTAACATAATTCATTCAATCAAATCATTAAAACTGTTAATGAAACAAATTAGTAGCTTCTTTTTAGAAATAATACGTATTTGCATGAATCATAAAAGCTTCGATGAATTTTTTTAGTGAAAACTTCATGGTTGGTTTTTCTTTTTAGACATTATTTTGACAGTTGGGAAAGAAAAGCACTAGTGCGGGAAAGGTAAAAAAAAGCACGCGTGTGTAATAGCCCACATCCCGAACGCTATACGTCCCTGCAATACGCCACTTTTTGAGCAACTGTATTAAAAAAGACGTTTGTCACGTCAAAAATACTTAGTTAACACCCCTCAACACCCACAATATGACATAACCCAATATAATAATTTAGCTGTATGACACACGCGTCGTAAGATTCTGCGCACCACAGAGATATGTGAGTCAGCATTCACCTTTATTACTTTCTACTCCGCAGATTCACGTAAGATATTACGGCAAAGGTTTATCTAACTCCTATTTGATACTATCTTTATTTCATTTGCTCCCATTTCGGTTTACTTCGCAAGTGAACACCAATAAACTAGATTAATCAAGATAAATGATTTGGGGTAAAGACAAGATAGTCAACACAAGGATATCCTATCTAACTTTAGTCTCTTCTTGATAAACTAACGATAATGACTATATCCCAGTAAGTCGGTATACAGGGTTATTCGTTATTAGCTACACAAATTGACAGGGCCTAATTTTTGGGTTGTGAATATTTGTTTGGCCGAATCAATTTAATTCCTAAACTGATTTAAGTTTTTGTATCAAAATTTTATTTTTATTAATTTCTTTACGGCTATTGCATAATGATTGCCACGGAGAACAGGACGATGACCCACTCAGGCAGTGACTGAACGCAGAGTGTCGTTCACGGCGCGGATCAAAGGTCAAAATAGGTCAGGCGCCAATGATTCCAAAGGATATTCTTTATCAATTTTCTCGGGATTTTCATAACAAAACTTAAAAAAATCATTTCATAATTTTTTTTATTTTATTTGTTGAACCTAATTCCTGAGTATTTGCAGCTAATAATGAATAACCCTGTATACAAAAGGCTCAGAATTATTCTTTCAGGAAAGGAAGTCTTTTTTCCAGCATTAATTATTTATTATTATTATTTTTTATTTTTGACTCTGAATACGAACCTAGACACGTTATAACTGAATAAAACTTGTAGTTTATCTATAATTAGTAGTTCAAATCATGCGAAGCCGGGTAAATCCACTAGTGTTAAATACAGGTCACGAGTTACTACAAAACAATAATAGTTATCTCTGTCTCTTTCTCTCTCTTCGAAGATAACTTGGATACTCAAGTTACTAACATTAGCTTAAGTGGGTAATCCAAGCACTATTAATTATTATACCATGTACTAAGCCAGAACATAACTCTAAACCATCACTTTAATTCCCCCCACTCTGTCGACCTTCCTTATTATTTCATCATCATTATTCTCAGGCTGTAATTACCTCATGCTTCTCCGTATTCACAGTTTATTGTAAATAATAAATCATAAGCTGAAAAGCTTGCAAAATTAGCTGTACAACTGAAGGAAATAAGTAGCTATACACTCGCTAGCGTCATAACTTCTAAATTTCGTATTCTTATATTATTGCGATTGTTGTGCATTTTATGGTACTGTACGAGGTTTGCTAACGTGATCTCCGGAACAGGGGATCTAAACAAGATCCACCTTCTGTTTTAAGAACATATCTGCGAAAAGATACATTTTATGGAAATGGCATTAGCTTGACAGACCTGTAATATAATATAAGTAGGCAGTACAGCATATTTTTTGTTTTCTTTTACAAAGTCATTTTAATTTTAGTCCTTGATCTCCTTGGTATATCACGTATACCTACGTAGCATAGCGCATTATTCTGTAATGCCATCTAATGATTAAAATAAAATGAATTTTAATTTGACATTGCTCACGCCAAGCTATGTTAGAGTGCTAAGCTAGTTTTGGAAGTAAGAGATGTGAAGCTACTTCTGCTTATTGTAAAACTGGTACGAAATTGTACAAATAGCGGGTTGTTGACATGCGCTCATATCTTTCCAGAATTATTTCGTAAGTGAAAACAAAGTTTGGGACTTTGGCGAAACTCCAAATTACTTGTGCATTTCAACAGATATTTCAAATTGATGTTTGTTCATTTATGACTGAAGTTTGAAACGACGGTTTTGTTACTTTTGGCTTTTCATACTTTGAAAATCCAATACTAGGATTTAACGAACCGGTTCTAATTAAAATCTGGCCTGAGAGGCTCCGTAGTCGTTTTGCCGTAGTTGTTTTCGGCAGTATAGTTTTGCCTTCTGCGCCGTAGGTCGTGGTTCGATCCCTACCGAAAACGAATATTTGTGTGGTGCACGCATATGTTTGTTTTCTGTCTGGGTGTTATATTGTATTCTAAGTATTTATTTCAAAAAATGCATTGAAGTATTGTATCATTTCCATAGTGCAAGCTCTGCTTCATGTGGGGCTTTTTAGTTTTGTATGGATTGTCCATAATATTTATTAAGTATTTATTTATTATTTATGTAGAGAGAATAGATGAAAGGAGATTAACAAAACAATTGCATCAGGCGAGTGTGAATGGAACTGCTGGAAGGGGAAGACAGTCGCATGTATCTCGATCAGATCACAGAAGTTTTAGAGAAAGGCCAGGTTAGGAGTACCCTAAACCGACGAGTATGTATGAAGAATGTTATGCGAGTGAATGAAGCGAAAGAGATGTGTCAGGATCGTATCCCAAGTAACAAAATTTGGTACTATAAAAGTCCTGAGAACGTTTTAGAACGTGCTAGTTAGTGTTCAAGATTAGTACTATAATGGTGTTGTAAACGTTTACAAAACCCCGAAAAGGCCCTAGTTTTATCACTGATTTATTATAAAAACATTACATAAAGGCTCTTACGGTGATAAATCAGCTCTATAGTTGAAATGTAAAAGTGTCGAGAAACGCTTTTTAGTACTAAAATAGTCCTGTCTGCAACTTTTATATCACAAATTTGCACTATTCAAGTAACAAAAACATGTTTATAGTGCTATATTGCACCGTAAACGATTCCAGTGATCTTTATTATCACACTTTTCTCGAATAAATATATTTGTATTTGTATTTTTGTTCCCCAAGAAAATAAAATATTATTCTTTATGTCATTTGCCATATTTGCTTAGCGTAATATGTAATACGGACATACTAAAAAATGTAACTCTGCCATAAATTGCACTTGCGAAAATAATTGTATCGATAAAATCATTATGCTGATTTAAAATTTGACGATGCGCCCTCATATTTTTTATGTTTTAATAAAATTTTAATTAATAAAATAAGGACTTGTCCCGATTATGGCTGCTATAGTACATATTGGCTCCAGCCGTGCTGCTAATGTGCTATCAAGGCAGAAAACAGCAGCCATCTTATTTTCACCACAAGCGAATTAGGGTTTGCTGTCCAAATGTCCAATACTAGTGATATAATTGACACTGAAAATCTAGTATAGATCTAATTTGCCCTTTAATTATTGATTTTAGTACATTTATATTACGGTTTAGTCTCGTAGCAGTAACAAAAACTCACCAATAGAGCTATTTAGAATTTAAATTATTTAGCAACTGCACCAGGAGTCACTATGGTGCTATTTAGTACTATAGAAGAGTGTTCATTACTTTTACATATCAACCCCATAGCGATATTGAAGGAGCTCTTAAGAAGCTTACAGGTTACGTAATGGTTTTGCAAGGTACTTTTATAGTGCATTTTGATTCTGTAATAGTATTTTCGATACTGCTACAATACTAACACTGTAAAAGTTATTTTTACGTATTATTAGTGCAAAATAGATACATACAAGTGTCAGTAAGATCATCTATAGTAGGTACTAAATAGTACCATCATTGCTTTTTTCATATCTATTACAGTGCAACACTTTAAAGATTCTTTTGTATGGTCCTGTAAGCGTTTTAAGAGCTAACTTATAGAACTTAAATGCTCTTTAATCTTATAGAATCAAGACGCTCTGATATAAACCTTTATAGTACAAGCAGTCACAAGCAGTTACCATTATAGGGTTACTATATCACTGTTTGGTGATAAAACGCCTTGGTTATAGAAGCTTTTGCTACTTGGGTAGCAAGTGGAAATCCGTGATCTCTGCCTACCCCCATAGGAATCAGGCATGATTTTATGTATGTATTTATTGTGTAGGTAAATAACGTGACATACACATTGTGTAAAGTGCACGAAAGGAACCACTCTGGAGGGCATTTACAAACCTTTTACCACACTTGGTCAAACAACCTGTGACACGAGAAGAAGAAAAATAAACTATTGTGTCTGAAATATCAACCGTCTAGAATTCTAAAGGTTAATTTTATTACAGACCCTTCTTCGACGCCTAATCTTATTAACGGAGGGTTTTGGTTTCCTTCTCAAACGAAATAATCTATTTACGACAAGACATAATCAAGCATAACCAAATTCAAAGTTCGTGAAACTTTGAAACTAAACCACTGTCGTCGATAGAACGGCCGACACACTGTGTGTCGACCGGCAACCAATCGTACACCAGCTGACGAGGACACGTCACCGTCTCGTAATCGCTATTCATGCTTCTTGAAGAACCCGCTAGGGGCGCTTTTGGTTTCTCCATACAAAATGGTGGCAGAGGTGGGCGATACAATCGGCGATAGGCGTCAGGCACCGCACACGGCGTCAGGCACCGCACACCGATTTCATACGATTGGTTCCCGGTCGACGCACTGGACAATGTTATTTACTCAAAACAATATCACCAACAGTTTGGACTACAGTGGACCACTTTTTGTTATATCGTGAACTAAAACAAACGACGAAGAATAAAAATTAATTATTATTCTTCGTCGAGTCGAAATTTCCCATTGCTCTTTTTTGCTATATGTGTTTTGCCTATAGAAATGGGCCACAGTGATTGCGTTTTCCGTGGCGACAGACATATATTTTTGTCTGCAGGTGTGAGGGCACTCTGAGCAAGACAGCAGGTTCTGATGAGGCACAGTCTGTAGGGCTCTGCTGTTGCAATTCGCATGGTCGGAGTACCCTAAGCTATGGCTGCAATGGCCCATCTGGCCGCTGCAGCCATAAAATTACAAATAATAATTAAAGCTATGGTATTATTTTCGATATGGTCATCAGAACATTAATAAATAAGTTGTTGGTTATAACCGCACTATACTTTCTATCAAAACAATTTTTGTAGATGAAATAATAGGTAGAGTAGCACATTCAAGCTATATTTTTTTTCCACAATCCGGCATTAATTATTTTCTAGTCTCATCTTTGGACGGCTTTCTATCTCTCTGCTTTCATGTTACGAGTATAATTTTATTTTATAGGTTGAGCTTTTTTGAGACTGACATGACTATCTGTCAAACTACAAATCGGAGCCAATCATGCGATGAAAATAATCTACTTTACTGTATTACAAATCGTTTGATAGAAAGAACCAAACGGTTTTTTGCATCCTTTCTAGGCTTGGTCGCGTGAGACTGGCACCAAGTAATTTCCAAGGTGAACTTGTGATTTTATGACGAAGTGCCTGCCTTACTGCTATTAAAACAAAGAACTCCGTCACGGGAACTTGCTTCTAGCCGTTATTTCAGAAACTTGTAGTTTAATTCCATAAAAAACTTGGCAGCCAGTAATTTAGTTAGGATGATTTATGAAACGTCAGTTTTGACAGTTGTTTACGTGATTGAACATAACAAAATGGAAGCCATTTTCGAGAATTTTATTAAAACATTCAGCTCTTTGATGTAGAGCAAAGTGTTGAGATCTGTCAGACGCGATTGTATATTTAATGAGACGAAAAAAGGGCTTCACAGCGTTATGCAATGATTTTGTGAAAGTATAATCTTCTAGGGTTGTTCACTTAGTAAAGATATTTGAATGAAGCGGTAGGGTAAGGAGGGGGAATGGCGTTCACTTAAGGAAAACTGGGTGTATTTTTTAAATTATTTATGATAAATCAAAATTAAGAAAAGTAATACAGTCTTTAATTATCGAGGAATCAACAAATTAACAACAAAAGCATATATCTTTGACCTACTAGCTGTAGGAAAACATTATAAAAAAAACGTGTTTGAGCGGCATTGCCCCTGGCTTTGGGTAATGCCGCTCAGGGTACGGGGTAATGACGCTCAGGCTTGTTATTTGGAATTTAACAAGTAAGATACATTTTCATTCAATAAATATTAATGAGATCAACCACAGAATAAAAGAATTATCTACAATTCGAAATTAGAATCAATTATCTCCATTTATACGTGAGATTAGTCTTTTTCAATTTAACGAGTATTAATGTCAAATCAATTTCAATTATTATAATAAAATATAAAAGAATTATTATTATTAGAGGTAATACAAATAAGAAATAGTAATATATTATTTTTAAGACACTTATATCTCAGATGTATCCATCTGGCAAATCCCTGAACATATAAAAGCATATTTTAGTCAAAATCTTAAAGTAGTAAATAGTATGTTATATTATTTTGCGGCTTTTCTTTTGAACAAACCTCCTTGAGTCGCAGTTTCAGCAGATTGAAGAAGGTCTTATTCGGTTCAAGCCACTTTTGTGACTTTTTGGCATATCTACAACAACACTGAATAAGTCACAGGGGTAATTGCGCTCGATGAGCGGTATAACCCCAATCGGTCATTTTGTCATGAATTTAAAATTATAAAAAAGCTATACACAATTGTTAAAAATTGATTACCTTATCACAAAATTAAATAGTTTTATTGTTAGAAAAGAAATATTAATAATAAATATGCGTTTAAGTTTAGGACTTACCGACAAAAAACACTGAACCAAAAATTAGATCAGCGCAGCTGAAAACGAAAAAATGAACTTCACGGTCACATGACGCGAGCTGACTACCCGTTTGCATCCCTGTCTGTTAGAGGCTCCCTCCCCTCGTATTTTACGCTTTAAGGCATGTTGCTACGTTCCATTTTGACAGAGTTACAGAGGTGAGCGCCATTACCCAGTGAGCGCTATTCCCCCTGCTTACCCTACCAAAAATCTTTGGAACTGAATAAGTACAACAAAAAAGTGACAAAGTGAAAATTGATTTTTAAATCCACTTTACAGACCTTTGACTTTTAAAGTCACAGCTATTTTTTTAAACCGACTTCATATAGAAAAAGAAGACGTTCTCAATTCGGTTGGATTTTTTTAAATGTTTGTTCTCGCATAACTTCATCATTTATGAATCGATCTTTTTTTTTACCTGAAATTATATATCTGGTAATCCATACTAATATTATAAATGCGTTTGTAACTCTGTCTGTCTGTGTGGCTTTCACGCCAAAACTACTAAACCTATTGAAATGAAATTTGGTACACAGATAGTTCAGGGTCTGAAGAAGGACATAGGCTACTTTTTATTGTGAAAAAAGGTTTACAAACCTTTTAAAACGTTATAAAGAGCATCACATTGATGTTTCTGTCTCACTCTGACACCAAAACACTCCGACGATCACCAATCACCAATTGCAATGAAATTTGGTACACAGATAGGTTAAATCATTAGAAAGGACATTTATGCAACTTAATATTGCAAAACACTTATTGAAAACACCATTTTTCATGAGAATTACACTTTTTTGTACAATTGCGACGGCTTTCGATCGAGAAATTTCTGTTTGTTTAGGTGACTGACTGACTTTTTTTTTGTGCTGGCGGGGATGCAAAGTCTTTTCGCCAAGTCCTTATGACTGACTGATTGCCAACCAGTGTTGCCAGTGGCAGATAGTCATAAGCGTCGATGGATTGAAAAGATCGATATTTAAGCTGGAAAAATATTAGGCGGACGCGGCTGACAGCCGCGACTGATAGATATCTAGATAATGAATTTACACTGAAGTGTGCAAACTATCGGATGTAAGCCGCGGACGTAACCTTGAGCGTTCGGACGTCTGACAGAAATCTGAGTTGAAGTAGAATATCTGTTCTGTGACCTGTAAATTCTATTTATTGGTGTTTGTTGTTAAAGCGGCAACAGAAATACCTACACATATCATAACATAACATCATTTCATTTCATAATCTGTCATTCGATACATCGAAAGAATAAAGAAGATAGATCGATGTACATTGTACAGCTCGATTTATCGAACAGGAAATAACATCGAAACATGTTTTTTAAAGTCGGCAGCTAAACTGTCACTGTCACGTGTCAATATGTCAACTGTGTGTGACCATTTTTTCGTAACCTTTTCTCAATCACTTTCTTACTTACATATTTGATTTTATTGTATTTGCAGAAGTAAGTGTCAGAGCATTATAGTAGATAAAAAGGTGTGAAAGTGTCTGTTGTACTCTGGTTAAAAAAATATTTCACCAGTCCAGTGTTTAACCTGGTGGAGTTTCATCTCATCCGTTCCGATTGGGTACCAAGCCTGACCAGTTCTGGTGTGGTCAGTCTGTTATCTGGGCCTGTATTCAAGTACATAATATACCTATCATTGATCCTGAAGTTCCTAGAAGCAACAGCGGTAAACTTTTGTTGAATCGAGTGTGTTGGTAAAACCGAGTGAGACCAAGTTTAAGTTTTAATTTATGAGCATAATCTAAATAAAAACTACTTGAATGTAAGTACGACCGAGTCTGACTTAAAATTTAGTTGTATTACTGTTCTTAGATTATCAACTAGAATAAAAACCAGCCAAACAAAGCCTCCGGACCCTTAGGTAGCAGTAGGTAAATTTTGTAAAATCTTGGCCGACACAATTATTAAATAAATATATTTTTTTTTAAAGTTATTATTCTGTTTTTCCTTATCTTCTCTTCTACTTCCCCACAAATTAATGTATTACAATGGGTGTAAAATAACAATAAGACTATTCTTGAAAGTTTGCATGGAAATATGTAAGGTTTAGGTAAATGTTTTATTTAAGCTTGCGACAAGAAAAAAATGGGGGGGAAATATGCCTAACTGTGCTTACCCGGCGTCTGCCCGACCCTGACTGTGCCACATGCACTCGAATACAGATTTTTTTCGTTGGAAGTTATAAATGCTACCCAATCACTATTCCAGGCGGACGAAGTCGCGGGCACAGCTAGTACTTCATAAAATTGTCAAGCCAATTTGGCCATGAAGTCGGTTACTCTATTTTTTAAAACTTCACTTGTCGTGCACATAAACATGGGGCCCGCGGAGGACGAATTTTCATACAAACGTAATACCAGAATTATTACTAATTTAAGCAGATTTTCGCAATATTACTGTAACAATTGTATTTGTATATTATTTATCTAGGTTTCTGAACAGTTTTTATTTTAAATTAAATAAAATAAACACCAATCGCATTTTGCGCATTTTTATCATTGCAAAATGATAAAAATGTGATTACGGTGTTTCACTTAAACACCGTAATCACATTTTTAACATTTTGATATGAAAACTTTTCAGAAACCTAGATAAATACTATACAAATACAATTATTACAATAATGTAATGAAAATCTGACTAAATTAGATTAATAATTTTGGTATTACGTTTGTATGAAAATTCGCCCTCCGCCGGCCCCTTAAGGATTTGAGAAATGTTTTAACAAAAGTATAAGCACGTCGTATATAACGTGTATCGCAAGTCGTGTACCTTTACAATTTTGATTACATTGTGATTTAGAAGGGCGCAAAAAGTGTATATTTATTATTAATGTCTGTCATCTAACGCACAGTCTTGCCAATGTTAAGTGTCAAGCCCGTCAACTCGGCTGTCATTTATCATAAAAAATGCCTTACGAGAAACGTTTTTTCAAATAGGGATATCATATTTATAATCTTTCGTTCCAAATGCTCAAATCCGAATGAATAATGACTTACTGACAGCGCTTTATCTTCCTGTTCATGATTGCAATTCGACTCGCCTCTTCACTTAATACCTATGTTACGGTTACCATTTTACCAAAAGTCTTAGAATAAGGCATTGACCTTTGGGGTAACAAAGCCGAGTTCAAAGATACAACTACACACACACACACACCAGCACAAACACAATTGAATTAGAAAGTTAATCTGCAGGAATGCAATTATTTGAAAAGCTCCTTGTTTTAAACATGTACAGAAGGATACACATCAGACTATACACTCTTATGTCCTTGTGGTAATACGTCATTTTTCTTTGTCTTAGCTTACCCGTCCGATAAAAAATATCTCTCTTGATGATGTTTAAAACAAGTAATGACATTTTTATTCGACGAATAGTTATTCTAGATTGAACATGTAGCTTGAGCTGAATCCTTATGTAGTTTGTATAGTAGTCGGAAAAAATATTGCATATCGGCTAATTACGGCTTCATAGAGCGTAGTGTGCGTCAGAAAGAGATTGAGAGCGCTCTACGAAAGCAGAAAGCCGATGTGCAATATTTATTGCCTACAACCGTACAATGTATACGACTTACAGTGGATACAACTGGCCAAGGTGAGATGACGGTGCTGAGCAAATCTAAAATCATAATTATACAATTATATAAACATATTGTAAGGTTTGTTCTTCAGCAGGAAAAAGCGGAGCCTAATTTAGGAATAACTACATATTTTGTTTTACACTCATAAGCGGTGACAGGTATCCAGATTAAATTTATATGAAAAAAACTTTAAAAACCTCGATGGAATAAAAAAATAAGGTAGTGAACATCTAATCTTAGCAAATAATTAGAAAAATAATCACAAATTTCTACTTTCTATAACCCTCAAAGTTTTGAAAATCTGGCATCTAAGGCGACAAACCCACGGCGGCTTTTGCAGCGATGTTGTCGCGCGCGTTTAATATTGTACAAATTAGTACCATGTAACTTTGCACAAATTAGTCTAACTTTGTAAGAAGAAAAATTCCACTGCTGGACATCGCTTTCCCTACATAATTTCCAGGAAGAACGATTCTGAGCCCTTTCCATCACCCGACTCCACGCGATTTTATCAATGTCGTCGGTCCATCTGGTACGAATTAGTAGATAATTGTAAAAAGTAGGAAAAAATATTGAATGAATAATTTTTCGTTTCACAAATTAGGAATTGTACGGAGTGCCCAGGGACGGCATATATTAATAAAACTAAACCATAAAACAATCACCACCAAATTTAAAATTCTCATCCGTGCCACCGCTGAACAAAGACTAAAGCTCGTGTTTGTCGGATAATGTAAACAGAGTCACAAACAAACCACAGCAACGTGTAGTTACAGAATAAACACAACGAGTACTCACAGCCGGTTGCCAGCCGTGCTGTGGAATGCCTCTGCAGGCTGAACTCCAAGCAAATACACACAGCGAGCTCATGATTCAAAGCCTGGAGGCTTTAGCTCTCACCTATTTTATAAAGAACTAGCGGCCTGTCCCGGCTTTGCACGGGTGGACTAAAATTATTTTTTAAAAACATAAATATAACGTTACTAAGGGTGAATGTAGCTTTCCAATGGTGAAAGAATTTTTGAAATCGGCACAGCAGTTTTTGAGTTTATTCATTACAAACATACAAAAATATAAATCTTTCCTCTTTATAATATTGGTAAACAAGGTTTTTAGCATGATTGATCGGCAATTTATTGTAAAAACATAAAGGTATAACCACCTATTTCTTAAAACTTGACTACGAATTTCCACTCACTATACGATTCTGTCATACCTTTTGATTCATTTATTTTCATTACATGATTCATACAGCTTGTCGGTTTAGGGTATTCTTGACCCGGCATTTCTCTAGGGGCAATTTTTCAATAAATTTACCGTCAGATAAAATAATATCCATCTCTTTTTATGCTTGTCAAAAACAAGAACTGATTTTTTTTATTCAACGAATGGAAGAATCTACTTTATAATAAATATTTTGGACAATCAGCGAGACACTATCTAACCCCAAACTACTTATACAATAAAACACCTAGACAGAAAATAAACATAGACTATGTTCATCAAAAATTTGTTCTCGGTGGGGATCGAGCCCAGCACGGCCTATGGCGCAGAAATTACTACCAAACTGAGCCGTGACGCCTGTCTATTAAGGTAAGGTCACAAGCTTGGTCAATCTTCTTTGATGTATTGTATACCATGTAATTTGTTTTCTTGCGTCACTACATTGTCTTTGCCAAAAGGATCTATAGGTAGAGAAAGACAAAAAGTTTTGGTCGTGACCTTGCTTAGAAGATAGATAGATAGATAGATAGATAACACTTTATTGTACACCACAAGAATAGGACATTACACATAGCGAAAAACTAAAACTATAGCGAAGCACAATGGGCGGTCTTATCGCTATGAGCGATATCTTCCAGACAACCTTTGAATGGACAGGATTTGATTAAATAACGAGAAGGCGATACCATAAGGGCTTCTACACTATATATTATTGGGGTTAGAAGACTACTCATACGTGGAAAGTCTGTATTTATTAACAGTAGGTACAAGAGTAACTTTGTATCGTCGTGGCAGCTAGGGGTGAATTAGCCAATTCCACGCGATCAAATCTAAATAATGGTCAAATTAACGGCTTTGCTTTCATGTTTTCTGTTTTAGGATTCCGTAAGAGATCCCAAAAGCGGAAAAATATAGTCCTGTATCTTTGTTCTGTCCGTTTTTCTTTCAAGAACGTTTTTCGTAACATACGTCTTATAGCCCCTTCCCACCAGTGTGTGATATCGCGCACGGAGGCGGATCAGACACTGCTCGCACGACACACCATGGGAACGGTCTCGTGCGCCGAGGTGCGCGGTAGCACAGGAGCCCTTTCTGTGTGCGTTGCCGTGCGTCATCGTCTGTGCGTGATGATCTGCAGAACCACGCACCGTAGGAAGGCAGCATTAAATGATTGAACCTAATTCTTCTTCTTGTCATGTCACTAGTTCTTTCGGACCAGAGTGTGGTAAACGGGTTTTTAAATGTGCTTCAAAGGCTCCTACACTTTATTACCTAATAACAGCTTGAATTAGGTATATAGATTGTTAAGAAGGCTAGAGGGCACTAATGAAAGTATAAATGCAAAAAGTAGCTTCTAGCCATAGTTTAAATGCGCCTCAAAGGCTCTTTTCGTGCACTTTATTACCTAACTAGCGGCCGCCCGCAGCTTCGCTCGCCCCGTTGCTGTTACGCCCCGTTTCTGTTACTTTTTTGGTACAAAAAGTCATATATGTTTGTCTCCTACTACTAAGTTACCTTCCCACCAATTTTCATGCTTCTAGGACTAAAAGCTTAGGCTGTGTGTTGATTTTTCTTTTAAAAGTTTCTCTCTGCTTATGTAAATAATTTTCCAATTTCCTTTCTTAGTGCACCTCTACACTATAAAAGAAACACACCCTCCAAGTTTCATGCTTCTAGGACTTACGGCTTAGGCTGTGCGTTGATTGTCAGTCAGTCAGTAACGTAAGAGTTTTATATATTTAGAAGAAGAAGAAGATAGATAGATAACAGCTTGAATTAGGTATATAGATTGCTAAGAAGGCTAGAGGGCACTAATAAAAGTATAAATGCAAAAAGTAGCTTCTAGCCATAGTTTAAATGCGCCTCAAAGACTCCTTTCGTGCACTTTATCACCTTATATCAGCTTGAATTAGGTATATAGATTGCTAAGTAGGCTAGAGGGCACTAATAAAAGAATAAATGCAAAAAGTAGCTTCTAGCCATAGTTTAGCTAGAGGAGCACTATTTAACAAGTTTTGAAATAGATCCCTTTTGCAACAAAGGAAGTTGGCAACAAAATGAAACCATAGCGAGAGCAAAGTAACTATCTAGTAGGTATTCTATTACAGTTGGCAGGTTTACTGATAAGTAAATAGAATGATTGAAAAACTGCTCGAACTTTTGTTATCTGAGAAACATCAATCGTTTACTATTGAATGCAAAGAAAATAAAGAAAGAAAGCCTTTTGCATGTCTATTCCTGTATTTTGTTTAGGATTGTATTGTTTGCGATAAAAAATAAAGAATAAAGGTCCAAGATCACTTAAAACCTACACTTAACACTATTTACGGAATACTGAAGTGTCTGGGACCTGATTTTGTCCATCGTGAACAACACACGTTATTTTTTTTTATTATTGGAATTTAGTGGCTGAAAGAAAACATCGTGAAGTTAGTTGTTGTAGCGCAACCAACTACTTTAAACTTTGGTTAAAAAGGTGTCCTTTTGTAAAAAGGGCTAAGTAAAAAATAGTTTATCCACTTGTATCTCAAAAATCACTTTTACACAAACATATTTAATCTACATAGGTGATCTATCTAAGAAGACGTCACTCTGATGCTTCCTTTACACATCCTAGACATCCTCAAAGAACTTTGAGCTGGAACCTTACTCTACAAGTCGGGCGAAAATGACACCTGTGGCTTGAGTGGCGTTGCTATAAGCCAGGTGTCAAATTAATTCGACCTGGGATAAACTGTGCCTGGGGATCTGTCGTGAGGTGGTTTCTGTTTCTTTACCCAGCTTCACAGCATGCTAAGTACACGTCAAGAACGGACCCTACGATGCACTGCGTTCATCAATTTGAGGCATACAGATGTTAAGCCTCACGTGCCAGTAATTTTACCAGCACCACACCCTTCAAACCGAAATACAGCAATGCTTCATGGCAGAAATTGGCATAGTAGTAGTACTTCCCCGGACGAGCTCTTCACAAAGAGCTCTACTACTGCTAATAACTAGATATATTACCTTCCTGAAGGCTATCCTGAAGTTTTCAGACAGAAAAGCGTAGAGCAGCGGGTTGACGCAGCTGTTCATGTAGGCGAGGACATGCGACACTATTTGCGCCGTCACCGTGAAGTATGTGATGTTGTACGCATCTAGTGCCTTCACCAGCAGGATTATCTGGAACAAGTTATCAGATTCAATAGAGTTTTCGTGTCTTGCTGGTAAGGCTTCGGCAAATTTACCATGCGCACTTGATGTGCGGGCAGGTTTTTCCGCAAGTAGGCCGCTGGTGGGCCCTTTTTTCGTGACCCTTGACACGTGTTGCTCGAACTTTTTTAGGTTCTACAACACGCTGGTTTCCTCACGATATTTTGATTGACCGTTTTGAGAGTACTGGCATAGTGCACATACGTTTTACGACAGAAAAACTCATTGGTACACGACTGGATTTGAACCCACGACCTTCGGAAGGTGGGGCCGCTACCACTAGACCACCAGTGCTCTCCTGGTTGTGGCTTTGATCCCCAAGAAGATTAGAAGAGGAAAGTGGATAAACTTTGCGTTTGAAAAAAAAAAAAAAAAAGTTAGGAAAAAGGCACCACGATAGTTTCGTTATATTACTGTTTTGTAAAAAGGTTACACAAAAATGATAAGAACAAAGACGTAAGTGTCTTGCCTGTTCTTCTCGGCTTGGTCGCGTGGACCATCTGCCAAGTACCTATTATGCGGATGATGCGATCTTCTAGCAGTCGATATGACAGCAGAAGTCTCATAATAATCTGATGTTTGCAAATTGCAAATAAAGTAAACGCTTACATTTTATAAAAGTAATAATTATAAAAGGCTTCAAAGTGCTCTTAATGTAAACAGTAGAAAAAGAAAACTAATAAATTATGAACGGGGAGTTGAATGGGTTCTTGTTTGGTACAAGTTAAAGCATTGCGGCGGAAGTGCAGTTCGTCGACGAATTTAATTTAGTATTATATTGCATCTTCTTCTTATCAACTGCTGTGGTGAAAGGCGCCTCAGAGAGTCTCCTTTCGTGCACTCGACACATGTTTTCGATTTTTTCCGATTTTATGACATGTCAGTTTCCTCACTATGTTTTCTTTCTGTTTGAAAGTACTGCATAGTGCACATGGTGCCGCAGGAAAGATGGCAGGATGACATATATCTGAATTAGCAGGAAAAGACTGGACAAAGAAAGCGAAGGAGAGGAAAGAATGGAGACTTGGAGGAAGCCTATACCCGTCGAGGGGTCCTGAGTTAGTTTTTATTAAAATATAGATATAAGTTATTTAAAAATTAAGTATGTTAATTAGGGAACAATAAAGGCTTTTTTTTTCAATTATTATAGTGCACACAAATTTTTCGTCAAAAAAACTTATTGGTATACGATTGGATTTGAACCCATGAACTTAGGATTAGAAGGCGAGGCTGCTACCACTAGAGCACCAGTGAACTGAATATAGCCGCACCCGTGGCTTCACTTGTCCCGTTACCGTTACCTGTTCCGAATAAAACATTCTATGTCCATCTTTTGTTTCTTAGCTAACTTCCCACCGACTTTCAGCAAAACCGGTTCAGTTGTTCTTGAGTTATAAATAGTGTAACTAACTCATTATTTCAATCAACACTTTATTTTATAAGTGGATTATGCTAACGATATTGTAAGGTGGGCAGCTTGTTAGAAATACCATACATTAAATTGGTCGTAACAACAACAAGTAAGTTAAAAGGGCAGTCCGGCTGGGTGTCGCGTGAATACCAAGTATTAGTTAAACGATACCTTTGTGGTTTATACATCATAAAAGGATTATCCTAAGTGTAGAATCATGACAGCTCTCATAGCTTGGTGGTAGCTCTGCCCCCTGCTAGAGAGCGTGGGTTAAATCCCCAACAAGAACATATATTTGCGTGGACATAGATGATTGTTCTCTGTCTGATTTTTACGTTGTATTCTAAGTATGTATTCACAAAAAATACGCATAATATGATGACACGCATAATAACATAATATGATGGTATGATATCACAGCTATCTGGTTCTTATCTCTGCTTTATTTGAGGCGTAAAATAAAAAAAATCATCTTCTGGTGCTGACTGTACTTACCTCTTGTAAATGTTTCTGTGTAAATAAAGAATTTAACAATAATCCTGCTAAATTCTTTAATGTACCCTGTGCTTAAATACAAATCGTTCCACTGCCAGTAAGGCCGCGCAGGGCTATTACCTAAAACAAGCAAAGGCGATATCCTAGCAATAGCAGTAAAATGAGACGTTACTTGTTGAAATAACAAATTTTAACGAACTTAAAAAAAATAAGGTCACTACACAATTCTTTTGTATTTATTTGTACTGCTTCCAGATTGGTCCTATTTTAATTTTATTAAAATCGGTGTTGCCATTTTTTTTTAAATATATTTTTTAATGTTTGTAACTGCATGCCTCCGTCATTTATGAACCGATTTAGAAAATTATTTTTTTATTTGGAAGGTTATTCTTACGTCCAGATTGTCCTAAACAAATTTGATTAAAATTGGTTTAGCCGTTTGACAATGAAGTCGGTTTCTCAAGTTTTTTAAACTTATAATTATTGTCCTATTTTGAATGTTCATACCTTACTACACAATTTTGTTACATACGTAGTATTTACGTTATACTATAGATTTGAAGCCGGTTTTTCAAGGTTAATCATCTTTGTGAAGAAGTCCACTATTGGACGTAGGCCTCTCCTATACATTTTTAGGAAGAACGATTCCTTTCCATAATACAAATATAACAACCTAACAGTAGTTATATTTGCATTATGTAATAAATTGTTGCCATTACTAACATTCGTTCTTTAAGATTTTATTTCTGTATACTAACAAATTGGATTTTCCCTGAAATAAAAATTTTGTATTGTATTGTAATCCTAATTCATAAATTTTTTGTCAAAGAAACTATTTGTATATTGCACAAACAACGCCTTTTTTACCGCTACTGCTTGTTATTAAGTAATAGCCCCGCTTTCGTTGCTCCTGCTAATATTTAACTTAGTAATTCACCCTTAGGCTTAGCTTAACTAATCCCTTGGCATTAAAATACCGGCCTTTATTGCTTTCAACGTGTTTTATTGTATCATTTGATGGTAATAGAAGTTCTTGTGCTTGTGGAATTGAATAGTGTGGGTATAGAATAAAATAAAGGCCTCTCAGCTCAATTGGTAGTAGCTCTGCCTTTTGCGCCGTAGGTCGTGGGTTCGATTCCCACCAAGATTCAATATTTGTGTGGCTAACACAGATGTTTGTTCTCTATCTGATTGTTATATTATATTCTAAAAGCATTTACAAAAATATATATAAATAAAATATCAGCCATCTGGTTCCCATCGTACAAGCTCAAACACAACACTGCACACAACACTATCTAGCCCCAAATTAAGCAAAGCTTGTACTATTGAAGCCCGATAGTTATAATAAATATTTACTTAGAATACAATTTAACACCCAGACAGAGAACAAGCATCTGTGTTTACTACAAAAATATTAGTTCAAGGTATAGGGATCAAACCCACGACCTACGGCGCAGAAGGCAGACCTACTTACCAACTGAGCTGAGAGGTCAGTTGTATAATAAACTGAACTTGTGTTTCAAATTTTTGACAACCCTAAGTTTGGTACTTTAAGTTTTTTATTGGTTTTGTTTTAGTAGTCTTTAGGACTTGTGAGTGACACTATTTTGATAGCAGAACTAAAAGCATTTTTATTAATGTTAGCCATCAATATTTTATTTTTTGTTTCTTTCACAAATAAATTTCACATTTCTGACAAAAGAAAACCAAACAAATAGCAAAACTTTTTATCAATGTTATTTTCATTTATCTTTCTTTTTGTCAACACTTTATCGAGACGTAATTCTCAGATATTCAGAATGTATGCTTTCTCTCTCCCTCTCTCTCTCTCTCTATCTCTCCCTCTCATGTTAAAAGTTTTTAATCATAAAATAATATAAGTTTAAAACACTTGAGAACCAACTTCATGGCTAAACTGTTGAACCGAATTAAATTAAATTTGTATTGGATCATTCTGAAAGTATTTTTTTTTTTTTTTTTTTATCTAACCTACATTGTCCCACTGCTGGGCAAAGGTCTCCCCCAAAACCTTCCACTCGTCCCGATCCTTAGCGGTCTCCCACCAATCTTTCCTCTGACCGTCGAGATCATCTCGCCAACGTCTTTCGGCCGGCCCCGTCCTCGTCTCCCGTCCTCAGGCACCCAAGGAGTGACGATATTTGCCCACTTTTCGGGTTGCATCCTGCTTACATGGCCTGCCCAATCCCATTTGAGCTTAGCTGTTTTGCTCCCAACGTCGGCGATGCCAGTCATCGAACGCAGCATTGTGTTCCGCACCCGGTCGATGCGTTTGAGGCCGAGAATACTGCGTTCCATTGCCCTCTGGCAAATCTTAAGTTTGGACTTCTGCGACTCAGTCAATGACCAAGTCTGAGCACCGTAGGTTAGGACGGGCAAGATACACATGTCGATGAGTTTGCGCTTGAGTGATAGTGGAAGGTCATGTGTTCTTTCATGGACCAGTAGCTTTTCCAGGCGTTCTCGATGCGGCGATCGATTTCCTTATCCTGCCTGTTCTCGAAGCTCGCTAACTGGCCCAAATAGATGTACTCATCGACATACTGTAATACCTGCCCATCTACCTCTACCCTACGTTTCGTGCTATTAGTCATGACTTGAGTCTTTGATCGGTTCACTTGAAGTCCAACCTTAAGACTTGCCGTACTCAGATCTTGGAGCATATGTTGCAGTTCTTGTGATGTTGGTGCAAAAAGTACAATATCATCGGCAAAACGCAAATTGGTCAGGCGTTTACCTCCGACGACAATTCCCTTCATACCCCACAAAGCTACCAGAGTTTTGAAGACTTCTTCTAGAGCACTTGTGAAAAGAATGGGAGAAAGTGGATCACCTTGCTTTACCCCTTTTTGAACAGTAAATGATGGGCCATTTGTGTGTAGTTTTATATTTGCCGTGCTATTATTGTATGCTATTTTTATTAGATCTATGTAAGTTTTTTCTATTTGTTGGTTTTCTAGTGCTTCAAATATAGCGGAATGTTTTAAGCTATCGAAAGCCTTTGTATAGTCTACAAAAGCTATGTAAAGAGGTTTGTGGAATTCGGAATATTTTTCTATTACTTGATTTAAAGTATGAAGGTGATCTGTGGTGGAGAAGCAGGGTCTAAAGCCAGCTTGTTCAGGTGGTTGATGCTGATCAAGCTTTGTTTTAATGCGATTCTGAATGACTTTAATGAAAGCTTTGTATACATGTGACACGAGGCTAATCGGCCTGTAGTTGCCTATAGATGATTTTGTCCCCCTTCTTGTGAAGAAGTACGATATTTGCGTGGCACATGTCGCCCACTTGCGACGACAGTGTGACATCTCAAGTTATACGATTTTTCGTTTTTCTGATATTCGGAATCGCGATCGCGCGCTCTATTATCTCCAAAAACGGGATAATTTTTGCTCCATAAACAACGAAGGAATGAGAGAATGAGACAAAATATCACAATATAGCTCTGTCTCGTTTGGTGATCATGTTGGCTTCGACATAGCGACAGTTCAGTTGTCACCTGGGCGTTGAGACGTGAAGCACTCTCGGTTTTCATAAAAACGTGACATCACGAGGATACCACGATTTAGGTGAAAAAGGTTAGTTTATTTTAATAATTTTAATTTATTCGACAACGTGGTACGATGAACTTATCATACTGTTCTTGCAAACCAAAAAGCAAAGTTAACGAGAAAATGTTAATGATGTCACGTTGTTTTTGTAAGAAATTCACAGCATCATTGCGTCATTTTGAATTATAACGTTGAAGATGATACTTGTTTTTCTTTTACTGGAAATAAGTAGTGGGTCATTTGTTGATGTTCTGTTGTTGCCGAATACCTTTTGATAAAATTTAGTGGTATGTCCATCTGCCACGTTGTAAACACTAAACAGCAATACAAAACACCAGTTATCTTTCCAGATGGCGACAAGGTCTACACTAGTTTTACGATAAGCACAAACTAAAAATGGACGAGGACTTGCCCAGTAGCACCTAATTTCTTGAAACAACACGAATTCATTCAAAAACTGTTTGTTTATCAAACAGTCACCAACAAACGATAGATAGATAGATAGATAGATTAACTCTTTATTGTACGCAAGGAAATGAATAATAAAACGTAATTAAATGTTTAAGACGATGAACCAATGGATAATCAACAAACGCCACAAAAGTAGCACCATCGTAGCCTATAAACGAGTTCATCTTCTTCGAGTACTTCATGTAGCAGCTTTTTCAGTTGTTCATCTTTTTTTATCTTAAAAATGAAACTTATCCGGAGTCTAGTCTTTTCCATATTTCTTTACGGTGCAGAAACATGGACTCTGAAAGCGCATGATCGCAGACGCGTGGACGCGTTTGATATGTGGTGTTGGAGGAGGATGCTCCGTATCCCGTGGACAGCGCGTGGGACCAATGTATCAATACTCAAGGAACTCTAAAGTGACCACTAGGCTATCAACCATCTGCCTCCAGCGATTCCTTGAGTATTTCGGGCATATAGCCAGGAAACAGGGTGACAACCTGGAAAAACTTGTCATCACTGGCAAAATTGAGGGCAAGAGACCACGAGGCCGAAGCCCGATACGTTGGTCCGACCAAATCCGCTCCACTCTCGACGTGAAGGTCCATGAAGCTATTCAGGTTGCCGGTGACAGATCCAGGTAACGAAACATTGTCAGGGACAAATTGATCCATGGAGGGGGTCACGACCCTCAGCAGTGAGGAGCACGACGCGAGGAGGAGGTGTTTTGATAATCTCTCCGTAGACCGAGGCATATCCTCGGTGATCCCGATGACGATATCACCGCCGCAAACGCGGAGGCGATCGAGTCATCCAGTTCGGACAGAAACACTGCACAGATTCACCGACCCCGCCGGCGGGGTCGAAGACGTCCCTTAGTGCCCACCCTCTACGGGCCTAAACTAGATTCAAACCCCCCCCCTGGCAACAGCCCAAGCCGTCGTACCATAGCGGTGCCCTTGAGTTTGTTGCCCCAACCTAATTTTACCGGTTGAGCGCCCTCTGCGCTCACCATTGTCCGGTAGCGCTGTAAGAATCGTCAGACGATCACCAGCATTTTGTCCATTAGAAAAAAAAAAAAAAAAAAGAGGTGTTTTGATACCAATTTGTATTTTATTGAAATAAAATAAATATTGTGTGCGTAGTACAATAATCATGTGCCTAATTAAATACAAGTCAACATGTAATTTATTGTAACAAAATATACGATTAAAATAGTTACCACTGTGTCAAATGAATATTTTATTCCTTAATTAAGAAACTGATTTTCAAGAATATCGTTTTATTTTGACATAACTAAATAAAAAAATAAATAAAATAGATAAATGTAAATCTTTACATCATCTTCAACGTGACAACTGAACTTGTCACTTTGAAAACTTTATTTTTGTCTGAAACAACGTGACAAATTTTCCTTATTTTTTTAAAACTATAGTTTTAACTTAATTTTGTTCCAGAAGTGTATTTCTTTTTTAATATTTCATTTCATAATTAGTTATTGTCTAATCTGTTCATACATAATAAAGCTATTTTGACAACAGTTTAAAAGTTAAGCTCATTTAAAAGTTTAAAAGTCAGTTTCTGTAAAATCCATGTTTTTGAGATGTCACACTGTCGTCGCAAGTGGGCGATGTGTGTTGGAATTGTACCTGTCAGTAAAATCGAGTTGAATAAATTAGTGATGTGGGGAAGTAAAACGGGAGAGACTATTTTGAGTGCCTCTGTTGTTATTCCATCTTCGCCAGGGCTTCTTTCGTACCGCATTGATTTTAATACCTCGTTTACTTCTTTGCCCGTAAATAATGGAATTGTATCGGGGCGACTATACTCAACTTCTTGATGGTTTTTAGAAGAGTCTGAATATAAAATTCTGTAAAAGTCAGTGCAAATGTCTATAACCTTATCGCGCCTAGTTTGCTTTTTACCGGATGTATCTTGCAGACTATTTATATACTACTGAAAGTATTACAATTAAAAAAAATCGGCTCTTTAATGACGAGATTATGCGACCACACTTGGTTCTTTCGAACCAATTGTGGTGAAAGGATTTTAAGTGCGCCTCAAAGAGGCTTTTTTGAACTTAGGTTCTACGATATGCCGGTTTCCTCGCGATGTTTTCCTTCACCGTTTTAGAGCACTGACACTGTCTACATACATTGATACACGACTATTTTTGAACCCACCATCTTAGGATTCGGACAGCGTGGCTCATACCACTAGGCCACTAGCGCTCTCGACACTATAGTGGCTGAACCGACAATCGAATAGACAACCTCTTTTTTATTTGAAGTCGGTTAAAAATAGTATGTTATACGAAAAACCGTAGAAAAAATCTGTTCACACAAAATGTGAATTAACCCTTCTCCCTACGTGATAAAACCACCGTGTATAATACACACAAGGCACTTTGCCATAAAACCCAATAGATATAGGCTGTACCTACGCTTTTCGATATTCTTTAACCGATACCGTAAAATAGATCCGATTCGATTATATTATGACAAGCGATTTTGAAGGCTGTGTGCCGTAACATAAGGTTAGTTTTGTACAGACGGAGACAAAATGTCTTCAGGTTAGAAAACATTTGAATTCAATCCATTTTCGTTTTACTTTAGTACTTATGTACCTATCTAAATCCCGTGGTTTCAGGCAAATTTTGTAGTACCTATAGTATGTCGTATTCTAAGATTATTATTGAACCGATTAACTATTTATCAGTTTATCTCGAAATTCAGCTTAAAAATTTTAAGATTAAGTACCTATTTTATCGGTCAATTAGTAACACTTAAAGTCGGTCCTAAGCGTTCAATTTGTCAAATTTGTTTGAAATTATGTCTACAATGTGACCATAATCTTTCTTTTGACAAGTAGTGATATTCGCATTGCTGTTTTTTTGCAAAACAACCTGTCAACCTTGGCCAACCTTTCAGACGAAAACTTGAAAACAGAATTTTTCAAATTTATTTAAGTCCCTATTCAAAAAATTGAGGACCTCTTTTTATTGAAGTCGGTCAAAATAATTCAGTTTGCAAGATTTGACCCAAAAAACACCCAAATAAATAAATAGACAGCAAACAGGGCCAACTAAATAAAACCGATAAAAAAGATGTCGTTGCCTGTATCCCCATAATGTCGTATAGTTATGTGACGTCACATAAGGTAGATAGGGGTAGGTTCCTGTGCTTGCCGCTTACGACAATGTTCGGGCATAAACGTACCCTTTTTAGGCTGTTTATTGAAGCGAGATTCCGATTTGAAGGTAAATCCTTTCGGAAATTACCTAAAAGTAAATGGAGGCCTTTTGGGCCCTTTGTTTATATTGTGACGCCGTGCTGACGTAACTACGTAAGCGTGCAAGGCAGTGAAGTTTTTGGCAAACATCGTCATTGTCACAACGGCCGGGCTGTCAGAGCTACGACTGCAAAGCAGACGTACGCGAGTTCGAGCCCGGTCCAACTATGAAGATTTTTGTTCGACATTTTAATGTTACCAGAAAATTCTAGTAGTGGCGAGTGCCTTCTTTAAGGAATTCAAATAAAGAACCGTAAGTTCTGGACTAAAACAAGAAATGATGTAAGAAGGAAAAGACGATCGGAATCCAACAGAAGAAAACGAAAAGACTAACGAAATTCAATAAATGACGATCGAAATCCAATAAATGACAATCGAAATTCCGGGTATATAAGGAGCTGCAAGCGCGTCTACGGGCAGTTCAGTGGAAAGTGATCTGAAGAAAGGAACAAGAAGGAAAAGTGAAAAGGTGGAAAAAGTGAACAGTGAAAGTGAATAGTGAAGTGAACAGTGAATAGTGAAGTGAAGTGCAAAGTGGTAAAGTGCTCCCAGTGGACTGTCAGTGTTCGGAGCACAGCGTTGGACCGTGTAACGCATAGTGCGCGGGGACAGTGTCGGACAGTGCTACGCGTTTCGTGCAGTGCTACGCGTTCAGTGCAGTGTTACGTGTTCGTAGTGCGAATAAATCGCTACTTTCGGTAAAACGTTCGTTTCCTTCCAATCCCTGTACCCACTTCCGTAACATTTGGTGTCAGAAGTGGGATTGGAAGGTAAAATGCCTGTCATGCCGAGAGAAGGCGTGAATACGCGCGCCAAGACTGCTTCGCAGCAAGCCAGTGGCTCTGGCGCCGAGGCTTCCGAGGAAGAAACCCCTGGACGCCAAGACAACTCCAGTGGGGCAACTACCGTAAGTGCGCCGACAAGAACCCAGGTTGGACCAGACCTGGGCGCCTTGTTTGAGCAGCTGCGCGCCATGCAGGAGGAACAAGCCCGGCGGCAGGAGGAGCAGCTGCGCGCCATCCAAGAGGAGCAGGCACGCCGCCAAGAAGAGGATGCCCGCCGGCAGGAGGAGCAAGCCCGCCGGCAGGAGAAGCAGCTGCGCGCCATCCAGGAGGAGCAGGCACGCCGCCAAGAAGAGGATGCCCGCCGGCAGGAGGAGCAAGCTCGCCGGCAGGAGGAGCAAGCCCGCCGGCAGGAGGAGCAGCTACGCGCCATCCAGGAGGAGCAAGCTCGCCGACAAGAAGAGGATGCCCGCCGGCAGGAGGAGCAAGCCCGCCGGCAGGAGGAGCAAGCCCACCGGCAAGAGGAACAGATGTGCGCATTGCAGAAGAATCTTTTGACCGCTATCACCGACAGCATGCGCAGGGTAGAAGCGGTGGAGGAAACTGTACAGCAACATGGGACTCGCCTCTGTTCCATTGAGGAAGGTGTCAAAACTGTACAACAATACGGGAACCGCCTCTCCTCCGTCGAGGAAGACGTCAGGAAGCTCAAAACAAATGGTATCCCGGGCTCAGCAACCATAGTAAGTGCATCGACTGCAGGCGGAAATTTCAAAGTCCCGCCTTTCGATGGAACCTCTTCCTGGGCGGCTTACAAGCTACAGTTTGAGGCTGTGATGAACCTGAATGGGTGGACCAAGAACCAGGCTAAAACCGCGCTTACTTTGGGACTACGAGACAAGGCTTTGACCGTGCTGGAGGCCTTGGGGAGTGATGCAACCTACGAGCAATTGCTGGAAGCCTTGGAATCGCGCTACGGGGACTCGCATCTGGAGCATGTTTTCCGCGCTCAACTCCGTGATCGATGCCAACGAGCGAACGAGTCATTGCAACAGTGGTCCCTGGAGGTAGAAAAGTTGGTCCGGAAGGCGTACCAAACATCGCCGGCATCGGTCATTGACAGCATGCTTTTGCAGTCGTTTGTCGACGGTATTTTCGACGCGGAAGTAAGAGCTGCCGTGCGTTTGGGTCATCACGGTCACATCAAGGAAGCCGTCGCGCATGCGCTCGAAGTAGAAGCCGTCCGACGAGACCCGAGGAGTGGACGTCTGAGGGAGATTAATGCAACGGAAGTGGAGCGGGTTAACCAACGCAGAGCTTTCGTCCCTAGATGCTACAACTGTGGGGAACGGGGACATCTGAGAAGCGGCTGCCCGAACCGGGTTACAGAGAGACGAGGGACCGATGCTTGTGTACAAGCGTCGGAGAACCAGGAAAACTAATTCCAGCCAGAGCTGAGGGGTGGGCGCTGGCCGGTAGACATGGAGCCCCGAAAATCAAGGTTCATCAGAGCACAGATGGCAACAGCTTGACTGTTAATGGATCAGTAAATGGAATTCCGTGCTCATTAACTTTGGATACTGGAGCGTCGCGTACGGTAATTGGAACACAGCTGATAAGAAGAAGCGGAAAGATCAACGTTCGGAAGGGAGCTTACCAGCTAACAACGGCTACCGGCCAGCGCATACCAGTATCAGGTGAACAGAAAGTGGCTATCAAGATTGGTGATAAACTTTACTGGCAACAAGCGGTAATAGCTGACATCGTGGATGACTGCATTATTGGCCTGGACTTTTTGAAGGACCATCGGTGCAAGCTCGACATTCACTCCGGCGTCTTGAAGTGTGGAGAAGACGAAATACCCATGAGAGGCGGTGGCGAAGGCAAGGTGTACTGCATTAAGAACACTAAACTATTGCCTAGATCACAGACGCTAGTTCCAGTAATTTTTCCTGGAAGTAAAAGTTTGAAACAGCGACGGTGGACAATACTAGAAAAAGTGGATAACGAGTCATCGTGGCTGCCAGCACGTACGGTCATAAATTCATCCGCAGAAACAGTGGTACCTGTGTTAAATTTGAGCAATGAGGAACAGGTGTTAAAGAAGGGTACCCTAATAGGGCGGAGCGAAGAAATCGTGTGGTTGCGGAATTGTCAAGAAACCAAAAAGACGGATGCAAGTTCAATTGACGTTAACAGTATACTGGAAGAATGTAAGCACGATTTGACAACTATTGAATTGCGCAAGGCGAAGAATTTGCTACGTCGGTTCTCCGATATATTTTCGAAGAATGATGGTGATATCGGAAGGACGAGCATGGTTCAGCATAAAATCAATACTGGGAATGAACAACCTATACGACAACGGCCCCGCCGAATTCCTTTTGCCAGAGAAAAGGAGGTGGACGACATGATTCAAGACATGAAGGATAATGAAGTAATCGAACCATCGTCCAGTCCGTGGTGCTCACCAGTGGTTTTGGTAAAGAAGAAGGATGGGTCAACGAGGTTCTGTATTGACTATCGCCGCCTAAACGACGTGACCAAAAAGGACAGTTATCCATTACCAAGGATAGACGACACCTTGAATACTCTCAATGGCATGAAATGGTTTTCTACGCTGGACCTAAAAAGTGGCTATTGGCAGGTGGAGTTGGATCCTAAGGATAAGGAGAAGACCGCGTTCTCCACAGGAAAGGGCCTCTGGCAGTTCAGAGTGATGCCGTTTGGGCTGTGCAACGCCCCGGCTACTTTCGAGAGGTTAATGGAACGTGTCCTTGCTGGGTTGCTGGGAGAAACCTGCTTGGTGTATCTCGATGACATTATAATAGTGGGGCGAGAATTTGATGACCATTTGAAGAAGCTGGAATCCGTATTCAACAAGTTGAGAAGTGCAAATCTGAAACTAAGCCAGAAGAAGTGCTCATTCTTCAAACGGCAGGTGAACTATTTGGGACACGTTATTTCGGAAAGCGGCGTCGAAACGGATCCATCGAAAATTTCGGCGGTTAAAGATTGGCCTGTGCCTGCGGACAAAACACAAGTACGGGCGTTTATGGGACTTTGCTCTTATTACCGTCGTTTTGTCAAGAGTTTTTCGGATATAGCGAAGCCATTGCATAGACTCACAGAAGAAAAACGACCTTTCGTTTGGGACCAACAATGCCAGGTGGCTTTCGAGGAACTAAAGAGCCGGTTATGTGAAACACCAGTACTCGGATATCCGGATCAGTGCAATGAGTTTGTAGTTGACACGGACGCAAGTAATACAGGGATAGGAGGAACACTCTCACAGAGAAAAGAAGATCAAGAAGTTGTGATAGCTTATTACAGTAAATCCCTGTCAAAACCAGAGCGGAATTATTGTGTCACTCGAAGGGAGCTACTTGCAGTTGTCAAAACACTTCAGCATTTTAAGAAGTATTTATTGGGTCGGAAATTTCTAGTCAGAACAGATCATGCAGCCCTGAAGTGGCTACTGCAGTTCAAGAATCCTGAAGGACAAGTTGCGCGATGGATTGAACAACTACAGGAGTACGACTTTGTAGTAGAGCATCGCAGTGGAAAGTCTCATGGGAATGCTGATGCTTTGTCAAGACGGCCGTGTTCTGAAGACTGCAAGCACTGTGTGAAACAGGAAGATAAAGAAAAATCTATGGTCCGAGTTATAAGAACTGATACAGTAAATGATGATTGGAGCAGCGATGCCATGCGTAAACTACAAGAAGAAGATGAAGACCTTAGACCAATACTCAATTAGGTGAGAGATGGATCCGCACGCCCAGGATGGAGTGAAGTTGCTGGAATGAGTGCAGTATCGAAGAGCTATTGGGCACAATGGAATAGCCTGCTCTTACACAATGGTCTTTTATGTCGAAAATGGGAGAGCGCATCAGGACAAGACAATCATCTTCAGACAGTTGTGCCGAAATCAAAGATTTCTGATATACTGCGAGCGTATCACGACGGAACATCAGGCGGTCATCTCGGTGTGAAGAGAACTTTGGTGAAAATTCGTCAACGTTATTACTGGTTGCACTGCAAGGAAGATGTTGAAGACTGGTGCAAGAAATGTACGAGTTGTTCCTCTGTCAAAGGACCACAAACAAGAAGTCGGGGAGCGTTGAAGTTATACAACGTGGGTGCTCCTTGGGAACGAATAGCTTTGGATGTGGCCGGGCCGTTTCCAATGACGAATAGTGGAAATCGTTACATTTTGGTAATAATGGATTACTTCACAAAGTGGCCAGAAGCGTTTGCATTACCAAATCAAGAAGCTGTTACTGTGGCTAGCAAACTGGTGAATGAAGTTTTCTGCCGATTTGGACTACCCCTTGAAATCCATAGTGACCAAGGCAGGAATTTCGAGTCGCAAGTCTTTCAGGAAACATGCAAGATTATGGGGATACACAAAACTCGGACTACGCCGTATCATCCGCAATCTGATGGAATGGTGGAGAGGTTCAACCAAACTCTAGAGCGGCATCTGGCAAAAGTTGTTGAAAGCCATCAGAACAATTGGGACGAGTACATTTCTCTGTTCCTTCTGTCGTATAGAACTGCGGTTCATGAGAGTACCTCTACTACACCGGCCCGAGCGAACTTTGGTAGAGAGCTTCGACTTCCAGCGGATCTTCTCGCGGGTTGTCCTCCAGATACGCCTAGCTGTATTTCGGAATACGCGGAAGATTTGAGAAGGAAAATGGAGGAAGTTCACGGGCATATGAGGGAAGAGAATCTGCGTGCTAGTGAGCGAATGAAAACGCGATACGACAGAAGCGTCAACAAGCCAAACAGCAGAACCTTCTTCAAAGGACTTGGACCTTTGAAGAAGGTTCTGCTGTTTGGCTTCACAACCCCGTTCGAAGGAAAGGAAAATCTCCAAAACTACAACCGAGTTGGGAAGGTCCTTTTCAAGTAATTACGAGGATCAATGATGTCACATATAGAATTCGGAAAACGCCAAGAAGTCCAGCGAAAGTGGTTCATGTGGACAGGTTGGCACGGTACTACGGCTCTAACGATGCTCGGGACGAGCACGTCTAAGGAGGGGGTAGTGTGACGCCGTGCTGACGTAACTACGTAAGCGTGCAAGGCAGTGAAGTTTTTGGCAAACATCGTCATTGTCACAACGGCCGGGCTGTCAGAGCTACGACTGCAAAGCAGACGTACGCGAGTTCGAGCCCGGTCCAACTATGAAGATTTTTGTTCGACATTTTAATGTTACCAGAAAATTCTAGTAGTGGCGAGTGCCTTCTTTAAGGAATTCAAATAAAGAACCGTAAGTTCTGGACTAAAACAAGAAATGATGTAAGAAGGAAAAGACGATCGGAATCCAACAGAAGAAAACGAAAAGACTAACGAAATTCAATAAATGACGATCGAAATCCAATAAATGACAATCGAAATTCCGGGTATATAAGGAGCTGCAAGCGCGTCTACGGGCAGTTCAGTGGAAAGTGATCTGAAGAAAGGAACAAGAAGGAAAAGTGAAAAGGTGGAAAAAGTGAACAGTGAAAGTGAATAGTGAAGTGAACAGTGAATAGTGAAGTGAAGTGCAAAGTGGTAAAGTGCTCCCAGTGGACTGTCAGTGTTCGGAGCACAGCGTTGGACCGTGTAACGCATAGTGCGCGGGGACAGTGTCGGACAGTGCTACGCGTTTCGTGCAGTGCTACGCGTTCAGTGCAGTGTTACGTGTTCGTAGTGCGAATAAATCGCTACTTTCGGTAAAACGTTCGTTTCCTTCCAATCCCTGTACCCACTTCCGTAACAATATCAACAGAAGGATCACCTTATTATAATTTACTTATAGAGTTTACTAGTGCGATCCCGGGAAATTATTTCCTGGGATAGCATTTTCACGCGCTCAATTCAAATTTTTAGAAATCGTTCCGTATCCCTTAAAAGTCGCCTATTCGTTTTAGGTAAGCTTTTAACCTCCGTGCAACAAACAACGATTCTCATATTTATTAAATGTCAATGAATTATATTAAAGCGCGTGTAGGCTATACTTTTCAGTAGGAAAACGTCTTAGGATCAAAATTCGCTAAACTAAGTGCAATCCAGTTATTGATGAAAAGATCCCGATTTTTAGGGTTACGTAGCCAAATGGCAAAAACGGAACCCTTATAGATTCGTCATGTCTGTCTGGCTGTCTGTCCGTCCGTATGTCACAGCCATTTTTCTCCGAGTCAGTGGCTGTTCGATCTCCGCTGAGAACAGTAGCGTCTCGCGTTCGCGCGTAGGTACCTACAGTGCAAAGTGCAAGCGCATCACAAAAACGTCACCGCGGACGTGCTGCCGACTGTGACAATGACCCCGTTCTTTGTCGCGTAAGGCATGTGCATCGACGACGAATTATATTGTTAAGGTGACACCATTTATTGCCTTTACAATGGATACGCCATCAAAGGTACGCTTTACCCTGCATACAGAGCTGGAGCATACTTTGTATGACCACTACAATGACGCAGTCCGTCTATTTAAAGAAGAAAGGCAAGAGCGTGAAAAGCTTCAGGGCCTTGTTGGGAACTTGAAGAACCAAATTGAAGTTCTTCAAGAGCAGCTGAAATGCGTTGCGCAATCAACAAACATGCCATCAACATCAAGCATGGAAACTTCCTCGGTACAGGTGGAATATGTTACGGACGAGGAAGAGCTAGCAAAAGAGACAGAGTGGATAAGAGCGAAATCCAGGAAAAAGCGGAAAATGAACACCTCGCCCACTGTCTCACCACAAGGAAATGCCAATACTCCAGCAAAAGAAAAACAAAAAAAAATTCCTTCCCCACCTCCGATCATAGTAGACGGGGTGAATAATTACCAAAATTTTTACGACTCCTTGTCTTTAAAACAGCCCGCTGGTACCTTTAAAATCAAGATACTAAGCGGTGAGAGTGTTAAAGTAAATGCCATCAATGATGATGCATACAGAGCCTTAACAAAAATCATAAGCGAAAGCGAGTACCCCTGGCACTCCTATGAAAACAAACAAGAGAGACCGATAAGAGTCATGGTCAAGAAATTGCCTTCCTCGTGTAAACCTGACCGAATTATCGAAGACCTAAATGGAAGAGGCTACAAGATTGAAGAAGTTGTGAACAAACTAAGTTGGAAAACTAAGGAACCACTAAACATGTTCATGGCCACCTTCAGCAACGAAGAAGATGTAAAAAAAATATATGAAATAAAACATATATTGGGGTGCGTGGTCGAGATTCAACCACTAAGATCCACCAAACTTATCCCACAGTGCAAGAAATGCCAAGTATATGGTCATACACAAAAGTACTGCTCCAAAGAACCACGATGTGTTAAATGCACAGGTAAGCACCTTACAAAGGACTGCAAAAAACCTGCAGAAGAAAAACCAAAGTGTGTGCACTGTGGGGAAGCACACCCAGCAAACTACCGAGGCTGCATGGTAGCTAAAGAAATGCAGAAGATGCGGACCAAAAGTATAAATAAAACTCAGGCTACACCGCAAAACGCCAGCAGCAAACAGCAAGTAGCTCCTCCAGGCTCTAACGTTAGAACTCCTTCAGTTAGCACCACTCACAAATCTGTGTCATATGCCCAGGCAACTGCCAAAAACACACCAACCATGCAACGCAAAGAGCCAAGCAACGATAACAAGCTAGATGTCATTCTGAAGCTCATGACATCCTTTGATGAGAGATTGAAAATAATAGAAAATAGCACCAAACAAGCTATTCCTAAGAGTAAAAAATGATTTGTACACTTAAAATCATGGCTTGGAACTGCAATGGGCTACTTAATCATCAAAACGAACTGCAAGTAGTCCTAGACATAGAAAATGTCGATTTGTGTCTCGTGTCTGAAACGCATTTCAATAAACAGTCACACATCACTTTCAAAGGCTATAAAACCTATCATGCACTACACCCAGATAACAAAGGAAGGGGGGGTAGTGCTGTTATCGTGAAAGAAAACATAAAGCACTATGAAGTAAGTAAATGTGAAGAGCCAGATATCCAGTCCGTAGCTATTTGCATTAATACAACGCGGTATTCTCTTACGGTAGCAGCCATATACTGCCCACCGCGCCATACGATACATGAACACGACTACTCAAGATTTTTACAAACCCTTGGTGAAAGATTTGTACTTGGAGGTGACTTCAATGCAAAGAATACGTACTGGGGATCCAGACTAACGAATACAAAGGGCCGAAACTTATTGAATGCCATTAAACATATAAAAGGTGACGTTATATCTACTGGTTCACCAACATACTGGCCAACTGACCAAAACAAAATTCCAGACCTGATAGACTTCTTCATCTACAAAAATCTATCGAGTAACTACCTACGAATGAAGCAAAGTTATGATATGAACTCTGACCATTCTCCAATATATCTAGAAATAAGTGAAAAAGTTTCACAAATAGAAAACGCTCTGACCCTGGTAAATAAGTATACTGATTGGGAGAGTTTTAAAATAGAATTAGATTTTAATATAGACCTAAAAGTTCCTCTGAAAGCCCCGGAGCAACTTAACCTAGAAATAGACAATTTTACTAAAATCATACAACAGGTTGCCTGGAATAATACACCAGTAAATAAAAAAAGAGGCGCAAGAAATCACTACCCTCAGGATATCTTGCAACTCATAAGTGAAAAAAGAAAACAGAGAAATGTTTGGCACCAAACTAGATTTCCACAAGACAAAACTAAATTAAATAATCTCACAAAAGTGCTTAAAAGAAAAATTAAAGCTTTTAATGACGAGTCAACTAACAGCTATCTCCAGAACCTCACCAGTGATCGCAGTACAAACTACTCACTCTGGAAGGCAACTAAACATATGAAACGACCCATTACCCAAATTCCTCCGATTAATATAGGGTCTGGAAAATGGGCCGTTAGTAACGAACAGAAAGCCAAAAGATTTGCAGAGCATCTTGAAGAAATATTTACACCTAACGAAGGCCAAACAAACCAAGTACCTATGATTAACGAAGTTTGTGACGAAACACTTTCGATAAAGCTGGTAACACCCAGAGAAGTCTGGAGTGAAATAAAACACCGTATAAACCCAAAGAAATCTCCTGGATTCGACCTTATTTCGGGAGAAATACTACACCATCTTCCACGAAAAGCACTAGTGAAACTGACGACCCTTATAAACGCAGCACTCAGACTAAAGGTTGTACCAGATTTATGGAAGGTTGCCGAGGTCATTATGATAGCAAAGCCAGGAAAACCACCTCATGAGACCTCATCTTATAGGCCAATTTCTCTGCTACCTATCATGTCAAAATTATTTGAAAAACTGTTACTGAAAAGACTTAAGCCACTTATAGAAAGTAAAAACATCATACCAGATCACCAATTTGGATTCCGAGAACAGCATTCAACAATAGATCAAGTTCATAGAATTACAGATGTTATTGAGAGGACTCTCGAAGAAAAAAAGGTCTGCTCCACTATCTTTTTAGACGTGGCACAGGCATTCGATAAGGTATGGCATGAGGGCCTTTTACTGAAATTAAGAAAAGTATTACCTCCTGAATTTACAGATGTAATAGAATCCTACTTATCTGATAGAACTTTTAGAATAAGGCAAGAAGACGCCTTCTCTGAACTTAAGAAAATAAGAGCTGGGGTACCACAAGGAAGCGTACTAGGTCCGGTCCTTTACCTTCTTTATACAAGTGATATTCCCGTCCTAGCCAATAATACCATTGCAACCTTTGCTGATGACACTGCCATAATGGCTGTCGGAGGCACTCATGCAGAAGCAGCTGAAAAGGTACAAGTAGCTGTTAATGAAATCCATGATTGGACTAGAAAATGGAGAATAAAACTAAATGAATCCAAATCGGTTCACATCAACTTTACTAACAAGAAAGATCAATACCGTGCGGTATTCATTAACAATAAAATCATTCCATATGGAAACACAGCTAAATACCTTGGTATGACTCTTGACGCAAAGCTGCGCTGGAAAGCACACGTCAAGAAGAAAAAAGAAGAGCTAGAGTTACGCTACAAGAGGATGTACTGGCTGCTTGGAAGGCAATCTACTCTTTCAGTGCCTAACAAACTTTTGTTGTACAAACAAGTCCTAATGCCGATATGGACTTATGGTATACAGCTGTGGGGCTGTACCTGTAAAAGTAATACTGCAATAATTCAACGATTCCAGAATAAAGTGTTAAGGGGCATTGTTAATGCACCCTGGTACGTGAGAGACGAAGATCTGCACCGGGACCTCCAGATCGAATTCGTTGATAAATTAATTAAGAAATTCGCAGAAGCTCACGAGAAAAGACTTCATCACCACGTGAATGTCGAGGCCATCCAGCTCCTCGATAACACAGACAAAGTGAGAAGGCTCAAAAGAATCAAACCTTTTGAGTTAGTGTAATGTTAAAGTTATTCTGCAGTAATAATAGTGCTACTTTTAATGAACACAAGAACAAAGTGTCAACACAAAGTGTAGAGACTGTAAGAAAAGTGCCGATGGACACATTCTTGTAATATCTTCTTCTATAAAAATAAGTTAAAGCAAAATTGCTCATTAGCCTACTTGGCTAGATTGTAATGTTATTAGGATACCGCATCAAAGGGGTATACTAATTTAATGAAAAAAAAAAAAAAAAAAAAAAATTTTTCTCCGAAACTGTAAGAGCTAGACTGATGAAACTTGGCGAGTAGATGTATTATGTGAAACGCATTAAGATTTCTTCACAAATTTTTTTTTATACAAGAACCACAAGAAATTTTAGATTATGTTACGGAACCCTTCATGGGAGAGTCCGACTCACACTTGGCCGCTTTTGATAAATAAGTTAAGTACCTTCACACCTTTAAAAATGCCAAGTGTGCGCATGAGAAGTTGTTTCACTGAGTCCAGCGTCTTAAGCCATGATGGAGGCCTTAGGGCGGCCTACAAAATCAGTCACTACAAATTGGTTACTAACTCAATAGGACTTATTCTCGGTTTAACATCCACAATAGCAATCTGTATCCCCCCTTGTAACCGAAGCACTATAGGTGTCATAATATAATAGTAACAATGTAAAGTGAGTTTTATCGCCTTGATATTAGATTCAAAATGACGCAATAAAAATGCGGTAGAAGTGTCTAAGTTTTGGATAGTTTCTTCGAATAAAATTGAGACGTAACGCGCCGGTTATAAGGGCCAATATTGCTTTTAGATAACGGTAAGAATGGTTTGAATATGAGATGACAAGAACACAGTGCGGTTTGACGCTGTGTGTGTGTGTGTGTGATTGCCCCTTCAAGGGGGTTTAGAGTTTCAGACGTTATGAAATGAAATTCATATTTTATTCCAAAGCGTCGTAAGAATATTACTAAAATAAATAATTGATGAGCCTTCAGTCTTGGGTTCTATTTTCATTCGTTAAAAAAGTTTTAAAAGTGTGATGAATCAAACAAATGATCCACCTGATGTTGAGCGGTTACTACCCTACTACCCTTCAGTCACCTACAACAAGCGCCAAAACTGTGGCAATGATGACCAATGAAAACGAATGGTGAACAAAACGCAACTGTTCGAGGCAGTGTATGTTGTTCGCACATAGTTCGCGCGACCAGCCTGTCGATTCTAGCAACACGGCTCGATTGAGTGATCGCTGAATCCGCGTTCCATTTTCAAATTTTGGAACGAAGTTCCTTAGCGCGCGTTGTGAAAGGGGGCTAGACGGAAAAAAATTCATACGAAAAGTTGTCACGACACTTATTTATTTATTTATTTATTGGAAAACCAACAGCATGAAATAACTAGTCACAATCATAGTATAGAAGCGAAAGAGCCAATTAAAGGTTTTCACGGATACAACACATATTAAAAACAAAAACTGTGAACGCCGTAAGTCGACATTAACATCAAAGAGCTTAGATAATACATAATGCAGTGCATGCATTGCTTGCACTTTTTGCTTTATTAAGCTATTGTAAAAGGTGTGCGGCGTGCGCATGTTTCTCTGTCTGTCTCTCTCTCTCTCTTATAGAAAGCAAGCCAAATATTTTCATTTCTATTTCGCATTGAACAGTGTGGTGTCGCGACGATTATTTTTTTTGAGTGTATACAGGTTTTTTGTAAATAATAATAAAGGAACTTCGTTCTATACGGGTGTCCCTTGACACCTCTCAAGTTTTTTCAAACAAAAATTGACAGTTCACATCGATTTACGCGATTGCTTGAGTGATTTGTGTTACTAGAATCGACGCCCAGCATCGCAGTTTGCAGCCGTTCCTAGGTGTGGCTGATCCTTAAGCTCTTATTACACAAGCAATACATTTTCACTCAGCGTGAATACATCTCAGTAGGCCTACCACAAGCTCTGCCTGGCTCTGTCTCTGGCTCTGGTTCTGAGTCTGTGTGAGTGTTGACTAAATAAATCCTACGTCGAAACGTCACACACACAGTATAAGACAGCTCAGTTGGTAGTAGCTCTGCCTTCTGCACCGTAGGTCGTGGGTTCGATCTACACCGAGAACAAACATTTGTGTGGAGAACACAGATGTTTTGTTCTCTGTCTGGGTGTTATATTGTATTCTACTTGTAAGTATGTATTTACAAAAAAAATGTATATAGGTAAGTATTTTATCAGCAATCTGGTTCCCATAGACCAAGCTTTGCTTAGTTTGGGGCTAGATAGTGTTGTGTGAGTTGTCTACAATAAAAAAATACACTGGTGAGCACGCACACAGACTCAAATCCAGAGACAGAGCCAGAGGGAGCTTTTGGTAGGCCTACAGGACCGGGAAATGTATCTTCATAAAGAAAAGCCGAAGGTTCATTTCAACTAAGGAAACACCATTATTTATGAGATAACTGAATTTTTACGAATACAAAGAACACATTAGGTTTGGAGGTACAGTTTATACGTACATAAAAAACATTGAAATATTTAAATAAATAAATAAATAAATAAGCCATTTATTTCCAAAGGGAGTAGGTACTTATTACTAATTTTACAGCTAAACATTTATAAAACTTACATACTAAAACTCCTTTTGGGCACCCAAAATTGGGTATAGGCCTCCTCCATGCGCTTCCATTCATAGCGGTCCTGTGCCACTCGCGTCCATGCGGGTCCCGCCACCTCTACCACATCGTCGCACCACCTTTTCTTAGGTCGACCTCGTGCGCGTGCTGCATCTCGTGGGTACCAATGCAGGATTCGCTCGCTCCACCTGCCATCAAGTGCTCTGGACACGTGACCCGCCCACTTCCACTTCAGCTTACAGAGCATGCTTACTGCGTCGGTTACTTTGGTGATGGCTCTAATGAAATATTTACATACCTTTATCTTCTCTTTTTTATTACCAACTAGCGGCAGCCCGCGGTTTCGCTCGCCTCGCTCCCGTTTCTGTTACTTTTTGGGGATAAAAAGTATTTTACGTCCGTGTCCTGGTTGAAAGCTACCTTTCCACCAATTTTCAGTCAAATTGGTTTAGCCATTTTTGAGTTATAAAAAGTGTAATTAACACGACTTTCTCTCTTTCTTATGCTGCCTTCCTACGGTGCGTGGTTCTGCAGATCATCACGCACCGCGCACGACGACGCACGGCAACGCACACAGAAAAGGCTCCTGTGCTACCGCGCACCTCGGCGCACGAGACCGTTCCCATGGTGTGTCGTGCGAGCTGGTGCGGGCTGGTGCGCGATATCACGCACCAGTGGGAAGGGGCTATTATAAGTATAGATATAAAAAAATCCTGCCTACCGGAACCATACATTTTACCGGCATAAAAAGTTGCTATTCCAGACAATATTCTTTCTCTGTGCCAAATTTCATCCAGATCCGTTCAGCCGTTTTGGCGTTATTCAGTAACAAATAAAACCAAAAATTAAAAGTATTTTTCCATCCATCCAGCCAAACTTTCACACTTATTATGATATTAGTGGGATAGTGATCATGATACCTACTGTATTTTGCTAACCTCCAAATGACTGACATTTTTATAGGAATAATGAAGTACCTATTGAAAAGTATGAAGTAAAACCATCTTGGTGCATACGATTGAAACAAATCTGTATGAATAATATAAATTTTGTAGAAAACTCACAGAACACATCTAGCTCCAAACTAAGGAGAGCTTGTACTTTGGGAACCAAATAGCCGATATAAAACTCATACATACATATTTTTTTATAATGATATACTAAGAATACAATATAACACCCAGACAGAGAACAAACATCTGCGTTCCCCACACAAATATTTTATTATTTCTTTTGAGTTGTTCATATGAAAAGTTTTGATTTTCATGCTTTAAAAGCTTTCTCGAATTTTTGCGTTTTAAATAAACCTTATGTTTAAAGACATAAGGTCCATTACAATAACAAAAGCGGGGTCATTGAGACCATACATTTTGAAACGCTTCTAAGTGGGGCGCCCTTACAGAAGTGGCCATTAGTTGGTTCTTTTGACAGCTTTCGGTCTTTAGTGCGAACAAACACCGAATAATGTAGATATCTCCATTCAGGGTTGGTTTACTTCGGTAGATAGATAGATAATTCTTTATTGTTTTAATGGTCCATAGTTGTTTTTTTAAATTATTAATTAGATTATAAGTACCGTTTGTTTTCCTAAGAAATAAAAATAAATAAATAAATTGTCTGGAAGAGATCGCTTTTAGCGATAAGATAATTCAGGGGTATTCCTTGTGTTTTGGTCCTTATCTATTATGAATGATCTATCCTAAAAGTTGAGAGCCGGATTTGAACCCGCAACCTTCCTCTTGGTCTGTACCAAGAGGAAGGTTGCGGGTTCAAATCCTCTCTCACACACATCGCAGTTCTGTAGCTGCGCTGACCACTGCGCCATAGTATCTTAAATTATTTACATAAGTGTAGTAAACACAAAAAAAATAATTAAAAAATGAATGCTTTGTATTCTTAGTTATTTATCTATATTTTTATGACAATACCTTGTAAATGGCATTGCATGTCTGCAGATTTAAGCAGAATACATTGGACCTACCTATTATAATTTAACATTTTTTCAACATGTAAAAAAAAAAATACCTTGACTCCATACACTAGCTTTCCACAATCTGTCTGTTATCGGTCCATACGGGTCTTACTTGGTGAGCGGACTGTTTTCCGCAAGTAGGCCACAGGTGGGCCCTTTTTGCGTGACGTCCATACGGGTCTTTTGGTTATTTATAATTGAATATAAATATCAAATATTGCTAAAATCCATCATGTAGGTCTAACAGTGGCACTTACCCAATGTATTATATTAAATCATGCCTCACGCCTAAACAAATTTATTGTGTATTGAATTGTTGACAAAGGATGGAACCCTTTCGACACCCACAGGCACATAATAGGAATAAGTCACCTGCAGGTCTACCACAAGCTCTGTCTGGCTCTGTCTCTGGTTTTGAGTCTGTGTGCTCACCAGTGTATTATACCGTGTGTGTGACGTCTCGACGTAGGATTTATTTAGACAGCACTCACACAGACTCAAAACCAGAACCAGAGACAGAGCCAGATAGAGCTTGTGGTAGGCTTACAGGTACCTATGGAATGGACCTCTACTTTCGGGATCGTCCTAAAATGACAAATATTTACTTATGACAATAGAACCTACTCCTTAGTACCTTACCTTACCTTAGTACCTTCAAACGACTGTATTGACAATGGGCAAATGGAAATTCGAACGCACAAACAAATTGACAATTCAGAAATCACCCCCTTCTCGGTACTATCATTTACCCTTTCGTACTCACCTCACACAAGCCTTGAAAAACCCGGCCAAAACTTACGATTCTGTAGTACCATGAGCTCTGTCTGGCTCTGTCTCTGGTTCTGGTTTTAGGTCTGTGTGAGTGTTGACTAAATAAATCCTAACGTTAACTCAAAACGTCACACACACAGTTTAATGTACTAGTGAGCACTCACACAGGCTCAAAACCAGAGCGAGAGACAGAGCCAGACAGAGCTTATGGTAAGCCTACTGGTAAACGTTTGCTTTTGCTTTGACTGGGCCCTCAGCTAAGTTGGTTGAGCTTACTTTGACTAATTTCAAATACATTTGCCGTGTCGTGTTGCAACAGCGTGAGCGTGCGTCCGCCCTTAGGTAACAATCTAAGTAGAATTTGTGCTCCAATCGTCCGACATTGCTTAAACATTAACAATTCTAATACCACCATGTTTTCCTTGAACAGGGATGTATCTAGTGGTTCCAAACGAGGGCGTATCAAACAACTCTAGTTTAGCTTCATCAACTTAAAGTGCGTTATTTATTAATATTTTTTTTGTGGGCTAGTGGTAGCGGCTCCGTCTTCCGATTCTAAGGTCGTGGGTTCAAATCAGACACAGTGACAGTGCTCTCAAACAGTGAAGGAATACATCGTGAGAAAACTGGCATGTCTTAGAACTAAACAGTTCGAAATTATGACATGTGTAAAGTGTACGAAAAGCGAGGCTCCTTAAAATCCTTTCACCACACTTGGTTCGAAAAAACCAGTGACTTGATAAGAAGAACTTTACTGCATTCAAAATCGCACTATTTTTTAATCCTTGTCCGAATACAAAATATGCAAAGACAAAATTATTTATTCGAGAAATCAGTTTTACAAAAATCAAGATAATATACCTACAACGGACCCCGCACAAGGAATAGCCTGTATGAGACCTATAAGAGTTTAAAATGCTTTAAGCGGCGAACAAAAATACGTGATTTGAAACTTCTACCGAAAACTAAATAAAATAACATCTACAAATCCAGTATAGATTAACAAAATACACACAGTACTACAAAATTAGGAAGAAACATTAAAGTTAGAAAATATGTCTCAAGTGCATGAAAGGAGCCTCTTTGAGGCGCACTTAAAATCCTTTCACCATACTTTTCGAAAAAACCAGTGACACGATAAAATGAAGGAAGAAAAATTAAACGAGGGCTTTTGTACTCGTAAGTTTGAAGCTAGTGAGTGTGTCTGCTTGTCACGAAACGGTGAAATTTAAAATACTGTTTTCTAGAAAAAAGTTATCGATTTTAAAAACCATATTATGCCTCAGGCGAGGCCCAAAGCTTCAGTCTAAATACGCAAGGGTTCAGCCATAGTTAACGTATATATAATTTAATACTAAGCAATTTAGAACACGCTTTGGTTTCATGCTAATGGACATAATTTGAATTGACGCAGCATGGTTCTTGAAAAACATGGCGAGGAAAATGTTTAACATAAATCACTGGTTATCGTAACCGTCAGGTTGAAAAATTATGAAAATACTTTGTGGGTTCACCCGAGCTATACCTACACAGTTACTATTAAAATGAAATCACATCATATTACTAAAAAATACATATTGTAGACAATCCACACAACACCCAGACAGAGACCAAACATCTGTATTCACCACACAAATATTTGTTTTCGGTGGGAATTGAACCCACGACCTACCGAGCTGAGGCGATCAATTAAAAAAAAAACAACGAAAAACTATTTCGGCATACTGTGATAGGAAAAACGGAGTAGTTTATGACGATGGAAAACCAAGGAACCAAGTTGTAATATGCTGCCTGGTTTTGTGGAACTGTCACCTAGACTGACCTAGCTTTAAGACATTAAGGCCCGTATTCCGAAACAGCGCTTGAGTCTGAGTCGAGCCTCAAGCATAGATTTTATGACAGTTCTCCATTGAAAAGTGTCAAAAATCTGTGCTTGAGGCTCGACTCAGACCTAAGCACTGTTTCAGAATACGGGCCTAAAAGTGATCCTTGTCAAAGTATTCAACTGAATAAAAAAATATGACTTTGAATTTGATGAAGGTGTTTATATAAAAAAATAAGAAACTGACTTCATGGCCAAACTATTCAAATTTCTATTGGACCAATTTGGCAGTAAACAAAAAATAAATTTTCAAGTCGGCTCATAAATAACGAATTTATGCGTTAACAAACTTATAAAATCCTCTTTTTTATTTGAAGTCGTTTAAAAAGCTGCTAATTCTATCTGTATTTATTAACATTAGGTATATCCATCTCCTTATAACAAGCTATATCTGTGCCTTCATACAAATAATACTCGCGGTTTATTCGTGGCAACATAACAAACCAACACATACCTATGCATTTATACATGGCACACCTATTGATAAATGGGTTACGTTTGAGCGCAGCGCGTTAGGCTGTGGCACCGCTGATTTAGTGGTAACCATTTAGAAACCACACCCCCTAATCTATTAGATCAACATCATCAGCCTGACGAGGTCTACATCAGGTTCGGCAGGCACATCGGGTTCGGGATTAGAACCACAAGACCATTATTGTGTTCTCATTAACATGTAGGCAGCTCAGATGATAAGATTTTGACCTCTCGAAGCTTTAAGAACCGTAGAGGCTGGAATGCCCTTAAACCCAGGAAGCACTCAGATGTAACTGCCATTATAGGTCTCACATCTAATAATGACTACTCAGAATTTTTTATAATGTCCCTAAAGTTAAGAGCCGAGCGGGCTACAGGGCTGCGCTGACCACTGCGCCATCGGATCCTAATCACACTCGACGAATAACTCTTAGTTAAAATCTTTGTAATTTCCTTAAGAGGGAATCATTCAGGCGACTCTCCATACAAACGTAGTCCCCTATTTCCTCCCTGGATAATGCCTCTAGAGTAACAATTTTTTCTCATAAAATCCAGATCTGCTATATACGTGCTCGTATGTTTTCCTTTTTTTCAGAAACTTATTGATAAAGAAAATATCACCTCCAATTCATATTTCATATAAATCATTATGAGGGTCATTTTTTTTTTTTTTTTTTTTTTTTTTTATTTATTTAACAAAATCCACAGCCCTTAAAGTAATACAATTATGCTCTTAATGCTAGTCTTACGGCCAATAACGGATTTACTTTATGTAAATTAGTTTTGTAACCCGGCAGTCAAAAGTAAGTATACTTATACAATGTTATAAATTTAACCTAGTGAAGTGTATCAGTTGAGCTATCTCCAGATCGTTCACAACGGTCTGCAGATAGCTCAACGATTTCTTGCGTATTTTGTACATTATGTAAATACATTGTTTTTTTTTTTAATGTAATTAAATGTAACTATAACCAAGTGAAAAAATTAACCTTAATAACTTATCTTAATTAACCTAACAAAAATATATGCCAACTCGTAGTATATTATGCTTACCTAAACTGTTGCTAAAAATCCACACCTCTAACTATTATTTTATTACATCATAGCATACATATAGGTAGGTACACATTATATATAAATCACTATTATTCTATTTAGTTCCACTAACAAACATCCATTATTTTAAGGCTTCTCTTTTGAAGATGCCTTTACTGTTGTTAAACAAATCATTTGAATAGAACTCTTTATTGTAAGTCTTCTGTAGCCTATTAACAATAGAGTGTTGTGCATAGTTCGTAGATGAGTGCGAGACAGCAAACAACTTAGTATGCCGTGTGCGAACCCTAGGTGCACAAAAACGCAAGATTCTACTCGTCAGCTCAGGACAATCCACGCCACCGTTACAAAGACCGTGAAGGAAAGTCATATCCATAAGCTTTCGTCGGTTTTGAAGGCTTGTGAGTTTATGATAGCTACAAGATTCCTCATAGCTTTGAAAATAAATATGCTCTCTAAAATTTAAATGTTTAATAAATTTATGTTGGACTCGCTCTAAATTACTTATATAGGTTATGTAATGCGGATTCCATATTTTCATATTTTCTTTATCAATAAGTTTCTGAAAAAAAGGAAAACATGCGAGCACGTTTATAGCAGATCTGGATTTTATGAGGATATTTTATCCAGGGAGGAATTAGGGGTCTACGTTTGTATGGAGAGTCGCCTGTGTGATGTCCTCTTAAGTGTAGTAAACACTATAAAATCAATAAAAATTTACTCAGAAATTGTTGATCGATTAGAAATCAAAAAGAGAGTAGCGTGTGTTTGACAATAGTATTGCTAATAGGCTTACCTGTATAGGGCACCAGCACACTGCAAACACGACGACAACGACCACGACCATTCTGGTCACCTTTTTCCTCCCCCTTCTGCTTTCTGCAGACACCCTTCCCCCTGGAGCGCTCTTCCATAACCTCGTCAGCATACACATATACAGCACGCTGATCAGCGCCAGCGGTATCACATACGAAGACAGGAAGAACGACATCTGAAAAGCCAGCTTGCTGTACCCTTGCTCCTCGAGAAACACGCACGAGGAGTGGTTTCTGTGGAAGTATGAGTATTCTCTCTCTCCATGGCAGATGCCTACAGGAATCGCCGTGGTTAGTATCACCACCCATATGCACGCAATCGCTAGGAAAGCGTTCTTCTCTGTTCTTATTGACATTGACGCTATAGGATGTACCACAGCCATGAATCTATCCAGAGACATCAGGACTAGCGTGTAGACTGATGCGTGTGCGGTGACAACAATGAAGTACTGAACGACTTTACACCACCAGTCTCCGAACGGCCATCTTGGCATCACATAGTCTGTAGCTGTGAAGGGTACGCAGAAGATGACAAACAGGAGGTCTGCGACGGCTAAGTTTATGATGAGCAGGTTTGTGGTGGATCTCATGCCAGGGTTGGCAGCTACGACGAGAACTACTAAAGCATTGCCAACCAGGCCAACTATCCCGATGAATCCGAAGAATATTGGCACAACCCTGGAAACCACCTTCTCCAGGAGCTCTCCATTTTCGTATTCAGTGCTGAAGTTGCAGCCGCCAAGCCTCGCCTCCTCGCTGGTGAGGTTCAAGCAGATGCTGTAGAACTCGTCGTCGGAGGACTCCATGCTGGGTTATTACTTCATCATCGTCTGAAGGTTACCTGGAAAGAAATTGGAAAATTGAGATAAATTGAAGTGCCTACAAACTAAAGCAGGTAAAGAGTTATTTACGAGTATATTCGTGATGGAATATAATTGTATGCCTCGTAGAATGCGTGGAACTGGCGTCTCACGTTTCAAAGTAACAATTTAATTTTGTGCCTCGGGCATATTCATAATGGTCCTATACCAGCCATTTAGCTTAGCAGTTTGATAAGTCTATTGTCATCTCTACAGGGTTATTCATTATTAGCTGCAAATACTCAGGAATTAGGTTCAACAAATAAAATAAAAAATATTTATGAAATTATTTTTTGAAAGCACATTCGGAAGAGAAAACATTGATTTCTGTTTTATTTTGTCCTTTCAATCAAAAAGTTTCCGTATGGTGCCAAAGTAATAATGGTTGCAAAAAAAAATATTTTTCGGTTCTTATGATTAAATAATGCCTAAAGAGTGTGATCATGAGTAGTATAATTAAAAGGTGGACTTTTACCACCACGACGATTTAATTGAAGAAAACAATTAAACTGGCCCACAATTAGCATTCTTCAATAAAAACTCTCAGTACTTTATAAATAAGAGGACGCATTTCTTGGTCGTGTTTCGACTCGGTAAATACTTTTCATTTAAGAGCCTTGATAATTAATTTCTTGTTTTTAATTTATCTAATATCATTGTCATCACAATTTTACAGTTATATTTTGTCATGAGTCTATAATAAACAAACCCTATTATAGAACAAATAAATCTGTAAGTTTAACAAAAATAGTTAAAAATACGATTTTTACCACATAAAACCAACCCAAAAATTTATTAATTCAATGGTATAACAAAGGATCACTTTGAAACGTCTTAAAGCTAGGTGAGTCTGGGTGTCAGTTCCACGCGACCAAGCCTAGAAGAACAGGCAACAAACTACGGCTTGGTTCCTACCGTTTTTTTGTATGATCCTTTTACAAATCAAAGTCAATAATAGCAGTAAAGTTCCAGTTTGCCAGTTATTGATACAGTTCGTTGGCTCGAATAATAGATAGACTCGGTCAATACGATAGCTTTATAAACAATCATTATTATTTATTAGTTCTAAGCATTTAGTTACAAACTAAGTTATCCCTCCTTCCGCCCGCCCGGACGTTTGCTCCCGCGATTCCACGAAACGGAAGCTTTCATTTCAAAGAGGGTAGCTGTAAGAAAACTGATCATTTCAGGAAACAATTTTATTTAGCCATGTTTTGGGAAGATTCCTTTAAAGGCTGCGCACATCTAATGCCGCCTTCCTACGGTGCGTGGTTCTGCAGATCATCACGCACCGCGCACGACAACGCACAACAACGCACACAGAAAAGGCTCCTGTGTTACCGCGCACTTCGGCGCACGAGACCGTTCCCATGGTGTGTCGTGCGAGCTGGTGCGGGCTGGTGCGCGATATCACGCACCGGTGGGAAGGGGCTATAACGCGATGGCGATCAATGAAACGCTATTAAATATGACAGCGATATTTAACAGCATTTCATTGATCGCATTGCCATCGCACTAGATGTGCGTAGGGCCAAAACTCTTATTTTTATCATCAGAAGATGATTAAAAAAAAAAGAGAAAATCATAATAGGTATACTATAGGCGGATATTATAGAAATTTATGAATATGAAAAATATTAATTTGCTAGAAAATACTTGTATTGGATAAAACCTCACTTAAGCAATGACCAAAGTTATGGTAATGTACAAAAACTTCACACAAATTGATTTTTATAAAAATAATAGTTATAGAAGACAAGCGTGTTACACTATCCGAAAAAACACATTGTTAAATAAAAGTAGCGACCCTCGGGAGGGTAATAAATAATATCCAGCAAAAGTCAGCGAGTCTGTACAGTCAACGTCTGAATTGGATTTACTTTTCAGAATCATAAAATTGCTTTTCATTTTTAATAGAGAAATATTCAGCTACTTGTACGCAAACGGGTAAGCAATATACTTAAATGTAAACATGCACAAATAAAACTATAAACTATATGGGTCTTATTAATAATCCTGGCGTAGCGTTGGACTAGTTGATCCGTGTTTTGTCTCTTGCATTGACATGCAATTGACAACTCGAACAAAATGTGACAAAACACGATTTAACTACTCCAGCGTTGCGCCAGGATTATTAAAAACACCCTAAAAGTGTCAGTTTTGCCTCGCTCGCTGTAGAATAGAAGTGTGATTTGCAGTCTTCTTCTTATCGTGTCACTGGTTCTTTCAAACCAAGTGTGGTGAAAGGATTTTAAGTGCGCCTCAAAGAGGCTCCTTTCGAGCACTTGACACATATTTTCGAACGTTTTAGGTTTTACGACATGTCGGTTTCCTCAAGATGTTTTCCTTCACCGTTTGAAAGCACTGGCATAGTGTACCTTATACATTTTTGGGCAGAAAACTCATTGGTACACGACTGGATTTGAACCCACGACTACTATTTTATTTTTATGTTTTATGTGATTTAAATTTTCTATTTCTATATTTTTATTTTGTTTGAGTGACCTTTATTTGTGTCGCTGACTGTACCTCTGATAGGAAACGTCCAGACTGCTACGCTGTTATTATTTCGGGTCATTCTTATACGATATAAAAAAACCGGGATCCCATTTTACCTTGCTCATCGTAAATTCGTTATAGGTATTCAAATTGGATAGGTACCTTTGTTATGTTAGTTATTTCCTTAGAAATCTGAAATGAAATAAAATAAATTTATTTTAACATTTCTTCTTGGAAACGGCTCTTTTTTTTATTGAAAACCAGAAACAATAAGAATTTGTTTATAGCTTGTTTGAACTTATTCTCAGAAGAACAATATTATCTTTATGTACCTAATTACATTCTCTAAGAGACATAACTTTTAAAATACCGCCGGCCACAAATACAAAACTCGCTATTTTTTCCTCGTCGTATTTATTTATTTTATTTTATTTAGACAAAATGCTCATATGCTTACAGCTCGTGCCAAAGCGCCCAACCGCTAGGAATATAGCTTAAATTAAAATCGAAAAATATAAAAATTACAGGTGTGAATATTCCAAATTACAGTCAAATTATATCAAAAATTACAAATACCGTTTTTTTTTTTTTTTATGTAACGAGCTGATGGAACAAGCATATGGCCTACCTGATGTTAAGTGGTAACCATCGTCTATAACAAAGCAATGCCTCGTAGGTCACGCACGTCAGGAGCGCGCCTTACGATGCACTACCCTGCGTCCATCAACTGGAGGCATACAGATATTCAGCCTCACGTGCCAGTAATTTCACCGGCACCCACACCCTTCAAACTGAAACACAGCGCTGCTGCTTCATGGCAGAAATAGGCATGGTGGTAATACTTCCCCGGACGAGCCACACACAAAGAGTTTATCCTAATTAGGATAAATTCTTTTTTTATTTATATTTTTTTATTAAACTTATTTGTATTTATATTTTTTTATTAAAATTATTGAAAATAAAAGCAATAAGTTTATAGGTACAATAAATAATAAATAATGTCAAAATATATAATGCTCTAATGCAAACATACGGTTAATAAAAACTATGGCATGGGCTTTCGTCCACACATTCAGCATTCATCTATACTTCTATACTAATATTATAAAGAGGAATGATTTCATACCTATTTTTGTATGTTTGTAATGAATAGGCTCAAAAAGTACTGGGCCAATTTAAAAAAATATTTCACCAATATAATGCTACATTCTTCCAATTCGACATAGGCTAAATATCATTTTGAAAAAAATAGGGGTCCTTGGTAAAATTTGAACAATGTAACCGAAGGTGTAGAAAAATGAGTCGAAACTATTAGCGATAGAACAAAATAATGTACAACAATATTGTCTACCCCGTGCGAAGCCGGGACGGGCTGCTAGTCTTTTACATATCGAGTGACGCGAAATTTACTTCTATCGAGCCAGCTCGATGCGAGCCTTCGAGCTTTGAGTTTTGCGGTCTACATGTCGTTTTGGAGTAAAACTATGGAGAAAAACTGTATGTGAGTACGGAGCTTTCCAAAAGACGTAAGTTTTATTAGAAGGTCCAGTAAGCCTACCATGAGCTCTGTCTGGCTCTGTCTCTGGTTCTGGTTTTGAGTCTAGTCTGGTTGGTTTGGTGGTGTTGTTGACTAAATAAATCCTACGTCAGCACGTCACACACACAGTATAATGCACTGGTGAACATTCACACATACTCAAAACCAGAGACAGAGCCAGACAGAGCTCATGGTATGCCTACTGCGCCTAGATTCTCAAGCTTTAAGTCATCCTAAAGTAGGTAATCCTTCTGATTCAACTGATAAAATTTCTTTTGTCTTTGAATTTGACTGGGAATTGTGTAATGTCACCCCCGACTTCATGGGGCTTAATATACATGGTATACTGTAGGTCTACCACAAGCTCTGTCTGGCTCTAGCTCTGGCTCTGGTTTTGAGTCTGTGTTTGAGACGTTTCGACGTAAGATTTATCTTATACCTTTAAACGAGATAATCTTGTATATATGTATATATTTAGGATCTCGGAAACTGCACCAACGATTTTCACGAAATTTAGTATACAGGGGTTTTCGGGGGCGATAAATTGATCTAGCTAGGATTCATTTTAAGAAAATGATTATTTCACCCCGAGTTCAATAATTAAACATAAACTGAATATTGACTGCTCCTGCCATCTATTGACGATTGTGAGCAACTAACTGCAAGCATATCCAGCAGATGGCGTTGTTCAGTAAGAATAAGCCAATAATAGTTATTTGTTATACAAGAGTGTAAAGCTGCTTTTTAACCGCGTGCTCAATTTTGATGACTGAGCAAGCGCAGGATTCTAAAGTTTAACCACGAGCGTAGCGAGTGGTTTAAAAGTTAGAATCCTAAGCGTTGGCGAAGGAATCAAAAGAGCACAAGGTGAAAAATCTTTGCACTCGAGTGCAACACATAACTTTTCATCCCACCTCAGCGAGGAAATGACTAATGCAAAAAAGAACATGGCGCGACTAAAAGTAACTCACCAAGAAGGTTCCGAGTATGAGTTATTAAACAAAAAAAGGTTGAATGATAAATTCGGCACCATGCAGGTAGAAGTATATAGGTTTAATGGTGTTTTGAATTCACAAATACACCAAGAAGGTTACGAATGCGAGTTTTTAACAAAATAAAAAAGGTTGTATGATAAGTTCGGCACCATGGAGGTAAAAGTAAATAGGTTGTGTATTCACAAACTTATTGAACACGAGATTCTAAATTCAAATTTACTTTATCCTCTAGCGGATAAAAACGGCTTTTCCAGTCAGAAATTTAACAGCAAAAACATACTTTCAGAGCTGGTGGGATGAAAAGATAACTAAGACTCTTATGATTTCTTAAAAATACAAATTAACAATAAAAAATACCGAGCGAAGCTCGGTCACCAACTGCTAGTTTAGTTAACACTCACACAGACTCAAAACCAGAGCCAGAGACAGAGCCAGGCAGAGCTTGTGGTAGGCCTACTGGTTGTAATAAGACTTTTTCTAGCCCAGCACGTTCCTGAGTATTCGGTTAATGCCTTTTTACACGTGCTATAATTTGCGGGGGTGGAAGCCTGAGAAATACGATGGCATTCGAGGGAAAAACATCGGCTATAATTTATTCGGCAAACAGAAACACAAAAAATGAGAAAAACAGCAAATACAATTCAATAAAGATCTTATAATAGGTAGGGTGATAGATATTAAGATGGGGCTTGTGCCAAATCACCATTTTACTAAAACCAAAGTTATTCAGATCATATCACGTACGGCTACGGCCACATCAAGGCGATAAAACAGCGATCTGTGATAGTCGCAGATCGTTTGATTGGCCGGGTCTTTTCTAATATTTTTTAAGACCATTATAAAAATACAATATCCTGTATAATCGTTTTTTCCCGCATATCCCGAATCAGTATTTAATATTTTTTAAAACAAAACTGTTCTCTGTATAGGAATCAAACCCACGATTCACAGTGCAAAAAGGAAAAGCATTTTATTGACCCTAGCTTCCTTTACCGTCGTCAGTGCGATATGCTAAATGTTTCTTCTTTTGTCTCAAAAGCACTGTCCATTTAACACCATGGTTAACTGGAAGAAAATGCTAATTAGCATTAAGTTTGTTGTCTTATTTTTTCAATAAAGTATTTTTTTATTTATTTATTTATTTCAAGCATTTTGGGCTAACAGCTAGCGCCAAAGCGCCCAAATGCCAAATTCACATTACAATAAAAATAGAAGTCTAATCTAATCTAATCTAATCTAAGAAAAGGGCTCAAAGTCGCCGTCTTTATCACAGACTTCCCACTATTTTTACAATGTCGTCAGTCGATATCTAGCGAAGTGGGTGGCACCCTATTACCGAAGTAAAATGGAGTGGCGTTATCAAGGACCTATATTAGATTGAGACGGGCCAGTGATCCATTGCATCTGATCAAGGTTCGTTAGGCGCAATCTAGAACCTATTGAGATTGTGAAGATGTCTTCAAACTACGTTCACCGTTGGACATCATAATTAATTATTAATTTTTTATTAAGAGTCTTGGGGACGCTGGTACTGATTTGGATCATTTGAGCTATCTCTAGATCGTTTGTAACGGTCTGCACTTGTTGTGTACTTATTGATACCGTGTTATTTTTGTGCGCTAATTAAAGTCTATAAAAAAACTATTTTATCTTAAATAACTACATTTTCATCAGACTTCAGATTTTTATAAAACTTGTCCCATTTTTAGCAAAAAACTATGAATAAAAATACAAAAAAATATTTCTGACCGTATTAACATCAGTATTACCCTCTGCAGTCCTTATTTTTTTCAGGTATTTACAAAATGGGGGAGTTTAAACCACTCTGAGTTTCGAGTGGGTTTATATGGAGTCACGAGAGTCATCATTTGAACAGTAATCAGCTACAAAACTGTTTATATGCTAACGCTTTGCGCACATCTAAATGCTCTGCGGTGGCGATCATAGCGATATAACGCGTTTCAATGATCGTTACCGCAGAACGCTTAGATGTGCGGAAGGCTTTATAGGCTTTTAAAATTAGGTTACCCTAATTAAATTTAATTAATCTGAGCGTAATTCATGCAAATACATTAGGAACCATTAATTCAAGGAAGGGTTTTACTGGGTATTTAATAAGAGTCGGTTTCAGTAATATATATAACTAGTGGAATCCCGCGCGACTTCGTTCGCGTTAAGGGTTTTCCATACAAACTTCAACCCCCGCTGCAGACCTTTAGGGGTTGAGTTTCAGGAATTCCTTTCTTAGTGCACCCCTACCCTACACCAGGAATCTACCCTCCAAAATTCATACTCCTACGACCATTAGTTTAGGCTGCGCGTTGATTGCCAGTCAGTCAGTCAGTAACGTAAGAGTTTTATATATTTAGATTACATACAGCTTCTAAGTAGCGGTGCTCTTTGTGTAAGACTCGTTTGGGGAGGTAACCACCACCATGCGCCTATTGTTTTTCCCATAAGAGCAGATATCGGGATAGGTTTGAGTGCCGATGAAATTAAGGCACTAATACTAAAGCCTTGATCTCTCTCTAATCGTGTCACTGGTTTTTTCAAACTAACCCCCGAATACTGAAACGCAACTCAGATTTAAGCACGTCTCAAGCGACGAATATTTGACAGATTTTCATTGAAAACTGTCAAATATTCGTCGCTTGAGACGTGCTTAAATCTGAGTTGCGTTTCAGTATTCGGGGGCAAGTGTGGTGAAAGGATTTTAAGTGCGCCTCAAAGAGGCTCCTTTCTTGCACTTGACACATATTTTCGAACTATTTAGGTTCTACGACATGCCGGTTTCCTCACGATGTTTTCCTTCACCGTTTGAGAGCACTGGTATAGTAAAAAGCCTTGATGCTTGTAGTTGATTTAGGCAATGATTTGTAGTAGTAATTTCTTCGGCAATTTTTCATTATACGCACTTGATGTGCGGGGGGCTGGTTTTTCCGCAAGTAGGTCGCTGGAGGGCCCTTGTTGCGTTACCCTTGACACGTGTTGCTCGAACTTTTTTAGATTCTACGACACGTCGGTTTCCTCACGATATTTTCCTTCACCGTTTGAGAATACTGGCATAGTGCACATAAATTTTTCGACAGAAAAACTCATTGGTACACGAGTGGATTTGAACCCACAACCTTCGGATCGGAAGGCGCGGCCGCTACCACTAGACCACCAGTGCTCGTCATTTGTAGCAGCATATAGGGCATGTATAGGTAACGTTGTAGGGCACGTTACCTTATCACTTTAAATCAGTGGTATGATTGCGTATCTTTGGTTCCGGTCAGTTTTGACATTATTTTGAGCTTTGAATGCAATAAAAAATGAATCGAAAGTTTCGATTCGTTTTTATTAGTTTTGTTTTTCGATTCGAAACATAACTTATATTTGACAAGGAACCATCGCAACAAAACTGAATGTTGACGTAATAAACATGAGATACAAATATTTGTTCTCGGTGGGGATCGAACCCACGACAGCGATATTTGACAGCGTTTCAGCTAATCACCATCGCCATAGCCCAGGATGTGCACAGGCCTTAGCAGTCGAAGTTCAGTTCAGATGAGCAAATAATTTTTTCGCTCCTCATTTCTTATGAAAAATGGATCAATTCCCGAGCGTAATGGCAAAAATAGTAGTTTGTTATAATACAGTGTATATAACCTCTAAGATAAAATATTGAATCTAGAGCCAAATAGTTCCATTATCCCGAGCGTTAGTGAGGTCTTAATAAAATAGTTCTTTTTGTGAAGAACTCGAAAACACTGATCTTGATCATTTTTGCGAGTATAATAAAGTAAAGTAAAGTAAAAGTTTATTAACATTACTAGTAGTTCGCCTCGAACTGAGATCTCGTGATGCGATCCAAATGCTCCGAAAGTTAGGTACATAAATATATAGGTACTTAGATAGTAATAAGAAAAAAATGTGCCACCAACACGCATTGTGTTTTATCTGCTTTAAGAAAGTATTTCTGTCCAGATTCACTGTTTGGCTTTGCCTCTGACTATACCTCACTAACTTTGTATGGTAAACAAGTTTTAACTCAATTGGCCAATTGATTATAGAGTTTCATTTGACAGACCTTGGCTTCATCATCAGACAACTGAGTGCCTCCTTAATTTATTTATGAAAAATAAATAAGAAAAAACAAACGAATTGTCATGAGTAACCAGTTCCCCTGACACAAAGGCTTGTTTAAATATTTAAGTTCTAAAATGTACCATGCTTCAAGCAAATAAATTGTTTAATTTTTTTAGCCGATACCATTATCTAAGTAATGGTCCGTCGCACAGAGGTCCACACTTATATATTCTTTCCACCTCCGTGTTCCCATTGTGCCAAACGCATTAGTGTAATGGGAAGAACACGCTAGTGTAGCCAAGTACACACTAAAGAACACATACACTAAAGAAAACCATAATCCTCCTTTTTTCTTCACCGTAGATGCGTATAATGTAATTGAAGGAACACGCTTGAAGCCAGGTCTTAGGAAAAATATCTGATCCACGAATGCCCCTTAAACTTAAGGGGCATAATAATAATAATAATAATAATAAAAGCCTTTTATTCAGATACTTATAAACTAGTTATACAAAAGTTGTACTTAATACTATTTTAATCGACTACTACTATTGAATCGAAGGGGCATACAAAACTATAATTTCTTCCAGATTGGTTCTATCAAAATTTTATTAAAATCTTTTCGGCAGTTTGGCTATGAAATCGGAGTGAAATGAATCGGATTCACGAGTTTTTTTAACTTTTATTATTATAGGTAGGAGTATCATTTAGTCTGTTAAATTGTGGTTTATTCTTGTTGAAATAAATAAAATTAACAGCTTGGCTACTTGCGCATGTTATTTATTTATTTATTTATTATACAGAAAGCTAGGTACATTTAACATCGAACAGTGGTTTAAAGCCTAAGTAAGGTTTGTCTTACCACTTGGGTTCTCTATATCAATACACTTATTATAACTAATAACTTACACAATAAGAAAAAACGCAACGAACAAATACAACCATAATAACCTACTGGAATGTATGTGTAACACACACAAAGACAAAATGAAAACCAGAACCAGAGACAGAGCCAGACAGAGCTCATGGTAGGCGGCCTACTGGTCTCAGGAATAACATGTCATCCACGAATGCCCCTTAAACTTAAGGGGAAACCATACAAAACGATCATTTCTTCCAGATTGTTTCCATAAAAATATCATTAAAATCGGTTCGGCAGTTTGGCTATGAAATCGGTTTCTCTAATTTTTAAATTTATTATTATAGGTCACATAGTCTGCTAGATATGTGGTTATTTCTTGTTGAAATTAAATTAATGAACAGCTCGGCTACTAGCGCATGTGTCTCAGTCAAGTTTCATTAAACTGAGTGGCTTCTCAGCTCAGTTGATAATAGCTCTGCCTTCTGCGTCGTAAGTCGTGGGTTCGTTGCCCACCAAGAGCAAATACGTGGTGGACACAGATTTTGTTCTTTGCCTGGGTGTTATATTATATTCTAAGTATGTATTTACAAAGAAAATGTATAAAAGTATTATGATGTCTGCTATCTGGTTCAGATAATACAAGCTCTGCTTAATTTGGGGCTAGATAGGGCTGTGTGTAATTGTCAACATTGTTTTTATGTATAGCATCTCTATAGCACGTTATAGCTCGTTAATTCGATTAAATCTTGCCGAAACTTTCTCTTTCTTCTATAGAAACAGAATCTTATAAAAGTAAATATGTCTTGGCTCTCAGGTGTATTATGAAACTTTTGAGCATATCTTTTTACTTCTATTTGCAAGAATTTCTGTTCTGAAAGACATTTTCTTCTGAAAAGACTCTTTGAGATTAAATTGGCGTTCCTAGGAAGTGGCAGCTGTCTCAACATGACGAGGGTATATTTGACCAAATTAACAACATTAATCTACTGTAATTACGGTGGTACTTGATCATGTAATTTATTACTAAATTCTCAAACGAATGTTAATAATGGAATCAATAAACATTTTGCAACTACAGTAGCCATAGACTATAAAACAATACAACATTAGAAACAACATAGACAAATAAATGAACAAAATTGAGCCAAAGTTAAAAAGCATTTAAATCAACAAAACTGTAAGGGACTACTCAAAAGAGTTCCTGTCAAAGTCAAACCCCGTTTGAATAAACGAGTTTTGACTTTGACAGGAACAGTTGTATCACAAATATGACATTGAAATGTCTTTATGCTAGGTGAATCTAAATATACATAATGATTCAGAAAATAACAAGAACAGAAGGTAAGTCTATCGACTATAACTACCGCTATCACATGACAAGTGTCACGAGAATTCCACTATCATATTTTCACCGAACTTAAACCAGGTTTTTGAAAACCTTGGCTTAAAGATGGACTCAAGATGCGGGATTAAGGTGCGGACAACTCCAAGCTGAGAATTTTATCTCATTGATTTAAAGTTCAAATCGGACACGCGGCGGAATGACCAAAATAATGAAGAAACATTTTTAAAAAAGAAAGAAAATATATTTATTGATACCACAAACATAAAAGACAGCAAAGAAAAGACAAGGCTGTGTTAAATTTGGAGAATTCATAATTTGTTATCTGTCAAGAAGTCAGTGAGCTAGAAAGATATGGCAGATCAGGCCTTACTTAAAAGCGTAACTTAGGTGTCAGATATTGCTTAAAATTCACCCTGTCTCTGTTTGTCATTACCTAGTGGTGAGAGATAGCAGTTGCTTACGCGCTGATTATCTCGTAAGCAAAGGCGGGGTAATATATGCAAGTCTAATGCAAAAATGAAATCCATCCATTGAAGAGTTTCTGATAAAAACAAAAAAGAGTTTTTAAATGGCGTATGCGAAATTTTGCCTTATAATGAAATTAACTGAAAACGCCCTTCCACCCGAAGAGCCGACGACTTTGTAGAAATGGTTGAAATTGGTGGTGGCTTGAGACTGATGATGATCATAAAAATCTTAAAAGAGTTTTCTTCGCCTTAATGGTCTCATTACCGCGTTGCGTATAAATGGTTACTGCGATGTACTCTGTGTAACGTTTGAAGACTCCTTTTGAATACAGAGCCTGAGAAGGTACTTGGGATAAATGCCGAGCGGTAGTACAGGCAGCGTCATAGTTGATTCAACATTTCTGGTATTGAAATACTTCTTGGCTTGGTTTTGTAATTTTTCGAAGCATGTCAAATTATAAAAGATTTGCTTGTGTTTTTGGTCATATAGAAATAAAAAATAAAAATTTTGAATTATATTTGATTCAAAATATTGAATTATATAAATTTAATTAGAAATTGAAATTTCTAGTTGGTAACTCCATCCCCAACCTATATCTCAGCTTAGGGGGTAGTCAGAGGTGCGTTTGAATATCACATTTAGCGCATTTTTGAACCAAAGACTATGGAATAAGGTGGAGGTGCTTCCAATATACTATAAATTACTAGTATTACATTCACAGGCGTAAATCTAATAAAACCAATAGCAGTCCAAATCTATGGAGATAAACAAGTCGTATGTACAAAATTGGATGTCGAGCGAATAGCTGAATCTAATACAACATGAATCCAATGAAATGTTGGGGCTTCACAGCTACGCGACCGAATTAAAATGTCACACTCTGAAAATACTGTGGAAAGAATGTATGTGCGGTCACCGACAAAAAGAATAAACGTTTAATTTTGTGGGTTGTAAAGTTGAAAGCCCATGTACCCTTCACTCACTGAAGCACTCACTCATAAAGATCAAACAAATCAAATCAAAAGTTATTTATTTTATGCCACATACCTTAGAATAATAGTATTACAAGAATTACAATGAGATGTGTAAAGTTTGGCAAAAGCTTTTGAATGGTGTAAGCTCATTAGGAAATATTTTTTCAAGGCACTCTTCGAATGGGGGCATAACCATTTATATGAAAAAAGTTCAACGCAAACAAAAAAGAAAGAAGCAAAAAAGTCACTACTGAGATGACGGATGATAGGGGAAAGTACAGAAAAAACCCCTGTTGTGCTGACTTGAAAAAACATGAAAAAAATGGCGCGGGATTTCACTAGTATTTTATTTCTTAAGCCAAACTTTTGATTAAAGTTTTTTTTGAAGAAGAAGATGAAGCCATTTATTTTTTAAGTCCAAAAGGAATAAGGTTTGTTTGTACAACTGACTGATGGAACGGGCTTAATAATATGGCCCGCCTGATGTAAGGCGGTTACCATTCGCCTATAACAAAGCATTGCTTCTCTCATTACTGTGATATAATTTTTGTGTTGACTGTACCTAACCTACCTTGATACACAATTTACTTCTCGGAGCAGTAGTGTTTTGTGGCTTTTGGAATGGGCTTAAATTGTCTATCAAGCCGTTGGAACAAAACAAAAAGTAACATTTGAAACAGCCTTTACGTTGTTATAAACATAAAAAACTTTATTTGTTTAAATGGCATTTGCCAATGGCCTACCAAACCGTTCAGTTTTGAACTTTCTTTGACTAGATTTTTATTTGTGCCACGTAGGTTACGTCTCGCGTTGGTGAAAGTACTCAATGTGCAAAGGAAACCGCTCAACATAAGGTGGGCCATCCGCTTGTGCATGTTTTTATCTGGTAGGTCTATCTAGATAACTACGTACAATTTTAATACATTAGTCTACAAATCTAGTGGTAGGCCAAAGAATGAATGAACAGTGTGAAAGATGACATGGATAAGAAAGAAGTGAATACTTACAGAAATGACGGCTGGTAGAGGGGAATAGAAGAGGAGAGCATGTTGTGCCGACCCCACATAAAGTGGAATAAGGGCAGGACAAAGAAAAGGTACGAGTATGAATGAGACCGTTGGCGTATGCTAGTTATTCATCTTATGACCTACACGGTACGATAAATACTAAGCCAGGGACCTAATTGACCGTGTGGAATTTTGTTGATATCAATTTGTTTTTGTGTTTGTGATAAAATAATATATTTTCTTCCTATAATTCGTACAATAGTGCTCTCATACGACAAGGAAAACAAATTGCCCAAGTAATTTGATGTGTACGTACGTACAATGTACACGAAAATGATGTACACAATACATTTTCAGAGTCATAATCATTTACCCTGGAATGCGTAGACAATTCGAGGGAGTTCAAAAGTGAGTAATATTCCCTTTTCTTAAGGTTCAAATTCTTGTGAATACTGAAAAGGCTGGTCTTGTGAGATAGCGTTATCGTGAGCTCAGTGTCACTTACCTGCGTTCATGGCAGCTCATAACAGGCGAGGAAGTCTTATGAAAATGAACCCTATTGCAAAACCGGAAAGAAAAAGAACTTCTGGGTTTGAGTCTGTGTGAGTGTTGACTAAATAAATCCTACGCTGAAAAGTCACTCACACAGTATAATACACTGGTGAGCACTCACACAGACTCAAAACTAGAGCCAGACAGAGCTTGTGGTAGACCTACTGAATAAATAAATTTTGAATTTGAGTCCGGGTGCCAGTTCCACGACCAAACTTAGAAGAACAGGCTAACTATACTCTAGTCATAAAACAACTGCCCCGGAAACTACCCCGGCACCTTTCAAATTGGAACACAGCCATGCGAACTTCCCGATTTGAAGGGTGTCGGGGCAGTTTCAGGCTTATGAGGCTTTTAAGTTTCACAGTACCTCGCTCCTTCACTATTTCTCATTAAAAAACGTTTTTCATTTCAATAATAACTTGGACTCGTCCTATTCAAAGTGACTTTGAAAGAGGCAACAAACAATCGAATGCGAAGAAAATCTGAGTCTACAAGAAACTTCATTCTTTTCTATAAAAATAATTTAAGGGCCCTTACAATATTTTTACAAGGTGAAAGGTCGGATATCGAGGTCGAGTGTCGGCTGAAAGCTGCTGAAAGTCGCCGGATGTCGCCGCAGATAACGAAATAGTTAATATTTCAAACTTTCAATGGGTTTGGAAAGGTTTTGCTGGGCCATTCGGAAACTCAAGTGCGCATCTCTAAAATGCGGTAAACTTTATTTGGTGACCGTTATTTGACCGGGAAACACTGGTATATATAGTGTTCGCAGCCCCACCTTCAGATAGTTAGGTCGCGGGTTCAAAGCTGCCCCGCCTTCAGATTCAAATTAGAAAGTCGCGGGTTCAAATTCAGTCGCTCATCAGATTTTTTTACTGGAAAAATGTATGTGCGTAAATGGTTGTACTCTCAAACGGGGAAGGAGTTCGACAGAAAACCCGTGGTCTCCTATTTTCCAAGCTTTTCCTGATTAGGACGACTAAATCCGATCAAATCAAATCATAAGTCATTTATTTTATGCCACATAATAAGAGTTAAGCCTACGCTGAGAAAATGGTGTGATAAATATGATGGATGGCTGGGCATTTGGGCAAGCCTATTCCATCAAAAATCCTGTCCCCGGCACTATGGCGTCCCGCAAATGCAAGTATCAGTAAAATGTTAAGCCTGACAACGCTATAAAAAAGCCTCTGTACTTTTTTGTACTTGCTGATGTTTATTTAGGGCTGTGAAAAGGATTTTAAGAAGCTAGTAATTTTTATTTTTCTTAGGGCTACATGCAGAAACAAATCTTGAGTCCGACTCGAGCTTCAAGCATACATTTTTTTACAGTTCTTCATTGAAAGTTGTCAAAATCTATGTTTGAGGCTCGACTTGGACTCAAGCACTGTTTCTACATATATATATATTTCCTCTACTTTTATTTTGTATAGATATGTTTTTCCTGTAAAATGCGTCGGAAAGGAGTAATTATCAAAAAACTGCTTTTGGGCGCCATTTTTTCAATATGGCGGTGCGAGCGGCAAACATACGAGGTGGCAAAGTTGAAATTTGGAAAGAGCATATAAATATCTATAAAATTACGAATTTTCAAAACTCCCGGAAAACTTTCCAAGTAAAAATACTAAATGACTGGACTAATAGCCCTTAGTCCTAAGTTTTCCGACCGCTACTGAAGACTGTCATCTTCCGGCCACGTTATTATACAAACCGGTACTCAACCCTTTTATGCGCCAGTGATCAGCAAACGGACTCATGGAAATTAGGATTTTGCAACACTAACATAAACCTTCTGTTTTACTTGGTAGATACTGCAAATAAACTCGTAGTCAAAATTGTTTTGATAAAACTAGTTTAGTTATTTGAATATTCAAACGAATAATATTTTGATATTTATTATTTTTAGGTTGGCAAAACCTAGGATTTTCTGTGCGGCTATCTTAGTGGGCACTGACTCTTTGACAACGTGACGGACCACGGACTTTCAAGCAGGGATTGCTTAGACGGGATTTGGTCGGACCTACAGAGTCTAAAGACTTTATTCCAATAAATGACAAGGATCACTTTAAAACTTCTCAAAGTTAGTCTCAAAGTGTACTATATCTAGAATTCTAGATATAGAGCCTAAGCTCCAGTGCCTTATTGGATTCAGCTGCATGGGTATGGGCTCTCATTCATAATGGACCTACAGCAGTCATTTTATAAACAAAATCGGTGGTCTGTAAAGTCGGTTTACTGACGATAGTTGAACGAGACAACGTCATACGCGGATCATCGCTCACTCAAGTAGGAGAGAGACAGATGTCGAACGCTGCCGAACGCGGAGGCCGTGCGTGCCTCTTTGTCGCTCGTTCCGCGCTCTCGCTTGCACTTCAAGCCTTAAATGGAACGCCTCAGAGTGAGGTAACGCCGCATGAGTCATGTTTTTTCGTGCGTGCAGCTGGCTCCATCGAATTATAAGACGTTGTCACGTCAAAAATATAAATAAATATTTTGGAAAATCCACACAACACTACCTAGGCCTAAATTAGGTAGAGCTTGTACTATGGGAACCAGACAGCTGATATAATTTTGTTTTTGTAAATACATATGTACTTAAAATACTATAGGACACTCAGACAGAGAACATCTGCGTACACCACACAAATATTTGTTCTCGGTGGGAATCGAACCCACGACCTACGGCTCAGAAGGCAGAGCTACTACCAACTCAGCTGAGAGGCCAGTCAATTTAGCTTAGCGGACCGCTATAGTCTGTTGCCTGAAAGTTGACATGAGAGTGACAGTCTTTTAGCGAACCGCCAAAAAGTGTCAAGGCATTATGAATGCCTGATGAATTTCCTTTGTTTTGCACCTTTGTACATAGAACTTTAAAACGTTTCAAAGTGGTCCTTTTGATTCAATTAAATAGCAATTATGTTTGAACTTCCTCATTACACTTCAGGGTCTATCAGATTTCTATGTAAATAAGTAAATGAACGAATAAGACCAATCAGACAATAGTCAAACTTCTGATACTTCGTATATTTTTATAATATTTATAGCATTCCTTTAATCAAGATATTTTTTAAAAGATCTGTAGGCCTGCCACAAGCTCTGTCTGGCTCTGTCTCTGGTTCTGGTTTTGAGCCTGTGCGAGTGGTAACTAAATAAACCCTACGTCGAAACATCACACACACAGTATAACACACTGGTGAGCACTCATACAGACTCAAAACCAAAGCAAAGACAGAGCCAGACAGAGCTAAGAGGCCTACTGAAGGATGTTTGTTGAAGATAAATAAATAAATATTATAGACAATTCACACAACCTTATCTAGCCCCAAACTTGTAGCACCAGAATGGGAACCAGATAGCTGATATAATACTAAAATTCCTTTTTTTTTGTAAATGCATAAGTAGGTACTTAGAATACAAAATAACAACCAGTCAGAGAACAAACATCTGCGTTCACCACACAAATATTTGTTCGCGGTGGGGATCGAACCTACGGCTCAGAAGGCAGAGCTACTACCAACTGAGCTGAGAGGCCAGTCAAAGAAGATAAGTCCCCGTTCTCAAAAAAGTCGCACCATCATGTTGACATCGCGATACGATTGCGGCGACCGGAAATCGACTGGATTGTAGATTCAGAGTACGGTGTGTTTATTGGTTTTTGGAACGAGGCAATGGTTTGACCAACGCTGGGATATAATATGATTGAAATTGGAATTTATTTAATTAATTAACACGGTTGCAACATTGCAACCACTTAGACTAATTAATACAAAAATTAACATCAAATACGTTTATAATGTCAACATGCGGTACCGGCCTATTTCGTTTTTAGGGTTCCGTAGCCAAATGGCAAAAACGGAACCCTTATAGATTCGTCATGTCTGTCTGTCTGTCTGTCTGTCTGTCCGGCCGTGTCGCCATTTTTCTCCGAAACCATAAGAGCTAGACTGATGAAACTTGGTGAGTAGATGTATTCTGTGAACCGCATTAAGGTTTTTACACAAAAATAGAAAAAAAACTATAAATTTTGGGGGTCCCCATACTTGAAACTGAAACTCAAAAATTTTTTTTTCATCGAACCCATACGTGTGGGGTATCTATGGATAGGTCTTCAAAAATGATGTTGAGGTTTCTAATATCGTTTTTTTCTAAACTGAATAGTTTGCGCGAGAGACGCTTCCAAAGTGAAAAAAAGTTGGTCCCCCCCCTCTAACTTCTAAAATAAGAGAATGATAAATCTAAAAAAAATATATGTTGTACATTACTATGCAAACTTCCAACGATATTTGGTTTGAACGAGATCTAGTCAGTAGTTTTTTTTTTATACGTCATAAATCGTAAACCGCAATTTACCTTTCGTCGAACTACAAAAACCTTTATATTATGTTAATTGATGCTACTGAACCCTTCATGGGCGAGTCCGACTCGCACTTGGCTGCTTTTTTCAAAAGTAACCTCTAAAGAAAACATTTGCATTGTCTAATGACTAAAAAGCTGTGAACGTTGTAAATAAAGACATTCTGTAGTATATTTAGCATCAACATTGGACCCGCACGAAGCCGGGGCGGGTCGCTATTTTAATTATATGATGAATAGAGCCGTTTCTAATATCCCACACAAAACAGCCAACGATGAATTCTAATAACTTCCTTATTGCACCGAAACGTTATTAGGACAGTGAACAAAAGTGAAACGATTCTATCATCGGCAGGCTTCGAGACTCTCGACCTTTCAGCGAGGGCTTCACTTGTGAAATACAGCGTCTTCATAACATAGCCTTCATTATAGATCTTTCTGGCTCTTCACTTTCATCTTTTGGTTTTGATACCTACTGTTCTGTAGTAATAATTAAGACGAAGAGTAAGATTGGACTTTTATAGTGCGTAATTACCATAAGCTCTGTCTGGCTCTGTCTCTGGTTTTGAGTCTGTGTGAGTACTCACCAGTGCATTATACTGTGTGTGTGACGTTTTGACGTGGGATTTATTGAGTCAACACTCACACAGACTCAAAACCAGAACCAGAGACAGAGCCAGACAGAGCTCATGGTAGGCCTATGAAATGCACATTACAAAACTGAACTAACATACTCGAACATAAAATAAAAGAAAAATTACTGATTAAATCTTAGGGGCTTTTTCGTAAGCGACCCCTAAAGCAACGATAGACGATTCTTGGCGGCCAGAAATCTGAACTAAGAACAATAGGCATAGACAGTTTATTAAGTAGTATACAACTTAATTATACACTTTATAACTTTGTATACTTAATTCGTAATTAGAAAATATATTTGAATGAAACTGTACTGTACACGCCAAACCAATTAGATGACGATAAATAAACCAATTCTATACTTTTGTAGCTTCTGTTGGGAAACTACGCCACCTACCAAATTACACTTCTTCGAAATGTGCGTAATTACATAGTAACTATTGCCAACACTGTGACAAGCTAATAATGATGTCTGTTTCTGAATACCGTTTTGTATTCACATTCAATTTAAACGAGCTATCGTGCACTTGACACTAGTTTTAGAATTTAGGAGTGTCTTTGAGGCGAACTTAAAATCCTTTCACCACCCTTGGTTTGAAAGAACTTTAGTGATTGTTTACTACATAAACACAGTAACAAGGTTTATTATAAAACAAAGTCACTAAGAAAGTCGTTTGGTACAGCTTGGGCTTTTACAGATGGAGATTTGTAAAAGCCCAAAGAAAATATGACCCTAATATGATTTATATGAAATATGAACTGGAGGTGATATTTTCTTTATCAATAAGTTTCTGAAAAAAAGGCAAACATACGAGCACGTATATAGCAGATCTGGATTTTATGAGAAAAAATGGTTACTCTAAAGGCATTATCCAGGGAGGAAATAGGGGACTACGTTTGTATGGAGAGTCGCCGGTGTGATTCCCTCTTAGCTTGAAGTGCAAGCGAGAGTGCGCAAAGAGTTCCGCGTTCGGCAGCGTTCGACATCTGTCTCTCTCCTACTTGAGTGAGCGATGCGTCCGCGTGGACAGCTGTATGACGTTGCCACGTTCAACTATCGTCAGTAAACCGACTTTACAGACAACCGATTTTTATTGGATAATTTTTACTTTAATTTATATTTGTGTGGTGATGGTGGTTTTCTCTGTATGTTGCCGAGTCAAATAATCATTTCATGCGATCTTATGATGAGACATAAAAAATATATTAAAGCCACATAAAATGAAAAACGTTAGCGTTGTGCCTCCGAGCTCAAAAGTTATTCAATTAAATGCTATGTTACATATTTTATGCCTAAAAAACCCGACATGTTTACAAAAAACTTTTTATGAGATGCTTTTATTACGTAGGTAGGCTAAAACCTCGTTCATCCTCAGCCAGTCTCCCCACTTCGGGAAGTTGATATGGACATCATCATCATCATCCTCAGCCCGACTTCACCCACTGCTGGGTAATATAGGCCTCTCTCTGTATGTGCCACTGTTGCCGGTCTTGTGCCAATCTCATCCAGGTTTTGCCTGCGATGTTCACCACATCGTCTGCCCATCTTGCCGCAGGGCGACCAACGCTTCTATAGCCAGTTCTTGGGCGCCATTCAGTCATTTCCTTACTCCACCTGTCATCACCTCGGTGTCCTGCCCAGCTCCATTTTAGTTCCGTTATGCGTTTCCCAACATCTTTGACCTTTGTTCGAGTTCGAATCTCGATGTTGGGAACACGGTCTATAAGCTTGATGGCGAGCATGGCACGCTCCATGGCTCTCTGTGCAACTCTCATCCGGTACACAGCCTCCCGTGTGAGCGTCCACGTCTCGGCACCGTAAGTCATGGTGGGCAAACACACTGGTTATACACTGATATGGACGTACAAAGAAAATTCTTATCTTCTTTAGGCATGATTTCTTCTTTAAACCGTGTCACTGGTTCTTTTGATCTTTTGATTTTGAGTGTGGTGAAAGGATTTTAAGTGCGCCTCAGAGCGGCTCTTATCGTGCACTCGACACAATACATATTATGTTATCGAACTTTTCTTTAAGGTTATACGCCATGCCGGTTTTTGCACGATGTTTCCCTTCACCGTTTGAGGGTACTGGCATAGTGCACTTAAATTTTACGACCGAAAAACTCATTGGTACACGACTGGATTTGAACCCACGACCTTAGGATTGGAAGGCGGGGCGGTTAAAACTAGACCACCAGTTCATGGTTGCCAGGCATAATTTGAAAATACTGTATACTATGTATGTTGTAGGTATACTCAAGTTTTAATCATGACCTTTGGGTTTATGCTTCTCGAACACTCATCAGAGATTTGTAGAATATTTTACAAAAGTTAGGTCATTTGAAAATTTCGGAATGGAAGTTGTTTTTTCTGTTTGCCATTTGAATGCAAATATCTTTTACCTGACGTATATTTAGAGTTCAAAGTCAAAAGTAAGTGATAAATTATCATGAGGGTGTAGTAATAGAGGTGTGGTGTAGTGTAGAGTGGGTTCGTCTGGGGAAGTAGGTACTACCATCGTGCCTATTTCTGCCGTGAAGCAGCATTGCTGTGTTTTGATTTGCAGGGTGTAGATGAAATTACTAGCACGTGAGGCTGAACATCTGCATGCCTCAAGTTGATGGATGCAGGGTGAGTTCCTGACGTATGACCTATGAGCCAATTGCTTTGTTATAGGCGATGGTTACCACTTAACACAGGGTAGGCCATATGCTTGTTTCATCAACTATAGTTATACATTATAATCAAACATGTTGATTGCAGAAAAACCAACAAATCAAATCAAATCAAAAGTGTATTTCCTACCACTCTTCACTCTTTAATTAAACATGAAAAGTAACAGAATAAGTAAGAATGTTAAACAGCGTGTGCACTTCCTCTCTCTACAAGTGCACCTGGCAAATATCCGAGGTTTGCACTCAAATATCGATGCAGTCCACCACCATCTTGAAACTGCCAAACCTCACCTGCTATTTCTTACTGAGACCCAGATCAGATGTCCACCTGACGCAGCGTATCTCGCATATCCTGGCTACGTGCTTGAGCACAAGTTCAAGCCGCGAGCTGGAACCTGCGTTTACGCTCGCGATGACATCTGCTCCAGGCGCCTCAAAAATCTTGAAAATTCAAAATTCTCCGTCATATGGATTATGGTCGAGACTGGCACTGAAAAAGTCATATATGCTGGAATATACCGGTCACATAGCGGAGACCAGGAGACGACTCAGCTGTTCAATTACCTGAGTGAGACAGCGGACTTAGCTCAGCAGCGATACCCTTCCGCACAACTGGTGTTTCTGGGGGACCTAAATGCCCATCATCAAGATTGGCTGTTCCCATACCAGTGCACCGACCATGCGGGGAGGGAAGCGCTTAAGTTTACGCTCTCTCTTAATCTCACGCAGTTAGTTAACGAGGCGACAAGGGTTCCAGACATCGACAGCCAAATCGCCAATTGCTTGGATCTGTTCTTAACGACTGATCCCGAACGGTACAATGTGTCGGTCTCATCTCCGCTGGGAAGTTCCGATCACTGTCTAGTGAGGACGGTTTCTACGTACTCCCCTCCCGATCCCAGCCCTAGGGGTAGCCGTCGGATGTGGCAGTATACGTTGGCGAACTGGGACGAGATGCGGCACTTTTTTGCTTCTTTTCCTTGGCTGCAAGCATGCTTCTCTTCAGATGATTCGTCAGCCTGCGCAGACGCCGTCACTGAGGTGCTACGTCGTGGTATGGAATACTTCATCCCATACAAAGACGTCCAAACCTCAGGCGTAGCTCAACCCTGGTTCAGTGCCGAGTGCAAAAGTGCTGATTCACTTAAGCAAACGGCCTTCCTGGCTTGGGTTAATGCCAGAAGATGCAAAGCACCAGACGTCTTATTACTGAAGAGAGCCTATAACAAAGCAGCCAAGGACTGTAAAAGAGTCCTGAAGAGAGCTCGTTTCGACCACGTCAGTCGAGTAGGCACCAAGCTAGCATCGCATCCAGCCGGTAGTAAAGCTTTCTGGTCACTCGCGAAAACTATTGAATCGAACTTCTGTCGCCCTTCGCTGCCACCAATGGTTAGACAAGACGGTTCGCTTGCCCACACCGCCGTAGAGAAAGCCAATCTGTTTGCTTCTATGTTTGCGGAGAACTCGCGTCTAAGCACAGCAGGTGAAGTACCTCCTACCGTTCCCCGATGTACGACTTCAATGCCAAAAGTCCAAATACATCAAAAGGAGGTACTTAAAACACTGCGTGCCTTGGACGTGAATAAGGCTAGCGGGCCTGACGGAATACCAGCGATCGTCTTAAAGCTGTGTGCCCCTGAGTTGTCTCCGGTTCTGACACGCCTGTTCCGCCTCTCTCTTAGGACTGGCCAAGTCCCAAAGACGTGGAAGCTTGCAAATGTTCAACCAGTGCCCAAAAAAGGTAGTCGTGCTGACCCTGCTAACTACAGGCCCATCTCGGTCACCTCTCTTTTGTGCAAAGCAATGGAGAGGGTACTCAATAACAAGCTCCTAACATACCTAGAAGCAAACGACCTCCTCAGTGACCAGCAGTACGGTTTCCGACGCAAGCGGTCTACTGGGGATCTTCTGGCGTATGTTACCCACATCTGGAGCGAGGCCATCGAGGGTCATGGAGAAGCTCTCGCTGTATCACTGGACATCTCCAAGGCCTTTGACAGGGTGTGGCATGACAGCCTCATTAATAAGCTTACCTCGTTTGGACTTCCTCCGTGCTTGCGTGGGTGGATATCCGACTTCCTGAGGGAAAGGTCGATTCGAGTAGTGATTGATGGCTGCTCGTCGGACCAATTGGCAGTAAATGCCGGGGTACCTCAGGGATCGGTTCTTTCTGCAACTTTATTTCTGCTACACATCAATGACTTGCTTCAACCCGGTATCGTGGGGTATGCTGATGATAGCACAGTTGTAGAAAGATACACTTCCGATGCCCGTGCAAGCGCAACTACCATTGAGACCCTAAGAAAAGCCATGGTGGAACGAGTGAACCATACCCTGGTTGGAGTTTCTGACTGGGGTGATGCTAATCTCGTTTCGTTCAACACCACTAAAACTCAGGCGTGTCTCTTCTCCGCCAAAAAGAGACCATTCCTCCTTACACCATCTTTCCGGGATGTGTCGGTACCGATAACTGACCACATGGACCTCTTAGGTGTGAAGTTATCTTCCAACTTGAACTTCGGCTCTTATATAGAATCTAAGGCTAAAGTGGCAGCTAAAAAACTTGGCATCCTCTCTAAGGTTAGACGGTACTTCACGCCAGATCGGCTTCTGCTTCTGTATCAAGCTCAAGTCCGATCGGGCATGGAGTACTGTTGTCACCTATGGGACGGATCTGCCAAGTATCAGCTCGAGGCCTTAGATTCTATTGAGCGGCGCGCCAGGAGGCTCATCTGCAACGACGAGCTGTTTGACTCCAAGCTTTACAGCCTGGAACACCGTCGTCGAGTGGCTTGTCTATCGGTATTCTACCGCATACATTTCGGGGAGTGCTCACAAGAACTGCACGACCTTATACCCCCATCGCCCTTTTACCTCCGGACTTCTAGACGCACGGATAAGTGCCACTCCTTTATGGTGGATATCCCACACTCGCGTACAAAGCGTTTTGATTCCACTTTTATAGTACGAACTGCCAAAGAGTGGAACTCTCTACCGGCGTCAGTATTTCCGGAACGCTATAATTTGGGAATTTTCAAGACAAGAGTGAACAGGTGGATTATGGCTAAGCATGCTCCATCTTAGGCTGCATCCTCACTTTCCATCAGGTGTGATGGCAGCCAAATGCTTAGCTATCAGTTATAAAAAAAAAAAAAAAAAAAAAAAAAATTTATTCAGTAGTCGTAGAGCTAGGTGAGTCCAAGTGCCAGTTCCACGCGGCCAAGCCTAGAAGAACAGGCAACAAACTACGGCTCGGTTTCTATACCGTTTTCTTATTAATATGCCAACCATTTTCAATTTTGTATTCTCGAGCTACGCCATAATTTCGTAGAGTGTCGTAGCACTATTTTGTGTGAAACCGCTACGAACTTCTACGGTTAAATACAACTGTCACAAGCACAGAACTTTAATTGAATTGATTAATGCCATAGTACATGCCACTCCTAAAACAGCCGAACTATACCATCCTCAGCCTTAATCTGTGGAAAATAAGACACGTTTTTGATTGACTCGTCGATTGTCGGGACTGACAACGAAATTGATTGATGTTATAATTGAAAGGTCCACAATTGGCTATACAAACAAGCTGTGTTTTGTCAGAGGCAAAACAAAGATGGCTTTGGTTGAAAAAATGCGATTCGTTTCCGTGATACTACGCAGTAACGCTTCGGTTTGAGCCTTGAATTGGCAATAAAAATAACTATTGAAAATGTTAGAAACATTATTGTTTTACACTATTTTTATGAAACAACGGGATATTTACCATGATTAAATTTTCGGCATGCAACTGTGCCGAAATATCGGATCAACTCATCAAAATTTAAACATTGGTAAATATCCCGTTGTTTCATAAAAATAGTGTTAAAAACCATGATAGTTTCAAAAGTTATATTATTGTTTTATGCGAAAAGTTTAACTAAGAGCCTATTCACACCGCGTATTTTACATGTACCGTATCAATACAAATTTTGGGTCTGATTTTGTGAAATTGGGACGTCAGCGCGTTAAAAAAACCGCTTTGTGCTTTTATATTGGCTCTAAGGCTAGCCTCAAAGCCTTCCTAGATTAATAGTATTTTTCGAGTATTTAATGTATCACTATCACTTTTTAAGCAGAAATCAACTCATTCGCAAAACTTTAATAGTAATCACTCAGACTAGGTGTTAAATTAATTAATTTATATCAACTTATGATCATCTTGTTAGTAAAACTTATAAACCAATTGTTACTAATTATTTAACCTATACTATATTTGGAGAACCCCGCAGCCTATATCTAAACTAAGATGAAACCTTGATGTTAAGTCTCTGTTATTGCCCCGGTACCTAATAACCCTTCAAACCCGTCAGAAATCCCGACGAATCCCACTTGCAGAGAAATTCCGGACCAATGTCCTATAGTACATTCAAATGACAAAGCGCAAATAGGGCACAATTGCTGAACGCCTATTAGTGCCGACGTTCAAAATGAAATTCCGGCTGCGGCGGGCTAGGTACTGCGATTTAATAAGATTCTGTGCGTGCCTGTACTGCACATGCAATATACAACTCTATGTGTGGTGTTTACGGTGCATATTGACTCATCAGTTAGATGGAGCAAGTGAATTCGATATTGTCATGGTTTCACCTTAGTATTTTCGCGAAACCTTTGAGAATTTAGTATCAAATGGTATATGAATGCAGTGCGAAGACAAAATAAACTGTACCTGTACTTTACTGACTTGTTCGATGTAGGTTGATTTCATCCCTACCAAGGAATTTTTGTGATGGCCATAGATGCCCTCTGTCTGGATATTAAAGCCCATTGTACAAACTTTGCTTAGTTTGGGCACACCAAAGTGAGAGGATATTAGGCCAAATCCCGTTCAAAAGCCACGTTCTAATCACTTATTATTTTATTTTCTGTTGTTTGGAGCTAGATATCGCTCCTAAGCAAGGTCATCTGTTTATTACATTTAAAGTTAAATTGTTCAGGAAGCCATTTTGCGTGAACATTTGTACCTTAAAAAATGAAAATGTTCATAGCACGTCTTGGCTTTGTTACAGAGTAAAATAGCAGAATTACAATAAAAAGCTGCAAGTTTTCCAACATACCAACACTGGTACATTCAGCATAAAAGTCGATATTGAACCAAAATAAAAATTATTTTCATTCAGGAAATTAATATCTATTTTATTTCTGTACTCAAATAATGAGCGTATATTTACACACTGTACAAATATAAGGATACATTTACACTGTCGAGTCTTCTTCTACTCAGGGAAATATATTACTTTGTGTAGCTTCTCCATCAAACAATGTATTACGCAAATAACACTAATAAGCTTTGATGGGTTATTTTATTTGTTGACATAGCCCTAAGCGACAAGCTGAAGTGGCAGTGGGCCCATGTTTGCCGAAGAACTGATAACAAACCGGACAACAACTGGTTTTCTTCTACCACTTACCTTTTATCATTCGTCATATTAGTGCTCACTCATTTCATCTTTAACACAGTCTTCTTTGATCACCTCTTCTTCTATAATTTATATAACTTCTAATTCGCTAAAAAGAAAAGTCGGTGGAAGTTCCTTCTACGTAACTAGTTACGAGACTTGGTTACGTACAAGCACTAAAGAGGATGGAAAGGGCTCAAAATCTTTCTGCCTGGAAATTTGGAGTGGGTCTATGTCCAGCAGAGGACTTCCAGGCTGATGATGATGATGAAAAAGTCAACAAGTGTTCTGTGTATCAACATCGATACATAATGTAAAGTTGCAGTACATAACACTTGGTTTCTGAGCCGTGAGTAAATAAGACGCGCCAGAGACCCAATTACGACGACGTGCATCGAACAACTCAATTCATACTACATGGACTCGCAAGACACACTATGCGAGTTTTTGCTGTACGGCAAAGATGAATTCAACGGCACCCAAGAGGTGGAAGAAGAGCAAGATTTTTGTAAAAGGTTTGCACTTAGTTATTTACTTTAAAGCTTTTTTTAAACACAGTGTGTTTTAGTAGGAGTAGAGATTTTTCGAAGGGCTCGTCCAGTAAATGCCTATTTCTGCCGTGAAGCAGCATTGTTTTGGTTGAAGTCTGTGTTTCGGATTGGAAATGGAATTGGGGAAACGGGTAAAATAACTGGCACGTGAGACTGAACATCTGTATTTATCTCAAAAAACGTGATTTCGGAAATGTTCCGGTAATGAATCCGACCGACGAGTTATAGACAATGGTCACTACTTATTATCAGGTCATATGCTTCTCCGATCAGCCAGTAGTATAATAAAGAGGGTTTTGCCAAGTTCCGCATTGTGCTATAGTCATACAAAAAATATTGTCATGAATGTTTAGCCAGTAACGGGCTCTAATTCTCATTTTAATTCTAATTGTGTTGGCGGAATAAGATCTGCACTGACGTCCCGCGATGGGGTGTATTGTGCATTGTCCCCCTGCTAAACCTCACCCCAGCCAGCACAACTCCTTAAAATAACGGAGTAGGACTTTGGGTTGGTGGCAGCAATGTTCTAGTTGACCCAATGGTGACTCAGATGTGGATGTGGAAGGACAAGACTCAATCAGTTCCCTGAGCCCTGTCTTGGACCTTGCTTCTTTTGTTGCGGAGCAGTGCAGTACTACATGCTCCACAGTTTCTTTTTCCTGCAGGCAGCCGAAATATACAACGGGCTCTTTTCGCGGATGTAATATTTAACGCACCGCACCGTATGCACCACTCCCAATGGGAGCATCCAATACGGATCCGATCAACACTCCAACTTCCAAACTCACTACCAATTTGCGCCTCAGAAAACACTTGGTAAACTCGTTAGGCGTACCCTGCGTCCGGGATACTTGAGAGTTTGCCAAACACGGCCCTGGATCTCAAATGCACTTTGCACTGATTACTAATTGGTAATTAACTGGGTTGAAGAAAAGAGGGATGAAACAGATATTTTTTGGCACAAATTTAGGACGCAGATTTATGTATTTTTGTGTTTTTATGCTTATTATAAGTACTGCAGCGTTTACACGTTCGTCCTTCAATGCTTAAAGTCTAAGATCCCGCTATAGAAGGACCTTCACCGAGCTGGTTATTTAATGAAACGTATTTTATATTTAATTCTCCGCTCCGTTTCCGGTCGTCGAAAGTAACACACGTACCGTTGTTGGGGTCCAACATTTTTTTGTGAAACTGTGTAATTACCGCTTCATCCAGTGCAATAACATTTCATCCGACTTCATAACTACACAAAGTGCCTACACGCATAATAAACTCAGTGATTTACGTGCTACAAACTTGGAATTATCACCCGAAAATCTTCGAAATCCTTGAGGTTAGCTGTCATTTACCATCAAAACAAATAAAGTGAATGAATGAATTGAACACGAACACCGCAATCTGACGTCACTTAACGGAGATACCAACATAACAACTCGGAGTGCATTCAGACACCTGTGCTTCCTCCAAGGCTCGCAAATTACGTTCCGTTACACGCATTTGCTCACAAACAAAAGCCATGGACAATCTACAAGATTTTTTCGACAAAATGAAACTCGAAATGCAAAACCAAACAAAAGAAATTATAACCCAAATGGATGAAAAACTTGTTCCATTCACGCGCGAGATTGAGGACTTGAAATTAGAAAACCAAAAATTAAGAGAAAAACTAAACAGCCTAGAGAAATATAAAAGACAAAACAATATTATTGTTTTTGGATTGCAAGAACATGAACAATCCTCTTTAGATCTCATAGAAATGACTAGGGCAAAAATAAAAACAGACTTAAATATAACTCTCGAGAATAGAGATATAAATACAATCTATCGTCTTGGTAAGAAAAGCACAAACAACAAAGGCAGACCAATACTGGTAACCTTTGTTAATGGATGGAAGAAAACTGAAATAATGAGAAATAAAAACAAATTTAAAGATGCTTATGCAACTGAAGACTACCCCAAAGATATTATGGACAAAAGGAGGGAGCTTCAAGAAAAACTTGTCGAGGAGAGAAATAAGGGCAACTTTGCCGTCATAAAGTACGATAAACTAATAATCAGAGACGGATTGGCTGAAAAAGAAACACGAAAAAGAGGCTCGTCGCTTCTATCACCAGAGGCCACCTCCCAGCAGCCACGGAAACAATATGTTGCATCAAAAGCACCAAATACAAGCAGAATAAACGCATTTGACATGATGAGAGGGAGAAGCAACTCTCTTTCGTCATTCCCTTCAACAACGAAGAACAGCAAATAGGATACAGACATCAGACACCGGAAACCAACAAGGAAAATACAACAAATAGATAAAAACTCAAAATTTCCCAAGCCGACTGGTCCTCGTGGGAAAATAGACCACCACCCTCCACCTGATAAAAATAAAAACAAAAATAAAAAGATACACAACAACAACAAAAACAGCAATAACAAAAAAAACAACTACAACAAGAACGAAAATAAAAACAACATCAAGGAAAGCAGCAATAACAACGAGAATAAAATTAATAACAACAAAAACTTTGAAGATTATAATATGTTATCCCTTAAAATATGTACTTACAACGTGAGATCTCTGTCGTCAACTGAGAAATACTTAGAACTACAACATGCCCTAGACAACATCAACTGCGATATAATAGGTCTGTCTGAAGTACGGAGAATGGGCTGCAACATCGTAGAATATGAAGACTATATATTATGCTACATAGGACAGACCAAAGGACTGAATGGAGTAGGCTTCTTAATAAAAAAGGTACTAAAAAACAAAATTACAAACTTCACTGGAATCTCAGAGAGAGTAGCCCTACTACAACTAAAACTTTCAGAACTAAACATCTCCATAATTCAGACATACGCACCCACAGAAAGTTCAAGCGAAGAAGATCTCCAAAAATTTTACGACGATATTAAAAAGGCATACACACTAACACATGAAACTGTGATCATTATAGGCGACTTCAACGCAAAAATAGGACAACCTAGAAGCGAGGAGAGTCCTGTAATGGGCCGCTATGGTCATGGCGATAGAAATGAAAGAGGTGAAAGATTGATTGATTTCGCCTTCGAATATAAATTATCAATAATGAATACTTTCTTTAAAAAAAGAGCAAGTAGAAAATGGACCTGGAGATCACCCGACCTGAAGACTAAGAATGAAATTGATTTCATACTGACCAACAAGCAAAAGCTAATAAACAACGTAGAAGTGCTCAACAACGTCAAATTTCCTTCAGACCATAGAATGGTACGAGCAACATGCCTCATAAAACAACCAAAGAAAGACCGGAAGAAATTTAGCACGAAGTTAGAAATGCCAGAAACAGAAAATGAAATAAGCACCTACCTCAACCATTTAAAATTACACATTGAAGATAATACGATCAACAACCTCAACACAAACAACCCTAGCGTCCAAGAATATTATGATGTGATAGAAGAAGGAATAAAAATCAGCCTAAAAACAAAAAAGGAGATAAATACGAAAAAGAATAACAAAATAATAAGTGAAAGTACGAAACAATTAATACAAAGACGTTCAGAACTAATGAAGACCACTAAAAATGACAAGAGCACAAGAAAAGAACTGAGCAACCAATTTAAGATAACAAATAAAGCAATAAAAAGAGACTATACCATACACAGACAAAATGTGATAACGAAGAATCTGAAAAAATTTAGAAGCACAAAACGAGCATTCAAAGAATTAAATCTGCACAAAACATGGATACAGAATCTCGAAAAAGGGTCAACAGTAACAAAAACAAGAAAAGACATAATTGACCATGCAACAACCTTCTACCAAGAGCTTTATAAGAACAGAACGGAATGCGCGATAACGGAAAACCAACACGTAGACATGTTTGGCGAAGAAGAGTCTCTCATAACTGAACCGATAAGAGAACAAGAAGTACTTACAAAAATAAAACAACTAAAACCCGAAAAAAGCCCTGGACCTGATGGTATAAACAACGAAGCTATCAAACTGGGGGTGCCTATTCTGCTCAACCCTTTAACCAATTTATTCAATATGATATTGATTAATGAATGTGTGCCAAAGCAATGGTGTACTTCAGACATTATACTACTTTATAAAAAAGGAAATCCACTAGATATAGGAAACTATCGACCAATCAGCCTACTGGCAAGCTTATATAAACTGTTCTCATCAATTCTGCTAAAACGAATCACAAAAACAATCGACGACTCGTTAACAATAGAACAAGCAGGCTTTCGTTCAGGCTTCAGCACCACTGACCATATGCAGGCACTAGAACAGGTAATTAGCAAGTACAAGGAGTTCAACAGGCCCCTATACATATCCTTCATAGATTACACTAAGGCATTTGATAGCATAAGTCATGAAGCAATCTGGAATGCGTTGCAACTTTTCAATGTTGATCGAAAGTACATAAATATCATCAAGTATATCTACGCCAACAGTACAAGCAAAGTAAAACTTGAAACGAGAGGTAGCGAAATAACAATTGAAAGGGGAGTTAGACAGGGAGACCCGTTATCACCCAAACTGTTCATTGCTGTGCTGGAAAATATATTTAGAAATCTGAACTGGAAAAACAAAGGAATTAAAATGGATGGCCGCTACCTCAGTCACTTTCAGTTTGCAGACGATATAGTCTTGTTGGCAGATACACCAGAGGAACTTTTAGAAATGATTCGAGCACTCGATGACGAAAGCGCAAAAGTAGGCTTGCAAATGAACACAAACAAAACGAAGATAATGACCAACAGTTACGAAATTCCAATTCAAGTCTCGGGAAATAACATTGAATACGTCAAGAACTACATTTACCTGGGGAAGAAAGTATCATTCACCCAAACAAGCAATGAAGAAGAAATTGAACGTAGAGTAAATATATCGTGGAAAAAATTTTGGTCATTTAAAGAAATTATGAAAGGAAATTACAGTCTTAACTTAAAAAAAGTCGTGATCGACACATGCCTTTTGCCCTGTCTATTGTACGGCTGCCAAACATGGATATTTACGAGTAAAACAAAACATAAGATAAGATCCACTCAACGAGCAATGGAAAGAAGCATACTTAACCTTAGAAAAATAAACAAAGTAAGAAGTGATACAATTAGACAAAAAACTAAACTTACTGACGCTCTCACTCAAGCTCTTAAACTCAAGTGGCAATGGGCTGGGCACATTTCACGCAACAACGACGATAGATGGACCAAGCGTGCCACTCGGTGGAAAGGGCCACCAGGCAAAAGAAAAGTTGGTAGACCGTATAGCCGGTGGGCTGATGACATAATCCAAATTGCTGGGAAAGACTGGATGTCCACAGGAATGGACAGAGAACAGTGGAAGAAGATGGAGGAGGCCTTTACCCAAAAAGGGGTCCACTTCTCATAGATCTAAGAAAACTAACATTAAAACTAACAACTAGGATAAAAATAAACACTAACACTTTACTAACACACAAACTGTAAAACCTAACATTAAGAGATTTTGGAAATAAAAGGCTAAATTATTATTATTATTATTTTATATTTAATTAAACATGCCAATAAATATATTCTATATGGGTTGCCTATCAAATTTCAGTCCAGGATAATTATGATTAATTAATAATTTAAAAAAAAATTGTTTTCAATAATTGTTGTGGCCAAGGCTTGTCTAGTTATTTTCTCAAATAATGCGCGGAAATTAAAACTAAGTTACTATTTAGCAGAACCTTACTTAGCCCTCGTACTTAGGCAGAACTTTTTATTTGAAAATAAAACCTTTGATAAGTTTGCCTTGTTTCGGAGTAAAAGATTGTTCCATTTTTAAATTACACGACAGATATGAGCTTAATATGCTATTTATTTGGCCGCTAAACACGACATTATATGCCTACGCACATCTAGGCGATGGCGATGGCGATCAGCTGAAACACTGTCAAAAATCGCTGTCATATTTGACAGCGTTTCAGCTGATCGCCATCGCTATCGCCAAGATGTGCGCAGGTGTTAATGGATTTTTTTGGAAAGAATATTATTTTGACAACCTTCTTCGACGTAAATCGAAAGTTGTATGAAAATCTATACAACGTTTGCCGGCTGCTGCTCACATGTCTCTCTCTCTGCGGCCAATACAGCAATTTCGATTTATGTCGAAGAAGGTTGTCAAAATAATATTCTTTCCAAAAAAATGTTTATTTATATCTGATAGCTACATTATTGATTACTTATGTATTTCATTACGTTACTTTATGTAAAAATCAAAAACTGAGAGCATGATAATTGTCTTCATAAAATTGGATTTTTGACCCGTGCATGGTTTTAGAAGAGTTGCATGCGTGGAAAGAAAAATGGAGAGAAAGAGTAGAAATATTGGCAGTTTGGATTTAGAGTGTTTCCGTGTCTAGCATCCATGGGATTACATTTGTAAACAACAAATTTCAATTTTACTGATAACTGAAATTCACGAGTGTATTTCAGGATTTCAGTCTCTATTTTCGCGATAACTATCTCGCTGTATTAAGCATATTTCATTGTATTAATCAAAGAATATAATATGTCACACATGTCTTTGTTATTTAATATCATTGAAATTATCTTGTTCATTATATTCTGATTAATTACTCGTTTGTATCAGTATTCAAGGTTTTTTTAAATAAACAGGGAAAACAACAACGCTGGCTTTATTATTCTGAGCACACGTATTTACAAAAAAGTATTTAAGCATTATATTTGCTAGATGATTCATATAGTACAAACTCTGCTTAGCTTAGGGCTAGATAGTGTTGTGTGGTTTTGTCTTAAAAAAAATTTATAAGTCGCATATTTTTTAATCTTAGACCTACCGCCCAAAAAAAGAGGCAAAAAGAGATAAAATACAGGTTACATTATGATATAAGTGCAGTAGGCTGAAAATTACAGCCGAGGCGTTATTGCAAGCCCGAGCCGTAGGCGAGGGCTACAAGAAAGCAGAGGCTTTCAGGTTATAAAATATATGGTAATGAAGGTTATAAAATATATATTATAATACAATGTTATTGTTGTTATTTGATAATCAGATACCTGGATAAAAAGCTATTTATTTTCCAGCATCCAAGAATGTTTATATTTTCATCCCATAAAAAAACACGGAAAAACAACAAGACACCCCGGAAATCTTGCTCAATCCATAGTAAAGGCCTGGATAAGGAAAACCCGAAATAGGAACAATTGGGAGCGGTACGAGGAAACCATTGCCACGGGCTAACAATCATCACACGAGCAACAGTAAGCATGGATTATTTTATTACAATCTACCCACAAGTACAATGTTTTTTTTCTGTGTACGGAATGATGCCTCAGGGCACTACAGCAGCACAAAACAGATAGGTACAGAAGTCAATCACTGTATGTACTTCACTTTTCATACCTACGCTCGGCGTTCGCGCTAGGGTTGTTTACTTTAGCTTAGGCACAAAAAAAAATTTTGTGGTAATTACACTCGTATCTAGTTATTTGATTTATTTTTGAAAATGACACTGGAAGAAAAATATTAACTATTTGTAACTAAAACATTCTGACTTTGATACAAATTAGTGAAAATTAAGGTTGTTCGATTCCGATACAAACTGAATTTACACAACTATGGGCAAACAAAGTATAAATGTACACTGAAATAGCTGTAATAGAATTTTACAGTGGTTTTTATTGCCGGCCAGTTATATAAAGTTGGAGAAAACTGTAGGATAACAGAAATATTAATAAAAAACCAAAAAAGTATTTTTTTCGTCATTCCTTCTAACGGGTACTCGGCATTGAATACGTGAATGAGCTTAAAACATATGTCTCAAAATAGTCGTACAAGTCTGTTAGTTCTTTTTCTGAAGCCCCGACTGCCACGACCAACGGCTGACACTCCAACTTTATATAACTGGCCGGTAATAAGGACCACTGTAAAAGCCTATTACAGCTATTTCAGTGTACATTAATACTTTATTCGCCCATAGTTGTGTAAATTCAGTTTGATAAAAAAGTTATCAGACGCGTGTCTCAGGCGGATGGCAGTCGCGCTCATACTCGTACCAAACTGGTCCGAGATATCGTGTCCGTGAGTCGTGTCTATGTGTGCGTTGCTCGAGCGCACTTTGTATGAAGATTGCGTTCTGTACCTATCTGTTTTGTGACAGCAGCCCCAAATGCTGTGTGAAAAGATGGCATTAGTTGGCTTGAAAAATAGAATTTACTCGTATACGTATTGTATCAGTCCTCTTGACTGGGCTCTCAGCTCAGTTGGTTACTTCTGTGCCGTAGGTCATGGGTTGAATCCTCACCCAGAACAAATTGTGGTGAACGCAGATGTTTAATCTCTGTCTGCAGACAGAGATTAAACATGGGTGTTATATTGCATTCTAGATATGAATTACATAAAAAATATGTAAGTATTATATCAGCTATCTTGTTCATAGAGTACAAGCTCGGCTTAATTTTGGGCTAGATATAGATAGTGCAATTCACGAAGACGCGCCCCTCGCGGGGTGCGGGGAGTTTGCTCCGAGCGGCAGTCGTGAACCGTAGTCTATTCATTGTAGTGTGCGTGTGCACTCATAGGTAATTAGTGTGTACCGATAACACTCAAACATTGACGGAAGCTTGCACACATATACTATAAACGGTTAGGAGGAATAGTGGGGCGCGCCTTCGTGGATTGCACTATCTATATCTAGCCCAAAATTAAGCCGAGCTTGTACTCTATGAACTCTATGAATCTATAGTGTTGTATGGATCAGCCACAATATTTATTAATTTATTTTATTTATCAATGGAAAGATGGATGGACTGTGTCAAAGATGATATGAGCATAAAAGGAGTGAGCACTGAGATGTCGAATGAAGAGGTAAGTGGAGGAAGAAAACCTGTTGTCCTGGTCCTGACCCCATGCAGCGTGGGATAAGGGGGCAGGAAAATCATAATGATGATGATCTGTTTTTTTTCTTTTAACCTACTAACATTTTACAAGGATTTTTATTTTACAGAATTCATCCCATTATTTTAGATTAACTTATTAAATATCCAACGGTACGCAGAAGGCTTTTGTTAAAAACTTTCTAATATGCTTCCTGACTCTGAGGAGACTATAATGGTGGTCTCAACACTCTTATTAGCATAAATGACGTTGAAAGTCTTTTTGGGATGAAGTCCCAAAAAGACTTACTACTTTACTTTATTCAAATTTTTATTCCTCTCTTCTTAAATTTAAGAGATAAGTTCTTGTCGGGGTTTTGATGCAGTTTTCTCCAACTTTGTATTTCAAATGCGGTCTTCCTTATACGGCATGAAATTTTTTTTTCGGAAAAAAAAATTTATTCCGGATTTACAGGGATAACTTTGAAACGTCTTAAAGCTAGGTGAGTCTAGGTACCAGTTCCACGCGACCAAGTCTAGAAGAACAAGCAACAAACCAAGGATTGATCATGAAGGTTTGATGGCGATTGCGATGAGTGAAACGCTGTCAAAATATCGCTCTCATATTTGACAGCGTCTCACTAATTGCCATCGCAGATCGCTTAGATGTACGCATGGCTTTATATTTGCTTTTTAATATAGGTCCTGGTTTTGACAGGTTTCCCTGTAGAAGTTAAGGAACTTTCAAGATGCTGGGAGTATTCATTTCCTTATTTTACTTGCTTGCGGCAAAACAAGAGGAAAACTAAACTTTCAATACAATATTACCTACCGATTTTTATTGTTACATTACAGTTTCAGTAGGTAGTACTGTAACGTCTTTGAAACTTCTTAAAGCTAGGTGAGTCTAGGTGCCAGTTCCACGCGACCAAGCCTAGAAGAACAGGCAACAAACTACGGCTCGGTTCCTACCGTTTTTTAACATGATCCTTTTACAAATTTAAAATAATAGCAGTGAAGTTTCAGTGTGGTGCCACTTCACTTAGTCAGACGTATGCAATGCAATAATACAAAAGCAAAAATTTTAGAAAAATAAGATACGAAAATATACAATTTTAACCACAACAAACCCCTGAGAGACACCATTCCCACAATACTTATATTTAAAACCTAAGACAAGATTTTCAGAAAGTATCTTCTACTTTCAGACCTCTCACAAACAAATTACAGAAACACGATACACTCTTGAATTAACCAACTTGCAGCGATCTATTTAGAAAGCCTTAAGTAACAAGTTAATACATCTTCGATACCACAGTAGGCCTACTACAAGCTCCGTCTGGCTCTGTCTCTGGTTTTGAGTCTGTGAGTGCTCACCAGTATCATACTGCATGTGTGACATTTCGACGTAGGACTTATTTAATCATCACTCACACAGACTCAAAACCAGAGCCCGAGGCAGAGCCAGACCGAGCACGTGGTAGGCCTACAGATAGGCAGGTAGATTAGGGAAGTTTGCCTGAGGGACTAAGTCAAAGGCACGTACAAGATCCTTAAAGTTTTAGGGCGATCACGCATTGTGGCTTTTGTTTTTTCCGATATTCCTTATTCTCGCGCAAAGGGTTTTGGTTCCACTTTTATAGTACAAACTGCCAAAGTCAAAGTTAAAAGTGTATTTATTCATTAGAATCGCAAGAGTCACTTTGAAACGTCTTAAAGTTAGGTGAGTCTAGGTGCCAGTTACTCGCGACCAAACCTAGAAGAAAAGGCAACAAACAACGGCTTGGTGCTTACCGTTTTTTAGGGTTCCGTAGCCGAATGGCAAAAACGGAACCCTTATAGATTCGTCATGTCTGTCTGTCTGTCTGTCTGTCCGGCCGTGTCACAGCCATTTTTCTCCGAAACCATAAGAGCTAGACTGATGAAACTTGGTAAGTAGATGTATTCTGTAAATCGCATTAAGATTTTAACACAAAAATATAAAAAAAACAATAAACTTTGGGGGTCCCCATACTTGAAACTAAAACTCAAACAATTTTTTTTTCATCGAACCCATACGTGTGGGGTATCTATGGATAGGTCTTTAAAAATGATGTTGAGGTTTCTAATATAGTTTTTTTCTAAACTGAATAGTTTGCGCGAGAGACACTTCCAAAGTGGAAAAAAGTTGGTCCTCCCCCCTCTAACTTCTAAAATAAGAGAATGATAAATCCAAAAAAATATATGTTGTACATTACTATGCAAACTTTCAACGATATTTGGTTTGAACGAGATCTAGTCAGTAGTTTTTTTTTTATACGTCATAAATCGTAAACCGCAATTTACCTTTCGACGAACTACAAAAACCTTTATATTATGTTAACTAGCTGTTGCCCGCGACTTCGTCCGCGTGGATATTTGAGTTTGTTTTTTTTATTTTGACATGACCAACTGTAGTTACCACAGTTTTGAGCTTGTACTTTAGAGTGTATTTGAATTTGAAGGCAAGTGCTGTTGTTTTATTTTTCAGCAGTGTTTAGTTTAACTATGATAGATGTTTCCCGTGATATTGTCTTAGTAGTTATTATCGGTTTTTTGTAAACCTTTGTGTGTATTCGAACCTGGTGACAGATGCTGCGGTAGCTGAATTTTTTTTAATGTTTTTTTTGCGTATTTTGTAAAGCTCTTTTTCGTGATTTTGTTTAAGTGGCTAATTTGGCTAATTTGTTGGTGTATAATCGAATCTGGTTTTTTTAATTGGCATGACCAACTGCTATTTACCATAGTTTTGAGCTTGTACTTTAGGGTGTATTTGAATTTGAATGCTATTGTAGCTGATTTTTTTCAGCGGTGCTTAGCTTCGGTATGATAGGTGTTTTCCGCGATTTTGTCTTAGTGGTAATCATCGGTTTTTTTGTAAACCTTTGTGTGTATTCAAACCTGGTGACAGATGCTGCGGTAGCAAAAATTTTTTTAATATTTTTTTTGCGTATTTCGTAAAACTCTTTTTCGTGATTTTATTTTAGTGGGTAATTTGGTCTATCGTATTCGTTGGTTGGTTCGTTGGTATCGTAATCGAATCTGGTTTTTTTAGTTTGACATGATCAAATGCTAGTTACCATAGTTTTGAGCTTGTACTTTAGAGTGTATTTGAATTTGAAGGCGAGTGCTGTTTTTTTCAGCGGTGTTTAGTTTAAGTATAATAGATGATTCCCGCAATTTTGTCTTAGTGGTTATCATCGGTTGTTTTGAAATTTTTTTGTGTATTTAAAGCTGGTGACAGATGCTGCGGTAGCTGGAAATTTTTTAATGTTTTTTTTTGCGTATTTTGTGAAGCTATTTTTTGTGATTTTATGTTATATTAGTGGCTAATTTGGAGTTTCATATGCGTGTTGGTGTATAATCGAATCAGATTTTTTTAATTTGACACGACCAGCTGGTAACTATAGTTTTGAGCATGTACTTTAGCCGTTTTTTGAAGCGGTGTTTAATTTCGGTATGATAGGTGTTTTCCGCCATTTTGTCTTAGTGGTTATGGTGGGTTTTAGCTGTTACCCGTGACTTCGTCCGCGTGGTAAAGTCATAGTTTGAGTTCGTTTAAAAGAAACTATTTTATGGTGGAATGCGGACAACTACTGATATGTTTTCACTGGTTTTTGCGTATTTTTTGAGAGTTATTTTTCTTTTTTCTTTCTTAGTGGCTAAGTCGGGTATTTGTTTGCGTTGGTTTTACATGACCAAGTTCTGGTTACCTTAGTTTTGAGTTTGCATTCAATACTATATAAAGTGTGTTCGAAAGATGGTAAATGCTGTAGTAGCCGATTTTTTTCAGCTGTGTTTAGTTTTGGTATGATAGGTGCCTCCCGCGATTTTGTCTTAGTGGTTATCATGGGGTTTTTTTGTAAACCTTTGTGTGTATTCAAACCTGGTGACAGATGCTGCGGTAGCAAAAATTTTTTTTATATTTTTTTTTGCGTATTTCGTAAAACTCTTTTTCGTGATTTTATTTTAGTGGGTAATTTGGTCTATCGTATTCGTTGGTTGGTTCGTTGGTATCGTAATCGAATCTGGTTTTTTTAGTTTGACATGATCAAATGCTAGTTACCATAGTTTTGAGCTTGTACTTTAGAGTGTATTTGAATTTGAAGGCGAGTGCTGTTTTTTTCAGCGGTGTTTAGTTTAAGTATGATAGATGATTCCCGCAATTTTGTCTTAGTGGTTATCATCGGTTGTTTTGAAATTTTTTTGTGTATTTAAAGATGGTGACAGATGCTGCGGTAGCTGGAAATTTTTTAATGTTTTTTTTTTGCGTATTTTGTGAAGCTATTTTTTGTGATTTTATGTTATATTAGTGGCTAATTTGGAGTTTCATATGCGTGTTGGTGTATAATCGAATCAGATTTTTTTAATTTGACACGACCAGCTGGTAACTATAGTTTTGAGCATGTACTTTAGCCGTTTTTTGAAGCGGTGTTTAATTTCGGTATGATAGGTGTTTTCCGCGATTTTGTCTTAGTGATTATGGTGAGTTTTATATAAACTTTTGTGTGTATTCAAATTTACTGTTCTACTGTTTTTTTTCGTATTTTGTAAAGCAATTTTTTGTGAATTTTCTTCAAACCTTTTTCCCCTTTTTCTTCTTTTAGGGGAAGAATTTTCTTATTTTCTTTTTTAGTGCACCTCTGCTCTATTAGAGGAACACACCTTCTAAGTTTCATGTTTCTAGGGCTAACGGTTTAGGCTGTGCGTTGATTTTTCTTCAAACCATTTTTCCCCTTTTTCTCCTCTTCGGAAAATAATTTTCCATTTTCCTTTCTTAGCGGATGCCTACGTCATAACATCTACCTGCATGCCAAATTTCAGCCCGATCCGTCCAGTGGTTTGGGCTGTGCGTTGATAGATCACTATGTCAGTCAGTCGGGTGTTTAATTTCGGTATGATAGGTGTTTTCCGCCATTTTGTCTTAGTGGTTATGGTGGGTTTTAGCTGTTACCCGTGACTTCGTCCGCGTGGTAAAGTCATAGTTTGAGTTCGTTTAAAAGAAACTATTTTATGGTGGAATGCGGACAACTACTGATATGTTTTCACTGGTTTTTGCGTATTTTTTGAGAGTTATTTTTCTTTTTTCTTTCTTAGTGGCTAAGTCGGGTATTTGTTTGCGTTGGTTTTACATGACCAAGTTCTGGTTACCTTAGTTTTGAGTTTGCATTCAATACTATATAAAGTGTGTTCGAAAGATGGTAAATGCTGTAGTAGCCGATTTTTTTCAGCTGTGTTTAGTTTTGGTATGATAGGTGCCTCCCGCGATTTTGTCTTAGTGGTTATCATGGGGTTTTTTTGTAAACCTTTGTGTGTATTCAAACCTGGTGACAGATGCTGCGGTAGCAAAAATTTTTTTTATATTTTTTTTTGCGTATTTCGTAAAACTCTTTTTCGTGATTTTATTTTAGTGGGTAATTTGGTCTATCGTATTCGTTGGTTGGTTCGTTGGTATCGTAATCGAATCTGGTTTTTTTAGTTTGACATGATCAAATGCTAGTTACCATAGTTTTGAGCTTGTACTTTAGAGTGTATTTGAATTTGAAGGCGAGTGCTGTTTTTTTCAGCGGTGTTTAGTTTAAGTATGATAGATGATTCCCGCAATTTTGTCTTAGTGGTTATCATCGGTTGTTTTGAAATTTTTTTGTGTATTTAAAGATGGTGACAGATGCTGCGGTAGCTGGAAATTTTTTAATGTTTTTTTTTTGCGTATTTTGTGAAGCTATTTTTTGTGATTTTATGTTATATTAGTGGCTAATTTGGAGTTTCATATGCGTGTTGGTGTATAATCGAATCAGATTTTTTTAATTTGACACGACCAGCTGGTAACTATAGTTTTGAGCATGTACTTTAGCCGTTTTTTGAAGCGGTGTTTAATTTCGGTATGATAGGTGTTTTCCGCGATTTTGTCTTAGTGATTATGGTGAGTTTTATATAAACTTTTGTGTGTATTCAAATTTACTGTTCTACTGTTTTTTTTCGTATTTTGTAAAGCAATTTTTTGTGAATTTTCTTCAAACCTTTTTCCCCTTTTTCTTCTTTTAGGGGAAGAATTTTCTTATTTTCTTTTTTAGTGCACCTCTGCTCTATTAGAGGAACACACCTTCTAAGTTTCATGTTTCTAGGGCTAACGGTTTAGGCTGTGCGTTGATTTTTCTTCAAACCATTTTTCCCCTTTTTCTCCTCTTCGGAAAATAATTTTCCATTTTCCTTTCTTAGCGGATGCCTACGTCATAACATCTACCTGCATGCCAAATTTCAGCCCGATCCGTCCAGTGGTTTGGGCTGTGCGTTGATAGATCACTATGTCAGTCAGTCACTTTTGAGTTATATATATTTAGATTGATGCTACGGAACCCTTCATGGGCGAGTCCGACTCGCACTTGGCTGCTTTTTTTATAATTTATGAGAGAGGTGTTTTATTATTTTGAAAACGTAGTATATTTGTTTTATTTATATTTACTTTCAGGTTAATACTTTCAAGCCAGTTTACAATGGAGCTTAGAGTTTTATTTATTTCAGTTTCAAACTAGGATATAGTTTTTTTTCCTTGCGAAATGAAAATGGTTGCGTCATCGGCAAACCTGACACACAAGTGTGTGGTAACGTTAAGCAAATGGTTGATGTAGTATAATAAAAATAATAATGGCCCAAGTATGCTACCTTGAGGTACACCAAGTATTATTTTTTCAAATTTAGATTGGATTGTTTCAACGGTTTTTGTCTTTTTGTTGTAACTTTCTATAACAGTTTATTGACTACGGTTGTTTAAGTAAGCAATAAGTGAGATGCCACTCCTCTTATGCCTATGTTTTCTAATTCGCATAGTAGACTAATATGCTCAACGCAATCAAAAGCTTTTGACATATCTAAGAAAAGAGCTACCCCATAGGACTTATTTACATGATGTGAGAATGTGCCTCTCCCTCAAAATAAACGTCACCCATATGAATACCCAAAGAAAGATAAGGAAAGAGATAGTATTAAAAAGTTATGGAGGTTTGGTATACTTACTAGATTGTGTCTGGTTTGGTGGAGTTGCTGGTTCTGTTTCTATTATGGGTCACTTTTATTGGAAATAACGTCCATTATCAGTCGTTTGAAATTATCTGAAAAGATACAAAATTAAATGAGTAACAATAATTTGTATGTTGAACGATTAAAAGTATACATATACGAGAATATTGACGGATATTTTACCCAGCGATAACCCCCAAACTAAGCCCAAAACAAAGCCCCGCAGACATTGGCAATCTACTTTTGATGCAGACTGTACGTAGGTATATACACTTCAAGTAATATTTGATGGCGCTTTTCGTGTAATAACACTTACAAGTAACAAGTTCAATGCGTCAATTTATTAGCGATATTTTATGTAAAGTGGTAGATAATATTATAAATCAAAACCAAAGTCAACCATCATTCAATAAAATCAAAAGGATCGCTTTGATAAGCCTAATCGCAGTAAATTGCTTACGCCATAATACGCTTAAGGCCCATATTACATTGATTAATTACTCCAAAGTCTAATCACTTTGAATTCTCGCATGTAACCAATGCTTAACGCTCACTATTAATTGGAGTAAGGGCCTTAGCACACTAGCGGTTGGTGAGCGGCTGCGGGCATGCAGCGAATGCGTCGCAAACCTACCGCGGCTGCACAGCAAAGACGACGCGTTCAGTGTTGCCACTGGCATATAGTCAAATATAACATGTGACTACTCAAAAAGTTATATAGATTTCCACGAGAAAAGTAACATTACCAGAATTTATGTAGAAAACGACACACTACTTTATATAAAAACGGTTTATTACACAAAACCTAAAGTAAGTTAGTTTCCTGTCCATTTATTAAACTCTTTCGGTTCGTTCCGTTTCACGACAGTTTGTTGATTAAACTCGTACGAGCTGGTATGACCGAGCTTCGGGGTTAAAAAAATAGTATTATTATTCGCCAATAGATGTCAGGAAGATTTGTATTGGCTTATTTTAATTAACAACGCCATCTGCTGGAATAGCTTGCAATTAGTTGCTCACAATCGCCAATAGATGGCAAGAACAGTCATATATTGAATTTATGTTTGATTATTGCAAAACACCAACTTCTCGTCATTTTCTAAATATGAATCTTAGCTAGATCGATTTATCGCCCCCAAAAACCCCTATATACAAAATTTCGTGAAAATCCATTTTTATAAAAATAATAAATATTCCAGACAATCCACACAACATTATATCCAGCCTCTAATTAAGCAGAGCTTGTATGATGGGAAAATGAATGTAGCTGATTTATTACATCATACATAATAATATCCATTGTTTTTTAATTATAATTCACGTTTATTTTTGGTCCGAGCTCATCGTAATTTTATATTTATTTTTCGCAGTAATATTCTACCGTTTCCGCCCGCTTCATTACGAAAAGATAGTAAAATAACAGTTTTCAGAAAAAAAAAATATTGTACTGGAAAACGAAATATACTTTGGGAAACCAGCATTCAAGCATTGTTGATATGCTTACAACCTGTCACGAACAACATTGTATACTGAGCACCGATTTTGATGGAATTTCTATGGGTCCAATGACGAAATGAAGAAATTAACCAATAAAAACCATTAAAAAAAATACCACCGAATTGAAAACCTTTTTTTTTATTTGAAGTCGGTTAAAAATAAACACACAGTTACACAATGGGTGGCCTTATTATATATTAAACATAACACACAAGTGTTAATTTATTTCAATTTAAGGAGCTTATACTCAGTATTGTTTCGTAAACCGCGCTTAATTATATGAAAACAATTTCGGAACTTCCATGATTATTATGTTTAACAATTAAATTATTAAAAACTTTGTGAGGTGCTCGCGACGTGGCTTTCTCGGTCGTTGGGTGCACGCTCTTGATTTCATGGTTGACCGAGGGTAGAATTTAAATATGAAATGTTCATAAAATAGGCTTTGACAGGCTTCATAGCTCAGCCCAGTAGGCCTTTCACAAGCTCTGTCTAGCTCTGTCGCTGGCTCAGGTTTTGAGTCTGTGTGAGTGCTGTCAAAATCAATCCTAAGTCGAAACGTCATACACACTGTTTAATACAGTAGCGAGCACTCACTCAGACTCAAAACCTGAGCCAGAGACAGAGCCAGTCAGATCTTTTGGTAGGCCTACAGCTCAGTCCAGCTCAGCTCACCCCCGTACCGAAGGTATATTAGTGTGGTATCTTTAACGTTTTTCAGTTATTTCTTCTTTTATCGTGTCATTGTCTCTTTCGAACCAAGTGTGGTGAAAGAATTTTAAGACCACCTCAAAGAGCTCCTTTCGTGCACTTGACACATATTTTCGAACTTTTTAGGTTCTACTACATGGTTTCCTCATGATGCTTTCAGTTATTTTTAGGGTTCCGTAGCCAAATGGCAAAATCGGAACCCTTATAGATTCGTCATGTCTGTCTGTCCGTCCGTATGTCACAGCCATTTTTCTCCGAAACCGTTTTCAACCGAAAGTTTGCGCGAGAGACACTTCCAAAGTGGTAAAAAGTTGCCCCCCCCCCCCCCCCCCCTCTAACTTCTTAAATAAGAGAATGATGAAACTAAAAAAAATTCATGTTGTACATTACTATGCAAACTTTCAACGATATTTGGTTTGAACGAGATCTAGTCAGTAGTTTTTTTTTAATACGTCATAAATCGTAAACCGCAATTTGCCTTGCGACGAACAACAAGAACTTTTATATTATGTTACTTGTTGCTACGGAACCCTTCATGGGCGAGTCCGACTCGCACTTGGCTGCTTTTTTATTTCATAACAAGAACAATACGTTACGTAAGAAACGATCAAACCGAGTTGCTGTCTCAACAGTTCTCCATACAAAAGAGCGAGACACAAAACGATACAAATTGTTCAAACTGTAGTACCCTTATTCTGAGTAAATCTTAGAATAAGGGTACTGCTATAAAAATAAACCTAATTGATTACACCTCAAGGTAACTGAAACACACTTGCTATTAACGGGACAAAGCTTTAATATTATTAGCACCGCTGGCTATGAAGGCTTTCACGCGGGAAACCGTAACCGAATATGGGCGGGAAAATAGGTGTGACGTAGGTGTAAATATTATGAGATGAATATGTTGACAAGAGTAAAAGGAAAAGAGAATATTTTGAATACTTTTAGATAGTTAGTAGATTTATTATAAGCAGCTTGATGACTACAGCTGGAGACAGGCCTTAGGCCTCTCAGCTCAATTGGTAGTAGCTCTGCCTTCTGCGCCATAGGTCGTGGGTTCGATCCCCACCGAGAACAAATATTTGCGCAGTGAACACAGTAGTTTGTTCTTTCTCTGGGTGTTATATTGTATTCTAAATTGGATTGTCTATAATATAAAAAAAAAAAAAAAAAATTTAATATTTACAAAATAAAGTATGTTAGTATTATACCAGCTATCTGGTTCCCATTGTACAAGCTCTGCTTAGTTTGGGGCTAGATAGTGTGTAGATCCACAATATTTATTTATTTATCCGTGAATTAATATTTTGAAATTCGAATGTTTGTGACCGATTTGGATCATACTGGGAAAATATCATAACAATAAAATACTTGTAATCCGGCCAAATAACTCTCTGTCAGTAGAATAAAAGCAAACAATACGTATGAAAGCTCCGCAGTCAAACAAATCGTTTTAAAATGCAAATTCTTTCATATTCATGCCTATTTCTGCCGCGAAGCAGCAGAAATCGGTTTGAAGGGTGTGGGTTGCTGTGAAATTACTGGCACGTGAAGCTGAAGATTTGTATGCCTCAAGTTTTTGGACGCAGGGCAGTGCATCATAGGGCACGAAGTGCGTGACAATGCTTTGTAATAGGTGATGGTTACCACTTAACATCAGGTGGGCAATATGCTTGTTCCATCAGCTAGTTACATAGAATACTCCCACAGGTCACAGACAATTTGTTTTTTTGAGCATTAAGCTCACAGACACTAATCTGATTATTCGGCAAACAAGTGTGCCAGCTCCTAAGCTGTGCTGAAAGTACCCCTCCCCTATTCTAAAATTTGCTGACTACAAAAGAAAGAGGTAATCATAATCATAATCATAATCTTTATTTATCTTTAGACATTTTACATGTGCTTAGATACGTCACACAAATAGGTATACATTATTATGATTAACATAAAAATTAAAATAAATTCTAATCAACACATACATTAAATTATGAAATAAAAGTAAAATAATTGTATATTAAATTAGGTTATTTCCTATTTTAAAATAGGAATATAAAATTAATAAATAAGTCACACAGGTTGATCACAAAAAATAAATTTATCAGCCAGAGCTTCGTCAATTTTATAATAACTTTTATATAATAATCTATTTTTAATAAACCTAAAAAAATCAATGTCACTCTTATTTCTGATGTCAATAGGAATGTTATTGTAAAATTGAATAGACACAAAAATAAAACTTTTCCTTGTTTTAACTAGTCTAACAGCTGGTGTCATTAAATTTTTCTTATGTCTTGTGTTAAAATTATGAGAATCCTGTTTCAATGTCATATCACCTAAATTTTCCCTAACATACACAATATTTTGATAAATAAATTCACAGGTCATGGTCATTATGCTTAGCTCTCTAAATTTATCTCTACAAGAGTCCATTGGTTTCATACCTAAAATATATCTTATGCAACGTTTTTGAAGTATGAATATCCTATTAGAGTCAGCGGCAGCACCCCAAAACATAATCCCATAAGTCATTATAGAGTGAAAATATGCAAAGTATACATCTCTTGCTGCTTTGATACCGCCTAATTCTTTAATTTTTTTGATAGCATACGTTGCTGATCCCAATTTCTTCGTTAACTCGTCAATTTGAACCGCCCATGTCAATTTCGAGTCTAACCAGACTCCTAAGAACTTGATACGATCGGTACTAGGCAAAGACAAATCCCTTAATGTATCTTGTAGTGATGTATTTGGTGATACGCTGGTTCCTAACCAAAACTTTACAACATGTGTTTTATTTATATTCAATAACAAGTTATTTACAGAAAACCAATTTTCTAAGTTGGGCATAACATCCCTAAGTATAACACTAAGACCATCAATTGTTTTGTCCTTAATAATTAAACTTGTGTCGTCAGCAAATAATACCATGTCAATATCCTTACAAACTACAGATACATCATTAACATACATTAAAAATAAGAGAGGCCCTAAAATTGATCCCTGTGGTACTCCTAATTTTACAATATGTTTGTTTGACCTTACACCATTCAACTCGGTCACTTGTTCTCTCTCACATAGATACGATTTGAATATTTGCAATTCGTTGTTGCGGACACCGTAGTGATCTAGCTTTTCAAGTAAGATTTCATGCGAAACACAGTCAAAAGCCTTTGAAAGATCACAAAAAACTCCATAAGTTTTCTGTGACTTCTCAAGGCCCGATAAGATGTCTTGCATGAGTCTTATTATGGCATGCCTAGTTGATTTCTTCTTTTGAAATCCAAATTGTCTTGTGTTTAAGAGCTTGTTGTCCAAAATAAAAGTTGTTAATTCTTCAGCTACATATTTTTCAAAAATCTTGCTTAGACTGGGAAGCACAGACACTGGTCTATAATTATTGCAAGAAGTTGTCGTACCGTTTTTATGTAATGGAACCACTTTAGCTATTTTCATTTTGTCGGGAAAAACCCCATTTTCGATACATTCATTTATTACGTGCATAAGTGGTTCCGCTACTACACATTCTAGCTTTTTTAACAAGTAAGGTGTGATATACCAATAGTCGTTGGATTTCTTCATTTTAATGTTACGAATTATATTTACAATTTTTTGGACGCTTATTGGTTTAAGTACAAAATTATTATTGACGTAAGGAATATATTTCCTTAAAAATTCAATAGAATTGTCAATGCAACAGTTTAAATTAGATGTCAGGTTATTTGCTATATTTACAAAATAATTATTAAAATAGTTGGAAATGTCAGATTTATCAAATATATTTCGATTATCATTATCATCACGTATTTTATCACATATATTATCACAGTTACTGCTACTTTTTCCAGTCTCTTGTTTTATTATTTGCCACACACATTTTATTTTATTTACTGATTTGTCAATCTTGTTAGAAATATGAATTTTCTTAGCCACAAGACATGCGTTCTTAAAAATTTTACTATACCTACTTACATAAGATTTTAATACAGGATTTTCATTTAAGTTACTAAGTGCATATAAGTCAAACAATCTTTTCCTCGAGATGAGGATTCCTTTGGTGGCCCATTTATAAAAATTTTTAGAGTCATGTTGGCCTAATTCTACAATTGGCAAGTGCTCATCAAGCTTTTCTAAGAAGTGGTTAAAGTAGGTGTCATAGTTTGTGTACAATGATGGTTTTGTCAGTGATTTTCCTAAGCTATCTTTCATTTTTTCTAATTTAGCATTTGTTATTTTCCTATGCTTTACTATAGCTGGCTTTATTATTTGGACATTTAAATTTATATCAATAATTTGCGCATAATGATCGGATGGAACACCTGGTAACACTCTTATATTTTTAGTGGTACTCGAATCAGTGAAAAAATTGTCCAAGCATGACATAGTCGAAGATGTTACCCTGGTGTAATCAAATACTTGTTGCCTTAATAAAAAACTATCCATTAAATCGATAAGCTGCGCACAATTTCTGTCACCATTTAAAAAATTAACATTAAAATCCCCACAAATTATCATTGTCTTGCTATTTTGAGATGTCAGTTTATCAAGACAATGCTCCAGTTTAGATAAGTAAATGCCTATATCTGCTGAGGGTGACCTTCAATCGACTAAATTTTTTTCTAGGCAGATTTTTCGCCTGTAAATTGATTTGGTATTTTTTTAAAGGCAACGGCTAATGATTTATAGATGATAATCGTAGATACTTTCTCTAATTTATAAGAAGTTCATAAACAACGTTGCTGATTTTAGCAATAAGCTTTGCGCCACCTAAGCATTCTGCAATGGCGATCAGTGAAATACTGTCAAATATGACAGCTTCTAAAACGCTGCATGTGCAAGGCTTACAATAATTTGACCAGATTCGTTTTCGGTCATTTTGGGAAGTCACATAGCTTTTTGATTTTAATTGTTTTTCTGATGTTATTTTGAGTTCTGTTGTGTAGTTTCGGTGGTATTTTAACCAACATTCCTTGAAGTCTTAGCTCAAAGTGGTAGCAGTTGGAATTAAAGTGTATTAATGATATTCTGATTTGATCGAAAATATTTCAGATGGTTTTGGAAAAAACGGCCATCTTTTTTTCCAAAGCCAATTAGGGTAGGGCCGACTTGTGACTGACGACTCCAAGAAAAAGTATATTATCTATGTAATTTATCATGATTAAACTACTCGACACTGGCAAAATTGATTCGAAATGGACAGATGCCATTCATTAAGAAGAAGAAGAAGAAATAATTTGACAAAACGACAAAAATGCCTCAAGATCTCTTACACGTGTTATTCCTCTTTTTTTGTTTGACTGTTAGCTATTGTTGTATGTTGCTATGGGTTGATTTAGCTATACCTTTTTAATAATAGCCAGCTGAGACGTGTATATCGACGATAATAGATTTATCTTCTTGTTTATTGATCCAAGTAATGGAAAGATGGATAAAACCGATTTTGCTCTAAATTACGAGCGAGCTGAGTGAGTAATGCCTCGATAAAAATTCCGAAGTTGATTTCAGACTAGGAACTTTTATCAACGAGTAAGCGAGATGGCTATATCTATATCTATACTAATATTATAAAGAGGAAAGATTTGTACCTATTTTTGTATGTTTGTATGTTTGTAATGAATAGGCTCAAAAAGTACTGGGCCGATCTAAAACATTCTTTCACCAATAGAATGCTACATTCTTCCAATTTGACATAGGTTACATTTCATTTTGAAAAAAATTAGGGATCCTTGGTAAAATTTGAACAATGTAACCGAAGGTGTAGAAAAATGAGTCTTAAAATGTCTTTCGTCGAATGCGCTGCCGAAACTATTAGCGATAGAACAAAATAATGTACAACAATATTGTCTACCCCGTGCGAAGCCGGGGCGTTCTTTATATATTGGTAGAGTCTGTTCAGAAAGAGAGCCGTGGCCAAATTGTGAACTAACGTTTCTATATTTATATGGCAGCTCATCCTTTTCTTTCTGTCAGCATTTTGCATCATAAAAATTAAATAAAGAAATAGTACACTAGTTGTGATAGGATCAAAACGCAACAGACGCGCTATTGTATTGCACACTAAACAAAAAAGTGATTAAGCACAGCAGCGCCCTCCAAATACCACGACGGCTCTCTTTCTGAACAGACTCTAACATCTTATTAGAATATATGTATAGTCAATCAAAATCAGATGTTTACTGGCTTTGCAGATTGTTTGATGGCGGAAAGCAAGGGGTGAAATCGGCTTCCGCGCAATCAAACAATTTCCTTCATGGTAGATATTCCACATTCTCGTAAAAAGCGCTTTGATTCCTCTTTTATATTACGAACTGCCAAAAAGTGGAACTCTCTTCCGCCGTCAGATACAGATTTCCGGAACGGTAATTGATGTTTTTTTTAAGAAAAGAGTGATGTATGAGTGTTGACTAAATAAACCCTACGTCAAAATGTCACACATACAGTTTAATGCACTGGTGACCACTAACACAGACTCAAAACCAGAGCCAGAGATAGAGTACCCGAGACATGTTTTCGATTTTTTTAGATTCTATGATATGCAGGTTTTCTCACAATGTTTTCCTTCACCGCTTTAGAGTACTGGAATAGAGTGCACATTTATCGACAGAAAAACCCATTGGTACAAGACTGGATTTAAACCCACGACCTTAGGATTGGATGGCGGGGCTACCACTAGACCACCAGTGCTCTCCCATGAAAGGTAATTTAAGGCCTGCGCACACCTAGTTCGCTGGCGGTAGCGATCAGTGAAACGCTGTCAAATATCGCTTTCAGATTTGAGGTTTGACAGCGATATTTGACAGCGTTTCACTGATCGCTACCGCCAGCGAACTAGGTGTGCGCAGGCCTTTAAACATACCTCCGAACGCAGGAAGAACGATTTTGTTTTTACTTTAGTGTGAAGAAATAAGACAACTTGGCAATAAACTCGACATACGTCAAGGTAATAAAATGCTTTGACTAAATAAAACCTCTTTGGGCTTGTAGACGTATTAAGGCATGCGAACATCTAGCTGAAACGCTGTCAATTATGAAAGCTATATTTGACAACGTTTCAAATGATCGCCATCGCCATCGCCTAGATGTGCGCAGGCTACCTAAGGTACAATCAAATTGAACAAGGAATCTCCCAAATAATACCAGCAGATGTTTTTTCAAAGTTAATAATGTGATCGAATACAAATCCAACACAGCACGTGTCCCAATTTATACATTCAAATATTTTTCTCACGTCTTGGGTTTTATTTGTGACCTAAATTCATACAATACCATCTTTTTATAATGTATCATTTGTATACAAATTCTTAGCATCACGGGAACATTATTGTGTACAAAATAGTGACGTACGCATATAAGAAATTAATTATAATGTTTACATTAATTATTTACCATAAATTTACGTTTTATTAAAATATTACAGTTAAAGTTCAAATGTTATTGCACTAGAATAGCAACAGGTATTTTAATGTGAGAGCGGTAAAAAAACACAATGACGTAAGTGTTTTATGAAATAACTATTTGAGTGCCGCGTGACTTCGTTTTCGTGAAGTTTTTCCATTCAAAAATGCTCTTTTTCAATCACTTGGGGTGCGGCTTAAAATGGCAAAGCGAAACTGAGAAGTCTTAACAACTGTATAATTCGACGACCAAAACTAGATTTTATCTAATATTTTTACGGACGCTTTCAGAATACTTCTCGAATACGTAGTTGAATTTTAGCGAATTGTCAGCGGATATTCAGATTTAGCCTAGGGCTGTCCGAAACGACTTGTTTTTATATCTGGCCGTTCATGAGTCAGTCGATAGCGCTCAGTCGGCATGTCGTCATAAAGATTGGCATTCTGGTGGACGTATATCGATAACGCAAAAACAGAGTTAAATCGGTTTGAATTACACCATAAACAACAGTAATACACTTATCAAGTAGGTAATAGTAATTCTTAACATTCATGATCAAATAAATTTATTTACGCAAAGAAACTTTTAATTAACACAAGTTTTTTTAAATACAACTTAGTGGACAAACAAGCATATGGCCTACCTGATGGGAAGCAGTTACCGTAGCCCATGGACGCCTGCAATACCAGAGGAATCACAAGTGCGTTGACGACCCTTTGAAACTTTTAAAACGCCCATTCTGAAGAGTTGTTTAAAATACATAAGAAACAGTTGAGCTACCTGCAGACCGTTACAAACGATCTAGAGATAGCTCAACTGATCCAAATTTGTGCCAGACGGAAGGGTCTCCAAGACGCTGGCGGCATTGCCACGCTGAATGGCAATGCCAATAATTATATGTATAGAAAAATATTTTGACGTGGCAACGTCTTATAATTCGATGGAGCCGGCTGCAGGCACGAAAAAACATGACGTCATGCGGCGTTAAATCGCTCTGAGGCGTTCCATTAAAGGCTTGAAGGCAAGCGAGAGCGCGGAACGAGCGACAAAGAGGCACGCACGGCTTCCGCGTTCGGCAGCGTTGGACATCTGTCTCTCTCCTACTTGAGTGAGCCATGCGTCCGCGTGGACAGCTGTATGACGTTGTCACGTTCAACTATCGTCAGTAAACAGACTTTACAGACAACCTATTTTTTGCTTAACTTTTATGCTGACAAAATTTCCAATCCCATTTGAAACCCGCTGTTAATGCAATATTTTTTTACTTACAACACCAAAGACATTACACGAGCGTAACCGACCCTTACATTTTATCACATTTGTTTTCCCGCAATATCATTTTACATTGCGAATTCGAGGACATTTTTATTTGATTATCTGGATCTCAAATGTCTTCCTAAAAGTGTGTATCTAATGTGTTAACATAAATAAATAAAAATAAAAAAATAAACATACTCGTACCGCACGAAACGTCTAATGATAACAAATTACTGTTCTGGATTTGAATTACAATCTCATAATTCTTTTTTAATGAATTTACTTTTAGGACTTGGACGTGAGGCTTAAGAGCCTGGTAGAGATCGCTGTTAGCCATAAGGCCGCCCATTGTTTTACTATGAACTTTTATTTTTAAGCTAAATACTGTATTCCTATATGTGTAATATACCTATAGTAATCTATAAAGAGTTATCTATCTTAACATTAGTGTGCCTCAAGTTGATGCACGCAGGTTAGGGCACGTTTCTGTCGTGCGTGACCTACGAGGCAATTCTTTGATAACAAATAATTATTTTCAGAAGGAATACTATCGCCTATAAAGGCGATAGTATTTTTAAAAGAAAAATCCATAACCAGCACGACTGGATTCGAACCCGAGACCTTGGACCGAATCCCAATTACTACCACTAGGCCGCAAGTGTTTTTTATACAACTACCTGATGGAACAAGCACATGGCCCACTCGTAGGTCACGTACTTCAAGAACGAACCCTACGATGCACTACCCTGCGCCCATCAACTTGAGGCATAGAGATGTTCAGCCTCACGTGCCAGTAATAGGTATCACCGGCACCCACACCCTTCAAACCGAAACACAGCAATGCTGCTTCACGGCAGAAATCGGCATGGTGGTAGTACTCCCCCGGATGAGCCCTTCACAAAGAGCTCTACTACTACTAAACTACTAGAAATATACTAGTTTCGACAACCCTAGCACTAATTGAAAGAGTTTCAATATTCGAAGACTACAAACGGAAGTGCCAAAGCGCCGAGTCACGAATTGTAATGAACACTTCTTTTCAAACTCATTTCCATTCAGATATCAACCCTCCGCGAAAAAAGGGGTGCATAGGGGATGTCTGAAAGGCGCTGACCATTATTAGGTAAGTCAAAAGATGCTTGCAAAAAGACGGTACAGTTAGGATCAAAAGTGGATGTCATTTTTAGGGTTCCGTTGCCAAATGGCAAAAACGGAACCCTTATAGATTCGTCATGTCTGTCTGTCTGTCTGTCTGTCAAGACAAATACGTAAACGGAAATACGGAAATACGGAAACTATTCAGTTTAGAAAAAAAACGATATTAGAAACCTCAACATCATTTTTGAAGACCTATTCATAGATACCTCACACGTATGGGGTTGATGAAAAAAAATTGTTTGAGTTTCAGTTTCAAGTATGGGGACCCCCAAAGTTTACCTATTATTTTTTTATATTTTTGTGTTAAAATCTTAATGCGATTTACAGAATACATCTACTCGCCAAGTTTCATCAGTCTAGCTTTTATAGTTTCGGAGAAAAATGGCTATGACATACGGACGGACAGACAGACAGACAGACAGACATGACGAATCTATAAGGGTTCCGTTTTTGCCATTTGGCTACGGAGCCATAAAAAGCTATTTCTTCTACGGCTGTAATCCACTTCAGCTAGAGGCTGTTCAACGTACCCCTGTTATATTACTACCGTCATAGCGGTAGTCGTTTTCTATAAATAAGGCCTTGAGGAAGATTGGCCTGTCGTGGGTTAATGATCAGGCAGGTATCCTAGGAAACCATTCTGATCAAAAAGGGATATTTGGGGAGCTTCTCATTAGAATTGATGAAGGTAAATTAAATTACCTTAATTTCGCAGAAAAATAATAAACAAGCCAGGAATAGATTCTAAGAAAATAAATAAAAGTTTATTTTTCATAAAGTAATTTGAATAACAATGCTGCAAAAGTTATCAAATGAATTATAATAAATCAGTCAGATTAAATTATGTTTTTATTTACTTTGAACTTGGTAGAAGTTATTTATTGATAACTAGGTATAGAAAATCCTTAGTACATTACTGCAGCGGCCAGCAAAGAGGCATTGGGACAAACGTGTACCCACCGACCTAAGTATGCCACCAATGCCGAGTTATGTATAGTACTTTTCTCAAATAATGTAAGGAAATAAAAACTAAAAGTCCTACTTGAACTCAAGTTGTCAAATACAATTACGACAAACAACGAACAGCACCAATTTTTCTCGCGTTGAAGCTTGGCGTTGAAGTGTTCATTTGTTTTTCATTTAATCTTGCTAGCCAGTTCAAAATTTAAATAAAACCTTTGACAAGTAACCTCCTCGATTGCAATGTTTTGGAGTACCTAGAAGATCGTTCCATTTTCAAATTACACGACAGAATAATAATCCTGTCGTGCAATTTGAAAATCGAACGATTAAACTCAATAATAGGCCTGCGCACACCTAGGCCGCTGGCGTCGGCGATCAGTGAGCGATATTTGACAGCGTTTCACTGATTGCTACCGCCTGCGAACTAGGTGTGCGCAGGCCTAGGTAATTTATCTGGCCGCTAAACACGACAGTAATGTGAAAATCTATTATAACTTTTGGCGGCCGCTGCTCGCAAGTATAATTTAGATTTGTCTCGAAGAAGGTTGTCAAAATAATGTTAAAATTTCCGAGCTCGAATGAACGTAAACATTGGCTGAAAGATGGATTTTGGGAGACTTCATCTAAGGTATCATGTTGGTAACCATTACCAACATAATAACAAAATAACTGTTTCATAAAAATGTAACATTGACACCGCCATCACCGTGTTTATTGCGTGTCATTATGTTGTACGATAACACTTCATGTACAGGATGTTTTAAATATACCACTGTCTATCTATCTATCTATTTAACCCGTATCTCCACTCTCCGCGCCACTCTCTTCGGTCCTGTGCCAGTCTCCGCCATTGTCCAACTACTACGACAATGTCATCCGACCAACGAGCGGGTGGTCTGCTGGTCTAACTGAATTGTGCAAGGAGAATTATGAATAACTTTTAGTTCGCATGAAGTTATCTAATCATTATACGTATTTTGATACCCTTTATCAAAACCCCGGGAAGCTATCATTGGAGTAGGTATGTTGAATTCTCGTTTTAAAATATTCTGACTTAGTTTTAATAACATTGTTGACAGTAGACTAAGTCTGCAGAAGAAAGGCTTTTTTTATTCAAAGTACTGATAGAACAAGCATATGGTCCACCTGATGTTAAGTGGTAACCATTGCCTATAAAACAGCATTGCCTCATAGGCCACGCACGTCAGGATCATGTCCTACGATGCACTCCGTAAAGTTCCAAAAAGTTTCCAAAGTTGGCAACAGCAAAGATTTAAAAAGTTATAAGGAAAAAATATAACCCACAATTTTCTTTTATATAATAAAGGAGAAGGAAGAAAATGAGGTAAAAATTGGAGGAGGCATTTACTTAAAAAAGGCCTTAGTTAACTTAATATCTAAAAATCCATATAGTTTATAATCATTTAAAACATATTCTTATTTTTGCCTAGGAGATGATTTTAGATGGAAAAAGCTTGCCAAGCTCTTATACCATCCTGACAGCTTAGTCGGCCTAATCAAGGTCGGTTACCCAGGGTGAATTTCCAATGGTGGCTTTCCAATGGAATTAAATTTTATGAAATCGGCACAGTAGTTTTTGAGTTAATTCATTACAAACACACACACACAAAACTACAAAAAATTTAATAGTTATTAGTGTATACAAGTATTTTTATTTGGAAAGTGAGTGTTCGTTTAATTCTGTCTGTATTTAAGAGGAGTGTTATAATAACACCCTGTGTGAAGCCCTCTCCGTATCCCTTTTATACGCCATTCACATTTTAATGGGCATGTTATTTTTGTGGTTGTTTCGAGCTTTCACATGCCTGTGAGAACATTTATTATTGCAAAATATTTAAATACAAATGAGAAGTCCTGACATTCATAATATCCAAATTAAGCCTTTGTAAGAACCAGATAAAAATTCAAAACTCCAAAATTTATTTATTGCGTAGTATCATAAGGATCACTTTGAAGTGTCTTAAAGCTTGGTGAGTCTAGGTGCCAGTTCTAGAAAGCTGATGGAGTGCCGGCCTTTTTTTAGTTACTTAGAAGATAATGTTAAACAGCGCTAATCATACTTTTCAAATCAGAACACAGCAATGCGAGCTTCATTGTAACAACAGAAAAAAACCGGAGCAGTTGTATCACAAGGATCACTTTGAAACGTCTTAAAGCTAGGAAAGTCTAGGGGTAGTTATAAAATAAATATAAATATTGTGGACAATTCACACAACACTATCTAGCCCCAAATTAAGCAGAACTATGGGAACGCGATAGCTGATATAATACATACATAATTTTTTTTTTGTAAATACTTACTTAGAATACAATACAACATCCAGACAGAGAACAAACATCTGCGTTCACCACACAAATATTTGTTCTCGGTGGGGATCGAACCCACGACCTGCAGCGCAGAAGGCAGAGCTACTACCAACTGAGCTGAGAGAGAAAGTTATGCCAGTTCTACGCAACCAAGCCTACTCGTAGAAGAACAGGCAGCAAACTACAGCTTGGTTCCTACCGTTTTCTTGTAGGATACTTTTACAAAACACAAATAAAAAAAGCATTGAAGTTCCATACTGCTAAATGCTGATGATGATGAAATTGCGAATATATTCCTATCTTCGTTTACCACCTTTTTATCCGAACTTCGTGACAATACGCCGCAAATAAGGCTTTGTTAAAATCCAAACAAATTTTCGCAGCTTCGTTTTGTTTGTGTTTAAATTTACTTTTTGACTTTGTTACAAGGGCTTTGGTTGCCTATTGTATGCACAGGACAATAAATCAAATATATCCTACCTATTAAGCCTTGCGCACATCAAGATCGCATGCGATGGTGATCAGTATATCGTTGTCATATTACAATTGTCTGTAATCTGTACCCGAAGTCGGAGTTTTGCTACCACATTTCGTCTACCAAATGTTGTTTTCGTGTGAGCACGTGTCTCTCCCTTTTGTATGGAAAATTTATGAGACAACAACTCGTTTCGATCGTTTCTACGTAACACATTTTTGCTGTCTCATCTTTTCTCCATACAATATAGAGAGACAAATAAGGCGAAACGAAAACCACATTTCGTAGACGAAATTTTGTAAATGAAGTTGCCCTTCTGTACCCGAAGTCCGAGTTTTGCTACCACATTTCGTTACCAAATGTTGTTTTCGTTTCACCTACGTGTATCTGACTTTTGTATGGAGAAAAGATGAGACAGTTAAAATACGTTACGTAGTCAGAGCTGTTGCCTCATCATTTTTCCATGCAATAGATAGAGACAAATAGGCGAAACGAAAACCACATTTCGTTGACGAAATGTTGTAAATGAAGTTGCCCTTCTGTTGTTTGTAATATTACACTATCGAAGTTCGCGGTAGTATGTACGGATCCGGTGCGGATCCGGTGTGGATCCGATGTCCGGTGCAGATGTATACAAAACCCATAGTGTAACTGATCGCCATCGCGGATTGCCTAGATGTGTGCAGGACTCTAGTTATTCGATTTGTTATCAAATTCAAAACGTTATTCAATTTAAATTACAAAAATCAAATAGAAACATTTTGCTAGGTTATTATTTATTTACTTAATTAGTGTACTACATCTATGCGGTACCCTAATAATATTAAAATCTAGCCTAGTCATAATAATAATAATAGTAATGAGTAATTTTGCTTTAGCTTAATTTTATAAAATAAGTATTAGGTACTAAGAATGTGTCCATTGGCACTTTTCTTACTGTCTCTAATTAATTAAGGTGACACTTTGTTTATGTGTTCATTCATTTTGCTAGGTGAATCTAATTTATTCCCGGAGGAATTAATTTGGCAGTGAACGATGATTTCAGCATTGATTTGAGGGTATGTATACCGTGCCTTGGAACACCTTCTTATTGTTATTAAGCACTTTCCTCTGGCACTGATAGACTAATGTTCATTGTTTAGAACACCTTTGTTTCGGACCGCACTGAAGTGGAGTACTATTGGAGCGGAGACTCAATCACCGAAGCCATTGAGTTACTGTAGGTCTACCACAAGCTCTGTCTGGCTCTGTCTCTGGCTCTGGTTTTGAGTCTGTGTGAGATGCTGTCAAAATAAATCCTAAGTCGAAACGTCACGCACACAGTATAATAGATTAGATTAGAAACTGCTGTATTGCACAAAAAATAGGACATAGGCAAACTTAATGCTAATTAGCATTTTCTTCCAGTTAACCATTGTGTTATGTGAAGTGGGTGGTAGTGCTATAAAGACAAGCGAATAGAGAAACATTTACTTAAAACTAGAGACTATATAATATCTACAGTACATACAATACATAAATAATAAATAAAAATAATAATAATATATAATGTATAAGTACAATTTGATCAGGAGGCAAATATAATGTTTTATATAAAAATGCTCAATTTTGTTGAGATGCCTGATGGGATAAAAACGGAAGGAATAATTTCTTTTTGAATGTTGCTAAAGTTGTAGCTTCGCGTATTTCATGGTGAGCACTCACACAGACTCAAAACCAGAGCCAGAGACAGAGCCAGACAGAGCTTGTGGTAGGCCTACTGAAGCATTGATTACCAATTGAAACCCGTTTGCATGCGGCGTCGGCATTTGGTGCTGTTTTATTCCACTTTCTTTAAGCCGTGCTCACATCTAAGCATTTTACGCTAGCGATCAGTGAAATGCTGCCAAATATGACAGATGTATTGACAGCGTTCCACTGATCGCTACCCCAGAACGCTTAGATGTGCGCAAGACTTTATATACTTTTTGGGAAATTATAAAATCATCCGAAAACCATGCTTTTTTTAATCAATCAATGTTTGATTTATTTTTATTTAGGAAAAAAAGGGTTGATATTAATAAATTTAAAAAGTGTGTTATAGTTTGACCGCAATCACTGTGCCGCTCTCTAAGAAAATGCGGCTAGGTGGGGGCCGAGGAATAAATATCAAGAGTGCACATGAGATCTCGATATTGTCAGATAGATCTTACGATATCGTAAACGATAAGCAATGTTTGAGTCTGAGTGGAGCCTCAAGTTTGACTCTTTTCAATAGAGAACTGTCAAACAATATTCGGCCACTTTAAAAATAACGTTCTTGACATCCCGAGCTATCGCTCGTCCTCCTCTTGTGTGTCTGACATAGACAGTCCGGTTCCCCCCCGTCTTGCCGCGCGCTACCTCTGGCGCGGTACAGCGGTCGCGGTCAAACTATACATATTTTTCCTGAACTCATGTAAAAAAAGCAGTCAAGTGCGAGTCGGACTCGCCCATGAAGGGTTCCGTAGCATCAAGTAACATTAATATAAAGGTTCTTGTAGTTCGTCGAAAGGTAAATTGCGGTTTACGATTTATGACGTATAAAAAAAAGCTACTGACTAGATCTCGTTCAAACCAAATATCGTTGAAAGTTTGCATAGTAATGTACAACATATATTTTTTTTAGTTTTATCATTCTCTTATTTTAGAAGTTAGAGGGGGGGGACCAACTTTTTTCCACTTTGGAAGTGTCTCTCGCGCGAACTATTCAGTTTAGAAAAAAACGATATTAGAAACCTCAACATCATTTTTGAAGACCTATTCATAGATACCCCACACGTATGGGTTTGATGAAAAAAACTTTTTTGAATTTCAGTTTCAAGTATGGGGACCCCCGAAATTTATAGTTTTTTTTTTTATTTTTATGTAAAAAACTTAATGCGGTTCACAGAATACATCTACTCGCCAAGTTTCATCAGTCTAGCTCTTACGGTTTCGGAGAAAAATGGCTGTGACATACGGACGGACAGACAGACAGACAGACATGACGAATCTATAAGGGCGCTTGTACACGCTAAGAAAAAACGCCGGGTCTACCCAAGAATTCGTGTCGTAACTAGAAAATAACTGTGTACACTGCTCGCAGAGGTGCACGAAAAAAATCTTATCTGCGCAAGACACGACGCGGCGAACGTTGTTGCGTTTTCGTGTGTGGAAAAGACAAAATTCTTGTCTTGCGCAGATAAGATTTTTTTCGTGCACCGCTGCGAGCAGTGTACACAGTAATTTTCTTGTTACGACACGAATTCTTGGGTAGGCCCGGCGTTTTTTCTTAGCGTGTACAAGCGCCCTAAGGGTTCCGTTTTTGCAATTTGGCTACGGAACCCTAAAAATGGTGTATGCAATTTAAAAACTTGTATAACATCAATAACACTTAGCATTTACCTTTTAACCGGCGACGCGAAGGAGAAATCGTGTGATTTGTGCGTAATTCAGTATTCACCCTATTTGAGCAAATAAAACAAAGAGAAGCGTCCTCTGTAAACTGTTTCTGGGCAAATACAGAATAATTGAATAATCAAATACCTACGCTACTTCAGGGCTATTTATGAAGGGCTCGTCCAGGGTATACCGTTATGCCTATTTCTGTCGCTAAGCACCGTGTTGTTTCGCTTTGAAGATCTTTTGACGGCGATAGGCTTGCAATTTGCATTATGCTGCTTTCCTACGGTGCGTGGTTCTGCAGATCATCACGCACTGCGCACGAAGACGCACGGCAACGCACCAAGAAAAGGCTCCTGTGCTTTTCTTGGTGCGTTGCTCACCTCGGCGCACGAGACCGTTCCCATGGTGTGTCGTGCGAGCTGGTGCGGGCTGGTGCGCGATATCACGCACTGGTGGGAAGGGGCTATTAGGCGCTGTACTCTTGTCAGCGGTCGTGGTCGCCATGAAAATATATAATTGATGATTTCTCTTTATCAGGGGCTGTGGCACTCCTCAAGGCAGAGAGCACTGGTGGTTTTATGGTAAGAGCCCCGATCCTAAGATCGTGGGTTCAAAACCAGTCCTGTACCAATGAGTTTTTCTGTCGAAAATTTATGTGCACTCTGTCAGAACTCTCCAACGGTGAAGGAAAATATCGTGAGGAAACCATCGTGTCGTAGAACCTAATAAAGTTCGAACAATACGAGTCAAGCGCCACACAAAAAGGGCCTGCAAGCGGCCTAATAAGTACTTGCGGAAACAAGCCCGCACACCAAGTGCAGATGATGTCAAAAACCTCCTCAAGGCATCTTGCAATATGGGTATTCTGCAATATTTGGAAGATAAAAAATATTTTATATCTTTCTCCTGGTTCTAAGCTACCTCTTCACCAATCTTCAGCCAAATCGGTTCAGCCGTTCTTGAGTTCTAACACGACTTTCTTCTATAGGTATATGAGTATATAGATTATGGGGCTATAATCTAAGCTAGTTCTTGGAAGGTAAGTCCAACGTCTCAGTAATCCTCCGTAAATTCCCTGGATGTTGTCAAACCAAACACGACTAGAAATTAGCATTTGGATAGTTTACGAGTGACATTCTGGATTAAGGCGAAGACAACCGTCGATATACCTACCTAACTGGTTTTCATAACCGTCATGTCATTAAACCTAAAAAGTTCGAAAATATGTGCCAAGTGCACGAAGGACGCACTTAAAAATCCTTTCACCACACTTGGTTCGTCCTCGTGATTCTCGATAAATAAGTTCAGTGATTTTATATATTTTAAAAGGTTTATATTCTTTGACACTTGCTGTGTCTACTTGCGGAAACCAGTCCGCACACTAAGTGCGGATGATGAGTTTGCCATTTTTGGCTGATCAATATTATTTTCATCCCACCAGCTCTGAAAGTGTGTTTTTGCTGTTTAATTTCTGACTGGAAAAGCCGTTTTTATCCGCTAGAGGATAAAGTAAATTTGAATTTAGAATATTGTGTTCAATAAGTTTGTGAATACACAACAACCTATTTACTTCTACCTCCATGGTGCCGAACTTATCATACAACCTTTTTTATTTTGTTAAAAACTCGCACTCGTAACCTTCTTGGTGTATTTGTGAATTCAAAACACCATTAAACCTATTTACTTCTACCTGCATGGTGCCTAATTTATCATACAACCTTTTTAAATTAGTTAATAACTCATACTCGGAACCTTCTTGGTGTGTTACTTTTAGTCGCGCCATGTTCCTTTTTGCATTTAGTCATTTCCTCGCTGAGGTGGGATGAAAAGTTACGTGTTGCACTCGAGTGCAAAGATTTTTCACCTTGTGCTCTTTTGATTCCTTCGCCAACGCTTAGGATTCTAACTTTTAAACCACTCGCTACGCTCGTGGTTAAAATTTAGAATCCTGCGCTTGCTCAGTCATCAAAATTGAGCACGCGGTTAAAAAGCAGCTTTGCACTCTTGCATAACAAATAACTATTTTAAGTTGACATGTAGGTACTATACCAACCCATTTCCGCAACAAATTTATTGTGAATTATTATTAACATCGACAGTTATCTTCGCCTTAACGATTGCTCGGTATCAATGCATTCTTGAATACGGTGAACGTTGTAGACTGTATAATGTGGATTGAATATAGGTGTACCTACGGCTGTCACGAATAACTAATTTACGGGTAGTACAGTAACGTTTTAGCATTCTAGTGAAATACCTATGCGATAATATGGTAATTTTCTGCCTTTTTGGCCGCAACGTAAGGAAGTTCGATTGAATAATGTCTCCATAATTATTTCCCAAATTCTTATTCTGAAATACCGTCTTTTAAGATCGAGGGCTCTTTAGCCCTTAAGGGGTTTTCCTGCATAACTTGGTAGAATTGTAAAAAAACTCTTTGGCTAATAGAAAGAGACAGAGCTATATTTCCCAGAAACTTGTGCACTACAGAGGAATATTACTTCTTCTTCTTATTCTTATCGTGTCACCGGTTCTTTCGAACCAAGCGTGGTGATAGGATTTTAAGTGCGCCAAAGAGGCTCCTTTCGTGCACTTGACACATATTTACGAATTTTTTAGGTTCTACGACATGCCGCTTTCAACACGATGTTTTTCTTTAACCGTTTGAGAGCACTGGCATCTACATAATTTTTTGAGTAGAAAAACTTATTGTTACACAACTTGATTTGAACCCACGATCTAAAAATCTAAAGGTGGGGCCGCCCGCTACGACTAGGCAGCGCTCTTCAGGAATATAAAAAAAAAAACAAAAATACAATAATAATATTATTTATAAGATCTTTTGTATCACCATTGAAGCAAATAAATGATTTATGATTTATAATATTTTCTCCAAAAATTTCAGAAAACGAATCCTCATAATATTGCATAAAACTTTGTCCTGTCGCTGTCATTTTGAGCGTGATTTGTGTTTTGACAGGGTTTAATAAGTTAGATGTCAATGTCAGTGGTTCAGTCTAAAGCTAGAGCATTTGTCTTGCTCGAGCATGCACAGTTGTGGGGTGTTCGAGCGAGATAGAACGATGCGAAAGGCAACTTTAGAACCGCAAATAATCCGATGTGACCACTGCACTGGTAGCATGTGCTCTGAAACTTTCGTGTGAGAGAAACCGCCCGGGTTAACTAGTTTATAATATGATTTGAATGTTTGAAGGTAACAGACAGGCAATACAGCTCAGTTGGTTGTAGCTCATCTTCTGCACTGTAGGTTATGGGTTAGATTCCAGGACCAAACACTATAACTAGCGGCACATAACTTTAGCGCTGAGCGATACGCGGAGGGGATAGCTGCGCATGTATAGTGGGGTGCGCATGTCGCGCACACTGGATGTGTGGATGTGTGGATGTGTCCTATTGGTACGGAGAGAGGAGGGCGACTGGAGAGCCAATCAGCGCTACGCAACAGCATCTCTTGAGATTTTACCTCCAACGCATAGGTCAACTGTCAAGCGTGGTGACTACCAGCAAAGAGATTGGATAAAAAATCGGTTGTCTGTAAAGTCGGTTTACTGACGATAGTTGAACGTGACAACGTCATACAGCTGTCCACGTGGACGCGTCGCTCACTCAAGTTGGAGAGAGACAGATGTCGAACGCTGCCTAACGCGGAGGCCGATTGTGCCTCTTTGTCGCTCGTTCCGCGCTCTCGCTTGCCTTCAGGCCTTTAATGGAACGCCTCAGAGCGAGGCGCATGAGTCATGTTTTTTCGTGCGTGCAGCCGGCTCCATCGAATTATTAGACGTTGACACGTCAAAAATGAATGTTGTGGACAATCCACTCAATACTATCTAGCCTCAAATTAAGCAGAGCTTGTACTATGGGAACCTGATACAATACTTATTTTTTTTTTGTAAAAAAAAAAACTGCTTAGAATACAATATAACACTCATACTGAGATCAAACATATCTGTTCCTCACACAAATATTTGTTCTCAGCGAGATCGAAACCATGAACTACGATGCAGAAGGCAGAGCTACTACCAACTGAGCTGAGAGGCCAGTCAAGTCAGTTTGTGGTTCTACGTTATGCCGATTTCCTAACGATTTTTCCTTCACTGTTTGAGAGTACTGGCATAGTGCACATACATTTTTGAATAATAATTATAAGTTTAAAAAACTTGAGAAACCGACTTCATTGTCAAACGGCTAAACCGATTTTAATCAAATTTGTTTGGGACAATCTGGACGTAAAAATAACCTTCCAAATAAAAAAATAATGTTATAAATCAGTTCATAAATGACGGAGGCATGCAGTTACAAACATTAAAAAAATTATTTAAAAAAAAATAGCAACACCGATTTTGATAAAATTAAAATGGAACCAATTTGGAAGCAGTACCTTTCAGATAAAAACATTTTTTTTCAAATCGGCTCACAAATGACGACATGCGGTAACAAACATTAAAAATAAACATAAAAAAAAATACAACCGAATTGAGAACCTCCTCCTTTTTGATTGGAAGTCGGTTAAAAAACTTATCGGTAGACGAGCTGAGAGGCCAGTCAATAATATATGAGTGTGTCCACTTGCACAGGTAGATATGTAGTTCACACAATTCTCATGCATTATAACTTCAGCTCAGTTGTGTGCGTTACGGAGTAAAGTTTACTCACTGAATGATGTGTGCACACTACACAGCCAGTGGGAGTTACAGCTGGTACTTTATTATTACTATAAATTAGATTAAATCAAAGCTAATACATCTTCTTCTTCTTATCGTGTCACTGATTCTTTCAAACCAAGCTAATACATAAACTCCTAATACTAGCCTACCCAACTCCTTCCTGCCCAATGACGATTACGTCACAGCACATGTTAAGGATCAAAAACCACATTATGCCACCAAATCAAGTGCATGTCACCTCCTACCTACACCTATCTACCTGGGTTTCTGTCTATTTTAGCTACCTATCTAGTATAGTGCTACCTGCAAGGTTTTATAGTTTTTTTTTATTTTTTTTTTATTCACACAACACTATCTAGCCCCAAATTAAGCCGAGCTCGTGTTATGGGATCCAGATAGCTGATATAATACTTATATTTTTTTTTTTGTAAATACATACTTAGAATACAATATGACACCCAGACAGAGAACAAACATCTGCGTTCACCACACAAATATTTGTTCTCGGTGGGGATCGAACCCACGACCTACGGCGCAGAAGGCAGAGGCATTACAGATGTTCAGCCTCACGTGCCAGCAACTACACCCTTGGAACCGAAACATTGCAATGCTGCTTCATGGCAGAAATAGGCATGGTACTTGATATATAACTCAGAATAGTTCCTATTAGTAATATTACACATACCATTACTATAATGTTAGTACTAGTTACTACTAGTTCCCAGTAGGTCAATGAGAGTGTCCCAGCTGTTCTTACCACGTCTGTGGCAGCAGAGTTCATAACACGAACGTATAATTCAACATTTTAGTAGTTTGTGCGATTCGATTGTTATGATAATTTCATTTTCCAAAACTCACATTGTTGGACATGATTGTTGTGTATCATGTCCAACACGTGAGCTTCATTCGCTTCAACAGTTTCTAACAAAACTAAGTATTCAAAGTGACCCAAGAGCTGGTGGGTATCTGGCGCAGCGTATAAGCATTGCTATTCAGCGTGGCAATGCCGCCAGCGTCTTGGGGACGCTTCCGTCTGGCACTGATTTGGATCAGTTGAGCTATCTCTAGATCGTTTGTAACGATCTGCAGATAGCTCAACTATTTCTTGTGTATTTTGTACATTTTGTAAATATTTGTTTAATTCAGTATTCAAAGTTCCCATTCAGTGTTCATGACTTTCGCGATGAGAACGACTTTTTTTTTGACATCGTTTATAATTTGATGGAGTCGTCTGCACGCAAGAAAAAACATGACTCATGCGGCGTTACCTCGCCCTGAGCGACAAAGAGGCACGCACGGCCTCCGCGTTCGGCAGCGCTCGACATCTGTCTCTCTCCTACTTGAGTGAGCGATGCGTCCGCGTGGACAGCTGTATGACGTTGGCACCTTCAACTATCGTCAGTAAACCGACTTTACAGACAACCGATTTTATTAAATTTTTATTATACACCACTATTTTGTAACTACCAAAAAAAAAAATAGGCAAGCCAGTTATTTAAGTGATAACTAATTATCACTTAACTGTCCAAAAGTCTCCATTCTTTCCTCCCCTTCACTTTCTTTGTCCAGTCTTTTCCTGCTAATTCAGATATACCATCCTGCCATCTGTCATTATCACTAACTAGCAGTTGGTGCCCGAGCTTTGCTCGGTATTTTTTTTTTGGTAAACTGTTGTTGTGAATTATATTTAAATACGAATTACTTACATATTGATAAAATATTAATATTTTTCGATCTTACCGACATAATAATAAACTCCACTACTCGTCAATAGATGGTGTTCTCTGTCCCACTAACTCATGACTTAATCAACAGATGGCGCTAAGAGTTATGATTTTATGATAAAGTTGATTATTTACTCTACGATTAAGGAGACATTTTCTAAAAATGAATCCTAGCTAGATAGTTTTATCGTCCCCGAAAACCCCTGTATGCTTAATTTCATGAAAATCGTTGGCTCAGTTTCCGAGATCCTAAATATATATATACAACGTGAGTTTGAATTCATATGTTATCCCGAAAGGGGGATAAGCTACTCCTGAATGCCAACAGCATTAGTTCTATGACTTTTCTGAATCAGGACTTTTTCATTCAACAAATGGTGTGTAAAGTTTACGCCATGATTTTGCTTAAAAGCATGTTAGGCAACCCTATAACCAGCTGATTAGGTACTTGACCTCTGTTGAACTATGTCTTATTTGACACCCAAAATCTGCCATTGGCAAGTCAAAAAGCAATAAAAATGTATTACCGCCTCCTTTGAATCGTCATCCTAATTTTATAAAAATGGGGTCTGTTGGGTTCCGTATAATATTTTTCATGGAATTTATGTTCAAGTATTTATTTTGTTTATTTGTTGTATGATTCAGAACGAAGAGGATGTGATGCAATGCCTACACTCATTAAAAATTATTTTATTTACACATTGTAAAAAAACTAGTGGTAGGTACTTTCGTACCAAAACATATGTAAGACAAGTTTTATTTGTGTGATTGAGTGATAAACAACAAGTGCATTTTGCGACTACCTACTTTATGAAAATCTCCGACTTTGGCATTGCTTTAAGATATGATACGAGAAACTTAAATAAAGTACGTACAGAGTAGGTACCTATTTACTTTAATTTAATTCGAATCGAGAGCTTACGAAGTCATCATACACACGACTTACTTAACCCAATATTGGGTTAAGTAAGTATTTCATAATGTTTGTTTCGCCGTTTTTTATTTCAATGAAAACGGGACGGGACCCTAAAATTATTCGGCACTGTCAAACTTAGACAATTTGGTTAAATTGTCTAAGCTGTCAAAGGAAGCCGAACTCGAAAATCTAAAAATAAACTTAGGCATTTCAGTTATTTTCAGTATTTCGTGGACTATTTCGTTGCGAGCGCATGTTGAAAAGTTAAACTCAGTGTACAAAAATCATTTAATTGTCGTAGGTATGGCCTACCTAAGTGCTTGTGAATAATGTGTGCAAAACCTACCTGTACCTAGTACTCGTAGTAGTACCTACCTATGTAGCTACCCGTCTTCAGAACAGAGTGCTTATACCATGGAAAGCCAGTAAATTGATATGTACCTAGTTTGTAAGTTTTATTACTACTTACCTATTTACCAAATTAGCGCCGGCCCCGCCCAAGATGTAGGGTTTTCACACAAAATATTTTGTCAATTGATTATTTTTTTTGTATGGAAGATTTAGATTTCGTATTTCACAGAAATGTTTTCATAGCTTGTGCAAAACCATGGTCCCTATCACCACCTTTCGGGATAACATACGAATTCAAACTCACGTTGTATATATACAGGGTTATTCATTATTAGCTGCAAATACTCAGGAATTAGGTTCAACAAATAAAATAAAAAATATTTATAAAATGATTTTTTATAAGTTTTGTTATGAAAATCCCGAGAAAATCGATAAAGGAATCATTGGCGCCTGACCTATTTTGACCTTTGATCCGCGCCCGCGCGCCGTGAGTGACACTCTGCGTTCAGTCACCGCCTGGGTGGGTCATCGTCCTGTTCTCCGTGGCAATCATTATGCAATAGCCGTAAAGAAATTAATAAAAATAAAATTTTGATACAAAAACTTGAAAAAATTTTTGATCAAATTTAAAAAAAATAATTTCATAAATATTTTTTATTCTATTTGTTGAACCTAATTCCTGAGTATTTGCAGTTAATAATGAATAACCCTGTATATATACATGATTTTCTCGTTTAAAGGTATAAGATACACATAATCATTCCAGCAAGAGCTGACCTGATTCGTATACAGACATCATGTTTTTTGAGTAGATGCTCGTAGCTATTCATTGCGAACATTGATCACAGGTGCTCGGGTGTCAAAGCCAAACCCCTGACGGGGAATTGAACAGTAGGCCTACCACAAGCTCTGTCTGGCTCTGTCTCTGGCTCTGGTTTTGAGTCTGTGTGAGTGCTGACCAGTGTATTATACAGTGTGTGTGACGTTTGTTTCAAAGTAGGATAAATCCTACTTCGAAACAAACGTCACAACAAACCACAACACAGGTTTTTCAACCTAGCGTGGTTTTTGATGCCACCAAATCAAGTGCATATCACCTCTTACCTACACCTATCTACCTACACCTATCTATCTACACCTATCTACCTACTTGGGTGTCTGTCTATTTTAGTTACCTTTCTGGTATAATGCTACCAATTATGTACATTGTACATCTACTAGTTATTATTATAGTTAGTTTTAGGCATAGATAAGATTCACTCGTTCCTACTATCTAACTGACGTATGGCAAAAAAAAAACATTTCATTTATTTAGACAGCACTTACACAGACTCAAAACCAGAGCCAGAGACAGAGCCAGACAGAGCTTGTAGTAGGCCTACAGATTATAGAGCTCGAACGCTGGAAGGGACTATTTTATAAAAACACGCAGTAACACTATACATGAGTCTTTGCTTATTGATATCAAATCTCAACGTCATCGTGTTAGACGGTTGTCGTGCTGCCAAAAAAGCTTTATTTTTAGTACATCGAGTATCTCGATCAGTTAATTGACCGGCCCTCTGCTGGTAAAAATGTGTTTATTAATTTGTGTAAAAATGAATAAAAATTGCGCGATTTAACATTGAAAAGAGGAAACCTAGACTCACTCAATCATCTTTCTTTGTGCATTATAAGCACTATGTACTCGTACATTTAAGTTTGAGTAATAAAATATCTTTATCTTTAAAAATATCTTTATCTTTTATCTATTATATTCATTACAAAAATATTTGTCCTGTAGGCCTCCCACAAGCTCTGTCTGGCTCTGGTTTCAAGTCTGTGTGAGTGCTCACCAGTGTATTATACTGTGTGTGTGACGTTTCGACGTAGGATTGATTTAGTCAACACTCACACAGACTCAAACCCAGAGCCAGAGACGGAGCCAGACAGAGCTTCTGGTAGGCCTAATGAGTGGAAATAAACCCACAAACTACATCGCAGAATGCATAGTAACTATCACTGAAGCTGTGAACCAGCGCGGATGTTAAATTAGTTACAAAATTTCAAACTTGCTATAACTTTTAACTCAAATACCACGTCGTAATTAAGTTATTTGGTGACGAACTAAGTTTAACTTCACAATATTAGCTAAGTAATAAGAGTGTTTACAGCAACAGATTCAAACAGCTGGTACATTCCTTACCTAAATAAAAATAAAAACGTTAATTTCACAAATTATTCGGGAAAAACAACCAGATAATATTTTTATAAAGTTCCAAAAGTTCAGAGCCGAGCGGGATTTGAATCCGCGACCTTGCCCTTGGAACGGGGCTGCGCTGACAGCTGCGCCATCGGATCCTAATCACACTCGACGAATAACTCTTAGGGACTGTTGGCGTCAATAAAAAGTAATGAAAAAGCAAGGTGACCTCTCTCGGCGATTCAACTGTATGCAACTTCGGTTATCGAGCAGGTAAGTAGTTGACTGTAACGTCAAACCTGTAGATGAAGCTACGGTCGCGTTAGTGACGCTATTTTACACTGTTTCGAATGTTTTAATCATGACTGTTTAAATTAATAAAGCCTTTTTGAGAAAAATACGCTAAAAATCAATTTCACGAACATTTGTCAAAAAAAACGGTTCCAGTATGCTATCTCTTAGGACCGTGCATTTTCCAGGATAAAAATTAGCATTTAATTTTAGCTGTTATTAATAATTGCAGTAACCTTGCCGTAAGTGGAGTGATTTAGCTGTTCTAAAATAGCCATGCAACCGCTAAATTGAGTTACTAAGTTATTACGATATTAATTTCTATAGTGCGGTAGAAATAAGTGTTCAGAATAAGGAAACTTTAAATTAAATAACTACTAAAGTTACATTTACAGTTTAACACATTTTAATACATTAATTATAAACTGTTAATATAATAGTATGCATTTGAATTTTATGAGAAAGAAAGAAAGAAAGAAAGAAAATTTATTTATTTACCATAACACACACAGAACGGAACATCGATGAGAGTGAATGAAGTCAAAGAGGTACGCAATGATCGTAGTAGATGTAAAATTCGTGGCCATTCGTAAAATCTCGCCGGTTCCTCATAGATTAGGCATATAACTTTTGAACGTGAAATTTTACGAGTAGGTATTTAAAAAGCTCATAAATCAGGCATGATCAAAGATGCGCAGTTAGATCAAACCGAGAGAATTATGTAACATGGCGTCCTGTTTTCGGATACAGTGTATGACGTGACCTAGCTGTTTCGCTATTGGCCAAGTTCTTGGTATGGTGAAGGCCTATTTCGATGCGACTGCATCAGTCTAACCTAATATAAGAGTGGCACCACACCTGAATTTCACTGCTATTTTTAACTTCACCGTAGTTTGTTGTCCGTTCTTCTAGGCTTGGTCGTGAGGACCTAGCACCTAGCGTTAGGACGTTTCAAAGTGATCACTGACATTAATAAAAAAATGAATTTGAATTTGAACTTTTTAAGGCCGGCAGAGCGTCAGTTCTTCCTGTGGTGTTGCAGGTGTCTATTGGTGACTGCTTTCGACCAGGTGCCCCATGTGCTCGTCTGCCAGATAAAAACACTATTCTCAAACAATAAATATTGTTGAAAATAGTGTTTTTTTGAGCGCTGGTGATGTAGTGATAGTGGCCCCGCCTCCCGATCCGAAGGTCGAGGGTTCAAATCCACTCGTGTACCAATGAGTTTTTCTGTAGAAAAATGTATGTGCACTATGCCAGTACTCTCAAAAACCGTGAAGGAAAACATCGTGAGGAACCGGCGTGTTGTAGAACCTAAAAAAGTAAAAAAGGGTCACGCAAAAAGGGCCCACCAGCGGCCTACTTGCGGAAAAACCTGCCCGCACATCAAGTGCGCATGATCAACTTGCCGAAACTTGCCAAACGTGTCAGTTTTTAAGTTTGTAATAAGCCAGCTGTTCTAGCCTGTATTGTGTCAATAGTATAGGATCCCGCTATAGAAGGACCTTCACCGAGCTGGTTATTTAATGAAATATATTATATATTTAATTAAACATGCCAATAAATATATTCTATATGGGTTGCCTATCAAATTTCAGTCCAGGATATGATTAATTAATAATTTAAAAAAAAAATTGTTTTTTTAACTTTCCACCGGTTTGTTTATTAGACAAATTCTATACCAATCGAAAGTATAGACCCCATAGAATATGCAAACGTTAGGTTGCCTATTTTTTTCCGGTCACAACTCTCGGGTAGCCAGGTATAAACAGGTAAATCAATACTAGCATTTTGCACCGGTATGTTTATTGAATAAAAATACTGGGGTCTTTACTTTCGATTGGTATAGAATTTGTTTAATAAACAAACCAGTGGAAAGTTTTTTTTTTTTTAATTATTAAGGGCCAGCGGAGGGAAAATTTTCATACTAACGGAATACCAAAATGATTTCTAATTTAGACAGATTTACAGTATATTATTGTAATAATTGTATGTGTATAGTATTTATCTAGGTTCCTCAACAGTTTTTATTTCAAATTACTTACCTAACATGAAATAAACACCAATCGCATTTTACACATTTTTTTTCATTGTAAAATGTGATTGGCGTTAATTTCATTTGAGGTAAGTAATTTAAAATAGAAACTGCCCAGGAACCTAGATAAATACAATAAAAATACAAATATTACAATAATATAGTGAAAACCTGCTTAAATTAGTAATCATTTTGGTATTACGTTTGTATGAAATTTTGCCCTCCGCTGGCCCCTTAATTAATCATAATTATTCTGGACTGAAATTTGATAGGCAACCCATGTAGAATATATTTATTGGCATGTTTAATTATATATAAAATACGTTTCATTAAATAACCAGCTCGGTGAAGGTCCTTCTATAGCGGGATCTTAGACTACAAGTTGGCTGTCTGCAATAAGTTTGTAATGGTCCAGCTGTTCTCGACAGCAGTGCGGCAAGTTGGCAGTAAATCGAGTTATTGCGATATTACTAGTTAATATTGTTTCAATGTTGTTTCACGGACATTTTCTTCTCCGTATGAGTTACGAGATTGCGGCCAGACTAACTTTGTAAGTATGTTGTTTGGTCGCGACCAGTAATTGGATGAGAATGTAGCCTTTCTCCTACTAATATACTTATTATAAAAGTTTGTATATTATGTTAGTTCCCATTCATTTCAGCAACGGTAAAACGAATTAGGATAAAATTTTGTATGAATGAAATAAGAAAGAAACAAAGGAAATTTATATATTTAACATAATATGTACACAGGACGGCTACATTTAGGTACAGAAGCTGACCAAAGTTTGAAAAAATAAATAACAAGTTAGCTATTAGTGCTGTATTGTGAATTGCAGCAGGCAGCGTATCATTGAAGAAGTTGTTTTAATTCCATCTTTTATAGCCTGGAATTTTTATTAACATATTTATATACATTTTTTAACGTTTTTTATATAAGTTAACATGATCTATTTTTATAATACTAAATTAATGCACATTAGTTTCTATTTCAGTACGTCCATCCGACGCAAAGGCCTCCTCCAGCTGTTTCCATCTCTTCCTGTCCTGTGCGAGTCTAGTCCACAGTGGGCCTGCTGTCTTCTTAATCTCATCTACCCACCACTTTATTGGTCTCCCTCTTTTACGTTTCTCCTGTGTTGGTATCCATTCTGTTACTGCACCTGCCCTTTTTCTGGACGTTTCGGCTATATGTTGCAATAGCCAAGCAGACACAGATTCAATGTCATGATCGCGAAAGTCGATATTAGAGACTCATAAAAATGAATAAGTACAAATCAAGCCAAGTACCTTATAAGTGGCTATGAGAAGGCCTTTGACTCTGTTGAGACCTGGGCTGTTCTACAGTCCCTGCAACGATGTCAGGTTGACTGGCGATATATCGAAGTGTTGAGATGTCTTTACAATGACGCCACCATGTCTTTTCAGGTCCAGAACCAGCAGTCAAAACCTATCCAGTTGCGCCGCGGAGTGAGGCAAGGGGACGTTATATCCCCCAAATTGTTCACAAGCGCGCTGGAAGATTTGTTTAAGACGCTGAGTTGGACTGGAATGGGCATCAATATCAATGGCGAATACATCTCACACTTACGATTTGCTGATGACATCGTCATATTGGCAGAATCGTTGCAGGACCTACAACAGATGCTGAACAGCCTAGCTGTTTCCTCACGACGGGTCGGCCTGGGCATGAACTTGGATAAAACTAAGATCATGTTCAATGATCGTATCACCCCAGAGCCAATCACCGTCGCCGGAATGCCTCTCGAAGTTGTGCAGGAGTATGTCTACCTCGGGCAAACCTTGCGGTTAGGTAGACACAACTTTGAGAGAGAGCTAAACCGTAGAATACAGCTGGGCTGGGCCGCGTTTGGGAAACTCCGTCAGGTTTTCTCGTCGCCGATCCCACAATGTCTGAAGACAAAAGTCTTCAACCAGTGCGTCCTACCTGTAATGACCTATGCTGCCGAAACGTGGACACTAACAGTAGGGTCAGTCCACAAACTGAAAGTCGCTCAGCGAGCTATGGAAAGGGCTATGCTCGGAGTCTCTCTGAAGGATAAAATCCGGAACGAGGTTATCCGACAGAGAACCAAGGTGGTCGACATAGCTCAAAGGATTAGTAAGCTGAAGTGGCAGTGGGCCGGTCATGTTTGCCGTAGAACAGACAATCGTTGGAGCAAACGAATACTAGAGTGGAAACCGCGTTTAGGTAAGCGTAGTGTAGGACGCCCTCCGGCAAGGTGGGGCGACGATCTGCGAAATGTAGCTGGCAAGCACTGGAGGAGAAGAGCCGAAGACCGGGCTCAGTGGACCGTCTTGGGAGAGACCTACGTCCAGCAGTGGACTAATATAGGTTGATGATGATGATGATGAAGCCAAGTACGGTAAAGCAATTAATCTTAATTGCCTCTTCACTATTGTGGGCATTAATTTTCTCAATTTAATTATTGACACCAATTATAATCGGTCTGCCGCATGTATACGAAATATCGCATTGTATTATCAGAGAGTTTGAGCACAGTAAATAATCTATTTTCTGTGGGTTGGCATCCTAAACCAACAAAAATTCAAAATTAGAATCTCGTTATTTTTCAAACTTCGTGTTTGAAAAGCAACAAAGTTATATTTAAAAAATTTCCATACCTACTTACCAAATTATGTTTTCTAAAATAATGCAAAAAGTTTTTACTCTTGAACATTTTCGTCACCAAAAAGTTTCGTTTGACCAAAAAGTTTTGGATTGGTTTCGATTTCCCGTATGTTTCTAGAAACAAGTTGTGCCTAATTGGTAATTTTTCAAATCAAATTAAATCTTCTACCTTACAGTTTTGCCCTGATCTTCAAGAATATTTTCAAAAACAGCTTTTCAGAATGCTTAAAACAGTGCACTCATTTAGTGCTTATGTTGGTGCCTAACTTATCTACAAATTGAAACTCATTTTATCGAGAAGCATTACAGGCTTAAATGTGGCTCTAGAACTTATCAGAGCGTATCGCTACTGCTGAAACACGTTGAAACAATTATTGAAAATGGCAACAATTTGAGAGAATGCAAGAGTTATTATTTAATATAAAAACTGGTACTAACTTACATAAACTTTCTTTCTTGATTTGCGCGATGAAGAAACGTAATGCTTAATTATGTAAATAGCAAAGTTTAGGTCTTAAAAATCACGAAATGGTGTACTTTACGATAGCGTCCTCAAACACAATAAGGTTGATTTTCTTTAAAAAACCTAGGAAAAATCTCATAAACACGAAATTAACATTTCAAATTCTAGCACTGTTCCCTTCTTCTCTAAGCTCTATTTTCTATTAGTTAAGGTTCAGTTTAAATTGTACCGAACATGTCATTACCACAAAGAGTATTTTCCTATTCAATGTGTATATTCGCTCTTCTGATGGTGAGCTCATTAAATCGAATGTTAGTTTTATTCGTTCGGTCTTTTGAGTTCGTTACTTTGAACTGTTGATGAGGTTTTCCAACTTTAAGTACCTAATGAACTACTGTTCATTATCATCAGTCTGAAGAAGGTCACTCTTACAAAAAATAAACGAAAAAATAACCTAATGGATAGGTACCTAATAGAAAAAACTTCCAGATTGGTTCCATATAAATTTTATCAAAATCGGCTTATCCATTCGGTTTGGCCATGAAGTCGGTTTCTCAAGTTTTTAAACTTCACTTATTACACCATTGCGTTACAGTAATATAACATTGAATTGTAATTTTTTTACAATAAAGTCTTATTCATAATATTTACTTCGTTTGCAAGTATTACGCGTCAATTTCTTCAACCAATAAGGCTAACCTGGTAACCGGCCTGAAAGCCTCCAAATCGTAACTGCAAAAGAATTTGCATTATTTAAAGGCCTGCGCACACCTAGTTCGCTGGCGGTAGCGATCAGTGAAACGCTGTCAAATATCGCTGTCAAATCTCAAATCTGACAGCAATTCACTGATCGCTACCGCCAGCGAACTAGGTGTGCGCAGGCCTTAACTCATTATTTAACTGAGGGCCCGTTTCACGGATGAATAATCGACAATCAAACCCCCGAATACTGAAACGCAACTCAGATTTAAGCACGTCTCAAGCGACGAATATTTGACAGTTTTCAATGAAAATCTGTTAAAAAATATTAAAATAATATTAAAAAATATTAAATGTTAATCAAATATTCGTCGCTTGAGACGTGCTTAAATCTAAGTTGCGTTTCAGTATTCGGGGGAAAATCAATCAAATATTTGACAGTTGTTTAATTCAATTTTGTGGCCATTAGTCGATCGCTTAGGAAATAAACTAACACACCACGCTATACGAGCGGTCCACGATGGTAAAGTGACACATAAAACCCTACGACAACAGCCAAAGTGACCAAACAGCCCGCTTCGAAAATAAAGCTGTGAGTACTTTCAATAATCGTGGAAACGTTTCACGGACGTACACAGCTCAGGTTACTCATCGCTGGGACATTCTATTATGACCCGAACACACCTAGTTCGCTGGCGGTAGCGATCAGTGAAACGCTGTCAAATATCGCTGTCAGATTTGAGATTTGACAGCGAATATTTGACAGCGTTTCACTGATCGCTACCGCCAGCGAACTAGGTGTGCGCAGGCCTTTAGGCAATAGTAATTATTATACTTACAAAAAGCTAAAATAACCCATTATGTAAAATCTGGGCCTCTTCAAGGCAAGAGTGAATAGGTGTCTTCTAGACCATCCTGCTTCATCGTCGGCTACATCGTCGCTTACCATCAGGTGAGATTGTAGCCAAAGGGTGGTCTATATAATGTAAAAAAAAAACAAGGTAGTATTACTCCAGAGTTTGAGCGATGGAGTAAAAAGAAACAGAGTTTTAATGGGTTTTTAGCACCTTGTACACTCTACTTTTCACTACAATTGCGAGAAAATAAAATTATCCAATACGAGATGAAAAATTAACTACAGTCACTACCAATCCAATTTGCATTTAGAGGATAATTCTAAAGATTTCGCGCCAATGTATTTTTTTTAAATCTTCTGTAGCCGCATTCTACCAAAGAGATCGCCGATTGGAGTTCCATTTTCAAAAAAAAATGTTGTTCTTTTATAAGAAACAGTAATAAGTATTCTTTTTTCATGATTATTCTACTGTTGATTAAATACTTTTTTTTCGTCGTCGTTTATCATCCTTTATGGCCAAACTGCTGAACTGATTTTGATGAAATTTCTATGGAACCAATCTCAGCGTTTTTTCATGACGTAAGTATGCCAGCCTTCTAAATGGCTTGTAAGACAAACACTGTCCGAGTACGTCACACACTCAGGGACCGCGTAAACAAGGCCCGCGCTAATTAATCGTGTGATCAGTCCTCGCCTCGCCAATCTATTCATTTGTAAGATAACTTTTATTGAAAATACGTTCTTTCTACATCTACACTAGCTTGCGCTCGCAGCTTTGTATGTGAGGTACACATCCGTATCGTGTAGGTAACGAATTAATAAATAATGTGGACAGTTCATACAACACTATCTAACCCCAAACTAAGCAGAGCTTGTACTATGGGAACCATATAGCTGATATAATACCAACTGAGCTGAGAGGCCAATCAAAGCTCAAAGCTGTGAGGGTGGTACCTATAAGGGCGAGCAAGCCTACATCTAAAACCCAGTCCCAAGTATCTCGTAAATAAAAACATAAATGAAAACTCACCCGTGTCGCTGTATCTAAAATATATACAGAGACCGGTTTACTCTACTTAAGTGTTTGTGAATTTAAGTTCCAAGATGTTTGAGGTCAAAGTTGCGGAAAGCAAAACTAAACATATTAGTCATACTCACACGCCACTGGCACTCGTGCATGCTTATAGTTCCGAAGCTCGAAGTCAACTTAACCACATCATATCTGACTGGTTGACAGCGATGACAAAGTATAGTAACTTTGCCTTTAGCACGGTTAGCGGATATCCACCGAGGACTAAAGAATTGTGTTATAAACAGTGTTATGTGACTGAGTGTTATAAGGAAACCCCCATGAAATGTGTAAGGCTGATGATGATGAGCAGTGTTATCGTTAAAAATCAATTTCTTCCAGACAACGTTTGGATGGAGAGGATTGGTGGACTTGGAAATAGAACTCTTTAAAATTTTGCTTTAAGAATAATAACCTAATATAAAATAAATAAATAAATATTGTGGACAATTCACACAGCATTATCACCTACACCTACTTAATTAGCAAAACATAAATACATCCTGCAAAACAATACAAACAGAGACAAAATCAGCCAAATGAGGTGTTCAACTATATAAAGAACCTAACCTAAGTTCCAAGTAAATGTTTACTTTAATCACCTACTACTATTAGTTAAGCCTGGTTACACGCTATCTACATAACTTTCCTGGTCTACACTGAGAAAAAAAATAGGTTAAATTTCAACCTATTAATAGGTTATCATCGGTCTACCTACAGAATTAGGTAAAAACAACCAAGTGTGTTGGGTACTGCAAAATCCTCAATAAAACCGAGTAAAATAGGTAAATGTATCAGACTAGGTTAATGCTAACCGTAACCTATTTTAGTAGGTAAAGCACCATAACCTATTAATAGGTTAAATATTCATCATCATCATCATCATTATAGCACAGTGTTTTAACCAAGCATTAGGTAACAGTAGCCTTTTGTGTGCGTTGTAATAACCTACTAAATAGGTATATGTTACCTAGTTAGTAGGTCTCTGCAACCTAGGCAGTAGGTAATGGTGACCTACTTAGTGCGTTTTAGTAACCTACTTAAAAGGTATCGGGTACCTAGCTAGTAGTTCATTGAAACCTAGGTAATAGGTAACGGTTACCTATTTTGTGCGTTATTATAAACTACATGATAGGTTTCGGGTACCTAGCTAGTAGGTAATTGATACCTAGGCAAAAGGTAACGGTTACCTATTTTGTGCGTTATTATAGCCTACATGATAGGTTTCGGGTACCTGGCTAGTAGGTCATTGATACCTAAGCAATAGGTAACGGTGACCTATTTTGGGCGTTATTATAACCTACATGATAGGTTTCTGGTACCTAGCTAGTAGGTCATTGATACCTAGGCAATAGGTAACGGTTACCTATTTTGTGCGTTATTATAGCCTACATGATAGGTTTCGGGTACCTAGTTAGTAGGTCATTGATACCTAGGCAATAGGTAACGGTGACCTATTTAGTGCGTTTTAGTAACCTACTTAATAGGTTTCGGGTACCTAGCTAGTAGGTCATTGATACCTAAGCAAAAGGTAACGGTGACCTATTTTGGGCGTTATTATAACCTGCATGATAGGTTTCGGGTACCTAGCTAGTAGGTCATTGATACCTAGGCAATAGGTAACGGTAACCTATTTAGTGCGTTTTAATAACCTACATGATAGGTTTCGGGTACCTAGCTAGTAGGTCATTGATACCTAGGCAATAGGTATCGGTTACCTATTTTGTGCGTTATTATAGCCTACATGATAGGTTTCGGTTACCTAGCTAGTAGGTCATTGATACCTAGGCAATAGGTAACGGTGACCTATTTAGAACGTTTTAGTAACCTACTCAATAGGTTTCGGGTACCTAGCTAGTAGGTCATTGATACCTAGGCAATAGGTAATTGTGACCTATTTTATGCGTTGTTATAACCTACATGATAGGTTTCGGTTACCTAGCTAGTAGGTCATTGATACCTAGGCAATAGGTAACGGTAACCTATTTAGTGCGTTTTAGTAACCTACTTAATAGGTTTCAGCTACCTAGTTAGTAGGTCACCGATACCTCGCCAATAGGTAATTGTGACCTATTTTATGCGTTGTTATAACCTACATGATAGGTTTCGGTTACCTAGCTAGTAGGTCATTGATACCTAGGCAATAGGTAACGGTAACCTATTTAGTGCGTTTTAGTAACCTACTTAATAGGTTTCAGCTACCTAGTTAGTAGGTCACCGATACCTCGCCAATAGGTAATTGTGACCTATTTTATGCGTTGTTATAACCTACATGATAGGTTTCGGTTACCTAGCTAGTAGGTCATTGATACCTAGGCAATAGGTAACGGTAACCTATTTAGTGCGTTTTAGTAACCTACTTAATAGGTTTCAGGTACCTAGTTAGTAGGTCACCGATACCTCGCCAATAGGTAATTGTGACCTATTTTATGCGTTGTTATAACCTACAAGATAGGTTTCGGGTACCTAGTTAGTAGGTCATTGGTACCTAGACGGTAGGTAACGGTTACCTCTTTTGTGCGTTGAGATTACCTACTTAATAGGTATCGGGTACCTAGCTATTAGGTAATTGATACCTATACAGTAGGTAATGGTAACATCCTATGTAGGTAACTTCAACCATATTTAAGTATTGTAATTACTAGTAATTAAGTTTCAATTATAGGCTATAGAAAAAGGATACCTTGGCCTTGTTCCAATAGTATGCTGACTGGTATCCGTGCCGTTGCCCTACTACGGTTCGTAGGTCGTTGTTAAATTCGTCATCTTATTGGCTAATTAAATATGACAATCTGAAATTAGCCAATCAGATGAGATTTTTGGCGAACAACGAACCGTAGGCTACGTATGCCAATCGGTATATATTTGAACTGGCCATTAGTCACCAGTATCCACTTTCTACAGGTTGAAACATAATTACTAGTAATAACAACACACAAATAAAGTTAACGTTATCTACATAGAATGTCACCGTTATCAACTGTATAGGTATCAATGACCTAATAGTTAGGTACCCAACACCGATTAAGTAGGTTATCTTTACGCACAGTAGAGGTTACCGTTACCTACTGCCTAAGTATCAATATCCTACTAGATAGGTTAGGCACCCGACACGCAACATGTAGGTTACAATACAATGCACAAAACAGTTCACCCTTACCTATTGGCTAAGTATCAATGCTTACTAACTAGATTCTATAAACAACTTATATATTATATTAAGTAGGTTATTACAGCGTTAACTTTCGGCTACCGTTACACACAGAATGGGAAACTAGCTCTGTAGGACATCTTATTCATTTACTACATCACTATAGCCTTTTCAATTAACAAAAAAAACAAGTTTTGAATTATATTATTTTATTAGACACAATTTTAAATTTAATATTTAAGTACCTATGTATATTGGATGACTTAAACATTAATGGCTAACATTAGCTCTGTAGGACATCTTATTTATTTAGTAAGGTTGAGGTTGAGGTTCGATTCCCATACAAACTGAATTTACACAACTATGGGCGAATAAAGTATAAAATGTACACTGAAATAGCTGTAATAGGCTTTTATAACACATTTGCTCGTAAAAGGTCTCTTATTTCACCAATTTCAATATCGTAATGTATGTCATTACGTACTAGCGCGGTAATGTAATGTAAAACGCACGGGTTGTTTTTTTAATAAGGTAAAATGTACGGTTTATCGAGATGCTAAATTTATGAAATGAAACTGAATGAAACGGAATGAAACAGAATGAAACTGAATGATACAGAATGAAACTGAATGAATATGAATGAAACTGAATAAAAATGTATGAAAGTGAATGAAACCGAATAAAACTGAATGAAACTGAATGAAGTTGAATGAAACTGTATGAAACAGAATGAAACTGAATGAAACTTTATAAAAATTTATGAAACTGAATGAAAAGGAATGAAACTGAATGAAGCTGAATGAAACCGAATGAAACTGAATTAAACTGAATGAAAATTAATGAAACCGAATGAAACTGAATAAAACGGGATGAATTGGAATGAAATTAAATGAAATGACATTTACAATCTGTTAATGTCATTTCATTTCAAATTCTCTTAACTGCTTTTTGAACAAGTGATAAAAGATTTATTCGTTTAATTTTTATTTATTTCCTCGCAAATGTGTTATAAAACGTCGTATGACATACGTGCGCTTTGATAATTACAGCCTCTGCTTTCTTGTAGACCTCGCCTACGGCTCGGGCTTGCAATAACGCCTCGGCTGTAATTTTCAATAATATTCATTAACCATTATTTTATAAAGTCACGATTTTAACTTAATATTTAAGTACCTAGGTATATTGGATGACTTTATATGCAGACACCAAGCTGTATAGGCCGACTTGAAATCTTCCCTTTAGGGGGGTATCGAAAACAAAGATTGATTACAATATTAAGGGTAATTATCTATCCCTCTAGTCTGCAATAATTAATAACGCACAACCTGGTACTAGAGATCAAAACAATATCCAGATAATTTAAAAATACATACCCTATTACTAACAAGGGTCACACTCCGACCAAACTTATATAATTATGTGCGGACACCAAGCTGTATGGGCCGACTTGAAATCTTCCCTTTATGAGAGAATCGAAAACAAAGATTCATTACAATATTAAGGGTAATTATCTATCCCTCTAGTCTGCAATAATTAATAACGCACAACCTGGTACTAGAGATCAAAACAATATCCAGATAATTTAAAAATACATACCCTATTACTAACAAGGGTCACACTCCGACCAAACTTATATAATTATGTGCGGACACCAAGCTGTATGGGCCGACTTGAAATCTTCCCTTTATGAGAGAATCGAAAACAAAGATTCATTACAATATTAAGGGTAATTATCTATCCCTCTAGTCTGCAATAATTAATAACGCACAGCCTGGTACTAGAGATCAAAACAATATCCAGATATAAAACAATACATACCCTATTATTACTAACAAGGGTCACACCCCGACCGAACTTATATAATTATGTGCGGACACCAAGCTGTATGGGCCGACTTGAAATCTTCCCTTTATGAGAGAATCGAAAACAAAGATTCATTACAATATTAAGGGTAATTATCTATCCCTCTAGTCTGCAATAATTAATAACGCACAGCCTGGTACTAGAGATCAAAATAATATCCAGTTATGAAATAAAAGGTATAAACGTTTAGTTTAGTATATGAAATTGAATAATGTATTATACAGGGTGTATAAAGACTACTTCCAAAAACTGGAGGCAAACTGAAGTACTCTTACTGTGAGTATGGACTGTTACTGTGAGTCTCACAGTTTTGGTGCCATAATAACAGGTGTACTTTAACTCTCCGAAGTTTTTAGAAGTAGTCATTATACACCCTGTATATATGCTTTACACAAAAATGAAAACACAGATCATCTAAATTAGAATCGTGTGGAGAAACGTACACAAGGTATTGTTCCAAGAATTATTCTACTAAGCAATAGAATTCCTCATAGTGACATATAGGACGTTGTTGGACAAATATGAAAGAGTATTTGGGCAATGAAAGGGTAGGTCAGTTAATTTAAAATAGAACAAATCGTCAGTTGCTTCAACTGCATACGCTTGAAAATGTGAATCAAAGTAATCTGTATTAAACTTTAAACATTTCAAATATACTCCGCTGGTATTTTGATGGAGATAAATTGCAAAGACTAACAAAAACTGGATAACAAGAAGAAGAAAATACTACCTCTCCTTTGACTCGGATTGATCCGAGTCAAAGGAGAGGTAGTATTTTGACGTAGTTGACTACGTCATGCGTCACCGAAAAACTTGACGATGATTTTGTGAACAAACTAAACAGAAACAATTCGCTGTACACGCTTATTGAAGCTAATAAATCGTTAAGACATTTACTGTCTGCTAAGAAACTGTCGAAATTTGAACGGTGAATTCTGAAGAACTAAATTCTGGTATGTTTGTTAATTTAACTCTATTTTGCCTATTTAGGAAAAATAATTCTATTAACTGCAACCGAAGAAAACAATCTACGAGTGCTTCATCGGAAATTTGTTCAGAATTGGTGAATTCTGAAGAACTAAATTCTGGTATGTTTGTTAATGTAACTCCTTAATTTCACACCTGCTTTGTTTGTGCTAAAGTCAAACTTTTTTTCAGATCCTGTGCCAGAACCCGACCATAATGACATCTTGAAAATTGTTGAGGGTTTCCAAGGGTCTGATATAACTGAGTATTTGATGGGTGCCTGGCTTAAAAGCAGTTTTGTTTTTTTTTCCAAGGGCAATACCGCTGAATATATAAAAAAAAACCCGTTTTGAAAAATCAAAACATAGCTCTGAAGTTGGTAAGTGCCTAACTACATACTATTACCCACCTTTTGCCTTGATTGCTATCTTCTACCAACTGCATAAAATCTTTTTCAATTGAAACTTAAGGTCATCACTTGATCTTTTATTTATGTTATGTAGAATTATTTTAATTGTATTTTTTTTTCTGATCGACGCAGACTATAGTTCCTGTATACCACCGGAGGCTGACTCAACAGTCTCTCTGGCGCATGAGCTATTAAAATATAAAGAAAATATTATCAAATCTGCCAGAGAGAAAGCTGCCAAATTTCGAGATCAATTGCAAAAAAATAGCGTAGATCAAATTTTTGGACTCTTAGATTCAGATACTTAGAACATTTACTATGTAACTCTAAGACTTAAGAAGAGGTCTATATGAAAATTCTCGTGTCCGGTGTTTGTTCCCGAACTCCTCCAAATGGCTGAATCGATTTTGATAAAATTTTGTGTATCGGGTAGGTCTGAGAATCGGCCAACATCTAAATACAAAATAATTCAATTTTGTATTCCGTGAAATATATAACGTTCCACAATTACACTTATCGACTTATCGTCCAAACGACATCCTATGCACAGGCTTGAATAATCATGATTTCATCTATCCAGTTTTTGTTAAAGTCTTGGCAGTTTATCTCCATCAAAATACCAGCGGGTATCTTAAATCGAAAGCAAAAAATGCTTTGAAGCACAAGTGCACGGCATCTAAAATATTATTAAGGCGATATAGAGGTTCGTCAATATAAACATAGGCACTGGTAACATCGATCCAAGTATTTCCAATAGCTACTACTAAGCTAATGATGGAACAAGTAAGACGAACGCCCGAGACGCTTCAGCTCGCGATGCTCTATCTCCTTTACTATTTATTTTGCCACCGCTCGAAAATAAATATGGCAGTAGAAGAATTGCGGCCGTCAGTCCATTGCTTTGTTCGCCATCTGTAATAAATAATAATTTATTTTAGGCAACAGTAATTAAATAAAAACAGGGCCCATATAATATATGCCTTATAAGTAAAATACATATTTATAAACGCTTAAAACTAGGCGACGTCGTCGATATAATAAGAAGTTGCAATAAAAAATATTGTAAATTTGGGCTGGACCACCCAGGTTAACATTTAGGGGTATGGAAAATAGATGTTGGCCGATTCTCAGACCTACCCGATACACAAAATTTTATCAAAATCGGTTCAGCCATTTCGGAGAAGTTCGGGAACAAACACCGGACACGATAATTATCATATAGACCTTTTTTTAAGTCGAGTTACATAGTAAATGTTCTAAGTACCTGAATCATAGAGTCCAAAAATTTGATCTACGCAAATTTTTTGCAATTGATCTCGAAATTTGGCAGCTTTCTCAGATTTGATAATATTTTCTTTATATTTTTATAGCTCATGCGCCAGAGAGACTGTTGAGTCAGCCTCCGGTGGTATACAGCAACTATAGTCTGCGTCGATCTGAAAAAAAAAATACAATTAAAATATTTCTACATAACATAAATAAAAGATCAAGTGATGACCTTAAGTTTCAATTGAAAAAGGTGTTATGCAGTTGGTAGAAGATAGCAATCAAGGCAAAAGGTATATAGTATGTAATAGTATGTAGTTATGTACTTACCAACTTCAGAGCTATGTTTTGATTTTTCAAAACGGGGATTTTTTTTATATATTCAGCGGTATTGCCCTTGGAAAAAAAATCAAAACGTTCGTTTCTGCTTTTAAGCCAGGCATCCATCAAATACTCAGTTATGTCAGACCCTTGGAAACCTTCAACAATTTTCAAGATGTCATTATGGTCGGGTTCTGGCACAGGATCTGAAAAAAAGTTTGACTTTAGCACAAACAAAGCAGGTGTCAAATTAAGGAGTTACATTAACAAACATACCAGAATTTAGTTCTTCAGAATTCACCAATTCTGAACAAATTTCCGATGAACCACTCGTAGATTGTTTTCTTCGGTTGCAGTTAATAGAATTATTTTGCCTCAACACTTTTCGATAGTTGTTCCATCGGTCCCAAAAACAGCCATAATATCGTCTGGACTTTGAGGGGAGCTGTCTCGTACCACACGCTTGATTTGTAGAACATTTGTCACTGTCAGTCGGTGAAACAGTGTAGAAGTACAAGGAAATTTCGTCTTCTGGGAAAATTTCAATTGCGTATTCTGCCCACTTTTTTATTTGAACAGGCGTCAATATACCCCCTGGAGTTTCATTGACGAGGTGCGGGATGACTACTCTAGCCAGCTTACTGCGTTCAAATTTCGACAGTTTCTTAGCAGACAGTAAATGTCTTAACGATTTATTGGCTTCAATAAGCGTGTACAGCGAATTGTTTCTGTTTAGTTTGTTCACAAAATCATCGTCAAGTTTTTCGGTGACGCATGACGTAGTTGATCGAGTCAAAGGAGAGGTAGTATTATCTTCTTCTTGTTGCGTAGGCGAGGCTCTTCCGCTTTTCTGAAAGTGTAGTTTCATTTTACTATTAAGTTTACCCTTGTCCAGTCAACAGTCCTTGTCTGACAAAAATAAATGAAAACTAGTTAGTTTGTATGTTCCCTAATTTCCTTATTTATGGACAACTTTTTTGTTTTAAGATGAAAAACTATAATGATTTTAAATAACAGATAAACAGTTTTGAAATTCTGTCTTCAACTTTTGATGCTAACTGTACCTACTTTATAAAGAATTATTGAAACCAAACATCTGTTGCAACAATGTAACGCAATGGATAAGCAACTAATGAGTCAAGCGTAACAAGTTCGTGGGTTTGAATCCTGTAGTGTTTTTCTTTTTAAATAGATGCGCACAGCTTTTGCTCTCAATCGGTGAAGGAAAACACATAAACAGTGTACAATAATATCATCTCGAGTTCTTTTTATGTTATTAGTTATTATAAAATATTTTCAAGTAGGTAGTGTAGTCCTCTGATTATAATTATCAAATAGACACAAGCAATCTTACATTTACGTTTTTATTTTCATTTAGTGTTTGTTTCCACTCGTTCCATTTTGTGCGAAATTTGGCCCGGATTCCAATGCCAGGAATAAGTGATTTAAGATCGTCTTCAATGAGGTATTCTAGAGCCTCAATGTCTATTTTTTCATCTGCAAACCGAAATATAAAAATGTATTTGTTATCTTGGTTCTTTATCAAAATGAACGTCAGATTTACAACCAGCGTCCTCGAAAACATGCAACCCATATTAATTATTTGAGAAAAAAATACATGCGCTATTTTTTTTTTCAAAATAAATGTCAGATTCGGAACTGACATGGTCGAAAACCGGCAAAAGTTTCTTACAAACAAGAAAAAAAATATACTAAAAAAAAAATACACCAATCAAAATTTGTAGTAGTAGTCAGTAAATTTTGAGTCCGTACATTGATACTCCATGACAAACGATTTTGAACAAGGGGTCAATAAATAACACAATAGATGAGTATAGCCCAAGATCGTGGTGAATGGCAAGAGCAAAGTGAGGCCTATGGTAGGCCACACTGGAACTTCACTGCTACGTTTAATTTTGTTTTGTAAAAGGATTACACAAAAAAACGCTAGGAACCAAGCCAAGTAGTTTGTTGCCTGTTCTTCTAGGTTGCATGAAACTGGGCACCTAGACAGGCGTTAGACTAGCTTTAAGACGTGTAATACTTATTAATATTTATTTATTTAAGGTTGTTCGATTCCGATACAAACTGAATTTACACAACTATGGGCAAACAAAGTATAAATGTACACTGAAATAGCTGTAATAGAATTTTACAGTGGTCTTTATTGCCGGCCAGTTATATAAAGTTGGAGAAAACTGTAGGATAACAGAAATATTAATAAAAAACCAAAAAAGTAATTTTATCGTCATTCTTTCTAACGGGTACTAGCTTTTAGCATAGAGTCAATTTTGTACATCACTGTTTCAAAATAGACGTAAAAGTCTGTTAGTTTTTTTTCTGAAGCCCCGACTGCCACGACCAACGGCTGACACTCCAACTTTATATAACTGGCCGGTATTAAGGACCACTGTAAAAGCCTATTACAGCTATTTCAGTGTACATTAATACTTTATTCGGCCATAGTTGTGTAAATTAAGTTTGTATGGAAATCGTACCCCCTTAAAACAAACTATGTAAGTAGTAAGTCAGCACTGGACTGAGAAAAAACCACCATATCTACACCAAGTAGAAACATAGCGTAGTTTATGCCTCAATTCAATTGAGTTGATTGAAACTGTTATTATAATTATGTCTAAAACGGGGTTAGCCAGTGCCACATACAAGAAAGCATGCTATGCCACTAAAATATACCACCATATATTACCATACCAGTGAGTAAGCTACTTGTTTCATAAAAACAATTCACCGACCCGTGGATGCCAGTTTATTAAGCGAATTTGACACCAATCGGTGTCAAATCTACGGTTAGGTTTGTTAGCTTTTGCTACACTTTTACTGGAACACTAAGCACACAAAATTGTTTGCAGGAAGATACATACTGTAAGAATTTTCTCTCTATAAACAGTGGCTTCATATTTCTGGATGTCATAAATGGCACTCGTTCGTTCTATAATGGTTTCATAATATCAAGGTTAAACAATACAGAACTTCTGAAGAAGCATTATCTTACCCAAAAACCTCAAAATAGTTTCTGATGGAACTTGCCATTTTTCTAAAAGTAATGTTAGATCTGATTCAGGTTCCATAAGTCTTGTTACTCGTAACTAAAACAAAAAAAATAGTCTGAGACATGACGATTACGCCTTAGGTATCCTAATCATTTAAATATAACTAAAAACAAAACCATTTATTTCGGACGCCATTGAGCGTCTATGAGGGATGCGAATATTGCCTCTTCAAAAGAAATAACAGGTTCCTATTACGTAGGGTCATACATTTAGTTTATTTTGTACCTTTTACCTAGGAGAACAAACCTTTTAGTGCCACAATTCACTGAGAGTTCACACAACACAAAGGAAACGAAAACTCAAAACAGCAACGCGGTCGCGAATTCGTCACACTGATGCCACGCGAGACGGAGGCGGAAATGGCGATGCAATCGATTCAACGACTCATACGCAAGCAGGGTTGCCAACTTTATTTTTAAAAACCCACCAGAAATCAACTGAAGTTAAAGATATCTCAAACCACCAGAAAACCACTAAAATAATTATATACGTACCTTTGCATTTTGCGAGTGCTTTTTGGATAATCCATGATTCTTTAAATCTACGTAATGAGTCCGTGTGGTGAACGTAGATGTTTGTTCTCTGACTGGGTGTTATATTGTATTCTAAGTGTGTATTTACAAAAAAAAAATATTTAAGTATTATATACAGTTATTTGGTTTCCATCGTACAAGCTCTGCTCTGCTTAGTTTGGGCCTAAATAGTGCTGTGTGTATTGCCCGGAATATTTATTTGGTTAGTATCAGCATTACATCCGTTAGTCGATTGTTGAAAATAAACGAGATATTCAATAACAAAAATTTACCCATAGAATCAAGATGGCAGATAAAGCAACGGATCGATTACCACACAAAACTAAATTTTTTGCTAATAATTTATCAAAATCCGAAGGAAGAAGGAAAATTTCTATTTATGATTTTTTCCGGGTGAATTACTGACTCGACTGGTTTACGTAGCATTGGCTGGCAACACTTTCGTACAAATGTTGATCAACTGAGTAACTGCATTCGATTAACTTTGTCTTTATTATCATATTTAATAGGACATACTAGGACATGGTTTTTCATTCCAAATAACAGCTCATTTTGTATGCCAGTTAAAAACGACACTGACGTTGTGAAGTATATCGTAAAAATAGAAATGGTTTTGACCCACTGACGTCATAGCATAGGCACAGCACCGCACCAAAAGGGAGAAATCTAAAGGTCGATTTACATCAAACGAGCGAATGCTCATTCAGGGGATAGCCCCACTACAGCTAATTCTTCTAGTGTAAACAGGCGTAGAGCATTCCTTCGTTGTTCTTAGTGCGTTCGCAAAGATTCTATGGAATATTCTAAGAATGTTCGCTCGCTTGATGTAAACGGCGCAAGAGCGCGCGAACAGTTGCTTAGAGCGTTCTAGCGTGTTCGGACGTGCTCGCGCCACTGAGCGGTCTCTTCAAAGCGTTCTTGTGTTCTAGCTCTGCTCTTTGTTCGTTTGGTGTAAACGCTGAATACAAGTTTTCGTTTACACTAAAAGACCACGAACGAATGCTTTTGTTCTAGCTCTAGCTCTGTGTTCGTTTGATGTAAATCCACCTTAAATCAAAAGTTATTGGTTTCATGTCACATTAGAATAGTACAAACAAAGTTCATAGTTTTTAATCCTTTTTCGCTTCATCATCATCATCATAAGCCTGAAGAATTCCGCTGCTGGACATAGGCCTCCCCTACACGTTTCCAGGAAGAACGATCCCTTTCCATCCATTGAGTTCCCGCGATCTTAACAATGTCGTCGGTCCATCTGGTGGGTGGGCGCCCTAGGCACGTTTGTCGCTTAAATCTTTCTTTTTCTCAAAGTCATTGTATAAAGTATAGTACCTATGCAACTCTTGAATAAAACGGATTTGTATCGAGGGCCATGAATTACTCTCGTCGTTTAGCATTCTAACACTTGAATCACGAGCGTAGCGAGTGATTCATTCGTTAGAACCCTTCACTTGTTCGTGATTTATCTATGACCCTCGATTTAAACCCGTCTTTTATTAAACAGTGATTAAAAAGCCCTTTTAATAAGGTCAACGTCCATCTTAATACCTTACAACCTCCTTGAATAAAACGGATTTATATCGAGGGCCATGAATCACTCGCGTCGTTTAGGATTCTAACACTTGAATCACTCGCTACGCTCGTGATTCGATCATTATAAATCACTCTATACGGTAGTGATTCATTCGTTAGAATCCTTCACTTGCTTGTAATTCATCTATGACCCTCGATTTAAATCCGTCTTTTATTCAATAGTTGCATAATATACTATTTTACTTATCTGTGCGCAATGCAATCGTATTGCACACAAAGTATATGTACCTAGGTAGGTACTTAGGTAGGTACAGTCAAAAATTAAATAATAAATAAATATTATAGACAATCCACACAACACTATCTAGCCCCAAACTAAGCAGAGCTTGTACTATGTAAATACATACTTATTAGAATACATACAATATAACACCCAGACAGAGAACAAACATCTGTTTTCACCACACAAATATTTGTTCTCGGTGGTGATCGAACCCACGACCTACGGCTCAGAAGGCAGAGCTACTACCAACTGAGCTGAGAGGCCAGTAATTATTTCACCATTATAAAGCTAGGTACATTATCCGTGAGTAACATAGGCTATAGTTTTTAGGGTTCCGTAGCCAAATGGCAAAAACGGAACCCTTATAGATTCGTCATGTCTGTCTGTCTGTCTGTCTGTCTGTCCGGCCGTGTCACAGCCATTTTTCTCCGAAACCATTAGAGCTAGACTGATTAAACTTGGTGAGTAGATGTATTCTGTGAACCGCATTAAGATTTTTACACAAAAATAGAAAAAAAACTATAAATTTTGGGGGTCCCCATACTTCAAACTGCAACTCAAAAAAAATTTTTTCGTCGAACCCATACGTGTAGTATCTATGAATAGGTCTTCAAAAATGATGTTGAGGTTTCTAATATTATCGTTTTTTTCTAAACTGAATAGTTTGCGCGAGAGACACTTCCAAAGTTGAAAAAAGTTGGTCCCCCCCCCTCTAACTTCTAAAATAAGGGAATGATAAAACTAAAAAAAATATATGTTGTACATTACTAGGTATGCAAACTTTCAACGATATTTGGTTTGAACGAGATCTAGCCAGTAGTTTTTTTTTTATACGTCATAAATCGTAAACCGCAATTTACCTTTCGACGAACTACAAGAACTTGTTTCCTGTTTATTTTCTGTATATTATGTTACTTGATGCTACGGAACCCTTCATGGGCGAGTCCGACTCGCACTTGTCTGCTTTATTATTAACTAGCGACGACACCCACACCCAACACAGTGCCCGGCGCGGCGCGCGAGGGGATTTCATAGTAACTGCACTGTAATCTGTATTCTGTGATTACAAAACTATTGATATCTTTGTGAAATATGCATAGATTTTTATCAAACGTTTTTTAATGAATAAAGTTTTGTTTGCTGCTGTACCATTTTTGAGTTTTGGGTGGCAGAATCCGTAGGTAGGTACTAAACTAAAGTACCTACCTAACTAAGTACGTACTAAACTAAACTGCGCTCGCTCACCTAAATCCAATGATATTTTAATTTTTTTTTTGTAGGTAAGTATATAGATACTACCTAGGTATCTACTATCTATCGAACAAACTCGAAAACTAATAAACCGATTTCAAAATCTTTCACCTCAATAATTAGGTAATGTTTATGTTAATTAGGAGAGTTATCGCGGGTGGCCTTTCCCATACAAAAATATGCTGTTTTAGATGGCGATATATAAACTTATTCCTATGGTAATATAGCTGTAATCATTATTATTATTGTAGCTTTGTACGTTTTCATTTTGCAACACAAATCACAATCAAATATGCACTTAATCCGCTAACAAATAGAGCGCTTCCCACCCGCCGAGACCCAGCGACGCCGGCGCCGGCGGCGCGCGGCGGCGAGGCGATTTCATAGTAACTACACTGTAATCTGTATTCTGTGATTACAAAACTATTGATATCTTTGTGAAATATGCATAGATTTTTATCAAACGTTTTTTAATGAATAGTGTTTTGTTTGCTGCTAAACTAAAACTAATAAACCGATTTCAAAATCTTTCACCTTTAGCACAGAAGAAATAAATACTTAGGCCATTAACAGGCCATAATCCCTGAGTATAACATAACCGACGAGAACCGACAACCGTTGGGGATTAAGGTTCTCGAATGGTGACCACGAACCAGAAGACGAAACGTAGAGCACCCACCAACCCGATGCGATGGACCGATGACATTGTTTAAGATCGCGGGGAGTCGGTGGATGGAAAGGGTGAAAGGGGTCGGTTACATACAAACTTACAAACTTACATACAGGTGAAGCTAATAAAAGCGTTATAAAAACATGATCATACTAGTAGTTCGCCCCGAACTGAGATCTCGTGATGCGATCCCAAAAGCTCCGAAAAGTTAAGTATATAGGTACTACCTACTGTTAACCAGTTTTCTCGAGTGGTGGAAAAAAAGGAACTCACTAACTTTGTATGGTTAACTCAATTGGCCAATTGATTGAAGAGTTCCGTTGGACAGACCTTGGCTCCATCATCAGACCAGGTCGCTTTCACCATTTTATGACAACTAAGTACCTACCTCCTTAATTTATTTCAAGAAAAAAAATATTAAGAAAGAGCCGACCAGTAGAAAAACCTTGATGTCAACGAAATGCTTAGAGATGGGGGCTCTCGGATCGTTGGTTATCTTAATTTAACCTTTTATTTTGTATAGCAAAAACTGAGCGTCCTAAAAAAAAGTATACCTACCTAAACTGTTTTGAAATGTCCAAACAAAGTTCTTTCATATGACATGTAACTTGATTTTTTTGTGTCACTTTTTTTATTTTTGCACCCCTAAAAAATCCCATATTATCTTAATAACCTCTCATCCGATTTTACTCTTAAACTTACCAGTAAATTTCTCAAGTACCTACAAGCTATCGACTTATCAAATTTCATGCAGATCGGATAAACGGTTCGAAAGTTATCGCCGGACAAACATAGGTACCTACATAAATAGGTACATACATCATCATCATCATCATCATTATCAGCCTGAAGAAGTCCACTGCTGGACATAGGCCTCCCCTACACATTTCCAGGAAGAACGGTTCTGAGCCCTTTCCATCCATCGACTTCCCGCGATCTTAACAATGTCGTCGGTCCATCTGGTGGGTGGGCGCCCTACGCTTCGTCTTCCGGTTCGTACATACATACGCACATAAAATGCAAAATCGCCCTAGTTGTTTGTAAGATCTTCGTTCGCTTCACTCACTCGATCAATTATCGCGGCGTGTTTGCTTCCGCAATTAGTGTGCCTGTGTGCCAAATTTCATCCAGATCGATAAAAAATGCGTCTTGCGGCCAGCACAGACAGGCAGAGCGAGACATACCTACCTACCCCAAGCATTGATAGCTAATTTGATTTCGAAACTTAGACGCTTCGCTTGCTTGGTCAATTATTTTTCAAGTCTAACGAAACGAAACGATGTGTGGTTTCTAGCAAGTCCTGACAAGTCCAGACAAGTCCTGAAAAATAATGCTAGTGTAACCTATGTAAACATTGTAGAAAACCAGGTAGGTAGGTATGGAATGGCATCCCGCGAGGGTACGCGGGGCGAGGGGGGAGGGGATTCAGCCCGAATTGGTGGCTGGTTACAGTGTCCGGTCTATGCGTAGTAGTAACCCCTAGGTATTATTATTATACTTTTCTCTGTAGCAACTAGGCAGGCAAGTAGGTACCTAGGTACCTACTTAAATTACAAAGATTTTTAGGATAGGTAGGTATATTATATAATATCGCCATCTAGGTTTTAACAGCTAAACTAATTTGCTAGTCGGAGCATTTTTGAATCGAACCCTGATTGACGGTACCGAAACCGATTCACTGGGTATTCGTAACCTACAAAGTAGGTTACAACAACGCTCAGAATAGATGAATTTTACCTAACTAAAAGGTTACCGAAACCGATTCACTGGGTATTCGTAACCTACAAAGTAGGTTACAACAACGCTCAGAATAGATGAATTTTACCTAACTAAAAGGTTACCGAAACCGATTCACTGGGTATTCGTAACCTACAAAGTAGGTTACAACAACGCTCAGAATAGATGAATTTTACCTAACTAAAAGGTTACCGAAACCGATTCACTGGGTATTCGTAACCTACAAAGTAGGTTACACCAACGCTCAGAATAGATGAATTTTACCTAACTAAAAGGTTACCGAAACCGATTCACTGGGTATTTGTAACCTACAAAGTAGGTTACACCAACGCTCAGAATAGATGAATTTTACCTAACTAAAAGGTTACCGAAACCGATTCACTGGGTATTCGTAACCTACAAAGTAGGTTACAACAACGCTCAGAAAAGATGAATTTCACCTAACTAAAAGGTTACCGAAACCGATTCACTGGGTATTCGTAACCTACAAAGTAGGTTACACCAACGCTCAGAATAGATGAATTTTACCTAACTAAAAGGTTACCGAAACCGATTCACTGGGTATTCGTAACCTACAAAGTAGGTTACACCAACGCTCAAAATAGATTGACATTACATATTTAATAGGTCCACAAAACCGATTCACTGGGTATTCGTAACCTACAAAGTAGGTTATACCAACGCTCAAAATAGATAAACGTTACCTAATTAAAAGGTTACTGAAACCTATTCACTGGGTATTCGTAACCTTTTTTCCAATTCTCAAAATAGATTAACGTTACCTAATTAATAGGTCCCTGATACCGATTCACTAGGTATTTGTAACCTACAAAGTGGGTTATACCAACGCTCAGAATAGACGAACTTTACCTAATTAAAAGGTTACCGAACCGATTCACTTGGTATTCGTAACCTACAAAGTAGGTTACAACAACGCTCAGAATAGATGAATTTTACCTAACTAAAAGGTTACCGAAACCGATAGTGAATCGGTTTCGGTGGTGGGTATTCGTAACCTACAAAGTAGGTTACAACAACGCTCAGAATAGATGAATTTTACCTAACTAAAAGGTTACCGAAACCGATTCACTGGGTATTCGTAACCTACAAAGTAGGTTACACCAACGCTCAGAATAGATAAATTTTACCTAACTAAAAGGTTACCGAAACCGATTCACTGGGTATTTGTAACCTACAAAGTAGGTTACACCAACGCTCAGAATAGATGATTTTTACCTAACTAAAAGGTTACCGAAACCGATTCACTGGGTATTCGTAACCTTTTTTCCTATTCTCAAAATAGATTAACGTTACCTAATTAATAGGTTCCTGATACCGATTCACTAGGTATTTGTAACCTACAAAGTAGGTTATACCAACGCTCAGAATAGATGAACTTTACCTAATTAAAAGGTAACCGAAACCGATTCACTTGGTATTCGTAACCAACAAAGTAGGTTATACCTACGCTCAAAATATGTTAACGTTACCTAATTAATAGATTACTGAAACCAATTCACTGGGTATTTGTAACCTTCGAAGTAGGTTACACTTATGCTCAAAATAGATTAACATTACCTATTTAATAGGTCCACAAAACCGATTTACTGGGTATTCGTAACCTACAAAGTAGGTTATACCAACGCTCAAAATAGATGAACGTTACCTAATTAAAAAGTTACTGAAACCTATTCACTGGGTATTCGTAACTTATAAAATAGGTTTTTCCTATTCTCAAAATAGATTAACGTTACCTAATTAATAGGTTACTGATACCGATTCACGATTCAGAGTATTGACCTAAATTAACGCTCAAAATAGATTAATATTACCTAAACGAAGAAGGTTACAGCAACCAACTAACTGGGTAAAGGTAACCCAATAAATAGGTCATCGAGACCAAATATGTTGGTTACGCCATTACACAAAATATTACTAACGCTTACCTTCTGGCAAGGTATTTTTTACGTAATGGATATGTTTGTGTTACCCTATTACACGGTTAATTTAACACCAATATTAGGTTTATATTGTTTTCATAATGAACTAGGTAAATTTAACACAATAATTAGGTTTTTATGTGTTAACTTTAACCTTATGGTACGTTACGGTGCGCAATATGTTGTGTTTAACCTACAGCTCAATATTGACTAGGTAGTATTAACCGAATTCTTATTATTATATCAGGTTTATCACCCAGTTAAAAATTGCACTTTACCTATTTTGTAGGTTAATCAAAAAAATACCTACTAGATTACTTGTTTTTACCTATTATGTAGGTTCCGTTGTGCCATTTACGGAAACCTTTACAATAATTTAGTTGATTTTTACCAAAGATTAGGTAGTTTTGACCGATCTGTAGGTAAAGATGCGGATACATGACACATGTTATAACATAACCTCCTCTTTTTTTTGAAGTCGGTTAACAATTTAACAAATCCAGGGTTGTATTTCATTTTTATTAGGTTTTTATAACCGTTTTACAAACCTAAAATCGGTCGTTTTTACCCAAAATTAGGTAATGATGATATAGTTATATAAATATTCGATTTTAGTTGGTAAAATACTGGGTAAATAGTAAAATTTTATTGGGTTTATTTTCGTAAACCTAATAATATTGGGTAGTTTTAACCTTTATTAGGTCAAAAATACCTAATTTCATGTACTACCTAACGCTGTAGGTTGTATTTACCAAGTCCGTTTTAAAAAAGTTGGTAATATCTACCTAATATAGGTTAAAACTACCTAATTTTTGCATTTACCGTTACCTGTAGGTTAACATTAACCTAGTTTTTTTCTCAGTGTATGCATTCTGTGTACGCATGTTTTGGGGTACTGTCTAGCTCATAATTTAATAGTATTTATGCCTGTAAATTATCGATTGTACTCTGTTTTGTGTACCTAATAAACAAATAAAATAAAATAAAAAATGAAGAGCATAGTTTGACTTGATGGTACCTTTCTGGTCGCCAGCCCTTGCACTTGACGTCAAACTTTAACTGATTATTCCTCTCCATTATATCCCTAGTGCATGGCTTTACAAACTTTAAGTTAATACACTACATACTCGTGAAGTAAATACCTACATTTTTGTAAGGTTTGACTTCCGATATTTCGGCACAGTTGCATGCACCATGATCACGTTTGTGAAAATAGTGTTAAAACCATGATACTCGTTAGTTTCAAAAGTAGCACCTAATAAACTGTTGTCAGCATCAATACAATGCAAAAGCATGCAAACTGTGTTACGAAACCAATTGAAATGGAAGTCCAGAATAATCGAATAGAATTGGTTTCGTCAATCAAGCAGCCGATATTTACAACATTCAGTCGGTATTTCCATTCAACATCGTAATTACCGAATGTTTTATTCGAGCGGGCGTTACGGCTCTGTTGTTAGTAGCCCTGCCTTTTGCGCCGTGGGCCGTGGGTTCGATCCCTACCGGGAACAAATATTTGTGTGTTGAACAAAGATGTGTGTTCTGTGATTTATGTTTTTTTTTTTTAGCATAGTAGGTGTTTATTTGTGTTAAAAATTCATAATATTAACAAAAAAAAACTGAAACTAATTAAAACTAAACCTTAAAAATGGCGACGGCGATCAGTGAAACGCTGTCAAATATCGCTGTCATATCTGACAGCGTTTCACTGATCGCCAGCGCAGATCGGTTAGATGTGCAAATGGGCGTCGGCTTTAGATATTCACCATTCAATACAGAAAAATCCTCGATACGAATATGATTGAATTTCAACGTTCTCTTATCAAACATAGACTGGATTTTTTACTGCCCACGCGTTTGTCTAGTGACGTCACCTCTTCTGAAAACCGGCTAACAGTACGTATTTACAAAAAAAACTATTGTCTGTAAAGTCGGTTTACTGACGATAGTTGAACGTGACAACGTCATACAGCTGTCCACGCGGACGCATCGCTCACTCAAGTTGGAGAGAGACAGATGTCGAACGCTGCCGAACGCGGAGGCCGTGAGTGCCTCTTTATCGCTCGTTCCGCGCTCTCGCTTGCACTACAAGCCTTAAATGGAGCGCCTCAGAGCGAAGTAACGCCGCATGAGTTATGTTTTTTCTTGCATGCAGCTGGCTCCATCGAACAGTAGACGTTGTCACCTCAAAAAAGTTTATAAGTATTATTAGCTATCTTGTTCCTATCGTACAAGCTCGGCTTAGTTTCAGGCTAGACTGTTGTGTGACTATCCACAATAGGAAATAAATCAATAACGCGGATAATCTACACAACACTATCTAGCCCCAAACTAAGCAGAGCTTGTACCATGGGAACCAGATAGCTGATATAATTACTTACATACATTTTTTTTGTAAATACATACTTAGAATACAATATAACACCCAGACAGAGAACAAACATCTGCGTTCACCACACAAATATTTATTCTCGGTGGGGATCGAACCCATGACCTACAGCGCATGTATTATTTGTATTATTAAGTTCACCGTTGTATATTTTCAATGAGTTTTAATTCGTAATTAATGTAAAATATGTTATATTCACTGAGACACACACCAAGTTGGCAAGTTTTATCATGCGCACTTGATGTGCGGGCAGGTTTTTCCGCAAGTAGGCCGCTGGGAGGCCCTTTTTGCGTGACCCTTGACACGTGTTGCTCGAACTTTTTTAGGTTCTACAACACGCCGGTTTCCTCACGATGTTTTCCTTCACCGTTTTGAGAGTACTGGCATAGTGCACATAAATTTTTCGACAGAAAAACTCATTGGTACACGAGTGGATTTGAACCCACGACCTTCGGATCGGAAGGCGGGGCCACTACCACTAGACCACCAGTGCTCTCTGAGACACACACCATCCGTGCCATAACTTTCCACAGGTCCTATGAGTAAGAAATTACCATAATTTTATTCAAATTGGTTTGTGATCGATAAAATCACTGATTCAATAAAATTCAACGCAAATACGGCATTTACCGAGATTGTTCAGTAAAATCACAAGGATCACTTTGAAACGTCTTTTACATAATAGCCTGTAAAATACACACTGTGGGAAGACTTTTGTATAGTATTTTCAGATTCAGTATATTTCAGTTTTATGTTTATTTCATTTGATGTCGAGTAAATCTGGAATTCTTTATTCTAATTTTATGCCTATGGATGGAATGTTGTGGGTTTAATCCCGTTTGGTCATAGATAGATAGATTAATACATTACTGTACACAAAAGAAGATATTTTTAAGCAATATCTAAATATAGTATAACACTCTAACGTTACTGACTGACTGACAATCAACGCTCAGCCTAAACCGTAAGTCTAACCCCCGAATACTGAAACGCAACTCAGATTTAAGCACGTCTCAAGCGACGAATATTTGACAGTTTTCAATGAAAATCTGTCAAATATTCGTCGCTTGAGACGTGCTTAAATCTGAGTTGCGTTTCAGTATTCGGGGGCTAGAGGCATGAAACTTTGAGGGTATGTTCCTTTTAAAGCATAGGGGTGCACTAAGAAAGGAAATTAGAAAATTATTTCCCTAAGCGGAGAAAAAGAGGAAAAACTTTTAAAAGAAAAATCTACGGGGAGTAACAGCAACGGGGCGAGCGAATCCGCGGGCGGCCGCTAGTCTGTATATAAAATAAGTAGTATCTTTGCGTTGTCTTGAGCTATAAAGACTGATAAAGTAGCGTGTATAAAGCCTTTTAGTCTAAGAGCATAGAAGCAGTAAATGTGGGATTATTGCCCACCGCTGGGCTTGATTGCTGGAAAATATTACATTGTAGTCATGTTAAAGACGATATAACTTTTAAAACTATCATGGTTTTTAACAGTATTTTTATGAAACAACGGGATATTTACCATGATTAATTTTTTCTGAGTTGACTTCCGATATTTCGGCACAGTTGCATGCACCAAAAAGTGTGGCATCCACTACGCGTCCTGATACCGTCAGTGTTGTGTGTCGAAATCGACAAAATAGTGAGAATGGAACCAATAGTAGTCTCGAAACCAATAAAAGAGTGCGAAAGAGGGTAGATAGATTTATCTGCCAATAACATTTCTTTTACTCGTGGACTTTAGTTCAACTCACGGTTGAACTGAAGTAAAAGAAATGTTGCATGCAACTGTGCCGAAATATCGGAAGTCAACTCAGAAAAATTTAATCATGGTAAATATCCCGTTGTTTCATAAAAATAATGTTAAAGACGATTTTTTATTATCACAATGCTCTTCTGTGATTCACAGCAGTGCTGCTAACATTTCTGTGTTTCGGTTTGAAGGGTGTGGGTGCAGTGAAATAACTGGCACGTGAGGCTGAACATCTGTATGCCTCAAGTTGATGGACGCAGGGCAGTGCATCGTAGGGCACGTGGATGTAGGACGTGCGTGACCTATAAGGCAATGCTTTGTTATAGGCCATGGTTAAGTGGTGTGAATCTATATCTACCTATATTTAAGTTCTAAAATGTACCATGATTCAAGCAAATAAATTATTTCATTTCACAAAGATAGACATTAGACAAGGCTCTTGGGACATTATAAAAATCTTTGTGAGTTTCTTAAGTGTAGTAAACACTATAAAATCAATAAAAAAAACGTTTTATTTAGCTAAACGTCTACTAAATAGCAATAAAAAAATCTAGCCGCTACATAACCACTGCTATTCCTTATAACGGATCCAAAGATTTAAAGCGAGCACTCAAACGAATCCTTAATTAAATCACATAAAATTAATGAGTCTTTATTTTAGGATCTTAGTTTACAAGAAGCTCGGTGATTAAGAGAGACCATGAATTAATTTAAATCTAATTAAAATAAATAAGGACAGGAGTGTGGCTAATGGCTATTCTTAATGCGCCGTATATAGGTTCGATCCCCACAAGGATCAAATGAATGTTATATTGTATTCTGAGTATGTATTTACAAAAAACTGTTCACTGAAGATACGGACGGCCCATAAAACGAATGTCACTACTCAAAATATAACAGCAATATAATAGCCCCTTCCCACCGGTGTGTTGATATCGCAAACGGAGGCGGATCAGCTCGCACGACACACCATGGGAACGGTCTCGTGCGCTGAGGTGCGCGGTAGCACAGGAGCCCTTTCTGTGTGCGTTGCCGTGCGTCGTCGTGCGCTGTGCGTGATGGTCTGGAAAACCACGCACCGTAGGAAGGCAGCATTGGTCAGTCGCTTGCACTAAGATTTACTTTCGTAACTTTAAAATGTCATTACGATAGTGAGCCTATTGAAAGAGCACTGGTGGTCTAGTGGTGTAGTGGCCCCGCCTTCCGATCCGAAGGTCGTGGGTTCAAATCCACTCGTGTACCAATGAGTTTTTCTATCGAAAAATGTATGTTTACTATAAATTATTACAGTACTCTCAAAACGGTGAAGGAAAACATCGTGAGGAAACCAGCGTGTAGAACCTAAAAAAGTTCGAGCAACGCGTGTCAAGGGTCACGCAAAAAGGGCCCACCAGCGGCCTACTTGCGGAAAAACCTGCCCGCACATCAAGTGCGCATGATAAACTTGCCGAGTCTATTGAAATCTAAACAAACTAATTTAAGAGACAAAAACATGACAGCAGACTTCATGGGTCTGCTAAAATAACTATCATGATCATTATGAATATGCCCCCTAATCTTTAGCGACTGTAGTTCCTATCACACTTTAAGAAAGAAAGAAAGAAAGAAAACTTATTTATTTATGACGGCACACGGTAGATATGAGAAACACGAACATTTTAGATACAAGAACACATTTACATAATACAAAATTGGAGTGATAGAAGAAGAACACAGATACATCGAAATGGTGTCTCTCAGTCCCACGTCCCACGTGAAGACGTCACAAAATGGTATCCAACTCAGCTTGATGTTGTGTTTGGTGTAGGCAACACAACGCTGATCTTCCGTTGGAACCAGGTGGGTACGTCACGACATTTTTATTTTATGAACAATGCATTGTGAACATAAATATATAATAACAAATATAAACTAAATAAAAAAACCAAATATAATCATAATAAATAGGTGCTTACACAATAAACATCAAACACACAATAGGTGCGCAGTGTAGATATACTAAACAGTGACAATGTAAACTTTAGCAGTAAAGATCTGGGACCACTATCTTACCTTTCTATTAACCTAAAGCTTAACCTGTCAGATAAATTATTCCAGCACCATTAGCAGCACTAATGCTCTAATCCTTACTGACAAGCCATTCATGTAGACGGGAGATATTTTTAAACAGTTAATCGATACACTGGTGTTTAAGGTCGCATCCTGACCCAATGTCAAAGTCAAAGTCAATAATTTTTTATTCAGTACGTTGCAAGAATCACTTTGAAACGTTTTAAAGCTAGGTGAGTCTAGGTGCCAGTTCCACGCGACCAAGCGTAGAAAAACAGGCAACAAACTACGTCTCGGTTTCTACCGTTTTTTTATATGATCCTTTTACAAATCAAAAATAGTCTACAATAATAGCAGCGAAGATCCAGTGTGGTGCCACTTCACTTAGTCAGACGTATGCAATGCAATAATACAAAACCAAAAGTTTCAAAGACAGCACACGCTACGCTTCAAAGTTATACTATAGTATCTACACAGCTTATATAAAAATACTAGCGGACGCCCGCGGTTTCTCTCGTCCCTTTGCCGTTACGCCCCGTTGATTGTTCTTTTAAAAGTTTTTCCTATTTTTCTCCGCTTAGGGAAATAATTTTCCAATTTCCTTTCTTAGTGCACCCCTATGCTATAAAAGAAACATACTGTTACGGAAGTGGGTACAGGGATTGGAAGGAAACGACTGATTTCACCGAAAGTAGCGATTTATTCGCACTACGAACACGTAACACTGCACTGAACGCGTAGCACTGCACGAAACGCGTAGCACTGTCCGACACTGTCCCCGCGCACTATGCGTTACACGGTCCAACGCTGTGCTCCGAACACTGACAGTCCACTGGGAGCACTTTACCACTTTGCACTTCACTTCACTATTCACTGTTCACTTCACTATTCACTTTCACTGTTCACTTTTTCCACTTTTTCACTTTTCCTTCTTGTTCCTTTCTTCAGATCACTTTCCACTGAACTCCCCGTAGACGCGCTTGCAGCTCCTTATATACCCGGAATTTCGATTGTCATTTATTGGATTTCGATCGTCATTTATTGAATTTCGTTAGTCTTTTCGTTTTCTTCTGTTGGATTCCGATCGTCTTTTCCTTCTTACATCATTTCTTGTTTTAGTCCAGAACTTTCGGTTCTTTATTTGAATTCCTTAAAGAAGGCACTCGCCGCTACTAGAATTTTCTGGTAACATTAAAATGTCGAACAAAAATCTTCATAGCTGGACCGGGCTCGAACTCGCGTACGTCTGCTTTGCAGTCGTAGCTCTGACAGCCCGGCCGTTGTGACAATGACGATGTTTGCCAAAAACTTCACTGCCTTGCACGCTTACGTAGTTACGTCAGCACGGCGTCACACTACCCCCTCCTTAGACGTGCTCGTCCCGAGCATCGTTAGAGCCGTAGTACCGTGCCAACCTGTCCACATGAACCACTTTCGCTGGACTTCTTGGCGTTTTCCGAATTCTATATGTGACATCATTGATCCTCGTAATTACTTGAAAAGGGCCTTCCCAACTCGGTTGTAGTTTTGGAGATTTTCCTTTCCTTCGAACGGGGTTGTGAAGCCAAACAGCAGAACCTTCTTCAAAGGACTTGGAGTTGACACTTCTGTCGTATCGCGTTTTCATTCGCTCACTAGCACGCAGATTCTCTTCCCTCATATGCCCGTGAACTTCCTCCATTTTCCTTCTCAAATCTTCCGCGTATTCCGAAATACAGCTAGGCGTATCTGGAGGACAACCCGCGAGAAGATCCGCTGGAAGTCGAAGCTCTCTACCAAAGTTCGCTCGAGCCGGTGTAGTAGAGGTACTCTCATGAACCGCAGTTCTATACGACAGAAGGAACAGAGAAATGTACTCGTCCCAATTGTTCTGATGGCTTTCAACAACTTTTGCCAGATGCCGCTCTAGAGTTTGGTTGAACCTCTCCACCATTCCATCAGATTGCGGATGATACGGCGTAGTCCGAGTTTTGTGTATCCCCATAATCTTGCATGTTTCCTGAAAGACTTGCGACTCGAAATTCCTGCCTTGGTCACTATGGATTTCAAGGGGTAGTCCAAATCGGCAGAAAACTTCATTCACCAGTTTGCTAGCCACAGTAACAGCTTCTTGATTTGGTAATGCAAACGCTTCTGGCCACTTTGTGAAGTAATCCATTATTACCAAAATGTAACGATTTCCACTATTCGTCATTGGAAACGGCCCGGCCACATCCAAAGCTATTCGTTCCCAAGGAGCACCCACGTTGTATAACTTCAACGCTCCCCGACTTCTTGTTTGTGGTCCTTTGACAGAGGAACAACTCGTACATTTCTTGCACCAGTCTTCAACATCTTCCTTGCAGTGCAACCAGTAATAACGTTGACGAATTTTCACCAAAGTTCTCTTCACACCGAGATGACCGCCTGATGTTCCGTCGTGATACGCTCGCAGTATATCAGAAATCTTTGACTTCGGCACAACTGTCTGAAGATGATTGTCTTGTCCTGATGCACTCTCCCATTTTCGACATAAAAGACCATTGTGTAAGAGCAGGCTATTCCATTGTGCCCAATAGCTCTTCGTTACTGCACTCATTCCAGCAACTTCACTCCATCCTGGGCGTGCGGATCCATCTCTCACCCAATTGAGTATTGGTCTAAGGTCTTCATCTTCTTCTTGTAGTTTACGCATGGCATCGCTGCTCCAATCATCATTTACTGTATCAGTTCTTATAACTCGGACCATAGATTTTTCTTTATCTTCCTGTTTCACACAGTGGTTGCAGTCTTCAGAACACGGCCGTCTTGACAAAGCATCAGCATTCCCATGAGACTTTCCACTGCGATGCTCTACTACAAAGTCGTACTCCTGTAGTTGTTCAATCCATCGCGCAACTTGTCCTTCAGGATTCTTGAACTGCAGTAGCCACTTCAAGGCTGCATGATCTGTTCTGACTAGAAATTTCCGACCCAATAAATACTTCTTAAAATGCTGAAGTGTTTTGACAACTGCAAGTAGCTCCCTTCGAGTGACACAATAATTCCGTTCTGGTTTTGACAGGGATTTACTGTAATAAGCTATCACAACTTCTTGATCTTCTTTTCTTTGTGAGAGTGTTCCTCCTATCCCTGTATTACTTGCGTCCGTGTCAACTACAAACTCATTGCACTGATCCGGATATCCGAGCACTGGTGTTTCACATAACCGGCTCTTTAGTTCCTCGAAAGCCACCTGGCATTGTTGGTCCCAAACGAAAGGTCGTTTTTCTTCTGTGAGTCTATGCAATGGCTTCGCTATATCCGAAAAACTCTTGACAAAACGACGGTAATAAGAGCAAAGTCCCATAAACGCCCGTACTTGTGTTTTGTCCGCAGGTACAGGCCAATCTTTAACCGCCGAAATTTTCGATGGATCCGTTTCGACGCCGCTTTCCGAAATAACGTGTCCCAAATAGTTCACCTGCCGTTTGAAGAATGAGCACTTCTTCTGGCTTAGTTTCAGATTTGCACTTCTCAACTTGTTGAATACGGATTCCAGCTTCTTCAAATGGTCATCAAATTCTCGCCCCACTATTATAATGTCATCGAGATACACCAAGCAGGTTTCTCCCAGCAACCCAGCAAGGACACGTTCCATTAACCTCTCGAAAGTAGCCGGGGCGTTGCACAGCCCAAACGGCATCACTCTGAACTGCCAGAGGCCCTTCCCTGTGGAGAACGCGGTCTTCTCCTTATCCTTAGGATCCAACTCCACCTGCCAATAGCCACTTTTTAGGTCCAGCGTAGAAAACCATTTCATGCCGTTGAGAGTATTCAAGGTGTCGTCTATCCTTGGTAATGGATAACTGTCCTTTTTGGTCACGTCGTTTAGGCGGCGATAGTCAATACAGAACCTCGTTGACCCATCCTTCTTCTTTACCAAAACCACTGGTGAGCACCACGGACTGGACGATGGTTCGATTACTTCATTATCCTTCATGTCTTGAATCATGTCGTCCACCTCTTTTTCTCTGGCAAAAGGAATTCGGCGGGGTCGTTGTCGTATAGGTTGTTCATTTCCAGTATTGATTTTATGCTGAACCATGCTCGTCCTTCCGATATCACCATCATTCTTCGAAAATATATCGGAGAACCGACGTAGCAAATTCTTCGCCTTGAGCAATTCAATAGTTGTCAAATCGTGCTTACATTCTTCCAGTATACTGTTAACGTCGATTGAACTTACATCCGTCTTTTTGGTTTCTTGACAATTCCGCAACCACACGATTTCTTCGCTCCGCCCTATCAGGGTACCCTTCTTTAACACCTGTTCCTCATTGCTCAAATTTAACACAGGTACCACTGTTTCTGCGGATGAATTTATGACCGTACGTGCTGGCAGCCACGATGACTCGTTATCCACTTTTTCTAGTATTGTCCACCGTCGCTGTTTCAAACTTTTACTTCCAGGAAAAATTACTGGAACTAGCGTCTGTGATCTAGGCAACAGTTTAGTGTTTTTAATGCAGTACACCTTGCCTTCGCCACCGCCCTTCATTGGTATTTCGTCTTCTCCACACTTCAGGACACCGGAGTGAATGTCGAGCTTACATTGATGATCCTTTAAGAAATCAAGGCCGATAATGCAGTCATCCACAATGTCAGCTATTACCGCTTGTTGCCAGTACAGCTTGTCACCAATCTTGATAGCCACTTTCTGTTCACCTGATACTGGTATATGCTGGCCGGTAGCCGTTGTTAGCTGGTAAGCTCCCTTCCGAACGTTGATCTTTCCGTTTCTTCTTGTCAGCTGTGTTCCAATTACCGTACGTGACGCTCCAGTATCCAAAGTCAGTGAGCACGGACTTCCATTTACTGATCCATTTACAGTTAAGCTGTTGCCATCTGTACTCTGACAAATCTTGATTTTCGGGGCTTCATGCTCACCGGCCAGTGCCCACCCCTCAGCCCTGGCTGGAATTAATTTCTCTGCTTCTCCAATGCTTGTACACCAGCATCGGTCCTTCGTCTCTCCACAGTTATAGCATCTAGGGACGAAAGCTCTGTGTTGGCTTACCCGCGCCACTTCCATTGAATTTATTTCCCTCAGACGTCCACTCCTCGGGTCTCGCCGAACGGCTTCCACCTCGAGCGCATGCGTGACGGCTTCCTTGATGTGACCGTGATGACTCAAGCGCACGGCAGCTCTTACTTCCGCGTCGAAAATACCGTCGACAAACGTCTGCAAAATCATGCTGTCAATGACCGATGCCGGCGATGTTTGGTACGCCTTCCGGACCAACTTCTCTACCTCCAGAAACCACTGTTGCAATGACTCATTTGCTCGTTGGCATCGATCACGGAGTTGAGCGCGGAAAACATGCTCCAGGTGCGAGTCCCCGTAGCGCAATTCTAAGGCTTCCAGCAATTGCTCGTAGGTTGCATCGCTCCCCAAGGCCTCCAGCACGGTCAAAGCCTTGTCTCGCAGTCCCAAAGTAAGCGCGGTTTTAGCCTGGCTCTTGGTCCACCCATTCAGGTTCATCACAGCCTCAAACTGTAGCTTGTAAGCCGCCCAGGAAGTGGTTCCATCGAAAGGCGGGACTTCGAAATTTCCGCCTGAAGTTGATGCACTTACTATGGTCGCTGAGGCCGGGATTCCGTCTGTTTTGAGCTTTTTGACGTCTTCCTCAATGGAAGAGAGGCGGTTTTGATGTCGCCGTAAAGCTTCCTCTACCGCTTCTACCCTCCGCATGCTCTTGGTGATAGCGGTCAAGAGATTTTCCTGCAATGCGTACAACTGTTCCTCTCGCCGGCGGGCATGCTCCTCCTGCCGGCGGGCACCCTCTTCTTGGCGGCGAGCCTGCTCCTCCTGGATAGCACGCAGCTGCTCCTCCTGCCGGCGGGCACCCTCTTCTTGGCGGCGAGCCTGCTCTTCCTGGATGGCACGCAGCTGCTCCTCCTGCCAGTGAGCTTGCTCCTCCGCCCGACGAGCCTGATCCGCTTGCATGGCGTGCAGTTGCTTCAACAAGGCGCTGAGGTCCAGTCCAACCTGGGTCATCGACGCACTTCCAGAGGTTGCCCCGCCAGAGTTGTCTCGACGCCCAAGGGTTTCTTCCTCAGAAGCCTCGGCGCCACTTGCTTGCTGCGAGGCAGTCTTAGCGCGAGTACTCATGCCTTCCCTCGGCATGACAGGCATTTTACCTTCCAATCCCACTTCTGACACCAAATGTTACGGAAGTGGGTACAGGGATTGGAAGGAAACGACTGATTTCACCGAAAGTAGCGATTTATTCGCACTACGAACACGTAACACTGCACTGAACGCGTAGCACTGCACGAAACGCGTAGCACTGTCCGACACTGTCCCCGCGCACTATGCGTTACACGGTCCAACGCTGTGCTCCGAACACTGACAGTCCACTGGGAGCACTTTACCACTTTGCACTTCACTTCACTATTCACTGTTCACTTCACTATTCACTTTCACTGTTCACTTTTTCCACTTTTTCACTTTTCCTTCTTGTTCCTTTCTTCAGATCACTTTCCACTGAACTCCCCGTAGACGCGCTTGCAGCTCCTTATATACCCGGAATTTCGATTGTCATTTATTGGATTTCGATCGTCATTTATTGAATTTCGTTAGTCTTTTCGTTTTCTTCTGTTGGATTCCGATCGTCTTTTCCTTCTTACATCATTTCTTGTTTTAGTCCAGAACTTTCGGTTCTTTATTTGAATTCCTTAAAGAAGGCACTCGCCGCTACTAGAATTTTCTGGTAACATTAAAATGTCGAACAAAAATCTTCATAGCTGGACCGGGCTCGAACTCGCGTACGTCTGCTTTGCAGTCGTAGCTCTGACAGCCCGGCCGTTGTGACAATGACGATGTTTGCCAAAAACTTCACTGCCTTGCACGCTTACGTAGTTACGTCAGCACGGCGTCACAATACCCTCCAAGTTTCATGCATCTAGGACTTACGGTTTAGGCTGAGCGTTGATTGTCAGTCAGTCAGTCAGTAACATAAGAGTTTTATATATTTAGAAGAAGAAGATACGAAATAGTAGGTACAGACATTGCAAATTGACATGTTAGCTTCCTATGAGTAGAGTGATCGGGACATCGGGCCAAATGGTTTTGAGAGTTTCGTTCGTATGCAACCCACTGCTCCTTAACAATACTGCGCCTGGCAAAACACGCACGGATTTGTGATTTTTATGTGCTCATAATACTCATAATATGACCACATAAATATGTATGTGTAATTCTCAAGTGTTGTCATGTTTGACTCTCAAATGTGCATGATCATAATTATGTGATCTCTATAAAGAAGCAATTTTAAATTAACTCGCGTTTTGAAATTCAAATTCAAAATTTATTTCTTAATTTGAATCACAAGGACAACTGGATACAGTTATGCATAGTGAGTCCAAGCGCCATTTTCAGTTTTTTGGGAAATTACATAAACGCGTTTTTATTGGTAGAAGATTTGCATTTGCATCGTCAGAAAGTAAATCTATGTACATCGAAGCTTATATTTGTAATTTAACATGCTACAAGAAAAAAACACTAAATAAGTTTTTATTTTGGAATATATCGTTAAAAATGCACTTGGACTCCCAATGAATATGATGTTCTCATTTTGCAAAACGAGTCCAAGAGACAAAATAATTATTTATTCTGGAAGATTAGCTTTAAGTGCACGTGGAAACGAATTAATATGATGTACTCATTTTCAAAATGAGTATAAGTATAACATAAAAATGTTTCCTGGACTATTTTCCTATTGTTTAATAAAAAAAACTAGAATTTCCGTATTAACTCAGCATCTTATATTAAATGTTACAGAGGATTGATAAAAATAAATAAAAAACTATTAAAATGGCACTGATAGTATATCTAGAAAATAAATCAATATATCATAATTTAATAAACAATCATAATTTAAAACAAGATAAGGACTATCTCAGATATATCTTCAGCTTTCAGACAGACAGAAAAATGATTGATGATATTATTGGTCAACACCAACCCCAACCCCAGAACATATCGGGTAGGATGTAGGATGGAGTAGGTAAATAATATATAAATCTACTCTTCTTCAAATGTTCCGGATCAAAAATCTAAATGGCCATCAACACCTTCAACAACAATATCATATTCAATCGTGTCATCAGAAATCAAATGTTTGTCAAATGCTATAGCGTCGTTTGGGATATTATGAAACAGTGATTTTAAATCTTTTAGTTTTTTCTCTGAAACATTTTGTCCTTTCCTACCCTTTCTTCTCTTTACATCAATTTCTAAGCTTTCTTCCTCTTCTACTGCTCCTGCCTTGACATAATGAGGCAATGGATGATTTTAGGTTTCCTTTATCTGGTTTATTCTTAACCAATTATTATTGACCTTCTCGCCCACTGTTATCTTTTTTCTGTTGACAATAGCTTTTTCTTTTTCTTCAGTATTTGTGATTCTTTGTTCTACAGCTTGCCATAACTTTCTTGTAGTCTTGTGGAGTCTATAGTATTAATTGCAGTTTCAGAAATAGGGTGCTTTTCGAGGAGAGATCATCAGGTCTATTTTTATACGTGTATTCTGGCCTTTATTTTTTTTATTCTGTTCTCCGCAACAATTAAGTTGACCAAAGAATTAAGTTTTTGACTTTGGTAAACTAGTATAATATGTGCTTCCTTAAACAAGACTTGGGTTCTTCTGCCAGCCTCTCCCTCCACCCAAACAAAGATTACGTTCAAAAGTTACAAACAACTGTCGCGTAGACTACTGATGCGTAACACTATGTCGTTTGGACTAGTAATGTATAATGGAAATGTGCTTTCTCATCATAAAATTTGGTTGTTAGTTTTAAATTGGTTGTTGGACTTGTATTGCATTTCAAAATACTTCGTTTGCTATAGAAGGCGCTTGGACGGGGTATCAAAAAATACCTTTTTAAAGTGATTTTGGTGCAAGAGTGTTTTTTCTATGGCTTAATTATGCCCTAGTGATTACAAAAATGCGAAAAAATCAAAAAATGAAATTTGGCGCTTGGACTCCTTATGCATAACTGTATCCAACTTTGAAACGAATACTGATAATGTTTTTCATTAAAATAATGAAAGAGCACTGTAGGTCTATCAAAAGCTCTGACAGGCTCTGTCTCAGGCTCTGGTAATGAGTGTGTGTGTGTGCTCAACACAGTGTATACTGTGTGTGACGTTTTGACGTGGTATTTATTTAGTCAACACTCACACAGGCTCAAACCCGAGCCAGAGACAGAGCCAGACAGAGCTCGTGTTAGGCCTGCTGATGTTGCAAGGGTATACAATAGACTCTTTAGATCAATCAATCTCAATTTGCCGTTAAGCAGGAAATGGCCTAGATATCGACAATACATTTCTCAGAATGAAATATTATTTCTTCTAAGAGACGGGTAATAAGCGCCTTTTCATTTAATAGGGTTATTATGAAAGATTAATTTTATTTTTGACTGACCTCTCAGCTCAGTTGGTAGCTCTGCCTATGCGCTGTAGGTCGTGGGTTCGATCCCCACCGAGAACAAATATTTGTGTGGTGAATGCAGATGTTTGTTCTCTTTCTGGGTGTTATATCTTGTCTTATCTTATACCTTTAAACGAGAAAATCTTGTAGGTATGTATACAGGGTGTCCCATAAGTCAACGTCCAGCCGAAAACGGGTGATGCGCCAAGTCATGACAGATACCAGAAAAATATAAAAAAAAATATTTGTTATGTAACTTTCGAGTTATGAGTATTTATAAAAAACAGAAAAAACTGACACCCTGTGATGATCTTTCAAGTCCTGTGACTACAAATATTAACTTTTCATGAAACTTTTTTCTGCAAGGTAAGCATGAATAACCCTTCTGTAAAATACAATTCAAAATTAAGCCATAACTGCCTCAGTTTTCAATGAAATCGTGGAGTTTTGGCCAACGTTTCATTTCAGATAATTACATCACCCAACTTTAACCGTCTGTACCGCAAAAAAAATGTACTACACTATCATGGCATGTAACTTTAAAAATTGGCGCATTTATCCAGGATTCCAAAATGGTAAAATACTTGCTAGAGTACTCCTTAGTTTTGGAAATAAAAAATGTTTTTTCAACTAAACCGGATTTCCAATCAATTTTATTTCAATAGATAAAATGTTTGTACCCTTTAAATGATGGACTTAAAATGCCTACGCTGTGTTTTTAAGTGACTCACAATTCACAGGTACAAGTAAATTCCATTTCGACAATGCAAGTTAACAGATAGATCCACCATCTTGTCGAAAAAGTAATAACCATGGGTTTTCAAGTAATTTGTTAGTTTTAGGTAAAAGTTTGAAATAAAATTAAATCATATGATTACTTCAATCGTGATTTTAATCTAAAGTTTGCCTTCGCCCGTCGCCGGTCTTATTACATGGTTTTTGACGTGACAACGTCTTATAATTCGATGGAGCCGGCTGCTCGTACGAAAAAACATGACTCATGCGGCGTTACCTCGCTCTGAGGCGTTCCATTTAATACTTGAAGTGTAAGTGAAAGCGCGGAACGAGCGACAAAGAGGCACAATCGGCCTCCGCGTTCGGCAGCGTTCGACATCGGTCTCTCTCCTACTTGAGTGAGCGATGCGTCTGCGTGGACAGCTGTATGACGTTGAAACGTTCAACTGTCGTCAGTTAACTGACTTTACAGACAGCTGATTTTTTTTAAGGAAATGTAGAGCTTTAGATTAAAATCAAGATTGAAGAAATCCTATGATTGAATTTTATTTCAAACTTTCACCTAAAACTAACAAATTACTTGAACACCCATGGTTATTACTCTTACGACAAGATGGTGGCTCTATCTGTTTACTTGCATTGTCGAAATGGTATTTACTTGTATCTGTAAATTGTGAGTCACTTAAAAACACAGCGTAGGCATTTTAAGTCCATCATTTAAAGGGTACAAACATTTTATCTATTGAAATAAAATTGATTGGAAATCCGGTTTAGTTGAAAAAACATTTTTTATTTCCAAAACTAAGGAGTACTCTAGCAAGTATTTTACCATTTTGGAATCCTGGATAAATGCGCCAATTTTAAAAGTTACATGCCATGATAGTGTAGTACATTTTTTTTGCGGTACAGACGGTTAAAGTTGGGTGATGTAATTATCTGAAATGAAACGTTGGCCAAAACTCCACGATTTCATTGAAAACTGAGGCAGTTATGGCTTAATTTTGAATTGTATTTTACAGAAGGGTTATTCATGCTTACGTTGCAGAAAAAAGTTTCATGAAAAGTTAATATTTGTAGTCACAGGACTTAAAAGATCATCACAGGGTGTCAGTTTTTTCTGTTTTTTATAAATACTCATAACTCGAAAGTTACATTACAAATATTTTTTTTTATATTTTTCTGGTATCTGTCATGACTTGGCGCATCACCCGTTTTCGGCTGGACGTTGACTTATGGGACACCCTGTATACACCACTACTTTTTAATTACCAGAAAAAAAAATAGGGTAATGTAGTAGGGATAGAACATTATGAATGTGCAATCAGAATTTTTAGTTTCGATAAAATGACAAAGTTATTAAATGTTAAAATTTTCAGAAATCCTGCATAAAATTATGGACATATTAGTTACGTAGTACTAGAGAGAAAAAAAATTACGCGTTTCGGTTCCGCTTGGTATTTAGCGTTTATGAATGAAATGATTTTTGCTTGTTGAATCATTTCTCAATATTTGACTAAAAATTGTGGTTATTTAAAAAGATTTTTTTTGTCTCAAAAAAAATTTTTTTTTTCGTGGATGTGTTCAGTATCGGCAGCCAATATCGGCATTTATTTTTTGGTAATTAAAAAGTAGGGGTGTATATATATATATTTAGGATCTCGGAAACTGCGCCAACGTTTTTCACGAAATTTTATATACAGGGGTTTTCGGGGGCGATAAATTGATCTAGCTAGGATTCATTTTAAGAAAATGATTATTTCACTCCGAGTTCAATAATTAAACATAAACTGAATATGTGACTGCTCCTGCCATCTATTGACGATTGTGAGCAACTAACTGCAAGCATATCCAGCAGATGGCGTTGTTCAGTAAGAATAAACCAATAAAGATAATAATATGAATCTTATGATTTCTTAAAAATACAAATTAACGAAAAAAATTCCGAGCGAAGCTCGGGCACCAACTGCTAGTTGTATTCTATGTATGTATTTACAAAAAAAAGAAGTATTTAAGTATTATATCAGCTATCTGGTTACCATAGTACAAGCGCTGCTTAGTTTGGGGCTAGATAGTGTTGTGTGGATTGTCCGAATTATATAGTTGAAAAATAATTAAGTACAAAACTAAAAAATACTTCATAAACATACTGCACAACCGATTTTGATGCAACTTTTATGGGACTAATCTGTAAATATGACCATTCTGCTAAAAAAAGATGAAAAAATGAATTTATATTTTTTATACTAGCTGATGATAAATAAATAAAGGAAAAAAATAAATAATGGTAATGAAAAATGGAAAATCATATGGCCCACCTGTTTGACTTGACTTCGTGCCAATTTGATGCGTGCTTAATTTCACCATTATAATATGTTACGTGGTAACATACATAAATAAGCAACAGAAATTAATCTCCTCCTTTTTTAGTCGGTTAAAAAGGGGTTTATACTGCCGCAAACGATGATGATAGACATCAAATTGAGTAACAGTAGATCAAACACATCAAATCAAATGTTTATAATGTAGAGATCAAAGATCAATCCGCTCTGGATTAGTGAAACTCTTTACTTCAATACATCTACGAAGACAATGCACTCAAACTCATAATAAATACATCGTCACTTTCAAATATTAGGTAAACAAGCCTTTGCTTAATTCAAGACTATTGGCCTTTCCCGGCTTCGCACGGGTGGACATTAATTTTTTAAACACATAAATATAGCCTATGTAACTCAGGGTGAATGTAGCTTTCCAATGGTGAAAGAATTTTACACACAGTAGTTTTTGAGTTTATTCATTACAAACATACACACAAAAATACAAATCTATCCTCTTTATAATATTAGTATAGATAGTATAGACTACAGGCCGCCCGCAGCTTTGCTCGCTCTGCTACGCGCAGTTTTCGTTACTTTTTCTACTTATATAGTTACTAGATTAAAAACAAATCCATCCCACAGGAACTATATATATAACCGGGATACAAAATAGCAAAATATGTGCTATAATCTATCTTTGTGCTAAATTTCATCCAGATCCGTGCAGTTGTTCTGGCGTTATTGAGTAACAAACATCCATCCATTCATACAAACTGTCACATCTGTAATATTAGTGGAATGCGAAGTTGTATACAAACTCAGACGAAACGATGCCACCCACCCAAAGGACCGACGACATTGTAAAGATCTTGAGTAGTCGGATAGAGAGGGCTCAGAATCATTCTTCCTGGATATGTTTTTTTTTATACAACGATTTGATGGAACAAGCATATGGCCCACCTGATGTTAAGTGGTAACCATTGCCTATAACGAAGTATTGCCTCGTAGGTCACGCAAGTCAGGAACGTGCCCTACGTTGCACTGCTCTGCGTCCATCAACTTGAGAACAGAAAGTGCCGAACATTTGGCCTATCTCTTGTTAAACTATTACGTATAACATTGGCTCACAGAGCACGTCTACCAAGAACGTGCCCTACGTGATATTGCATTCCTGCCACTCTTAAGATTTTTATTGCTAGGTCTTTTGGTATTCAAAGTAAACAAATATTATATTCATTTGAATCTCAAGTATTACTTTGAAACCTCTAAAAACTAGATGCCAGTTCCACGCAACCAAGCCTAGAAAAACAGCAAAGGAAAATATGTGTTGGTTCCTACTTGTATGATCCTTTATCATTATTATTTGAAAAGTCTTTTTTCGCACCAAAAGAGAAAATAGAGTACATAATTCTGTAGGTGCACGACCGGATTGAAACCCACGTCCTTTCGATCGAAGGGCGGAGCAATAACACGAGATTTCTGCTCTCAATATTATTATTCAACATGAAATAAAGCTTTAAAAGACGGCAATAAAAGTGTGTGTTTGCTAGAAATCATACAATTACGGCCACGTTCATAATCACCTTAATAAACTAGCGATCCGCCCCAGCTTTGCATGGGTGGAAAAATTAAACGGCAATGACTTTACATTTTTCACCTTCTTTTTTCTAAATGACACCCGTAATGATCGCTAGTAAAAAACATACCCTAAATTCATCTTCATCATCATCCACAGCCCGACTTCACCCACTGCTGGGTATAGGCCTCCTTTAGTTTGTGCCATCTACCTCGATCCAGTGCCAATCTACACCATTGCTGCCCCGCGACCCTGACTATGTCATCCATCCATCTTGCTGCAGGGCGTCCTACGCTTCTGTAGCCGGTTCTTGGCCACCATTCGGTTGTTGTTCTACTCCACCTGTCATCACCACGCCTAGCAATGTGTCCTGCCCACCTCCATTTGAGCTACGCGTAATCCGATCTCCGACGTCTTGGACCTTCGTTGACGCTATAATACGCAGTGTACATAAATATCATCTTTATAGAATATAAAAATGAACCCCTATTTCCCTTGGTCATGCCATCACGCGTGAACGGTTAGACTGATTTGGCTGCAAATTGGTGGGAAGGCAGCTTAGAACCAGAAGACTTTTCATCCCGCAAAAGTAACGGGAACGGGGTGAGAGAAGCCACGGACAGCTATTACATAATAGGAAATCAATAAGAATCTCATAATGTTTGTAAATTATAACTTTTTTTTATGCGAATGATTATTTTACTTTTACTAAGGTGATCTCTCCATCTAGTGGAAGATTATCGTAGTAAGCGATAAGAGTTGATGAACCTTTTTAGTTATAAAATTAATTTTGATATTACTTCAACTTTATTTTATACTTTAAGGCCAGCGCATATCTATGGCGATCAGTGATCGCCATCGCCTGTCAAACGCTCTCAAACATCGCTGTCATATTTGACAGCGTTTCACTGATCGCTATCGCAGATCACTTAGAATTTAGATGAACTCAAATTTCTATAAATCCGTCTTGAGATATTTGCGATTCCGTAGGTGGGTGCTAGTTTTAAGGGTAACTAAATAAGAATAGACGTTGGTTTTTATGACAAAAGCGAAAAACGTAACCCACCCGATGTTGAGCGGTGCCTGCCAAAATTAAATGCTATGTTACAGAGCACGTCCATTGTAAACGAGCCTTAATGACGGCGTAAAACCTATATTAATTCACTGGTTTTGTTTATATAAAACATACTTTAAAGAAAACTTTTTAAAATTAATTGGTACTAACTATTTTTACACGCTGTAGTTTTCTTTCAAAAACCATTTTTTTTAAGTAGATTAAAAAGTAGGTAATTATAGGTATCACTTACCAGACATTTCTTCAAAACACGCCTTCCCTCACCAAATAGCCCCACAAAAACTAAAACTTTACCAACTCCGCACAAAACACTCAAAAAAACATCCAAATAACTCACGAAAATTACTAAATTATTCCCATAGGTTGTATCGCTTCCAAACAACAATACTTTAACAGGGATTTAGAAAACTTAAATGTTTTATTCGTTCCGAAATCAACGCGGAATTCGCAGGGCAGAGATACGTGCGTGCCCGACCACGTCCGATATAGAACTGAGAGTGCTGGCTGAGAATCTTCTGAGCCCAGAACACATTCAGCTCTGATTAACCTGTAAAATTGATAGGAAACAAGACGTAAGTTTGTTACTTTCTACAAGGCTTGGCTGGCAACTAGACTCATGTAGCTTATGGCATTTTTTTTTCAAAGTGATTCCTGTGATTTTAAGTGTTTTATTTTAAATATGCTCAAATGATCACCAATCACGAATGATTAAAGACATTAGCTATGTTAGTTAAGAATATATTGAATATAATAATATCTAGTCAAGTATTGCTCAAGCTAGAGTTTCCAAGTCATAGAAATAGCAATAAGACGCCCGCTTCCTAGCACCCTAGACTTTAACACGGGGCGTCGCATTTCGATGTGAAAACGATTTAGATTTTCGGCTTCTTGCTCGATTTTATTTTAAAGAGAACGATACTGTTGTGTGTAAATAAACATGCTTCAGATTCGTTTTCTGTCATTTCGGGAAGGCACATAGCTTTTTGATTTTAATTGTTTTTCTGGAGTTATTTTGAGTTCTGTTGTGTATTTTCGGTGGTATTTTAACCAACATTACTTGAGGTCTTAGCTCAAAGTGTTGGCAGTTGGAATTAAATGCAGCAGTGTATTATGTGAGTTTCTGATTTGATCGAAAATGTTTCAGATGGTTTTGGGGAAAACGGCCATCTTTTCTTCCAATGCCAATTAGGGTAGGGCCGACCTGTGACAGACGACTGACGATTTGTCGGAAAAGTATTTTATCTATATAATATATTATCATAATTATAATTCTCATTAAACTACTCGACACTGGCAAAATTGATCCGAAAAGGACAGATGCCATTCATTAAGAAGAAGAGAGAAGGGAATCGCGTTCAAGAGTAGGCCGACTGACCGGCGTAGACGTCCAACAGCAGCTCAAAGAAGTTCGAGTTAGGGCTGTGAGCTTCGACGATTTATGCGAGTACAGATGCGAAAGAGCGAGTTGACAGTCAAAAAAAGACTCATAGAAGTAAACTTGACTTTAAAAAAACTCCCCATGGAACCTAAAATATCTCCTGCCCACCACAAAGCCTAGTTTTTGTTTAAAAAATATTTTTTCTATCACTATTCATGTAAACGTCTACAACTTTGACCAATTGCAATAACTCCATAATTAATTTAAAACTTCTTGGAGGGATATACTTGAACGCTAACAAAATTATTGTGGTTCACTTCATACAATTTGTGTAAACATTAGTCTTGAATAACCTGCCATGAAGTGATTCCAGTTTAAAGCTCGCAAGTGTAGATAGTGGTGATCCAGTCGAGCGTTGGATTAACACACTGGCTTACTGGACTGGTACAATGCGGGTATAATGTACACTTCCTATAACAAGACTAGGTGCGGAGAATAATAGTCGCAACACTTAGCAAGCAATCACTTCCCCGTAGGATAATTACCTAGTAGGTATATAGAGATTGCAACATTAGTAGCGTAATATTAGTAGCACTTATTTAAATAAGAGCAAACTTAAAAAACCTTCCTTCAAACTTTGGTTTAATGGGATGATTATACTTATTGTTTTGTTATGTTGAGTGAAAAAACTTGCATATATTTTAAGTATTTACACCAAAAAGTATATTAGGTAGTAGGTTTTGTACCAGCTCTCTAGCTTCATAGGTACAAGCTTAACTTAGTTTGGGGCTACATAGCGTTGTGTGGAATGTTTACAAATATTTTTCTATACTAAAAGTTTATAGCGGCCAGTCGATTTTACCTGATAGAAAATAGTTGTGAAAAAAATATTTTTTAACAGTAAGAATTTATTGGGGAACCTTTATTGATAGCAATAGCTACAATACCATTACATTTTCGCGATCGTTACATTTTCTCATAAAATGTTTGTAGAACTTAAATAACAAGAATTGTTTTGCCTCTGGACGGCTGCCATAGTTGCACACCCTCACTTAGTAAAAGGCTAAAAGCTTAAAGTTAAAGGCGTGTATTCAATAAAACTAAAAGGATCGCTTTAAATCGTCTTTAAAACTAGAATCTGGTATTCCCACGCGACAAAACCTAGAAGAAATGGCAGCAAACTTACAACTGAGCTCCCTAGGGTTTTAAAAAGATAAAGGCAAGCGATGCGCGATGGGTAGATCTGCTACGATCTTTTACACAATATCTTGTAAATAAATCAAATCAAAATATTTATTGGGGAAACAAGTAACACAGGAGAGTATAAACAGAAGGATGATGAGATGAGATTTGATTTAGATTTAATAAAGTGGAGGCAGGAACCGCGTAGGCTTTTATAGCACTGCTACGTGCGTAGGACATCCGTAGCAATACGTAGCAAGGGTAGCATGTTAACGTGGTTCACGTTGGATGTTTTTATAACAAATTCCATAACACGTTGACCCTATTTTAGTTGGCAAACTTGTAAGCTCCGTGTTTTTGCAAAAGTTTTAGGATTCCGTTGGAATAATTCAACAGACACAAATGGTGGCAGATGTGCGCCAAGTCAACGGTCGAAGGGCACACTATCACCATCCATATTCTTGATTTCATGTATGTGAATTAGAGAGAACTAGTGGTCTAGTAGCAACCCCGCTTTCCGATCCTAAGGTAACGGGCTTAGAGAAAAATTTACCTACGCATTATAGTGTTCGCAAACGGTGAAGAAAAACATCTTAAGGAAACCTACGGCAGTCGGCTCCACACGTTTTGACGATGACTTTTCTGTAGATTAGGTCAACTAAGCTGTCAAGGTATAGGTGCTAGGCAAGCCTACTTCATCTAAAAATCCAATCCCAGGCACTATAGTGCCCGTAAATAGGGGCAAAACAGTTGCCCCAAACGCTATAAAAACCATCTGCAATAGATTCAAAGGCCTGTTTACTATTACGCAAGTATTAGATCAGGGTAACTTTATATTAAAAAGAAAATATAGAATAGTAAGATAATGATTTAATTACATCAAAGGCTTTACAATTTACACTTTATTTAACGAAATTATAGCTTTAGTCACGTTATTCAACACAAAACTACAAAGAGATATAGCGAACTAGGTACTTATCTTAACCAATCAAAGGGTGTACTCAGAGCCGAATCACATCGACAGTACCCAGAACGAAACGATAACCTCCTCAGTCGAGTCTCAAGCCCAGAATAATCCACCGCCCCGACTCGCCTCAGTCAGGCGACCCACATGACAGTTGATACACAGCGCCCCCTATCGGCATTATCGTCATCCGTTCTGCGTAGCTTCTGACTACCAATAACAATTTATTGATATAATAAATTGTTATTAATTTCGAACAAATAATAATAAAATACAACATTATTTATCAAATCATTTTAAAGCAACTACATTGTTCTTAAATTAAATAAACTAAAATAGCTTTTTATTTTAAACATTAAAGACTATCCTTCTTTCTTACTTCAATAATCATTATTATTTTAATAAAGATTTCTAAAAGCATTTCAATATCAAATTAAACTATTTATAAAAACCAATTTCTTATCAATCATTTCAAAACTTATAAAGATTATTACTCATTTCTAAAAATATACTAATAAAATAAAATAAATCTATTATTATGAATACATTTTAGCCCCTATTATCTACTAGATACGACACGGCCATTCTGAAAAATACTTCGTCCCCGAAGTATCTCCAAGTATTTTCCAAACCCACTGGCTCACCTACGAGTCAGGGTGCTAGTGTGTACAAGATCCTGGTATCACATAGGCCAATAAAGTACTAAATAACCAGATATGAAATCTGAAAGCACAAGAATAATGTTAACATAAAATCTATTAAACAATCCTTACAAAATAATACAGTACCATAGGTCAGGCTGTCATGCTAAGTTCCATTGCGAGTTGGCGTCGCGATGTCTAAACAAAGGATCAGGCCAACTAGGTCTACCAACATTTATACAAATTTTATCATCAAGCTTTGGCTGTCGACTGTCGTGCTCAGTTCCATCGCATAATCGCAACTACTACAATGTCCAAACGTCACACCAGTCCAACCGTACATTTAGAAGAATCCCCCAATATTTTAACGTTTGTCTGTCGTGTTCAGTTCCATCACGTAATCGCAACTATCGCGATGTCCAAACTTTACACCAGCCCAACCGTCAAATTTAACAACCCAGTTAGAAGAATTCCCCAACAATTTAACGTTTGTCTGTAGTGTAGTAAAGAACAATTTAGCTTGGCCATTCTGCCTCTCTACGACTTACAAAATTGTATTGAAAAAAAATATGGCACGTACAATAAAAATGCGGGTACTCTCACAAAAGAAAATAAAAGTATTTCTCGGCAAAAATAAAACTGTTCGGATAGGATACCGTTAGACACTATTTGGCTATCAAGATTCAAACCAAATCAAAGCAGAGCCTACCAAGGCCTTACCTTACTTTTACATCACTTGAAGTCCACTCCGTTTTATTCCAGATACATAAACGGCTTTGTATATCATACTTCGGATAACGTAGGAACTGCCACTTCGTTTGTCAGTCGATAATGCCTCCAGTTTACGATATGGCACTTCACATTCTGGAATAAGAATAAATGTTAGTTTTCTGTGGGCAAAAGTTCTATCCCACGATCTGATATTAGATCAGGGTAACTTTATATTAAAAAGAAAATATAGAATAGTAAGATAATGATTTAATTACATCAAAGGCTTTACAATTTACACTTTATTTAACGAAATTATAGCTTTAGTCACGTTATTCAACACAAAACTACAAAGAGATATAGCGAACTAGGTACTTATCTTAACCAATCAAAGGGTGTACTCAGAGCCGAATCACATCGACAGTACCCAGAACGAAACGATAACCTCCTCAGTCGAGTCTCAAGCCCAGAATAATCCACCGCCCCGACTCGCCTCAGTCAGGCGACCCACATGACAGTTGATACACAGCGCCCCCTATCGGCATTATCGTCATCCGTTCTGCGTAGCTTCTGACTACCAATAACAATTTATTGATATAATAAATTGTTATTAATTTCGAACAAATAATAATAAAATACAACATTATTTATCAAATCATTTTAAAGCAACTACATTGTTCTTAAATTAAATAAACTAAAATAGCTTTTTATTTTAAACATTAAAGACTATCCTTCTTTCTTACTTCAATAATCATTATTATTTTAATAAAGATTTCTAAAAGCATTTCAATATCAAATTAAACTATTTATAAAAACCAATTTCTTATCAATCATTTCAAAACTTATAAAGATTATTACTCATTTCTAAAAATATACTAATAAAATAAAATAAATCTATTATTATGAATACATTTTAGCCCCTATTATCTACTAGATACGACACAAGCAAATAACTTCCTAGCCGTTTTCCTAAACGTCACAACTGATAATTATTGATAGCCAGATAAAATATTAATTATTTAAATGAAAAATATATTAAAATGCATTACTCTACATAACACACAGTCTGCATAGTCAGAGACATAACATATTATGTAATTAATTTCACTTATTGATATTCTACTTCTATGCTGAAGCAAGCGCAGTCACACCAAATATTTCCCATTCTGCATCAGCGCGTGACTCAGGACGGGGGGATGTCCTGGCGGTTTCATGCTCCTGGAAGAAAGCAAACAGTTCCACAAAAGAGGCATCTTTATCACCGATCTAAAGAAGTAGAGCTCTTTGTAAAGGGGCTGTGCGGAAGAACCACAACCCTATTCTGCCGTCAAGCAACGTTGTTGTGTTTCGGCCGAAGGATGCTGGTGAAATTACAAGTACATGAGGAGTAACACCTAGTTGATGAGCGCAGGATAGTGCATCGCAGGGCACGTCCTTTAAGTTCCTTCTTTATTGGCTTTCTTTATTATAGAAAAAAAACGAGCGGTTGCCAAAGCCCATCCAAAAAGTGACAGACTTAATTGTTAACGCAGCGTTTATATTTAAACGCTGCTTTTTACTACGCTCGTAAATTTCAAATGTTTTTAGTGATTTTTATTGTTAACATTTGTTTATCCATTCTTATGTGAAGTTTAACTTTTGATTGCTTTGGATATATTATAATCACATGCATGTGTATGCTATGCATGTATTAATATCTAGATAGAAGCTTCAAGCAAACATAACTTAAATTGGTATTTACACTAGTCTAGTTATTACCATACAAAAACAAACGAAAGGCCGAACCGAAGGTAAAATCACAGTTAAAATAAACAAAGCTATATAATGTGCTGGATTGCATAATAAATCCTAAGGGTTGTAATAATTGTTATAATAGTATCTAGGTTATTTCATAGAGGTAAAAAGTACTAATAATACGTCTTAAATATACTAAACCAAGTGTTTCAGCTGAACGCTAGATGTGCGCAGGTTTAGCTTTGATTTTGGTTGGTGGTCACCCAAACTCTTTTATTGAAATTTACAGGCATAAGTAAAATTATAAAGGGGGTCCTTATACCACAAGGATCACTTTGAAACGTCTCACAGCTAGGTGAGTCTTAAAGCAGTTCCATAGCAACCAAGCCTAAAAGAACAGGCAACAAACAACAATAGCTCAGGAACTTACTTCGGGTGTGATAAGTCCCATTCTTCAAGTTCCTTGCAGAGTGCCGTGAGTTCCGCCCAGCACTGCCGGTTCTCAGAACCCAAGGGTTCTAAAACACGTCTTTGCCTACTGGCACGGCGCATAGTTTGCGCTACGTCTGCTGTACCTGTCTTGTTAGGAATACTTTTGTTAAATAATTTTGTAGAAGACTTTTCATTTTTATTGGAGGTTGAAAATTATGATGCAACAGATCATGACTTAAGCCACAAGGATCACTTTGAAACGTTTTAAAGCTAGGTGAGTCTAGGTAGTATTGTAGATAATATACCTATAGTAAATAGACTTCCCTCAAGATAGTTAAATCTTAGTCCCGTTTTAGTTACAGGTTCACAGCTCAAGTCTTGAAAGCCAAATAGGTCATACGCGGTGAATATTTTATACATCGTTCGGCAGGCCGACCCATTTCACACTTTACAAACGTGTCACTGGAACTTCTACCTTGGTATCTGTGTTTTAAAGATACATTTTCACTTAAACTTGCTATAACTATAAAGTGTACTAGTAAGGAAATAAATACTTGATTAAGGGAATTAGAGTATCTTAACTCTCAAACAACGACCGCAACGAGCTATGGAGAGAGCTATGCTGGGAGTTTCACTACGAGATAAACAAAATAAAAAAATAAAATAAAAAATAAATGAGGATATCCGTAGAAGAACCAAGGTCACCGACATAGCTCGTAGAGTTAGTAAGTTGAAGTGGCAATGGGCAGGCCATATAGCTCGAAGGACCGACAACCGTTGGGGAATAAAGGTTCTCGAATGGCGACCACGAACCGGAAGACGAAGCGTAGGGCACCCACCCACCAGATGGACCGACGACATTGTTAAGATCGCGGGAAGTCGATGGATGGAAAGGGCTCAGAATCGTTCTTCCTGGAAATGTGTAGGGGAGGCTTATGTCCAGCAGTGGACTTCTTCAGGCTGATGATGATGATGATGATGAACTCTCAAATTCCCTTAAGCCAGTATTTATTCGTACCGGCGTAGTTTTTTTTAGTGCTTCTCGGTTCTTGCCAGTTTAAACAGTTCTCGTCGCTGCCATTGTCACAGTAATGCTTGTCGTGCTTTGTGATCAAAGCCTCGCTCATCAGCCCTGGAAAGTACCACGATTTAGTTTGTTTAAAGCTACGGAGGTCTTTTGACAGCTCTAATATTCAGGACTTTCGGTTGTCCTTTTCTTACTGTTGGAGGATTTGTGAAAGAGGCATAATGTCCAACAATTAAATTATCAAATTAAATTATCAATTAAATGCTTCGTCTTCTTATTGTGTCGTTGGTTACTTAATTGGTGAAAGGTAGACTAAGTTGGCTTTAATGTAGGTACCACAGAACACATCACATATACTAAGGAGTAGGTACCTTCTTCATTTTTCAACCAGTTGATAGCAGTAGGTTCATTAAAATGTATGCTAACTTTTTGGGTAGGGTTAATTTCGATGTTTTTTTTGATATCCTGAAAACAAAACATTTTAGACGTAATTGAACAGTTTCATTTCAGGTGTTTATAAAATGAAAAACCTCAGAAGGCTATACACACAGCTACGCATCAGACTACACTGTATAAACTTTAAAAGGAAGCTTTGCTTAGTTTGGCGCTGTTATTATTTCAGTCTTATTATCGCGCTTCCCGCCACTATGTTGCCCTTTCATACCATTTTCTAAATTCTATACCATATAGAAGATGTGTGGCCAACTCTACTAAGTTAGTACTAACCGTATTAATTGGTAAAGCCATAAGTCCTTTTATATTAGGATTATTTTCTATAAGCTGCCAGAACCCGCAGCATTTGTTCACAATATACTCATTGTCATCCACCCCCTCCACTGGTGAGAAGTCCAGCCTCAGGTGCTGGTTCCTGGCCGGCTCCCCACACTCCGAGTCTTGGAAGTTGGAGACTCGGCGGAACCTCTCACCTTTGTACACCAGCTCGGAGAACTGACCAGGAGCATCTTCTGGTACTGGTAGGTCTTCTGGCAATGGTGTGAAAGTCATTTAACAAATTAACTGCGCTGCACATCAGAAGACGGAAGGAACCTATTGGATATAGGCTTCTGTCATAATTTCCAGACCAGATTTTAAGCTTCTACCATGAACAGACTTCTGTCGTTTGTCTGTAGAAAGTCATCAGCGCAAATAGATCACAGATGCAATAACACCTTAAGACTCTTCATCGCTTACAAGGTTGAGGAGTATACGGTCCACATACCGTACAATATTGCAAACACTGCATTTCCATGTAAATGCGTGGAAACCGAGCGGGCGCGGGCAGTTTAAGATCAATCCGCGACTCATCAACACCTTTGTAAAGTTTCAAATAAACGTGTGTAAAATAAAACAAATATTCTATTTTTGATGTCCCGTACATCAATAATGCTTCGAGCCGGATCGAGGACAGTCAATGATAAAGAGTAAGGCGCTAATTAAGGAGTCCAAGAACTGGACATAGAAGCGTGGTTATCCTTGCGGCAAGGTGGGCAGACGATGTGATGAACATCGTTGGCAAGACCTGGATGAAACTAGCACAGGACCGTCAACGTGGGCCTATACCCAGCAGGGAGCTAAACCAGGCTGTGGATGATAATAAATATATTTCCAAAACTTTCCTCCACACGTCTCCTCCGAGAGTTCTTCTGTTACTTCTTTAGATGGAGAGCGTTTGAAAGTATGGGTACACCTCCTGGGGAAGTACCGATCAGGAATCTGGTCCTGGTTGTTGTCCGGCGTGTTTTGGTCCCTGATTGAAGATGTTTTCCTTGATGAAGACATGGGTGGAGTTTTTGTCGCCAACTGGCTGTATTGGGTAACAATTCAAAATCATAATGTTTGTCAAGAGGATTTCTTTTTTAATATATTATTTTAATGTAACGCTACCAAGGAGGCTGGAAACCCATGAGCTTAAAAAGTCTATGGTTAAAAAGCTTATTCTGATATGTCTACCTCAAAATAATGTTTAATTGATTTACACAAGTTGTAAAAATATCACTCCACGCATCTCTAAATGCCCCTGGTACGGTTACCTGCAAATGCAATAACATTTCTAATCAAAATTGTTTTTTATAGTTACTATAGAGATGGCGCTGGAATTTTAGGCTAAATCTATGGTACACTCAAAGATCAATCAAGCAGAGATCATCAGCAAGGAGTTTAGAAGTCAACAACATTGACTTGGGAAACTCCTTGGTGCACGTGTTTCCTATACCTCCTTGGTTGACACTGCAAATTAAAAATTAGAAAAAACTTCATGGCGTATGACACCTGAATTAAAGTTATCTTATTTGTTATAAACTTAGACAATTTAGATCCAATAAATATTAAAATGAGTGACTCCGAAGTCTCTACATCTACCAGCAAACCTCAGGGTACAGATTCTTTCAGCATCTTCGGAGATGGTTCCTGCGGGGAGCCAATGACTGCTCAGCATTTGGTGCTGGACTTCACGCCGGTTGAGGAGGTGGACAACGACTACGTTCAGAGGAAATGCTGCGCTTTCTGGGACTTTATTAACAGCCAGCCTGAGTTGCAGCACCTAATGGTCTTTCCGGTAAATAAATAAATATTTATAGATATCCACACAACAATGTCTTCTAGCCTCAAACTAGGCAGAGCTTGCAGGTATTATGGGGACCAGATAGCTGATATAATTTTATGGAGAAAATAAAGTTGGTTGACGTTTTATAGTGATTCTTGTGGGTTTATTGAATAAAACAAATTTGTCTTTGATTTTTTGCACAAGCTTTGCTTAGTTAGGGGATGCATTAGCTATTTGTCAATACCTAATGCATTCGAATGCATTTATATTAATGAAATACTTTTATTTCCCCTGTTGTCCACAAAATTGAGCCGGAACAGAATTTCGTAATTGTAGTTAAAATGTTTCAGGATTCAAATATTTATCGAAAAAACCTTGACGCGAGTGACTATTCATCGGAAACAAAATTGATTGAAACTGTAGAGCCTGTAGTGCCCCTTGAACGAACTGCAGTTTCGATGCTCGAAATTGTCGAGGGAAAAGGTACTAACTTAGTAGGTACTTTTAGTAGTAGTAGATCTCTTTGTGAAGAGCTCGTCCGGGGAAGTGCTACCACCATGCCTATTTCTGCCGTGAAGCAGCATTGCTGTTTCGGTTTGAAGGGTGTGGGTGCTGGTGAAATTACTGGCACGTGAGGCTGACCAGCTGTATGCCTCAAGTTTATGGACGCAGGGAAGTGCATCTTAGGGCACGTTCTTGACGTGCGTGTCTTACGAGGCAATGTTATAGGCGATGGTTACCACTTAACATCAGGTGGGCCATATAATTGTTCCATCAGCAAGTTGTTGTATATAATAAAACTTGATTGATTGAGTGAGTGAACAGAACGATGATCGTCATAGTCATTTATTTATTCATCATTTGAAACACTGTTGACACTGGATAAGTTCGAATAAATACTTTACTTCTTCTTATTTAAGAGCAATGCTCTTGTTGGCGTAATGTATGCATTTTTCTCCAGGTATTTCTTTTGAGGGCAACCTTCTTGACCTCCTTAAACGACATGACGGCGATCTTCGCTTTTATTTGGCTCATGTAGCATAACCTTCTATACTTTTACTTATAAACTTTACTACTTTTGCTTATACTTGTATGTTGTAGGTACATATTCAATAGGCATACGTCATGCAAGTTGGTCTCAGTTTTTCAGATTAATGACGTACTCGTATATACAATTATATCCCGCTCTCCTTGACTCTTAAGAGACTCGTGTTATCGGGGAACCTTCACATATACACACACATCCACCCATTCACACACCCTTATACATGATCATACATACCCATACCTAGTATAGTATTATCTTATCTGTGCCCATACACACACTTTCATAGACACTCTCCCTTTCAAAATTATAAACTTTCAATTACGTATTGTTACCTATCATAAGTACTATGTATATTTTTTATTACTTCTAGGTTATTATTTTTTATTTTGTTTCTTTGTACCTATTTCATTTAACTAGGTATTTAGATTCTGGAACATTTATGCTTGTTTTGTTACGGAGGAGGGCGCTGGCACTGCTACTCAGTTTTTAACTTTTGCAGTGTCAACGTTTTCATTTATTTTAGAAACCTTGTTTTTTGTTCCGAATAAACACATTTTGATTTGATTTGATTTGACATGTATACATAATTTATGTTCACACGAATATGATTTTTGAACCGTTGTTGAACTGATCTACATAAAATTTGGTAGATCGATAGATTATTCTTCAGACACTGTCTTATCTTATCTTATACCTGTAAACGAGAAAATCTTGTATAAATATTTATATATTTAGGATCTCGGAAACTGAGCCAACGATTTTCATGAAATTAAGTATACAGGGGTTTTCGGGGACGATAAAACGATCTAGCTAGGATTCATTTTAAGAAAATGTCCCCTTAATTGTAAAGTAAATAATCAACTTTATCATAAAATCATAACTCCTAGCGCTATCTGTTGATTAAGTCATGAGTTAGTGGGACAGAGAACGCCATCTATTGACGAGTAGTGGAGTTTATTAATAGGTCGGTAAGATCGAAAAATATTAATATTTAATCAGTTTGTAAGGAATTCGTATTTAAATATAATTCACAACAACAGTTTACCAAAAAATAATATGCACGGGCACCAACTGCTAGTGGTATACAATAGGAAGAAGTCATGATACCAGTAATGCTATGCACCAGTTTTGGGACATCCCTAATCGAATCAAGCAGCGTTAGACATCTCTAGTGGAAAAAAGAAGTAGAGGAAGGGGAATATGGCGTCGCTATGCGTAGTTGTATTGTCTGCGGTGTAATGAAGTAAAACAGAATTGTAGCTATAATCAATGAAAAGTTTTCGTCATAACAGTATTAATGTCAATCATTAATACTGTTATGACGAAAACTTCTCATTCATAGCAGATAATAGAAGTGCTACTTCGTGCGAACAAAACTCCTCCAGGGTAGGCAACGCAACGACAGCACCCTTGGTGTTGTTGGAGTTTATGGGCGACGGTGACCGCTTACCATCCATAAGCTCGTTTGTCTAACTTTTACATTAAAAAAATGGTTATCTGAATATATTTAACATCTTCTTCAACATGCGATAAATTCTTACGTTTATGTAGGTTATATTTTTGAAAATAGAGTATCTGAGTAATATTTATTAAATCACATCAAATCAAACTCCCCCCTCTTGTTTGTTTATGTTCGATTCTGTCCATTTCAAGGTTGCCTGGTAGAGATCGCTGTTAGCGATAAGGCTGCCCATTGTTTTAATGTGTCATAGTAATTAATAAAGAGTTATCTATCTATCTAAATTCTTGGACTTCATCTACAGGTTTGATCGACCGCATTTTCGAAGCAAAGATGCCACAGTCTCAATGCTCTCTGGGCTCCAGAGAGTACCGTGAGAATGAGATAGCAAAAAATCTCGCTGGACCTTCTTCGCTTAAAAAATCAGGTACCTACTTTTTACTAATATTATAAATGCGAAAGTTTGTAAGTGTGGATGGATGTTTGTTACTCTTACACATAAAAACTACTAAATGGATTTTAATGAAATTTTACAATAATATAACTCAGAATTAGAATAACACATAGGCTATAATTTATATAAATATTGTGACGGAGGACGGATGTAAAGTAACGGGAACGAAAAAAACAGAAAAGAAACAAACAAAAAAAATCGTTGGGCTGTGTGTTCCCGCTACTTTGCATGCTACAGATACTGCAGCCGCAGACCAGTTTACCGGCAACATAATATTACTTACTATAGATACTTACTTATCTACTTTTTTATCTACAATTATAAGACGTTCATACAAAGGCTGCGTTTTCAATATTTCCCAAACCCAGAAGCTTCAAACCTACGACACCTAATCAATTAGAACTTCTGGGACTAAACACTGTGTGAAAAATGACATAAGTAAGTAAGGAATGAGCACTGAGATGACGAATTATAGAGGTAAGTGGAACAAGAGCAACGTCCTTTAGGATCGGAAGGTGGGCCGCTACCACTAGGCTACCAGCGCTCTCAACCTGGCAGTAAGACTGCTGGTGTTGGTTTCAGTATGCATCTGCAGTGGATCGTGCCTATCCTGCTGCCGTAAGAGTTCGAGCAAGGTCTCCGTAGCTGCCTCTTCGCCGATCGCGGTTGACCTGTGCAGGAGAATGGATGAGTGGGATAATGAACATCCCAAGTGAGTTAGGCTACGCTCACTTTGGATACGAATTACATCATACGTAAACGTATGAACACTGTTCGTACGAATTGAGTGCGCACACTGAATACGTTTTTCTCCGTCAAATATACAGAGTAGCGGTGTTAGCGCATACTTTATTGATGATGAACGCACGAACTTGTAATAAAATCCCAACAAGTTCGGATTGATTTCGGACGTCGGACGTGCACGTACGTATACGTACGAACTCGCGCGCAGTGTGAGCGCTTCCATAGTACTCAGAAGGTCGGGAATGTTCGTGCGTGTGCGTACGTTTCTGTACGAATGGAATTCGTACGAAAACGTATCCAAAGTGAGCGCGGCCTGATTATGAACATCCCAAGTTTGACTGGCCTCTCAGCTCAGTTGGCAGTAGCTCTTCGGTGCCGTAGGTCGTGGGTTCGATCCCCACCGAGAACAAACATTTGTGTGGTGAACATCGATGTTTGTTCTGTCTGGGTGTTATATTGTATTCTATGTATGTATTTACCAAAAAAAGTATTTAAGTATTAATCAGCTATCTGGTTCCCATAGTACAAGCTTTGCTTAGTTTGGGGCTAGATAGTGTTGTGTGGGTTGTCTGCATTATTTATTTATTTATTAGTTGTTATAGCTTTCTCTCGTTCATGACATTTATGAGGAGTTTATATCATTACTTGAGATTTGTACACTTTTCACATAATTTGCACTAACATAATGTATAATAACAATTTAACTCGTTTTGCATCCCCCCATCTTGGAAAGAGTATTTTACGTCTTAGATATAGATCTGAGTGCAAAAGTTGTTTTATTCGCTAGAGGATAAAGTAAATTGAATGTACCGAATTAATCATACAACCTTTTTAATTTGTTAATGTAATGTGTAAAATTTTTACTTTTTCAGAAGTATGGACCCCCCTGGTCATCCACCAGCCCTCAGTAAATGCGTCATGCAGAGAAAATGTATTCCTTAACTTTTCATCAATTGTATTTAATTTTAACTATATTTTAGTCATTGATTGTATTTTAGACATTAATATAATATACTTAATTTTTAAACAATTAAAATATTTAATTACATCGTTTTAATTTTTTTCGATAATGTACCTTACATATTAACTATTGCCATCTCTTACCTCTAGGTAATGAAAAACAGTGACAGGGCTAATCTAAAATAATCTAAAATTTTAGCATCTGTAAATAGCACATTATTGTAGGCAACAAACATCCCACTAATGCCACCTCGAATAAAGATCTGTCTACTTGTACCAGTAGTCAGAGGCACGTCCAAGCTTCATAGCTTACAGTGGTCTTTTATAAAAAAACTCTACATATACAATGCCTTATGTCTGTTTTTTTCTGTTGTTTTATTTGTGAATTTTATTTATTTTTGTCTGTGTCTTTTGCAAGGCTTGTGACAAGGATTTGTCTCTGAATGGCTCTGACTCTGTCAGTTTCTGACGGTTTCTGACCATCTGACTGTCAAAAAGGTAAACCCTGCAATTAATATGCATAAAATATTTTAAAATTCAGTGACATGATAGAAAAAGATGATTCAATTGCCAAAAATCGAGAGAGACCCAAAAGAAACCGCCAAGCTGTGTCAGTTAGTATACGAGCACCTTTATTTATGTAAAGATTTTATTGAAAATAGGAAAAAACGTTGTTCACCGTAAGCCTTGCGGGTTGTTGGTTTGCGGGGGCGTTTAAATAATCACTACTTTTTACCCTTTACCTTGTCAGCGTTTCACTGATCGCGACTGCAGAACGCTTAGATGTCCACAAGGCTTAACCTGATAATCCTAAGGTTTTTTACGCTTTCTATTTCTTATAAGGGCCTATTTAGCGTTGTGTTCCATCTCTAGATGGTTCGCAGCATCGAGCTAAGACGAAGCCTGTTTGTCTCACCCGGCACATGGAGGACCATTCTCTGCACCTTTTTTTAGTTCCATTTTATCTTTGTTTTCTGTTTTTGTTACTGATAAGTGAGTTCCTTATTTTTAGTACTTAAAATGTTCTCCATTGGTGGTGTGACAAATAAACGTTTTTCTTTCTTTCTTTCTATCTATTTCATCTCATGCAGTATTTCACATTAAATAAGGGAAATACATCAAAAGACGGTCACATCAAGTCCTGACTTGAAACCCCCCATTGCTTAAAGATGTCGGCCCATCTGCAAGAGTCGTAGGAGGGAATGGGAGGGGCAGGAGCTGAACACATCCGCAGAACTGCTGTTAGACAGGAAACCAATTCCAGAGTGCTTCCGCAGATGGCCCACAGTAAGTTATTAATCAAGAACATCACGGGTGGCCTAGTTGTCGCAACTCCACCTTCCAGTCCTAAGGCTTAAAATCCAGTCGAGTACCGTTGTCCAAAAATGTATGTACACTATACCAGAACCCGAAGTCGGAGTTTTGCTACCACATTTCGTTACCAAATGTTGTTTTCGTTTCGCCTTTTTGTCTCTCTCTATTGCATGGAGAAAATATGAGACGGCAAATATACGTTACGTAGTTAGAGTTGTTGTCTCATCTTTTCTCCATACAATAGACAGAGACAAATAGGCGAAACGAAAACAACATTTGGTAACGAAATGTTGTAAATGCACTGGGACTTTGGGTACAGGACTCTCAAACGGTAAAGGAAAACATCGTGCGGAAACCGGCATATCGTAGAACCTAAAAGTTCGAAAACATGTGTCAAATGCACGAAAGGAACCTCTTTGAGGCGCACTTAAAATCTTTCCACCACATAGGTTAGAATAAACCAGTGGCGCAACAGAAGAAGAAAAAGAAGATGCTTAAAAAGCTCGGAATATAATTTTGGGATGGACTAAGCTCTCCCAGCATTTAACCATCTATCCTCACAAAGGCTCAACCACCAAAGCCGCGGGTTTCTACATGATGTGTTCCTTCACCGTTTGAGAATCCAAATCCTTGATAAACGACTGGAAGAACAATGAAGTATGCTTTTCAGAAAGTGCATCCAAACAGTCCCTGCCCGCTCTTCGGCCGAGCAAAGCGAGAGAAGGAGAGAAACGTCTTCCTTTCTCCAAAAGTGGTGAGGATCTGCCAGGCGCCCGTCGATGATGTACTCGACACACCGTACCTGAGATACGCTGCTTTGGCCAAAAAACTAGGTTAATACCTACTTTAAATTATTAATTAAGGACATAGACAATAATTTGACTGGTCTCTCAGCTCGGTTGGTAGTAGCACTGCCTTCTGCGCCGTAGGTCGTGGGTTCGATCCCCACCGTGAACAGATATTTGTGTGGTGAACACAGATGTTTGTTCTCTGTCTGGGTGTTAAAAAATTCAAGTATTGTATCAGCTATCTGGTTCTCATAGTACAAGCGCTGCTTAGTTTGGGGCTAGATAGAGTTGTGTGAATTGTTCACGTTATTTATTTATTTGCTTCTTAGCAAACAACATACAAGACATGAATGAATAAAAAAACAATTATAAATAAGTATACATAAGTAATAACAATGATAAAAACAGAGGACAGAAATTAAAAGCTAACAGAACACATGGATTTATAAGCCATGACATGAGTTAGATTTAAATAGAATATTTTGAGGGAAGGGAACATTGGGAGGGAAGAATAGAAGAATCAAGGAGTCATCAAGGGAGTTAGGAATTTTCTCCAACATGTGAAAATGTTATTTGATAATAGATATTAGGCATTCAAGGTTTTTTAGGGTTCCGTAGCCAAATGGCAAAAACGGAACCCTTATAGATTCGTCATGTCTGTCTGTCTGTCTGTCTGTCTGTCTGTCTGTCTGTCCGTCCGTATGTCACAGCCATTTTTCTCCGAAACCGTAAGAGCTAGACTGATGAAACTTGGCGAGTAGATGTATTCTGTGAACCGCATTAAGATTTTTACATAAAAATAAAAATAAAACTATAAATTTCGGGGGTCCCCATACTTGAAACTGAAACTCAAAAAATTTTTTTTCATCGAAGCCATATGTGTGGGGTATCTATGGATAGGTCTTCAAAAATGATGTTGAGGTTTCTAATATCGTTTTTTTCTAAACTGAATAGTTTGCGCGAGAGACACTTCCAAAGTGGGAAAAAGTTGGTCCCCCCCCCTCTAACTTCTAAAGTAAGAGAATGATAATACTAAAAAAAATATATGTTGTACATTACTATGTAAACTTCCAACGATATTTGGTTTGAACGAGATCTAGTCAGTAGTTTTTTTTTTATACGTCATAAACCGTAAACTGCAATTTACCTTTCGACGAACTACAAGAACCTTATTATGTTACATCAAGTAACATAATATAAAGGTTCTTGTAGTTCGTCGTGCTACGGAACCCTTCATGGGCGAGTCCGACTCGCACTTGGCCGCTTTTTTTTTGTACTATATTTGTACCCTAATAATATTACAATCTAGCCAAGTAGGCTAATGAGCAATCTCACCTGATGTTAAGTAATGATGCGATTGACGGTGTAGCGCGCTCACCTAGAAGATACTTATTCACTCTTTTTTAAGAAACGTCCAAGTTATTCAAAAAAATAGATGCTGGCAACCAAGGGCGGATCCAGCTTTGGCGCCAGGAGGGGGTCACATAGTCGTGGTCAAGTCAAGAACTTATAATTTAATTTTGCTAACAATAGATACAAGTAAAAAAGCGGCCAAGTGCGAGTCGGACTCGCCCATGATGGGTTCCGTAGCAACGAGTAACATAATATGTACATACCACAACACAACACAACACAACAGTAACATAATATGTATAAAGTTCTTGTAGTTCGTCGAAAGGTAAATTGCGGTTTACGATTTATGACGTATAAAAAAAAACTACGGACTAGATCTCGTTCAAACCAAATATCGTTGAAAGTTTGCATAGTAATGTACAACATATATTTTTTTTAGTTTCATCTTTCTCTTATTTTAGAAGTTAGAGGGGTGGGGGGACCAAATTTTTTCCACTTTGGAAGTGTTTCTCGCACAAACTATTAAGTTTAGAAAAAAACGATATTAGAAACCTCAACATCATTTTTGAAGACCTATTCATAGATACCCTACACGTAGGGGTTCGATGAAAAAAAAAAATTTTTGAGTTTCAGTTTCAAGTAGGTATAACTGTAAACTGAAACTCAATTTTTTTTTCCAAAATTTATAGTTTTTTTCTATTTATGTGTAAAAATCCTTATGCGGTTCACAGAATACATCTACTCGCCAAGTTTCATCAGTCTAGCTCTTACGGTTTCGGAGAAAAATGACTGACATACGGACGGACAGACAGACAGACATGACGAATCTATAAGGGTTCCGTTTTTCCATTTGGCTACGGAACCCTAAAAAGTAGGTATGTTATTAATGTACGTAAGTACCTACTGTACTTAAAAATATTTATTCTTTATTGTACACTTGAAAAACTTAACACATAATAACTTCGTATTGCCAAAACGCGCCAAAACTTGCAACTTTTTGGTAGAGTAGGTATATTGTTTTCACAGTGGGGTCCGAAGTAAATAAAAAGAAAATCGTAAAACTTAATAATTATTATCTTCAACACACCCAATAAACAACCATAAATAGCATGTCTAACGCAAGGGCTCATCAATACCAATCTAGTGAAAATAATATAAAAATACAGGATGTAGATTTTTTCGAATTTTAATAAGAATAAGTTAAAAAAGTCAATTTTCTAATAAAACACAAAATAAATTGTAACTCTGCAGGGGTTGACCTTAAGGACCTTCCGTAGAACAACTTTTTGCAGCTGATGACCCCATCTAACCCCTTGTTGCGTTTGATCCACGACTTTTGGGCCACCCTGTATGTATTATTGTCCAAGTTTCATGCTTCTAACTTTGCTTTGATTTTTACAATCATCATTTTCCTTAAAACCATTTTTCCCTTTTTTCTCCTGTTAGGGAAAGAATTTTCCAATTTCCTTTCTTAGCGAACCTCTACATTATAAAAGGAACACACCCTCCAAGTTTCATGCTTCTAGGACTAACGGCCTAGGCTGTGCGTTGATTGTCAGTCAGTAGCGTAAGAGTTTCATATATTTTGATAAAATTAATTAAATATTGAAGGTATGTAGTTACATCAAATCTGTATGGTGACAAAATATATAATACAAAATCATTATGTACAATTAGTGGTCCACCTAAGTCCTGGAACCAGCTCAGGGGGGGGGGGGTCATGACCCCCATGACCCCCCCCCTGGATCCGCCCTTGCTGGCAACGAGTTCCACTCTTTGGCTGTCCGCATTATAAAAGTGGAGGCAAAGCGCTTAGTGCGGGAAGGAGGTGTATCAACCATGAATGGATGCCTCGTTTCCGTACGTCTAGTGGTCCGGTGATGGAATGGGGATGGAGGAACCAAGTTGAAAAATTCCTGGGGACACTCCCCGAAATGTATCCTGTAGAAGACCGATAAGCCAGCTACTTTACGACGATGCTCGAGACTTTCTGCCCTATTCTTGTTGTCAGGTGCGTGGAACGCGGTGCATGCTTGCTGTCCGTTCTGCAGCTGCTGCGCGTGCTGCCCGTGCCACACGAGCGACTACGAGCCGCGCGACGCGGACCGCAAGGCGACCAGACGCCGCGACATGCGACTATATGACGTGCGAGTCAAGTCCCACTACCAAGAGATGAAGATCATGTATGATAAATAGGAGTTAATCCAATAAATTCGGCTAAATTACTGTTTGTGTATTTTTGCTTATGGAGACATTTTGTGCAGTGTAATCAACCCACATGTTGATTGTACTAATTTTTTACTTTAAGTCAGAGAATGTTTAAAGGTAATAGCTGAAAATTTGTGCAATATATGCGTTGAGCTATTGCCTCTTTGCCATGCAACACACACACCACCATCTTAATTTTCGTTGGTAGTTTTTATTTTGTAAAAAATATATATTTACCCCGCTCTTCTCGACATAGACCGTGCTCATTCACACATTTTGGATTCATGGGTTTCTCGTACTGCTCGCTTCTCGAGATAGTTTCTTCCTCATTCCCATAAATTGAGCAATGAGCTACCACCAGAGGTGTTCCCTCTTGACTACAACATGAATAGCTTCAAGAAAAACGTTAAAAACTCCTTCAGGGTAGGCAACGCAACGACAGCACCCTTGATGTTGTTGGTGTCTATGGGCGACGGTGACGGCTTACCATCAGGTGGGCCGTAAGCTCGTTTGTCTATCTATTTCATTAAATAAAAAGCGGCCAAGTGCGAGTCGGATTCGCCCATGAAGGGTTCCGTAGCAGTAAGCAATATAAATAAATAAATAAATAAATATTGTGGACAATTCACACAACACTACCCAGCCCCAAACTAAGCAGAGCTTGTAATATGGGAACCAAATAGCTGATATAATACTTAAATACATTTTTTTTTTGTAAATACATACTTAGAATACAATATAACACCCAGACAGAGAACAAACATTTATGTTTACCTCACAAATATTTGTTCTCGGTGGGGATCGAACCCACGACCTACGGCGCAGAAGGCAGAGCTACTACCAACTGAGCTGGAGGCCAGTCAATATAATATAGAAGTTCTAGTAGCTCGTCGAAAGGTACATTGCGGTTTACGATTAATGACGAATTAAAAAAATACTACTAGCTAGATTTCGTTGAAACCAAATATCGTTGGAAGTTTACATAGTAATGTACATCATATATTTTTTAGTTTTATCATTCTCTTATTTTAGAAGATAGAGGGGGGGGGACCAACTTTTTACCACTTTGGAAGTGTCTCTCGCAAAAACTATTAAGTTTAGAAAAAAACGATATAAGAAACCTCAACATCATTTTTAAAGACCTATTCATACATATCCCACACGTAGGGGTTTGATGAAAAATAGTTTTTTGAATTTCAGTTCGAAGTATGGGGACCCCCAAAATTTATTAATGCGGTTCACAGAATACATCTACTTACCAAGTTTCATCAGTGTAGCTCCTATAGTTTCGGAGAAAAGTGGCTGTGACATACGGACGGACAGACAGACAGACATGACGAATCTATAAGGTTTCCGTTTTTGCCATTTGGCTACGGAACCCTAAAAAAAGCATTTTGCCTTATATGAAATAAAAAGCTTTTGATTTTGTTTGTTAATATTTTTTATTCGAAATTGTAGTTCGATAAGTTTTGAAAGTTCTATGACGTCACGGTTCTATAGAACAAATGGGAGTTACCGGTTTTTTGCTGAGTTATCTATAGTTGTTAGGAAATAATACATAATTATTATGTGCATACACTTAATTAATGAAACAATAACATTTATCTTTATATTTGTTATCACCTGTTATTCATTTTGTTAGTTTATTTTCCTTGTATGTATATAAAATGTATATTATTCATCTTATTTAGGTACCTACTTTAAGGCAACCAGTGCTGTTTTAACCGTACTCTGTTATTTTATACAACTAGCTGATGGAACAAGCATATAGCCCACCTGATGTTGAGTGCGTTACCATCGCCTATAACAAAGCATTGCCTCGTAGGTCACGCACGTCGAGAACGTGCCCTAAATTGCACTGCCCTGCGTCCATCAACTTGAGGCATACAGATGTTCAGCCTTACGTGCTAGTAATTTCACCGGCAGCCATACCGTTTAAACCAAAACACAGCAATGCTGCTTCACGGCAGAAAAAGGCATGGTGGGTAGTACTTTCCCGGACGAGCCACACACAAAGAAATCCTACTGCTAAGTAAAAAGTTATTCTTCTGCTACTCTACCATAGCATTTTTCGCTTTCATAGGAAATGATATGGTTAATCGGACGATTAGTAAACAGCTGTTTTCCTCGCGATGCTTCTCAGTAAGTACTTTTAATATGTATGTTTTTAATAAGTACTTTTCAGACCAAAATAAACACGAATTATAGCGAGGGACATAATAAATAATTCGCTATAAACGGACCGACCACATACTACTATAAAATAAAATACACGTTTTCATTTAAAAAATAAATAAAATGATGAAATTAGAACATCAACGCCATCTCTTGACACTGATGCGCCTAGTGGACCACCACGAACCACGTTGAGATTTTTACACAAAAATAGAAAAAAAACTATAAATTTTGGGGGTCCCCATACTTGAAACTGAAACTCAAAAATTTTTTTTTCATCGAACTCATACGTGTAGGGTATCTATGAATAGGTCTTCAAAAATGATGTTGAAGTTTGTAATATCGTTTTTTTCTAAACTGAATAGTTTGCGCGAGAGCCACTTCCAAAGTGGAAAGAAGTTGGTCCCCCCCCCCCTCTAACTTCTAAAATAAGAGAATGATAAAACTTAAAAAAATATATGTTGTGCATTACTATGCAAACTTTCAATGATATTTGGTTTGAACGAGATCTAGTCAGTAGTTTTTTTTATACGTCATAAATCGTAAACCGCAATTTACCTTTCGACGAACTACAAGAACCTTTATATTATGTTACTTGTTGCTACGGAACCCTTCATGGGCGAGTCCAACTCGCGCTTGGCTGTTTTTTGCTTATTTTTACTATTAGCCAACAAAAGCCGGATAACAACCTATAATGAGTGTTCAACCGTAATTTCCACAAGCGGTAGTTTATATTGATGAACAGTAGCAAAAAATGCAAAAAATGTGGATGCAAAAAATGTTTGTGTTATTAGGGTTCCGTAGCCAAATGGCAAAAACGGAACTCTTATAGATTCGTCATGTCTGTCTGTCCGTCCGTATGGCCCAGCCATTTTACTCCGAAACCGTAAGAGCTAGACTGATAAAACTTGGCGAGTAGATGTATTCTAATATAGTTTTTTTCTAAACTGAATAGTTTGCGCGAGAGACACTTCCAAAGTGGAAAGAAGTTGGTCCCCCCCCCCCCCCTCTAACTTCTAAAATGAGAGAATGATAAAACTAAAAAAAATATATGTTGTACATTACTATGCAAACTTTCAACGATATTTGGTTTGAACGAGATCTAGCCAGTAGTTTTTTTTTTATGCGTCATAAATCGTAAACCGCAATTTACCTTTCGACGAACTACAAGAACCTAAGACAATCTAGCTAGATCGATTGTCTAAGACAAGAACCTTTATATTATGTTACTTGTTGCTACGGAACCCTTCATGGGCGAGTCCAACTCGCACTTGGCTGTTTTTTTTTAATTTGCTGCTGGGACCCAGATTGATACATAAGCACTATGTGATATTTCTTTATACGGAAAATCTTGAGTTGTTCACATTTGAGATGTGTTGTTCGTTTTAGACACACCACTGGGTGTGAAGTTTTTAAAATATTTGTACAATGTTGAAGAACGTTTTGTATTTGGTTTTGGTGTTTACATTCAGTCATGGTAAGTGAATTTGTTGTTCTAATTTCCTTTCAGGAACTAACTATTTCACTAAGCCACGGAACCTAGCGATCGGCTTTAATCCAGCTATAGGGTTTAATAAAAAAAGCAGCCAAGTGCGAGTCGGACTCGCCCATGAAGGGTTCCGTAGCATCAAGTAACATAATATAAAGGTTCTTGTAGTTCGTCGAGAGGTAAATTGTGGTTTACGATTTATGACGTATTAAAAAAAAACTACGGACTAGATCTCGTTCAAACCAAATATCGTTGAAAGTTTACATAGTAATGTACAACATATATTTTTTTTAGTTTTATCATTCTCTTATTTTAGAAGTTAGAGGGGGGGACCAACTTTTTTCCACTTTGGAAGTGTCTCTCGCGCAAACTATTCAGTTTAGAAAAAAATATTATTAGAAACCTCAACATCATTTTTGAAGACCTATTCATAAATACCCCACACGTATGGGTTCGATAAAAAATTTTTTTTTGAGTTTCAGTTTCAAGTATGGGGGGGTCCCCCAAATTTTTTTTTTTTTTTCTATTTTTGTGTAAAAATCTTAATGCGGTTCACAGAATACATCTACTCGCCAAGTTTCATCAGTCTAGCTCTTACGGTTTCGGAGTAAAATGGCTGTGACACGGACGGACAGACAGACAGACATGACGAATCTATAAGGGTTCCGTTTTTGCCATTTGGCTACGGAACCCTAAAAATCATAAACAATTCCTTTGATTTTTCTGTAAAAACATAATGCACGTGACTCATAGCTGACTTAGTAATAAGTATTAGCTTAGCCTTCTGCGCTGTAGGTTGTGGGTTTGATCTCCACTGACGACACATATTGTGATGAACGCATGATAAGATGCCCAAATGTTATAGAGTTACAATATACAAAAAGATTCCGGGAAAAATAAAACTTCAAGAAATTTGCAAAATTTTGAAACCCTAAAAGAGATGCTACCTACTACAAAAAACTTACTATGTACTGGACGAGTTCTGACAAATAACCTTCGTCATATTTTTGTATTAACCTGCTTACAATCTTCATGCTTAATAAACTATTGATAAAATATTTACAACAATCAAAATCAAGCCCCCCACGCTTTTTGTAGTTCAATTTGTTATAAAAGCGTTGTTTTTTAGGGTTCCGTAGCCAAATGGCAAAAACGGAACCCTTATAGATTCGCCATGTCTGTCTGTCTGTCTGCCCGTCCGTATGGCACAGCCATTTTTCTCTGAAACTAATAAGAGCTAGGCTGATGAAACTTGGCGAGTAGATGTATTCTGTGAACCGCATTAAGATTTTTACACAAAAATAGAAAAAAACCTATAAACTTTGGGGGGGGGACCCCCAAATTTTATAGGTTTTGAAATTTATATATATTATATATATTGAAGTTTATACTTGAAACTGAAACTCAAAAATTTTTTTTTCATTGAATTTTTTGTGTGGGGGTATCTATGAATAGGAAAAATGATGTTAAGGTTTCTTATATTGTTTTTTTCTAAATTGAATAGTTTGCGCGAGAGACACTTCCAAAGTGGTAAAAAGTTGGTCCCCCCCTCTAACTTCTAAAATAAGAGAATGATAAAACTAAAAAAAATATATGTTGTACATTACTATGCAAACTTCCAACGATATTTGGTTTGAACGAGATCTAGTCAGTAGTTTTTTTTTATACGTCATAAATCGTAAACCGCAATTTACCTTTCGACGAACTACAAGAACCTAAGACAATCTAGCTAGATCGATTGTCTAAGACAAGAACCTTTATATTATGTTACTTGTTGCTACGGAACCCTTCATGGGCGAGTCCGACTCGCACTTGGCCGCTTTTTTTAGTTTTTTAAACTACAATTTTTTTTTTACTTTTTAGTTTTTTTGATTTTTTTTTTTTCATATTATTGCATTGTCATCGACTTTTGACAGGTGTGCAAAGTTTTAATCAAATTTGATCGTTCAAAGTAGGGCAAAATCGAGCTCAAAGGGGTCGGTTACATACATACATTACAAGCAAACTTCCATACAGGTGAAGCTAATAAAAGCGTTATAATAAATTATAGTTTAAAAAACTAAAAAAAAACGCTTTTATAACTAATTGAACTAAAAAGTTAAAAATAAAACTGTGATAATCAATTGAACATTTATATTATTGTACAAAAAACGTGGGGTGCTTTTTATAATAACTTCAGATATAATAAACTATTGATAAAATATTTACAACAATCAAAATCAAGCCCCCCACGCTTTTTGTACAATAATATAAATTTTCAATTGATTATCACAGTTTTATTTTTAACTTTTTAGTTCAATTAGTTATAAAAGCGTTTTTTTTTAGTTTTTTAAACTATAATTTATTTTTTACTTTTTAGTTGTTTTTTTTTTTTCATATTTTTTTTTTTCATATTATTGCATTGTCATCGACCCTTGACAGGTGTGCAAAGTTTGAATAAAATCTGATCGTTCAAAGTAGGTTTTTTTTTTTTTTTTTTCTTTTTTTTTTTCTTTTTTTTTTCATATTATTGCATTGTCATCGACCTTTGACAGGCGTGCAAAGTTTGAATCAAATCTGATATTTCAAAGTAGGTTTTTTTTTTTTTTTTTTTATTTCTTTTCATTTTTTTTTATTTTTTTTTTCATATTATTGCATTGTCATCGACCTTTGACAGGTGTGCAAAGTTTGAATCAAATCTGATCGTTCAAAGTAGGACAAAATCGAGCTCAAAGGGGTCGGTTACATACATACATACATACATACATACATACATACATACATACATACATACATACATACAGGTGAAACTAATAAAAGCGTTATAAAAAGAGTATCAGCTCTAGTTCTCATAGTACAAAATTTGCTTATTTTCAGGCTAAATGTTTGATATTTCTATAAAAATTATAGACAAACAAATCACTCGGGAGATTTACTAAAAATCTAGCTTAAAATGAGTACTGTTTTAGGTATAAACAAAGAGTTCAGGTTTGACTACAAGTACAGTAAAAAGGCAAACGGATGGCTGAAGCTACACTACGTGCCAGCGACATGGCAGGAAGCTAGGCAGCGATGCCATGCAGAAGGTTAGTCCTATCCATCACTCTTCATCACAACTCTATCACCCTATAAGTTGACACGATGGTCGTGGGGGTCTTTGCATGGAATAAGACCCCTCCATTACCACGAAGCGACGAAAACGCATCAGAGAATGGGTAGTAGCATCTTCTAAATAACAGCAATACTAGGGTCAATCTACCTGCCTAACGTGGTCTAGCAGTGGACATAAGCTGATGATGAGTAAGTGAGACACACTGCAATCAACTATTTGTGCAATGCTAAATCTGGACGTATCGTGTCACCTAAGTTTGAGCAAGATTAGCAGGGCCACGATTTATCTACGAAAGGGTAGACTCAAACTATTCTGACACTTTTTCCGTCATACAAAAGAAAGAGATGAAGTACGATTTTTTTCATTTCTTCGGTAGGTAAAAATTCTGCCTCATGCTAAGCGTGCTAGGCATCCCTTATCAATTTCAAGACGTGCATTTTTAAATTTTCTACATCCACTGTCTTTCTGCGATTTTCGTTCGTCCGTCTATTGAGTGAGGAGTTAGTAAAAGTTAAAACTCGTCTATGACGGCTCGGCTGGCCTCTAGCTCAGTTGGTAGTAGCTCTGCCTTCTGCGCCGTAGGTCGTGGGTTCGATCCCCACTCAGAACAAATATTTGTGTGGTGAACACAAATGTTTGTTCTCTGTCTGGGTGTTATATTGTTTTCTAAGTACCTATGTATTTACAAAAAAAATGTATTCAAGTATTATATCAGCTATCTGGTCCCCATATTACAAGCTCTGCTCAGTTTAGGGCTGGGTAGTGTTGTGTGAATTGTCTACAATATTTATTTATTATTTAATTTTTTATTTAGTTGTATAAGGATTACTTTGAAACGTCCTCACACGGTAATACTGGCACCTGGACATACCTAGGTACTACCGTACTACATTTTATCAAGCGTGTGTTATTTTTTTTAATTAATAGGTGGTGTTCTCGCGTCCCCACTTACCACTGATCTCCACTCTGCAATCTTGGAGCACGTAGTTCGGGAGAAGGGCGCAGCACCATACACTATTTTTATTGGCGTCCATTCCATCTTCTCCAAAGGAGACTATACCTCGATTGAAGGTAATCTTTCTTTTTACTTCAGACTCTTTTCAATATAAATCTAAATACCTAATAAATAAATTTAAAATAAAAATGTTTCATTGTGTAAAGTAACGAGGATCCGTTTAAAATGTTTAATAAACTAGGCAAAGTCTAGATGCCAATTCCCATTAGATAGATAGATAGATAACTCTTTATTGTTCACCACACAAAAGATACAGTACAGTACCCCAAAGTCCCAGTGCATTTACAACATTTCGTTACCAAATGTTGTTTTCGTTTCTCCTATTTGTCGCTGTCTCTTGTATTTAGAAAAGATGAGACAACAACTTTAACTACGTAACGTATTTTTGCTGTCTCACATTTTCTCCATGCAATAGAGAAAGACAAATAGGCGAAACGAAAACAACATTTGGTAACGAAATGTGGTAGCAAAACTCCGACTTCGGGTACTGGACATAAAAAATGTACAATTAGGTAAAACAATCGGCGACTTTATCGCTGAGAGCGATCTCTTCCAGGAAACCTTTGCATGGAAAGAAATAACTAATTGAAAGGCGGTGTAGTTACATACGGAAAATTGAAAAAAAGTAGATCTACAATACCTACTCACTATTAGGTACCTAATTAGATAGGTATTTACCTAAACGAACTACTTAAGGCTCTCCCTTCTTTAAGAGCTCCTTATGCCATAAAATCAATATGAATCAGTCAAAAATTAACGTAAAATTCTGAAAAAAATATATGTTTTAGTTGAGGATCTTACAGAGTACAATTCGCTTACAGTTACACAATCAGATGAATTTCGTTCGATAGAAAAAAATACCAAAGTTGCCTATTTTTAAAAAACAAATTCAATACTGTGCCAAAAATAAAAAAAATATTGACTTTATTTTTACACCAATCTTTAGATAAATCACTTTTCTAGTACAAATCGCTGAGTTGGATGTTGTAATGTTATTTTCCTATTTATAATGAATTATTTACCTACAAACACACGAGCGGCGCGACGCCGTGGGCTAAGTCAGTCGCGCGGTAGCGCTTACCGACGACGGACCTGTGCCAGTGCTCTTCCCGCCCGACGCGCGACTTGTGACGTGCAGTGATTTTACGAAAATAAACTAAAATTGATCTCGCTAAGTCGTCACCATGGCTAACAAACGCAACAGGACGAATGCATTACAAAGAAATGTTAAGTAAGTACATTACTTGCACGTACGTGTTTATTTATTATGTAGGAACCTCTAATGTTCTATTTAAATATTACCTACTTTACTCCTTACGTTACTTACCTACTTTGTTCCATAAATAGCTGAGAATATACTTAGTATGTAGGTACCAACTCCTTGCCACAGTATAGTTAAAGCAGTATAAGTACGGAAAGAAATATGAAATATTAACTATTAGCTGTGCCCGCGACTTCGTCCGCGTGGTATAGTGTCTATGGGTAGCATTTTAATTTGCAGCGGAAGAAAACAGTAATTAAATAACAACGTCATATTCGCGTGCACGTGACACAGTGGTCTGCCCTCTTACTAAACATAGACATATGGCGTCGTACTACGCCACACTTTCATCCCCCCCGCATTCCTCTCCAAACTCCCCCCACTCTCCTCAACACCCCCCCACATTCCCCCCGCACTCCCCCCAGACTCCCCTCCACAATCCCCCTGTACTCCCCCTTTGCACTCCCCACTAAACTCCTCCCGCACTCCTCTCCACACTCCCCTCCACACGCCCCCCCGCACCTCCCCTCCACACTCCCCCTTGTACTCCCCTTCACACCCCCCCGCATCACCCCTCGCACCTCCCCTCCACACTCCCCCCTGTACTCCCTCCACACTCCCCCCTGTACTCCCTCCACACTCCCCCCGCATCCCTCGCACCTCCCCTCCACACTCCCCCTGTACTCCCCTCCACACTCCCCTCGCACCTCCCCTCCACACTCCCCCTGTACTGTATGTCACTGTTATGACAGTAGAACCCTTAATTTGGCAAGATTACTTTTTTTCGATTTCAGTAAAAAAAACTCAATATACCTATTTAATAACACTTATAGAAGCCTGAAAAAATATAAAAAAATATATAAATGCTGTAACTTTGCGAAAATCCTATGTATCCTACAATGCACATAGCCAAATACTAGTAGAAGTATGGTCTTTTGACACTGTATCCGTACGGACACATTGCCAAATTAGGTAATTGAAAATAATAGTAAAACAATTGGTAAAATATGGGTTTAGTCTTTAAATCTTCATTTTTTAATATGGTATTCATAAAAACAGTTCCTGTTTTTCGTTAAGCACAAACGAATCTTACATTTGACGCAAGAAATATTGGCCTGCCCAGTTTTGCACAAACAACATCAACCTTTTTCTTCAAAAATTGGCACGTAGCCTATGCCGTAGTACCTTATTAAATTATATTGATGAGACCATCAGTAGGCCTAGGCATAACTGGTCTATGTATTTTCTGCCTTAACCTGGCACATCATTTCTGTGCACTACTTCTTTAGGACTTGAAAGTGGAGATTTTTGCCCAGATTCTAGATATCAGTATAAATAATGCTTGGATACTTAGATACTGAAGGTATTGTGTGCAAAAAGGCTTGAAGAAAACATAGGCTCTGAAAAAATTCCTATGCCAAATTTGTTTGTCAGTGACTTCTAAAGAATTAGTGCACAGAAATGATGTACCAGAAAATACATAGACCAGTTGTACCTCGGTCTGTTGATAGTCTTATCAATATAATTTTATAAGGTATGACGGAATAGCCCACCTAACAATTTTTGAAGAAAAAAGTTGATGTTGTTTATGCAAAACTGGGTAGGCTGGTATTTCTTGCGTGACATGTAAGCTTCAATGAAATGTGCCTGAAGAAAAACAGGAGCTGTTTTTATGATTTCAATATTTAAAAAAAAACAAAGCCATAACCAAGTCAATAAATAAAGTTAGGTATCATACCTAATTTTATTAAAATTAGGTATTATAAATTTTATAAATTTAGGTATCATACCTAGTTAGGCATCCTAAATTATACGTGGTTCGACTCGCACTTGGCCAAGTTATTGAGTATCGATACCATGAAACATTTTGTTAAGCATTTGGCATTGTATCTCTCTGGATACGGCTGAGTTATGCAGTATTTCAATGGGCTTTTGGCAACGTATCTTTGTGGATACAACTAGGTTAGAAAACTTATTACGGGTTCGTAATTGCATTCATAAGTAAAATTTTTATCCATATCGATAGTAAGTTTCAATAACATTGGAATTCAACAAAAATCCAGCACAAAAAGGAATAAAATATAGGCAAAATAAATAAAACTGACGGATCTGATGCTCCCGTGGTGCGACATCTCAGCTGTTTGACGTCGAAAGGGATGGGAAACAATCGAAAATGCAGTCGATTTATTTTGTTATAGTGATATGAATAACACACCTCAAGGATAGAATCGATCGATTTTGAATAAATTTGATTTATTGCCATTTATAGCCATATGATTTTTTAAAAATATTGTATCTGAGAGAACAAATTACCAAATTAAGGGATAACAAACCAGGAGTACCAGGACAAACCAGGAGTAGATAATTTTTTTTTTACATTTTACTGCGATGATACCAGAAATATTTTCTACTAATAATTCTTCATCATTTTATAATTTTGTTAGTTTATGGAAATAAAATATAATTTATAGCTTAAAACCATTGCTATTTTCCATATTAAGAATTTTAAAAATTTTTACTAAATATCAAAAATCACTTATTGTTGCAGAAAATCTAGTCAAGATGACCCTTTTCTCGTAGAGTCTGAAAATCAAGAATACGAGTTTCAACCAGCTTCAGGGAGACGCATCATTGACATCAACTACTTGTTTAGTCAATTACAGGAAAAAACCGTCACAACAACAAATTATAATGAATTTTAATTCAAAATAAGCATTCTGTACATCATATTAAATCAACCTGTAAGTATAATAAATGAGAATAAATATTGTACATAACAATTATGTTTGTTTTCATTTGTTGTTTGTATTTTTAGGTTAGGTACTCTCCTATAATCATCATATCATTATCACCTCACTAATTCAAATAGTTTAGACTTTATAGATCTTATTAATAATCCTGGCGTAGCGTTGGACTAGTTAATCCGTGTTTTGTCACATTTGCTCGAGTTGACAATTGCATGTGCAAGAGACAAAACACGGATTAACTAGTCCAAAGCTACGCTAGGATTATTAATAACACCCTTAGAGTATATATTAACAGTTAATACCTATTTAAATCTAATAAACTTTCATTTCAATATACTAAAAGAATATAGTCAATAATATTAAACTTACTTTGCCTACTGCATTATGTTATACTGTGGCGTTCTCGCCCGCCGTCAAAGGGTCACCGGAGTTCATATCAAGTCGGCTCCCGCGTAACGCGGATGCAAGTCGACTGGGTGAGTTAAATACCTAAATCTTCGACATAAGGGGCCCTTAACTAAAACTAAAATCCTAATACTTATTATAAGATATATGTAACTAAAAATAAACTAATACATACATGTACATGAATATATATATAGAAAAAAAGTATATATTATACACAATATTATTATGCTCAATGCCTAAAAAACTAGCTAGAAGAAATTGACGACAAGTAATGCTCCTTCAACCTCAATTTAAAAGTGTTATGCGAGGTTGCCTGTTTGATTTCCAGAGGCAGAGCATTCCACAGCCTAACAGCTTTAACAGTAAAAGAGTCTTTGTAGAAGGAGCTCCTATGACGTGGAGTTTTAAGTAACAGGTTTTCCGATGACCTTAGCGAACGATTACTGCAAGAATGGAGATACATGAATCTGTTTTTAAGATAGTGAGGTGAAAGAGGATTGAAAAGTATTGAGTAAAGAAGAGAAAGAATATGCATGTTTCGGCGAAGACGAATAGGAAGCCACTTGAGTTGAGATCGAAAAGGAGACACATGGTCATATTTACGAAGGCCAAAAATAAATCTTATGCAGAAGTTCTGGAGCCGCTCAAGCTTATCAAGCTGTTCCTCAGTGAGGTCCAGATAACATGCATCAGCGTAATCCAGAACGGGTAGCAAAAGTGACTGTGCGAGCGCAGTTTTAGTTAAGTCGGCAAAAAAATCCGCAGCCTCCTTAGTGACCCTGCTGAAGCAAATAATTTACGGCTAGTTTCATTAAGCTGATCCGCCATGAAAGGTTCCGGTCTAATGTTATTCCCAGATTTTTTACAGTCTAAAAGAAATAATAGTACCATCAAAAACTACTTGGGGAGTGGCAGACCAATCAATCCTACAAAGAGTTCGATTAGGTTCGTTAGTACCAGTTTTCTCCGAGACCTAAACTTAGAAGAACAGACAAGAAACAAGCGGTTTGTTTGGTGTTTGTTATTAATCTGTAATGATACTCGATACGGTACTTTAATAACATTAGTACAAGTTCTTAATTTCCGATGTTATTGTCAACAATTTTTGTTCTTTGTATGAGCCATCCGTAGCGTAGGGTAGATCACTAACATTAAACTAAACTTTGGAACTAGTGAAGAACCTATTCTTTTTCCTGTGACCTTGGTAACTGTATACAATTTGCTGTTAAAGGTGTACCGCTTCTAAAAATGCCGATAAAGTGGGCACCTGGCGAGCCAGACAACTACAATAACTCCGAGGGATGCCTCGTCATGCTGACGCAGGCCAACGGCACTGTCGGAGACATCATGTGCTCTTACGTCTTCCCCTACGTCTGCTTTAAGAAGAAAACTGCGGTAGCGCTCTCAGCATGTGGCACTCTGGACAAAGGTACCAACAAACAAACGCAAGGATTTATTGCACAAAATAACCAATAATACTTCATTCGGCTCTTCATCTATAATTGTATTGCCTTTATTGATATCATTGAAACCTTTTCTTTTTCTGCTTTCCTCTTTTAATTTATATCTCAAAAGTCGTTATACAATAACTTTCCGCCAACAAAATAAGTATACGCCATCACAATTTCATATCATCAGAATACAATCTGGACGATAGAACTGGTAGCTGTTACAAGTTCCACCGTCGTGGTCTCCAATGGTCTCGCGCGTTCATGACCTGCGCAGCCGAAGATGCCTACCTCGCCATCATCAACAGCGAAACGGAATCTCAAGTCCTGAAGGAGCTGTTCTCAAAGAATCCAGATGCTTTGATCTTCTCGAAATTTCCTGGTACTGCAAGCATCGGGTTCCATGACTGGGGTGAGCGAGACTCCTGGATGACCATACACGGTAAGTTTACTGGTGGTGGTGGTGGCTTGGTATTCTACCAAGATGGCTCTCTGGCCACAGATAACAGTATCGGAACTAGATGAGTATTTTTCACAATTAACCTATTGACAACGATACGAGCCCTTCAGACGGCCATAGACACTATGGTTGCATGTAGTATGGGTTCTTGTAATATGTAGCATGTACTACAAGTTTTATTTTTCATTTTTAAGTCTGGATACTGAGATAAGTCTAACCCTTGGCACAATGCATGTAGAAACGAGAAGCCCCAAGATCTTACAAACCATCAATCAGAAAATATCAAGATACACAACACATTTTCGCAAGTGAAATACTAACGTCTTTTATTTTCCAGGTGAAACCTTAGAGCAGGCTGGGTTTGCTCGGTTCGAGAAAGGCCAGCCAGACAACGTGACCAATCCGCGAATTGGTGACGACGGCGAGTTCTGCGGCAGCATCTTCCGGAGTGGAAACCTCAACGATGTCTGGTGCAATATCATCCTACCGTTCATCTGCGAGAAGAACCCGAACAGTCTCTATGGGGATATTGAAGACTAGACTCGAATTGTGCATATTCATGCTACTTATATGGACTAATGAATATAGGAATAATTGGGTTATCCACACTGGTTCGAAAGAACTACTGGCACGATAAGAACATTACAGTATTTTGATCAGCATTTTAATATAGCTTTAGTTTTCAATGATGAGTTGTTTTATTTATTTATAATAGTAGACCATTGTGCTTATAGATATTTTGTACTATAATTTCATGCTTCTTACACTCGTTGTACGCTACATATTTGTACAGTGGTGGTCATATAATTAAGCATGGTTTTAAGATTCTTAAAATTCCAAACATGATTATTATATTACTTTATCTATCTCTTTCTCAACCGTTATTAGCTGTCATATTAATTAAGAATAAGTATGGATAAAGTGAATTTAGCAAACGATAAAAAAACAATGACATTTTAATATCAAAACTAATGGTACAATAAGCTCTAATATAATTGAATATATATAAGAACGATCAATACACATCTCGACGAAACACTTAGCACTGAAAAAGGTACTCGTAATTGCTTTTTGAGATACTGCTCTAACGAACGGCTTCTGAAAAGAAAGTTACGTTCAACATATAAGCCAAATAGTTCTAAACAAAGTATAAGCTACCACACCAAGACTGCTAGGCAGTCACGTTGCAGAAGCGTTGAACCAACGAAAGGTGAACATAGAAGAATGGTGGAGACCTTGACTGAAAGCTGCTTGTGGACTGGGACGCACGTAATTTAAGCAGAACAGAAAAGACAATTTCAAGAAGATTTTAACTTGATTGATAGTTCTTCATGTTACCCACAGAAGTGTCTTCCTTTAGTTCAAGCTGGCTTTTGTGAGGGCCCGCTGACTGCAGCATCTGATCTCGGAATGCTGGTCCAAAACTGCAATTAGCATGTGTTGCCTATGCTCTTCGTTGGCGAACTGGGTCCTGAGCTGGTCAGTTAAGGGAAATTGCTCATTAAATTAAGATGGTACAATCAAATTTCACAAAACAAAACAATTATCATGGTTTATTACTGGTACGGTCACACCGCTAGTTTACCCCATGATCTTGAGGACTACTTTGCTTGAATAGAGATTCAAAGTCAATGTTGAGTATCGTTTATCATGCATCACAATGATCTCTTTGAAGATCTTAAAGCTAGGTAAATTCAGGTGCCAGTCCCAGGCGACCAAGCCTAGAAAAACAGGCAGCAAACTACGGTTTGATCTTAAAATAGTACGACGGTTGATAAAAGAAACCTTTGAATTTCTACCCTAGGACATGCCGGTTATCGTAAACAAAGAAAGAAAAGACTTGCTGCATGACAAAGGATTTGTCACCTGGTCTTCCATCACGGAGCTGTTATCTGACACCGGCATCGCCTGACCACACGCGCAGCAAAGCACGGAGAGTACGCAAGCCAGCCCATCAGAGACCACCTGAACTTGCTTCCACAGGCGGACAAGCTTTGCAGACAGGTGGTGGATCTTATAGCAGCTGATTGTTATCATATCAACATTTTTGCAGTTAGCGTCCAATGAATGATGTGGAGTTTAGCAGGTAAGGTATCAATGTAATTCTGTAGCATGGAACCAATATATTTTCGCAGGGAGTCTTCAACACGCGAAACGCGTGAATTTTTTTTAAAGCCCTATCCACACTCACGCGCGGATCGCTCGCGAAGGCGCGAAACTTCCGCGAAGCATGAGTGTGGAGCCGATTCGCATATTCTTCGCGGCTTCGCGGCTCGTTCCCCGAAAACTGTCGGTATTTTGTCCCGCGACAAAGGGCTCGCGGGCCGCGAACTTGCCGCGAACTTGTCTTGGCTACATATTCGCAGGCCGCTCAGTCGTGCGTCGTCGAGTGTCGAGAGCGGTAGTGTAAGATATCCATTATTATTACAAAATAATGGATATCTTACATTATTACAAAATGTACAAAATACACAAGAAACAGTTGAGCTATCTGCAGATCGTTACAAACGATCTAGAGATAGCTCAACTGATCCAAATCAGTGCCAGACGGAAGCGTCTCCAAGACGCTGCTCCTTTTACATTGTATTATCTATATATAAGTGTTCTATTAGCGAAAACTGTTTAGCTTTTATTGTTCTATAGTACCTACCATTATTTTTCTAGTAAAGCTGTTTGTTTTCCTTGAAAAAAATATAAAATAAAAATAAAAAAATATTACAATCGAAGCGTAAACATGATTTCAATCCATACATTCAATCAGAACCTTCGTCTACATGGAACCAAGACCTGGGACATCGTCATCATCCTATTCTGCGCTTCTTTTTAACTAGCTTGTGCTTGACAGAAGCGTAGTTATAAATCGCTAATGCGCAAAGAAGTCCCGCAGCAGCAACTTCGGGGTCCATCGTGGTCGAGTGCGCGAACTATACTGTGAACCTAGCGTGAATGTGTAGCCGACGTCGTACGCGCGAGATTTCGCGCACAATTCACGGCACGACTTCACGCCGTGAATCTCGCGGGAGTCTGAGGGCTTATTCCAAGAATTGACAAGCTTTTGGGTGTTAGCTTCACTTTTTACTTCGTGTTCGTGCTACCCTAGGCAAATTGACATGGTGATAAGACGCAAACATTTCGATGTTGGCCGCAATGAATCTAATGGCGGCTGTACACATGGGGCCAAGGTGTTGGGCCAACGTGTTGGGCAAAAATGATGTATAACCAAGATTTCTGTTCACACATTGGCTTACTGATCATTCTGCATTGGCGCTTCAAAGATGATGGACGTAGAAGTTCTTGCAGCCGTGGCAATTTATTTATACAATGCGTTTAGTTATTACGTACATGTGCACCAAAATAGAATGACTAAAAAGAAATGGCGCAAAAGAAGGTGGTGGATGGTTTTTTTGGATTCCAAATTATTCCTTCATGTCGATACAATTCTATGAATTGTAAAACCTCATTGCTTATCCACACCGGCGCCGCCATCGCTATCGGAACATGGGATCGTAAATTTCACTCACGCACGAACTACGTACGAACTGAACAAGACACCAACGTGTGAACGCTGTTTGCGGAGCGCGCCAAGATCCTTTGATGTGTGCACAAAAAACCGACACTATTCGGATGGCCTGCCAATGTTGGCGCCAACTAGACCAATTAAGCCAACATACCGCCATGTAGCTCTCTACACGTTGACCCAACACGTTGGCCCAACACCTTGGCCCCATGTGTACAGCCGCCATAACACGAAGTCTTCTTTTTTAGCAAGTTGCCAACATGGATCGGGCATAGATTCCTCAAAATAAAGACCATAAAGATGACTGCTGGTTCAACTGGAGGCCGCATTAGTACTACTCTATGCGCGTGACGCGTGAAACAGCGTGAACCTTGCGTGAGCGTGAACAAAGCACATACCAAAGAGTATAAACAAAGTTATCAGTGAATTTATCACCATAGACTCTATACACAATAGTATGAGTAAAAGGAGTCAAAGAGGTTTACATGCCTTCAGGGCAGTTTGCATAAGTCGGTCGCTCTACACACAGAACAAAAAAATGCTTACGCAGTTCAAACAAAAAAATGCAAACTTAGATAGGATCCAGGATGGACGATATTTTCCATCCAAGAATGAGTATTTGTATTATATTCATACGTCCGTATTTACGTTCTTCTATGCACATAAAAAACTAATTTGCTCCTTTTCTACTAAAGCTGCGAGGGCCCTCACTCCTAAACGGGCTAGCAGGGGCTAACGGCTCAAACTCAAACTCAAACTCAATAATTTTTTATTCATTACGATGCAAGAATCACTTTGAAACGTCTTATAGCTAGGTGAGTCTAGGTGCCAGTTCCACGCGACCAAGCGTAGAAGAACAGGCAACAAACTACGTCTCGGTTCCTACTGTTTTTTTATATGATCCTTTTACAAATCAAAAATAGTCTAAAATAATAGCAGTGAAGTTCCAGTGTGGTGCCACTTCACTTAGTCAGACGTATGCAATGCAATAATACAAAAGCAAAAGTTTCAAAGACAGCACACGCTACGCTTCAAAGTTATACTATAGTATCTACACAGCTTATATAAAAATAAGATACGAAATAGTAGGTACAGACATTGCAAATCGACATGTTAGCTTCCTATGGGTAGAGTGACCGGGACATTGGGCCACGCAGTTTTATCATTCATATAGCTATCTAGAGTATAGTACGCTTTCTTTATTAAATTATTCTTAACATAGGCTTTAAACTTCCGAATAGGAAGCTTAGTTGCATTTTCCGGAAGTTTATTATAAAAGCGTACAGTGTTCCCCATAAAAGACCCATTTACCTTCTGCAGGCGAAATTTGGGAATATAAAGTTTATTTTTATTTCTAGTGTTAATATTATGTGAATCACAATTTTTCTGAAAGCTACAGATGTGTTTGTGAGTGTACAATAAGTTTTCATATATATATTGTGAAATTACTGTGAGGATATTAATTTCCTTAAATCGCTCTCTCAATGAGTCTCGAGATTTCATTTTATATATGGCCCTTTTTTGTAAAACAAATATAGTTTGAATATCAGCTGCTTTCCCCCAGAGAAGGATACCGTAAGACATAACACTATGGAAGTAGCTGAAATAAACTAGCCTAGCTGTAGCTTCATCAGTAAGCCATCTTATAGTCCGAACTGCATATGCAGCCGAACTTAGTCTAGCTGCAAGTGCTTTGATTTGTGGCCCCCACTGCAATTTTTTGTCAATATTAAGTCCTAAGAAAATAGTAGAATCTACAAGGTTAAGTGACTCTCCATTAAGTATAATATTAGTTGGCCGGAGAGTCACATTTGGTAAGATAAATTTAATACACTTGGTTTTCTTGGCATTCAGTAAAAGATTATTAACGTTAAACCAGTTAAGTATTTGCGACAGAGATGCGTTAACGTCATCGTAATTAGTCTTCAATCTATCGACTTTAAAAATTAATGAGGTATCGTCAGCAAATAGTACTATTTCACATAGTTTTTTAACCAAAAAAGGGAGGTCATTTACGTACACTAGAAACAAGAAAGGACCTAATATCGAACCTTGTGGCACCCCCATGTCAATAATAGACCCAGAAGATCTCTCACCGCCCACATCAACTTTAAGGACTCTATCAGTCAAGTATGATTGTATTAGGTCAATAGAGCGATTTAGAATGCCGTAATGTTTAAGTTTAGATATTAATGTAGCATGATTTACACAGTCAAAAGCTTTGGAAAGATCGCAGAATACCCCAATCGCGTCTTGCGAGTTTTCCCAGGCATCATATATGTGCTTTAAGAGTAGAATACCGGCATCAGTCGTTGATCGACCTTTCGTAAATCCAAACTGGTGGCTATGAAGTATCCCATTTAGGTTAAAATGTGATAACAACTGAGTAAGAATAACTTTCTCAAAGATTTTACTTAGCGTGGGCAATACTGAGATAGGTCTATAGTTAGCAGGGTCACTTGCATTTCCAGATTTGAACAGGGGAATGAGCTTACTAGGTTTCATTAAATCAGGAAAAACACCCTCATCAACACACCTATTAAAAATATACGCTAGGCATGGTGCAATATCAGTTATAATAGCGCTGAGTAATTTTGTAGACATTCCCCATAAATCTTCAGTATTTTTAATGTTTAATGATTTAAATGTCTTCACGATTTTGTCAGCATTAATGTATTTAAAACTAAAGATATTATTACATTTTTTAACACTAGACTCTAACAATGCCATCGCACCAGATGCCGAGGAATTTAAAGATGATGTCACTACTTTAGGGATACTGGAAAAGAAACTATCAAACGCGTTGGCTACTTCAAAATTATTTGTCAAAAGATTATTGTTTACTTTCAAATGAATTTTTTTATTACGGAGTTTTGATTTGCCAGTCTCATTATTGACTATTTTCCAGGTAGCTTTAATTTTATTTGTGGCTCTTATCGGGTGTTTGTAAAGTTGAGTAAATTGCCATCAGAAACACAAAGAAAAATTATGTTATGTTATACACAATATAATTTTCCAGGAAAACTCTGCTTTGCGCTTAGACCAACCTGACAATGATTAAGTTTATTGCAAATAATTTTTTAATCTAGGTAATTAGATAACAAACTTTAGTTAAGATTAGTTAAACATAATTTTATTTAAGTAGTCCTTGATTTTCCTCATAATTTAGATCGGATGTAGTTGATGTATCACTAGAATCATTTTTCTCAAAATTTACTTGACTTGCAACATCCCCCATTCTATATCTTTTCTTGCATTTCACTTCTTTGTCAATTCGATCGCAAATATCAACCACGTTGTCTCTCAGTTCTAGAGGAAGATCTGACACTATTACTTCCCTAAGAAGCATATTTTTGATCTCATGGTTTGTCTTTGATATCTTCTTCATGCATCTTTTAGGTTTAGATTTCATTATTTTCTTAAACTCTTTGATTTTAGTTTTCAATTCTCCAGTACTCCATTTCTTGTGAACCCAAGCGGCTAGACTGATGAACATGACAAATATCAGTAAAGCTAAACTCAGTCCAATAATGCATGTAAGTATAGATAAAATTGCTTTGTTGCAGCTTTTACTGAAATCTGTCTCAAACTTCATTGGAAACAGCTTGCCGTAAAGTAAGTCTCTTAGAAACATTAAATTCTGAGATATAGTTGAGCAATTAGATTGCAAAGTCATTTTAAATTGGTCACTTTCTGGTGGTATTGTAATGATTCCAAATCCTGTGCTTATGGCGTATATGTCGGCAACAGTCAATGGGTTGTTGAGGTCACGACAGGTATTGCTCTTTGGCATATAAACTACGTCTGGTAAGTCTTCTTTGGGATCTGCAATGCATTCAACAGTTTTCACACATTTATCCAACTCTGTATCGTAGAATGGTCTGCTGCCCAAGTACTTTACATCACAGTTCACCGGAGAGCACAGGTTCAAAGAGTCTTGGTCGAGGGTTTCACAAGGGGTTATCTTTTGTCCATTAACATATCCTTTCAATAAATACTTTGATTTGTTTTTGAGTCTCGTATCGAAAGTTATTTTAACTGCTTCTCTCTTAGCTTTTTTTCTACCACAACTATGATCTAGGATAAAACTGCAGTAGCCTACTTGATCATGTTGGGTTATGGTTGGATAAATATATACGATTGTGTCACGATACTTCGCTTTCAATAAATCGTTGTAGTCTCCGTATACTTTAACGATATCACAGTCAATGTCCGCCTTATCTGATAAACAGCACATTTTGGGTCTTGAGCGTACCTTACAAGCATTTCGTTTATCTTCGTTTTCTATATCAAAATAGAACTGGATTGCTACTGAATTCTTTTCCAGCGGCAGGATACCTTTATCTAATACCCTGACGGATGTTTCAGTCAGCAAAATTGTGTGATCAAATAACAAATAATACAGAAAAATAAACATTTCCTTCTGACATGTTTGTTTCCCAGTTTTTCCATAGAGTAGGTTTGCTTCCTTTTCACAGTGATTGTCACAGGTAACAAAACTCATAGCAACGACTGAGTAAAAAAAATCGAATCAAAAAAGTTACGTCCACAACTTTACAACAAAAGGATATTTTAATGACTACAATGGCGTAACGACGTAATGTATGTAAGATGAAACGTAGAACGCCCACCCACTCGATGGACCGATGACATTGTTAAGATCGTGGGAAGTCGGTGGATTAAAAGGGCTCGTTTAAAAGGAATCGTTCTTCCTGAAAACGTATGGGGGAAGCCTGAGTGAACATCTGCAGGCTGAAAATGGTTGATAAATGAAAATCATTTTTATAACTCAATTTTTATATTTTTTTTAACTATGTGTTCGTCTTTTATAAAATCTGCTGCTCTTTCTGCTATCATTATGACTGCAGCGTTTGTGTTAACACTTGGGATGGTTGGCATAATGCTTGCATCTACTACTCTTAAACCTTTCAACCCATGCACTTTTAACTTTCCATTCACAACAGAAGTTGGGTCATTCTTTTTCCCCATTTTAGCCGTTCCTACTGGATGATACACATTGAAGGTGACAGTTCTAGCCATGCACTCCCAGTAATCACCACTCAAAAACTCAATACCATCGCAGTCTTTAAATTGAATTCGTTTCACTTCAGCTTTCATATCTTTGAAAGTAGTTGTATTCATAATTTCAACTACTTTTTTGAGAGATTTAATGAATATCTCCATATCACGCTCATCACTAAAGTATTTCGAACTTATTTTTGGGTGTTCCATTGCATTTAAGCCTCGTATCAAAATATTACCTCTCGAGTATGGTCGGCATAGTGATACGTAAAATATTAGTAGTTCTTTGTCAGCATTGAAATTCACTAACTGCTTGCAAATAGGATCAATAAAAGATAAGGTTTTTTTACACATAGAGTAAACGTGTGAAGTGTTTCGTAGAAAGTAATTATGATCAATTTGAACATCAGGTAAAGTATTTCCATTGGAGACGGAAAGAAAGGCATTGATATTAGGTTGGTCGTAATTTGTTGCATATGGCCCAGATTGGTCAATCATGTACTCCGCTGCTGCTTTAAGCCAGAACTTTTCATCTCTTTGTTGGGCTCCTGTATCTATAGTTACTGGAATAGGTATCCTCACATGATCTTGTAGATTTTCTCCAACAGGCAAGGAGGCCACTACATTGATTTTCTTATTTTCTAAGAACTTTCGGGGTCCTACACCTGACATCATCAACAGTACTGGAGTGTTAACAGCACCAGCACTCACTATAATTTCTTTTTTAGCAAAATATGTTTCAACATCACCATAGCGAAGTGCAACTTTAACTGATTTTGCGGTTTTACCATCGAATCCAATTTTTGAAACAAACGCATTTTTCAACACTCTTAAATTTTTTCTATCCTTAATTGGGTTTAAGAACGCCGTAGCTGTGCTGACTCTTTTGCCATTATGGTTACTTCCACGGAGCTTTCCTACTCCCATTTGCGTTGGACCATTCAAATCCTCTAAGTATTTCAGTCCAAGTTCCTTGTACGCCTCAGTCAGTTTCTCTGCTATACCAGGATGCGTAAAATTGAGCTGATTAATTATATACTCCCCTTCAGTACCATAATTTTTAACTAAATCAGGGTTATTAATAATTGCCGGATCCATAACTTTTTCGCTTTTCTTAAAGTAGCTTTGTATCGTTGGCCAGTCCCAACCATCGCCGTCTTCTAGATGCCAAGAAGCATAATCTCCCTGACTCCCTTTCATGTGTACCAGACCGTTGATAGAGCCAGTTCCTCCAAGAACCCTTCCTCGTGGCCAGTAAGACCTGTTGTTGGCACAGCCTCGGTTTGTTGTTTCATCTAACTCTGTGTAGTATTGAAACGTGTGCTTGGTTTGGTGTACTGCGGTCGAGAAGCTGGGAACCTAGAAACAAACATGATTATTTATTTTATCTTCATTTTTTAAGTTTGCCCTTGTACAATAAAACACACACCAGCAAGATTATAAAACTACTTGCCTACTTGAAAACTGCCTACTATTTTTATTCATTCTCTGTCACCTGTGTTCTTTTTACATATTTGTTTGCCATACTAACAATACTTTCCATAGGAGGATCCCCACCAGCTTCTATCAGCAGGACCTTCCATTCGTCGATTTGAGAGAGTCTGTTCGCCAGTACAGAGCCAGCAGTGCCTGAGCCGACGATTATGAAGTCGAAATGATCACCATCTGGTGAGAATTCAATGAAATTAACAACAGTTACGATGAGCATGGTATACATAGACATCCTTTCAGATTTCTCAAGCATGTCGATGAGGTAGTCAGGCATGTAAAGGCAATTGTCACAATAATAATCGACAGCAAGCACAAGACGCGATCTGATTGAAATTCAGGTGTACAGTATTTAAAAAAAACACTCTTCAGGACTCAACATTTTCGGACACGTGTTTTATAGCAGTTGGACAAGACTTACTAGTAAGGCCGTAAGAGTAGTCCATGGGCCATTCTTCGGTCAGCAAACACTGGGCGGTCAGCAGATGGGTCACGAGGCTGGTGAAAGCCACTCCCGCTGAACCCTGGCTGTAAGCTGCACACGTGCTGTTCAAGCATGTCATTTTCTGCAGTAAGAAGCATCATCATGTTATTTTTGATATTTTATTTAATTACTCTTACTTTTTAAAAAGTATTTTGAACTCGTTGTGTTACTATAAAGTTTTAAGAATCCAAGAGACAAGACTTCACAGGAAATACTTGAAAATTTAAATTTGATTGCAAAACTTTTCGTGGAGTCTCTTCTTTTTTATCCGTGAAAATATTGAACATCAAACCTAATATTTTTAAGTTCCTAACTAAGTATCACCTAATTCCAATCACCTACTCCAATATCGATTTTTTAAACCCAAGTGGTTACAATTATTACCAAAACACTGACCACGTTTTTCACTTGCTCAGCCTTCTTTACTATTTTTCATATTTATTTTGCGAAATAGGTACTCTAGAAACAGATGACACAACTCAAATGAATCAAATGAAGCACTTACTATCTTAATAACTCAGCAATCACTACGATAACGCAGTTCAAGGGTAAATGAATTAGTGTTACCTACTCGATAACATATCGTGGACGTTAATCTGTGTACCTTAGAAGTATTGATGGACTAGTGGTAACCAACCCGCCTTCAAATCCCAAGGCCATGCGTTTGAATTCAGTTGTGTCCATTGGTAGATACTTTCACAAATTGATTTTCTTGTTCAAATTTATGTGCACAATGCTTAGTGCTTTCAAATGGACGGCGAACAACGCAAAACCTGCAACTTTGTCAGCTCTGAGGGCTTATTCTGAGTTGTATATTATTTTGTCGTTAGCTTAATGCAAAGTGACTTATTAGCGTAGTCGTTAGCCCAGATTTTGTATGGAGAAACGATGAGCGCGCCTGGCGGGGTTGCGAGACCTAATATTCTACGTAGCGTTCTTGTAATAAAATTAGTTCTTGCGAACCGAATCCAACCCTCCCAACCAACTTACTTCTTCTTGGATCTTATCTTGAATGGAGGTCTTGAATCTAAGCAAGTATTTTATTCGCTATTGCGACAGTTTCGTACTGTTCAACTTTCTGCCAGTTACTACAGTACAGTTCCTTCGCTTGTTCCAAAGCTCACTAAAACAACTCCGTGGCAAGACAATAGTGAAGTTGGAGCCAAAGTTCTCAAAGTATTTATTTTGGAAACTGTTTCAAAGCTTCGTGTCTCATTACTTATTAGTTAGTCGCGAATTGGATCCTATTCTGATTTTCTTACAAGTTTACAATCGAGCCAATCCTTTGCAATTTTGTTTTTTTTATACACCAAGTAGGCACCTACTGGCAGGCACTTGTGACTGGCCTCTCAGCTCAGTTGGTAGTAGCTCTACCTTCTGCGCCGTAGGTCGTGGGTTCGATCCCCACTGAGAACAAATATTTGTGTGTGAAGCAGATGTTTGTTCTCTGTCTGGGTGTTATATTGTATTCTAAGTATGTATTTTTAAACAAAAAAAAACGTTTATAAGTTTTATCAGCTATCTGGTTCCCATAGTACAAGCTATGCTATGCTTAGCTTGGGGCTAGACAGTGTGGTTTGGATTGTCTACAATATATTTTTTTATATAGTTATATAGGTTCATGTATAACCTTCTGTATGTAAGATCTAAGAACATGGTGAATGTAGAAAGATAAAATAAATGAAAAAAATATAAAAAAACAAGGTAAGCAGTGAAAATTAATCATGCATACTTATGTTTTTTACGAGCAATGTTACGCTTAGTTTTGCTCATACACAATGCTGCTTGCTTGCTGCTTACTTTTATTTTCATAAATAAAACATTCTCATAGAAAAAAGGAATGCAGGATAGGAATCTCACAAGGGGCTTTTTTGCCAAAGTAAATAAGAGAAGTCTTCTTCTTGTCGAAAGGAATTTAAAGGAGAAAGAAAACACTTAAGTATATTAGAATTTTCGTCTCAAAGAGGCTCCATTCGTGCACTTGACGCATGCTTTCGAACTATTTAGGTTCTACGACATGTTAGTTTTCTCACGATGTTTTCCTTCACCGTTTGAAAGTAATGTTATAGTACACTTTTTTGTATGGAAAATCTTTTTGGTGCTGACTCGAACCCTTTTGACGATATTTTTTTTAAGTATATTTTTGATATTGTTTTTGTTGTGTATGTCATTAAATTTCTATGTATAAAATATTATAATAAGTACTCATGTAATGTAATAAATGTATCACTTTGGAGTGTCTGTTAGGATGCATTAATGTTCAATAAACAATTTGAAACAAAATTTGAATTTGAGGCCTGAGGATCGGCAGATGGGGCCGCCACCACTAGGCCACCAGAGCTCTCTGTGCATGTCAACTCGTATGCATAGTCGTCGAGAATCGGTCCCTCAACGTAGTCCCGCAATAAATAGTCTGCTTATCTTGCTTCCAGACTGTTTCAGAAAGTTCTTGAAGTTTACCAGACGTAGGTACTTACTGGATACTAAAGATCTCAATGGGAACACACTTAATTGAATATAAGTAGAAATTATAACAATAATATTGTGGTTTAAGAACTTAATTCTCTAAAGAATTTAACAGTTTCACTCAATGAAAAGTAATAACAATAAGCACTTTTTGAAATTTTTTTTTTTTTTATGTAATGGCACCTTTTTCTTCCATTTAGTTATACAAATAATTAATTTAAAGTGTTTTTCATTACTCATACTCTTAAAGTAGGTCTGAAGTTGCCTGAGGGGCCTAATTGAAAGTAAAACTTTCAGCCCTAGGGAGAAACGCTTTCTACTGACAGCTGTCAAATTATAAAAAAACAAGTTCTATTTTATTCAACCATGTTCCAACTTTCTAAAGTCTTTCTAACTGCAAGGAGGTTGTTCAACCAAATTCCAACTTTTTATTCAGCAAGTAGGTTGGAAACCCATTACAACGGTAAGAAGTTGGTAAGAAGTTTAAAAAGTCTAATTAGAGCGCAATGTAATATTTAAATTTAAATAACATAAAGATAGTATTAAATAAATAATATATCTTCTAAATTACTTGATTAGTGTATAGCTTCAACTATTTATTTATAATAACATAGATTTAAATTATGAAAATGAAAATAATGGCTGAATAATGCTGGCGAGCCGAAGCCGAAGGCCCGCCAGAGAAAAAGAAAAAAAAAACCGGGAAGGCGGCAATTCAATCTTCATTTTCACTAATTTTTCTTTCATGTTTTTATTTTTACTTTCCTTGTATTCGTAATGAAAAGCACAGTGTTTACCTCGGGTGAAAGTCTTTTGAGTCCCTCAAGCTCCATTGGCGCCCTCGCTAACGCTCTGGCGCCAAACCCGTCTCGGGACTCAAAAAACGTGACTTTCAACACTCAGGTAACAATGTACTATTACAGCGAGCATGCAGAGCGTAAACTAAGTAAAGTGTTTTTAAATATGCACGTTTAGATCTAACTTGTTAATTAATCTAAAACAATAACAATAATTTGTAGGTCGTTATATTACACAGAAGTATTAGCATGAAAAGCAAAATGGGCGACCACTCAATAGCAATGTGTTTCTGGCATCCTCTTGCTAAAGTTTATTTTTATTTTTACATTGCTTACTTGTAAGATATTTAATTAAAAGGTGGCGGGCCCTTCCTTATTCGCTTAAGTAAAAAGTTATTCTGGTATTTTTTAACCATATACCTAACTGTTTTTTAAACTAGTTTTTACAAAAACTGAAAATAATAAAGAATAAAACGAAACAAATCATAAATAAACAAATAATAAATCTGGGCCTCTTCAAGGCAAGAGTGAATAGGTGTCTTCTTGACCATCCTGCTCCATGGTCGGCTACATCGTCACTTACCACCAGGTGAGATTGTAGCCAAAGGCTGGGGCCTAATTCTCGGGCTGATCTCGATCATTTTGCAATTTTATTTTACTGCTTCTTTTCACAACCCCGTACTTTCTCACCGTTTTCCGTATATCGTAGCTGTCGAGGCTTTTACGATTAGGTCTTTGATGAATTACTCAAGGAAATCTGCCATTCTCTCTTCGAAAAGAAGCAATAAAATAAAATTGCACAATGATCGAGATAGGCCCGAGAATTCGCCTCATGTAAAAAAAAAACCCCACCATTCAAACAACGTATATCAGAAATTCATTAGAGAAAGAAAAGTACAATTCATTACAAATTTGTAAAAATGGAAAAGTGTATCGGTTTGTTACCTTCTCCCACTCACAAACCCACTGAACCGATAGAAATAAAATTAAACAGAGCTATCTCACATTTTTGAAACGAAAATAGGTATTTCTTTGTAAGCAGTTTTAAAAATATAAAATCGTTGTTGTTTGCGCCATTTCATGGATGGTTTTTTTAACCCACTTCGACTAAAGATGTGGAGGTACTCATTTCGGTTGTTTATTTTTATTGTTATCGTATAACTTCGTCATTATATGAGCATTATATTATATGATTTGAAAAATTCTGTGGACTGTTTAATTTTAAATAAATTGACTGACCTCTCAGCTCAGTAGTAACTTTACCTTCTGCGCCGTAGGTCGTGGGTTCGATCCCCACCGAGAACAAATATTTGTCACACATATATTATGATTGTTCTCTGTCTGGGTGCTAAATTATATTCTATGCATGTATTTACAAAAAATAATTATAAGTATTATATGACCTATCTGGTTCCCATAGTACAAGAGCTGCTTAGTTTGGGGCTAGATAGTGTTGTGTGGATTGTCCGCATTATTTATTTATTTTAATTTTCTTTAACTGGTGTAGGATGGAAATAGAAGAGATCCTCTGAGACGAAGACATAATGCTAGCCACTAAATTAGCGCAGTGATATTTAAAAGACCACACTGGCTGGCCAGACAAATCAAGATTAGCTTTTTTGATAAATTATCTTACATCACTGTTCTTATCGTACCGATGCAACACACGGACAGTTTTTTTCTCAAGTACTTAGGTACCTATAGATTCAGTGACTTAGATAAAAGCAAAATCATGAAGCATGAACATATCATTGAGGTAGCTACTATCTGTTCTGATAATCTGACATCTTTGCTGATTTCAAGCAATGTCTTTGACGTACGACGTAATCATCAGCTCAGGTGAACTTGAAATCCTTTCACCACACTGGCCTGGTTTGAAAGAATCAGTGATACTACAAGAAGAAGAATCATCAGCTTTAATAAGTCAGCTGGACCCTTACTTTGAAGGTTTGGCATAGTCACAACTCTTGGCAGAAGGGTTGGTGGCCGCGGTGATAAAACATCAGTTTCTAAGAACTTGAGAAAGCGACGTTATGGCAAAACTTCAGAACCAATTTTAATGAAATTTTCTTCGCGTCTTCAAGTAAAGGCATAGGTAGGTACTTAGGTACTTACAGGTTCTTACAAAAAAAATACAATAAAAATACAAAATCATTTATTTACCAAAGAACATAATATTACAGTCTTATTTACTGGTGGTCCCCGCACTAGGACAAGCCTGTATCGCGGGAGGCCAAAGTACTTGAATAAGATTTCTATTAATATGTGAAACAAAAGCAGACAACACAGAAACAAGGCAAGACACGAGAGAAAGAAAACTTATATAACTAAGAAACAAAAAGTAAAACAATTTTCATTACTCATACTCTGAAAGTAGGTCTGAAGTTGCCTGAGGGGCCTAATTGAAAGTAAAACTTTCAGCCCTAGGGAGAATCGCTTTCTACTGACAGCTGTCAAATTATAAAAAAACAAGTTCTATTTTATTCAACCATGTTCCCACTTTCTAAAGTCTTTCTAACTGCAAGGAGGTTGTTTAACCAAATTCCAACTTTTTATTCAGCAAGTAGGTTGGAAACCCATTACAACGGTAAGAAGTTTAAAAAGTCTAATTCTTGAGTCTAATTAGAGCGCAATGTAAAAATTAAATTTAAATAACATAAAGATAGTATTAAATAAATAATATATCTTCTATATTACTTGAATAATATATGGCTTCAACTATTTATTTAAAATAACATAGGTAGATTTGAGCAAACAATATACCATTTTTTAAATTATGAAAATGAAAATAATGGCTGAATAATGCTGGCGAACCGAAGCCGAAAGCCCGCCAGAGAAAAAGAAAAAAAAAACCGGGAAGGCGGCAATTCAATCTTCATTTTCACTAATTTTTCTTTCATGTTTTTATTTTTACTTTCCTTGTATTCGTAATGAAAAGCACAGTGTTTACCTCGGGTGAAAGTCTTTTAAGTCCCTCAAGCTCCATCGGCGCCCTCGCTACGCTCTGGCGCCAAACCCGTCTCGGGACTCAAAAAACGTGACTTTCAACACTCAGGTAACAATGTACTATTAATAATAATTATGTAGGTAAGCAAACTAAAGAACACGACATGATAAACACCAGTTTTGAGAGTGTGTGTGGGGTGTGTAGGGGGTGTATGGGGTGTGTAGGGGATAGAGTAATGAGGGGAAGGGAAAACCGTAGAAACCACGACGAGAGAATCAGACCAGGATTTTTAAGATGCTTTCCGTAGCGTCGTAGTCCAACGTGAGAAGCCACTTTCTTATTCTTTCTTTTGCGCCGAAAAGAGAACAATTCAGGTCGCAATGCTTACAAACACATATATGTATGGAAAAGAAAAGTATTTGAAACGCCTAGCAAAAGAGGTTTTCACTGCAGGCACTTTTATCTTAATCCGCCGATTTTCTGCGGAGAGATTGCTGGAAACCGAACGGAACAATCTATGGTACATCTGTGCAACCCGCAGCAGATAGAGCTGCCGAACACTAATGGCCTGCGCACACCTAGTTCGCTGGCGGTAGCGATCAGTGAAACGCTGTCAAATATCGCTGTCAAATCTCAAATCTAACAGCGATATTTGACAGCGTTTCACTGATCGCTACCGCCAGCGAACTAGGTGTGTTCGAGCCTTAAGCGTATGAGTATCTGCGTGAAGGGATGCGGTGGGATAACGAAAGGGTTTCCGGAACATGACTGATCTTTGTGCTTCTTCAGGGGGAATTCTTCAGCTATGTGCTAAGAAGATATTTTTTATCTATTGAATAAGATTCTATCAGTTGAGTGTGTTATTTATAGTCTAAGTACCTACTCAAGAAGTTGGGCCCTTCATTTTTAGTTTTTTTTTTTACTTAGGGTACTCTAAAATTTGAAATTATATAAACCTATACTAGCAACACAGTATTCTGACTACAAAACTAGTGAAGTTTAAAAAACTTGAGAAACTGATCTCATGGCCAAACAGCTGAACCAATTTAGATAAAATTTCTATGCAACCACTCTGGTTCCATAGAAATTTTATAAGTTTACATAAAAGCTCTTAGTTCAGCTCATGTATCAGATAAAAACAATCGTTTCATAAATGACCAAGTTAAGCGATAACAAACATAAAAAAAATTACAGCTGAGAACTTTCTCCTTATTTATTAGAAGTCGATTCAAAACATTCGATTTAGTCGATTACTAGTCGATTATTAGAACTACAGGGAAAAATTTGGTTACGAACTCCTCGCGGTTGGCTGGTTTGTGGGTGTTATAAATTGTGAATCTGCGTAAACAAAAACGATATCTTCCTCGTTGTGGTTGAGTGCCTACTTTCCACACTTCCTCGAGCCAAACAAAACACTTCAGATTATCTTATCACCCTCTCGTCAATAACTATATAAGTCAGCAAGAATATCCATATCTCAAACCTCATCATGGCTCTCCAAAGTCTTGTTGTTTTGCTCTGCGTGCTTGCAGCAGCTCAGCCCAAGGTGCTGCGGCAAAGTGATTCGGAAATACAGAAGTTGGAACAGTACATTTTCCACAAGAGGCCTGAGCTGAACCTACGGTACCGTCTCCACTACCACGTGGCCCCACCGGTCGGATGGATGAACGACCCCAACGGATTCTCCTACTACAAAGGGGAGTATCATCTGTTCTATCAGTTTTATCCATACGATGCTGTCTGGGGACCCATGCACTGGGGCCACTCCTCCAGCCCTGATTTAGTCAACTGGAAGACGCTGCCCACAGCCCTTCTCCCGGATCAAGAACAGTGCTTCTCGGGCAGCGCCATCGTCGTCGGAGAAACAATGATCCTCATGTATACCGCGCATGAGGTCACGGATGAGGAACCTTACTACAATGAAACCCAGTTCCTCGCTCACAGCAACAATGGGGTAGATTTCACTAAGTTTCAAGGTAACCCTGTCCTACCAGTGGCTCCCAATGGCTCTCCAGACTTCCGAGATCCAAAGGTTTGGGAGCACGGTGACCACTGGTACGTCGTACTCGGGAGCAAGACTGACGACCAAAGAGGACGGGTTCTCCTGTACAGGTCGTTGGATTTGATCGATTGGGAGTTTCTGCGGGTCCTAGGAGAATCAACCGGAGATCTAGGCTACATGTGGGAGTGCCCCGATTTCTTTGAACTGGGTGGAAAACACGTCCTGCTTTGGTCACCTCAGGGGATGGATCCCGTGGGTGATAGGTACAAGAATCTGCACCAGACCGGCTTCATAATTGGAAAATTCAATTACGATGATTTTGAATTTGTTCAGGAAACTAAGTTCCAGGAGCTCGATTACGGTCATGACTTTTACGCCACTCAGACTATGGTGAAAGATGGAAAGAGGTACGTGGTTGCGTGGTTCAACATGTGGGAGGTTCCACATCCCGAGGAGGTCGATGGCTGGGCAGGAGCGATGACCATAATCAGGGAGCTAGTCTTAGTAGGCGACAGAATTCTGCAAAAGCCTCTCGATGACATGATCTCATTACGATATGAGACGGTGATCAATGGGCAACTGGATGAACACCAAGTCATTGGACTTAGCCAGACCGGAGAAATCATCATCAATGGTGACCTACAGAAGAAGATCGAGCTGCTGATTGAAGGTCGCAACGGTGGAGACAAAGTGATCCTAAGATGGGACCCGGAAGTAGGTAAAGTGGTAGTTGATCGAAATGGAGATGTCAGACAGGTGGAGTGGTTCCCCATCGGTTCTCACTCATGGAGACTCTTCCTGGACGCCAGTTCTTTGGAGCTGTTCTGTGGTGAGGGTGAAGTTGTTTTCAGCACCAGGGCATATCCTGATGGTGAATGGCACCTCACAAACCTGAGTCCGCAACATCTGAATGTAGAAGCGTACACGCTTCGACGTAGTGTTCCTTTGTAAATTATTAATATATTCTCAGTTTTGTCGTCTAAAGTTATTGTTAGGTTTGCAACTGTGATAAAAAATATCTAAATTCGTGAAATATATTTTGTGTCATATTTTTATGTTTTTTTGCACGTAAGAAAAGCTAGGTAGGAAAGGTTTTAATCAAAAATCATTTGGATGAAGATTGGATTGGACGAAAATGACAGGCACAAAAAAGGTGATACAGTCTATGATAATACAAGATAGAACGCTTACCTAGGAAAGTTAGAGCTGGAGAGAAAATCCTTGAAGTAAATTGAAGTCCTAAATTGTTTAGTCTAAATTATTTTATTCAAGGTACTTTGTATGCATAAGGTGAGCATCAAGCTGGTAGGGGAAGGAATACCAAGTAATATTGAAATAACAGAGATCAGTATTCCATCAGAAACACTATGATTCCAGACACAATAGATAGAGATAAAAAAACACTTTTGCAAAACGATAAAGAAAAGCTTTGTTGCCAGGCAACCTTTGTGTACTTATGCTTTTACAAGAAAAATATGTAACTATAGAGAGGAATTTCGAACACCACAAATATAGCAAATACATTACAATTTATACAAAATATTTAGCTGTGATTTACCGTGTAGCATTTCATTTATTTTGGCAGAATAGTTTTTCGTATCAGTCGAAAGCTAATGGAGAGCTATTTAAATTTACGCGCCAAGACGCAAGTTGGTGAGCGATTTGTTGAAACGTTGTAAGGGCGACCTCTGGCAACGAATAGAAACACTAAAAATGGCTAGGCAGATGGCTGGCGAAGAGCGCCATCTGTTAAGTAGTAGCCGCAAAATGCAGGATTTGACAGATGTCAACACTTTTGTGGGTAGCGATGTTCGTATCGAACGGTGTCTACTAGTGACATCTGTTACGAAGTAGTCGCATGTCGATAGGGTCGGAGAAGGAGAGAAATAGGGTTTAGCTTGTGTTGGAAAAGGACAACGTTTTCACCATCAGCAAGTCGCAGGGGCCTCCATTGGCGAGTAGTGTAACTAACTAAGAAATGAACGATATTGGCGGGTGAATAGAAATAATTTGGTTGGGTCGATGTGTGAAGCGAGCTCGCAATTACAGACATTAAACATGCTGGCCGGAGAGACGTAAATGCCGTGGATTATTGGAGCAAGTGTTCTGGAATATTCTGGGCGGAAGTTTGTGGCTCGAGGTGCGGGGTATGTGGTAGCAAAGGTGATAAAAGGCGCGTGCGGAGCCGCCGGGGGCATTCCACGGAAAAGACGCCGAGCCTAGCAGAATCGCCGGTACGTACGAAAGCTGCACCGTGGCACCGTTGGGTTTGTGGAGGAGTCTGCACGGCAGGGCACGTGGCAGCAGGGCACGTGGGTGACGTCGCACGTGGACGATAAGCGCCCGTCGGCGATTCTGAGGTGGGCCAGTGCCAATTTATTTTAATGCGGAAGGAGTAGGCGCGTCAGGACAGTTCTCCGTAGAGTCCTGGTCTGTTGTTTGTTGTCAAAAGATTGTTTGTTGCCAAAGCTGTTTGTTGCCGTAGACAATGTTGTTTGTTGTCAGTAATTGTTTGTTGCCGTAGAGAGTGCTATTTTTGTTGTCAATAGGTAGGGTTTCGTTGACGTGGTCATTGCCATTGTCTTTGTCGTGCGTTTTTCTATCTTACCACCCTGTCTGTCAGTGTACTGTTGCTAGGGTTATTTTAGAGGCGGACGCCAGGGGGTAGGTGTTAGGGAACGCTCCGGGGTGACTCACAAGGTAGTTTTCTGTGGGTTTTATTTAATTGGGTCATCCGGGGACTAGTGATTGGTAAATTCAAATATTCACACCTCCGACACACTAAGCAGTAACCTCTCCCTGAATAATTTTGTGCTCGCTTGAGAGCGATGGTTTGGATAAGGTTTGAACATATGGTCACTAAACATCCCGTGTAAATAATATAAGCATTATTGATTTTTATGTAAGAATAGGAACGATTCCACGAGGTCATTGAACCTCTCATGTATCCATGATAGCCATTGCTTACATTTTATGTAAAGGAATATATTGTTATCCCGTGAGGTCATTAAACCTCTCATATTTATAAGGTGTTAAATTTCTTTGTTCAATCCCATGTCAGAGAACGTAGCGTTCAATGTATTTGTAACTTGTTGATTAGTAGTAGGTTCATTTGTAAGAAAGATAGTCTGGCATGTGGATAACCTCTATTCTGGTTAATAGCTGAGCATATAAATTTGTGGTTAAGTAGCTATTTGAGCTCACTTTAAGGTTATGTAAATGAAGGATCACTTTAGGATTATATAGTATTTAAGATAGCATAGCTGTGCAGTTTCAATTTTTCATTCCTAAGCTAATGAACATGTCATGTAAGAGGTATGTGTTGTTTAAATAAAACTCTGTAACTGATTTCTAACATTTATTTTATTTTAGTATAAAAATCTTTTGTGCGGTAGGAACATTGAACCCCAACTGAGCTAGTCAGGGCCAACGCAGCCGAAATAGTCGGTCTGCCTGTCTGCACCCAGTTTTCCACCGTTACAACCGGTCGGTTAAATAAACAAACATTTTTCATCCTATTGTAGAATAGGCAAGTAGCAATAATTTTGAAATAAGAATAAAACCTAGACAAGTCAGATAAACTTGATCTTGATTTTCCATTCTGTTATAAAACTTACAAAATGGCGAAACCGTTTTTTTTAGTGACTACTACCAATAAGCTTATTGTACGTAAACTAAAGCCTTACTCGCATCTAAGCGATCTGTTTTAATAATTATTATAATTATAAGTATTATGTAGTTGTTAAAACTTTCGGATGTCCTAAAACTGGTTTTTTCACTTCAACATTGATCTAACACAAACACCAAAATAGGCTTTTAACTTTTTTGGCGTATTGCAATAAATCGTTCTTACTCGCTTCCTTCTTACTGCGAGTTTTATTGCCGCCGGGTTTTCAAACAATCGGATGATAGAAACCCTGTCCCGAACTTGATATATCCTTTTAGAAGTTTAAACGTGCTTTTCGTACTTTATTCTGAGGCTTATTTTGACGCTTAGCCTATTTAATAAACGTATGTTGATAATAGCACAGTTCCCCGTGTGCAAACGACCTTGAAATCCTGCGTTGCTCGGCTCGTTCTCATCAGCTTAATACAGGGTATGAGGTGGTACAATAGGCTGGCACCATTCCCGACTAAATGACATTGCGTGCTCCAATCCAGAGCCGCTCTTGCAAAGGAGAATAACCCCACGGCCACGGCGGGAATTCCACTTGGCTTCAATTAAACCTAGCATCCCTCAACGCCCCGTCTAGACCGGACGTGCAGCGTGGTTTATTCCTCATTTTCATAAAATTTCTGCAATGAAAAAGTGGGTGATAAATCTTTTTGCAGTTTATTTGTAGTGAAAGTGCTTTTCTAGCTTCATTCATGAGTCTAAGGCCCGTTATGAGAAACAGTGCTTGATGCTGAATCGAGCATCATGCATAGATTTTTGTAATTTTTCAATGAAGAGCTGACAAAAAATCTATGCTCGAGAGGCTCGACTCAGACTCAAGCACTGTTTCAGAATACGGGCCTTAAGGTACGTAATAATAAATCACGGACCACTTTGGTGCGTCAGCGTCAATCACATGCGACCTAGAAGAGCATGCAAGAGCTTAACTATACTTGGTTCCTGGGGTCTTATTAATAATCCTAGCGTAGCGTTGGACTAGTTGATCCGTGTTTTGTCTCTTGCATTGACATGCAATTGTCAACTCGAACAAATGTGACAAAACACGATTTAACCACTCCAGCGTTGCGCCAGGATTATTAATAACACCCTAAGGGTGTTAGGTATTACTACCCAAGTATTTACATGCATATAAATGAAGTGATTACAATACACAAAATAATATCCTAAAACAAAGCATTCTTATAGGATAGGTATTCATATTCGATGTGGTACTCCACCCCACGCGTGGCATATTGCTGTGATCCATTTGCATTTTAATAAAAACTTCAGATGCGCGCTCACGTCTCCGCCTTCAAACAGCTATCCTAGCGTCTTGACAAGATATGATCATGTTTTTCTTACAAAGTGGAAGAGAGGTGTATCTATAGCAGCCACTGCATTGGGTTATATGCTTTTGAAAGCCTTTTGAAACTTAAGCTCGCACCACACAACGGATACTACCAACTTAGTATAGCATCTATATCTATAGACTGATGATATCAAGCTTTAATTATGTTCTAAGCAAGGCCGAATAAGGGATCCAAAAACGTCATGGGAAGTCAGAGGCACTTTGGACCAAGACATTTGAAGTTGCCCACTTTTTACATAAAAGTTTAATTTCTAACCGGGTTTTATTCTTATGAGCATGTGTTACGCCCTGTCAGCTTGGATTTATCTATTACCATGTAGTAAATAATAACATTTCATGACATTAATGAAATGAAATGAAATGTCATCATTCGCTTAAAGTATGGTCAATATTGAAAATCTTCTTATTAATAATAATGTTAGTACCTACCACATACTTCGTCGGAGACCGACACGCAAAGTTTTAATGTTAATTTTGTGTGTGTTTTAATATATTTGCCGTTATGTCAAATAAATGTATTTTCTAAATTGCTAACAAAAAGCATAAGGGCTAGAAATTTAAGGAAAATTTAGGTATACAATACAAAAACATAGAGCATGCTTACAACGAAAATAAATAAAATAATTATAAGAATGTCGATAAAATAATAAATATTGAAGTATCTATGTCAGAGTTAATTCAATTCATACCTACTCATTACATAAGGTTTCTAGTTTTAGCAGACTTGGAGACGTGAATCAAGATTAATTTCAAGCTCCATCAACTCGAAGTCTTCTCAAACGTCCCTCGACAATTTGGCAGTTTGTAAACACCTGCTTTCTTGCGAGTGATTTCCCAATTGTGTCGTATAATTTCTGGCAATACCTTTGACCTGGTTCTCGGAGAACATAGATAAGGCAGTGCGCCTATAATTAAAAAGGAAAGAGTTAACAATCGAATGATTGAACAGTTTTATCAGTTACCATCAGCATCCTGTGATGCTATAGGCATACTTAGAAGAGAGCTGTGTTCCGGCCTTAAAATAATTATCTTAAGGCCTGCGCACACCTAGGCCGCTGGCGACCGCGATCAATGAAACGCTGTCATATATCGCTGTCAAATTTGACAGCGTCTCACTGATCGCGTTCGCCAGCGGCCTAGGTGTGCGAGGGCCTTTACTCATTCCGACTGGTTAATTTTACGAAGAAGTTTCACTTCTAGGTTCCTGTTCTGTTGTTCAAACTCGCCTTGCGGAGGTTTTCATATATTATTGAGTAGACGATTCTACCGGCCAACGGCTTGATGAATCTTATATACGAAGTTCATATAATTTGGATCAATAGAAGGTAAAGTGCCCCTAGGTTCTCCTGAAAACGTAAATTATCGTCAGAAAATAGTAGGTAACATAAAGTAAAAATTGTCTATTCTATTCTATTGACGGGACGCTACTTATTTAAAGACAGGGTTTTTATAGATGAAATAAGCTTGCCCAGCATTTATAACATCCTGAAAGCTTAGTCGGCCTAATCCATAGGAAAGACATGGGCAATACGGCGGTGCTCTAATTCTAATTGTGTTGGGGGAATAAGATCTGCACTGACGTCCCGCGATGGGGTGTATTGTGCATTGTCCCCCTGCTAACCCTTACCCCAGCCAGCCCAACTCCTTAAAATAGCGGAGAAGGACTTTGGGTTGGTGGCAGCAATGTTCAAGATGACCCAATGGTGACTCAGACGTGGATGTGGAAGGACAAGACTCAATCAGTTCCCTGAGCCCTGTCTTGCACCTCGCTTCTTCCGTTGCGGGGCAGTGCAGTACTACATGCTCCACAGTTTCTTTTTCCTGCAGGCAGCCGCGACATGAGTCGCTATCTGTTGCTCCAGTCTTCAGTAAGTGGTAGTTTAGGTCACAATGGCCCGTAATGATTCCTACCATCAATTTTAGATCTTCCCTTTTCATCCTAAGTAGGTTAGTTGTGATGTGCTTGTCCATCACTGGAAGCATCGTTTTTGTGTGTTTGCAGTCTGATCTGCGTTCCCATTGCTTTTGGTGCTCCTTCTGGGAGTGCATCTTCAGTCTATTTCTTATTTCTGCCGATGGGGGCTTGCAGAGACCTAGGTCGTTCGTGGTAGGTGTCTGTTTCGCACCCGCTCTTGCTAGGGAGTCGGCTTCTTGCTAGGGAGTCGGCTTAACCACGGCGGTGCTCACTAAGCCGCAGGTTTCCTCACGAAGGTTCACCGTTTGAGGAAATAATATTACATAGCGACTTAGAATATGTGTGGAATGTTTTGTGTTTGTTTTTATTTTAAGAGTGATAGAAACATCCAGTTTATAATAAACATACTGCACAGCCTAGGTATATAATTCAATCGGGGCAGACATAAAACTAGCCTGAAATAGAAAAAAAAACGAAAAACTAATCCGTTATTCCAGAATTTTTTTAAAACAAGATGGCGGCGAACCCTCTGCCGGGATTAGTTCGAAAATCGAGATATATACTTCCAACCACAGCCCCCGACGTTTAAAAAAAATCGCTCCCCGGATTTTTTTCTATTTAAATGTCTGCCCCTACTGGAATAATGAAGTTTGTATGAATATAAAGAGCGAAACCACGCGGAATTCCAATAGCAATTTTGTGTATAAAAACGATGGCAGGCCAAACGAATTATACCCTCCATTAGAGTTTAATCTAAGACTTTATGGCTGGCAACATTCTCCGTTCACCCGGAAACGCCTTCCGTTTCATTTCATCTTAAATGTTTTCTGAGCACTTTCGTCATTTGCGTACAGGCTGTCCTCATTTTTTTTATTTGTGTATAACGTGTATGTATTGCCAGCTGCACAGTATACGAAGTAAATTTGTAGCTCTCAAGGTATTGTGGCAGAATGGCGATGGACCTCTACTTCGCAAAACGAAAAAAATCTAGATTTTTGCGTCAGTTCATTTTTCAGCATTTACCTTGTGAAAGTCCATCAAAGAAATCCTAATAAACCCCAAAAATAGTACCTACTTTTTAAACTTTCACGATCATAAAACATATTTTAACTAGTAACTGTCATCGGGAACATAAATAAAATAAGGTAATATAGGTCGATAAATACCCGTGTAATAGTTTAAATAAACCCCAAAAAGCTCTAAGGAAGCTTTTAGGGGGAGCTATAACAAAAACGCACAACCTAGACCAAGACTTTGATTGCCAGGCACGGTAGACATCGGCAGATCTCATAGTTATAGTACACACGGAGTTATGAATAAAATAAATAAAAATACATTCAATAACAGCAGTTAATTGATGATTTATTGAATCTTAAATAACTCTGAAACCCGTAGATTAATTAACAAATTGTAGCTAAACGTGCCGAAATTGCTTGGGCTCATTGTTATAATTTTAAAAGCATTATATTTTCTGAAAATAATACTGCAGACAAAAAATAATTAATGAACTGCGCGTCATCGAAGTTCGGAACTTTGGGACCATGAGCAGAAGAGCCGGAAGTGTCATCTTTTACGACAATTTTCCCGCGAGCAGCTTTGCCTTACAGTTTGTGACGTCACTTCCTGAAACTTGGAAACTTGGAATACTTGGCATTGGGCGAAAATATAGCGCAAAGTTTTATTATGAAGGCATGTGTTTGTATGGTGATAAGGAAATTGAAAAAAAAGATCTCATAAGTATTCCGAAATAAAAACGATGATGGTGAATTTCAGACCGGATGTGTTCGGAACTGAACGAGCTACTGCTTGTTTTTAGATGACACTTTAAACTAAGTAGGTACAACATGCCTTCCTCTCTCCATTCAACTCTGTCAGCCTGTCAGCCGTCATCTTTGCATTCACTCCTCTCTAATCCATGTCATCTTTCACACAATTCATCCATGTTTTCCTTGGTCTAACTCTGCTCATAATCCATCCACATCCATACTCATTTCTCTCCTAGTCACATGACTTATATTAAATATAAATGTAAAAGGTGAGAGGGTGTGTGAAAGCGTGTGTGTTCTGAGTGGGCCTCCATGATTCCACCAGTCTCTTTTGACTTCTTTTGACTGTGGGAGGCAAACCGCCAGTAGTAGGTAAGTATAGTAGTAGGTGCATCCTGAATTTCCCTGCTTATAGCTCGATATTAATAAAAATACAAAATTATTTATTTACCAAAGAACATACAGTCTTATTTAAATGTCGACAGTATTTGTGTTACGTCAACTAAAACCAGCGCCCCCTAGGGGCCTCCTACCTATGGCCTCCTCGCTTGGCGATCTTACAGAGTTTACCACTAAAAAACCAGTACCTCGCACAAAGCTTAAATCTGAAAAGAGACCAAAAGACCTATTATTATTAATTATGTTCCGTGGTATTATGTAGAGGAGTATCCTAAACGAGCACAGCACAGCACACAGTGCAATGAATAGGAACTTATTTCATATTTTATGCTACCGTCAAGATTACTAAAAAGTTGCAAAAGCGGGCTCCGCCCTTCCTCGTAGAAAGAGCTACGAGATTTTTCGTTAGCGCCGTCGTAGGATAAGTACTACGCCGTAGCAAGTGGGTTATGTTCCTTCTGCAGCTACTTCTTTTTTTGTAAAATCAATAGCATAAAAAAAAACTATTCTAAAAATATAAAGTTTACGGAATAAGTAAACTCTTTTCACATAGCATATCCACAGAGAACGTGCCCTGAGTAGCAATGCACAAAGTCCGCTTCTCTGAGACGTAGTTTCACAATGCTTGTAGTTGTACCGGCACCCATACCCTTTATATCGGACCATAACAATGAGAACATTGCTGCTTGCCGACCGAAATAGATACTGTGTGGGTGGTAGCACTTCCCCGGACGAACTCTTTCACAAAGAGCTGCTATGTTTAGTCACACAAGGAGTGGAATAATACAAAGAATTTGTTTATTACATTTATTTATAAGTAAGTAGTGAACTTATGAAATACAATCTTATCAGAAGTTGGTATGACATCATACTTTAATAAAAATATAATTATCTTCGTACCTAACGCCCAAGTTGGGCTATCACAGTATGCGTCAGTTTTACGTGGAAAATCCGACAAAAACAACTTGTTTACCAAATTTTATAAATGTACTGAGCTTTGAACGCCTTATCGAGGCTTTTTATGACTTCTTTGTTCAAAAGTCGAGGTGCGTCGATAGCCCAGAGGTAATCTATATGGTTGAAATTGGGATCAGGTACCATGTACATTTCGCTACCAAAAGGCAACTTCCTAAACAGAGACCTCACATCCTTCTCACTGGACAGCAAATCGTTTTGCGCCCAAAACAACTTTATAGGCAACGTTATTTCGCTTAAGTCGTACTCAGGTGGCGTATCAGTTCCGTATAGCTTATAATTATTATGAACTCCATAGTCGAACTTCTGGAACTTTCCTCCAGATTGGATCTCCTGCGCGAAGTGTACCACCGTCTTCCACGACGTGCCGGTTCCTATATGAGACACGAAAGCAGGCAGAAGGGTCTTGTTGAACTGTTTCTCGTTGTATCCGCAAAAGCTAAAGACAGCATTCTTACACGCCGACATTTCGATGTTATCTCCACGGCACGAGCTCGCCATGCCTCCTATGGAGGAGTTCTTGGGAATAAACTCGTGAGATCCATACAGCATCTCCATGTAAGCCACGTTACTGGCTATTGGAGCAAGGGATTTGATAGGCCCTTTGATATCCGACATGAATGCTACGGGAGCGAGGGCAAAACCAGCCACCAACTTTTGGTTATACTCCGGACGAGACGACAGCATTGCGAACAAGATCGTGGTTCCCATCGAGTGTCCGATATATGCGAGCTTAGCACCATGAGTCACTTTTTTAATGTAATCAATGATGGCAGGAACATCGTGAACCGCTACTTCGTGCCAGGAGAAGTTCCAGAAGGCTTTGGTATCAGTCTTCAATGAGATGTGTTCTCGGGAGTACTTGTTTCCTCTCATGTTGGGCATCCAGACATCGTAGCCAGCGTCGGAGAGTACGTAGGCCAGGGCTTTATCAGGTCCGTTGAGGATCCAATCTGCAGAGCTGGCGAAGAGACCGTGGTGAAGTATCACAACCTTCCTAACGTTTCTGGGTTTCTTGGAAGGTGGTATCCGATGGATGTTGAGCACGTATCCCTGGGACAAGACTGTGTGGGTTTCACAGGAGTATCCATTTCGTTGTGCTATAGCAGGAACTGACAGCATTACATCAGGATTAACAAGCTTCTCTGCCTCACTTATCTGTCGATACTCAGGCTCGAATGAGAATGTGTTTGTAAGTTTCCTTCCGCTCTCCAGCATGTATTTGTTGACTTCATCCGCGATTGCTTTCTGCTGATCTTCGACGTACTCGTTGACGGAATCTTTAATTTTAACTGCACCATTGTAGCTGTTAGTTAAGATTTCTTCGACTTTGTTCTTCTGCTCTTGAAAGAATGCGTTCACGTTAGCGCTTTGGTCGATGAACTGTCGGAAGGTCCAATCATCGGCGATTTTTTCTGTTGGTTGTTGGACCGAGAGCTGGGTAGCTAGGAGGAGTACAGCGATATGTCTGTACATCGTGACGGGTTGGTTAAGACTGACCGATGGATCGATTGCTCCTCGTATTAATATTGACGGTGACCTCAGGGTTAGCTTTTGACGTCACTGATAAAGGCATTGTCTGTGAATGTACCTAGGTAGGTAATTATATTTTTTTCCAAGTTTGCACGTAGTTTGTTTTTAAGTAAGTAGGTAGTAGGTACCTACTTTCTGTAGGTATATTTACGAAAAACTTGTAAATATGCAGCTAAGATTTAATCATTTTTGTATTCTGAACACGTACACTAAAGTTTAAAAAAAAAATCGTCTCTAAAGTCAAGTTTTTTGAGTAGGTATTACAGTTACAAGTGGTCAATCGATACGATAAGTACCTACGTTTGTAAGTAGATTACATATAATTAAGTTACATAAGTCTATAATACAATACCTACGTAGCAAAGATCCGCTTTGAATTCCTTGAACCATAATTAATGTAATGACTAATGACACATGCATCAGTGCTCCCGATAGTGTTTTCCACGTTTTGTGCGATAGTAACATAAACACATACCTACATAGTACTTAAAGGGGTTAATAATCTACCTATTTGTAACCAAGTAAGCATAACAAGAAAAGAAAACTACCTACAAATTAAGAAAATAAAATATTGCTCCCGATTTTTAGAACACTCGCTCCAATTCAATTTTTAGGGTGTGTCGATTAAAATAAAAATGCTCAAAAGTAAGGTTACATTAAGTATTTATTTGAACTAAGCTTAAAATAGTCATTGCACTTAGTACATGTTCATTATAATGACGCCAGCTTCAACAATATTCTATGCATTGCCCCTTCAAACACTAACTTCAACTTATGATTTTGTATTGCCTACGTCTCACTAAGAGTGGCAACACACCACTTTTACTGCTATTTTTGTTTTGTAAAAGGCTCATACGAACACGAAACGGTAGGAATCAAGCCGTAGTTTGTTGCCTGTTCTTCTAGGTTCAACTAGCTCTAAGACGTTTCAAAGTGATACAATACAACTGAATAAATACATTTTTGATTTGATTTGTCTAACCCTTTATGGATTCATCAAAGTGTTTTTTTTTATGACTTGTTAGAAAACAAAACCGTTGAAATTACAATTATAAATTTAGTTTACTGGCGTTCAATCCTCCATGATGAAAGATTTTGCCAGCAGATGGCGTGCCAATGTGTAAAAGTCCACATAAATACGGGTCCAGCATAAGTAAAGATAAACCTTGTGCAAGCGAGATAGACGTACTTGGTATGTGGGAACGAGATAGATAGCTTCTATGCTGTGTTGCAAATAATTTGAGGTACTCCGAATGAAATCGTAGTCTTACAAAAAAAAAATATTCCCGGGTTGAACTAAAGCCAGCACGCTTCAGCATAGCGATTAGCGGTCGCAACAAGATGTTTTGTACGGAATTTCACAAGCTAGTGCAATAACATCCAGCACAGCTTGGTAGCCGTCTCTTTTCTTTCTTAAATGACAGACAGGGAAAGGCATAACAGTCATCTAGACACCAGTGTACTAAGCTTAAAACTGCAATATCATATTCTTTTTTAGGGCTATAAGTGCGTAAGCTGCGCATTGCTGAAGCGTTAGATTAGGTATAGTCTGGCCTCTTAAATCTAACCCATTTGAGTCATATTTATAATGGTCGTAGAGCAGTCCTTTAGCTTAGCAGACCGCTGGTCTATTGCCATGTCTATTTGTTGTCATAAAAGTGTGAGATTTTTAGCGAGCCATTAAAAAGAGTCAGACATTATAAATGAAGGGGTTAATCTACTAACCTTAAAGTAGCCTACATCAATTATCAGTAAGAAGAAAACCGTTTTAAAATGTCAGTGTTATAATTAAGTTAAATAGGGTTAACCTAGAATATTGTTGAAGCTAGCACAACCACGCAATATGTACAATAAGGGAAAACAATGTCAATTTGAGTTTCGGAAACAGAATCCGATTTTAAAGCTCGTGTACATACAAAATAAAATTGAAATAAAATATTCGCATACAGCCGGCAGACGCTTGCCTGAGCAATTTCACTAGAATTACACTTAAATATTTAACTGCATATTATAGCTTCTTTAATACATCTTAGAAACTATCGTAGATTACACAGATTTATGACTTTTCTTAGGTGAGTAAGTTAATTCAAATACAAGCTTTGACACTACTTTTAACCCACTTAGGGAACAAGATATTAAAAATCCTTCTACATCCTAAAAAGTTACCTTCAAACTGAGGCATTTTAGTTTCGGAAATTTTGTGACGATGAGTCAGTGATACTTATCTTTGACATAAACATATTTTCCAAAGGCTTGAGGCACAATGTACTTATCAACAGTGCAGAGTAGCCAAGTTAACCTGTACATTATTAGAACTTAAGTAAAGCCACAAAATCTTTTATAGCTGTATATAACTTTGTCACTTTTATTATATGTGTGAACAATAAAGAAATTAAGAAAATCGTACAGGGCCGTTATTCGCTATTGCCAAACCACGCGCGTTATCGCTTAGCAATCGTCGTATTTTGAACGAATCATGTGAAATAACCAAAACATCAAATGTGGGTCATAGACAACTAGTCTTGTGGCATACAGAATACCATTTTTAGATTCCACACCAAGGCGTTTGCGTTTAGATCACATTGTAACGTCACACGTTTTGGGCACGGAATCTCCAATGTTTGATACTACAACAACATCTTTTGTCAGCGGAACTAATTTCGAAAACGAAGGACTAAAAATATACAACTAGTAGGTACGAGAGACCCCAAGTGTGAGGGATAAAAAAAGAAGATTTGATAAGACCGAAGTTGATCCCAACCGAAAAAGAAGTTGAAGTTGAGATTTGAAGTTGTTGTTTAAATTTAGTTCATAATGTTTAGTTTATTTAATGTTTTCTTCATTCGACCACATTTTTGTCTCTTATAATGTGAAAAAAAAACAGAAACACACTTTTTTTAAAGTCATATCTGTGCAATCTACGAGTAGCAACCTCCTACGTAGTAATCTAAAGATGTACAGTGTTCAACTGCAAGTACAACGAACAAATAGATATTATAACTGGGTACGATCTAATCCGTACATTTAGAGCTATTCCCTAAATACAAGCAATAGCGATAGCAGTCACATCAGTACCCGAAGTCCGAGTTTTGCTACCACATTTCGTTACCAAATGTTGTTTTCGTTTCGCCTACGTGTCTCTGTCTTTTGTATGGAGAAAAGATGAGACAGCAAAAATACGTAATGTAGTTAGAGTTGTTGTCTCATTATTTTTCCATGTAAATGACAGAGACACGAAGGCGAAACGAAAACAACATTTGGTAACGAAATGTTGTAAATGCACTGGGACTTTGGGTTCTGTACTAGTTAATTTTACAACATTTTCGATAGAACAATAGTGTGAAATCTTCCTCGGAACATCATCAAAAATCTCTTTGATAGCACGACAGCGATAGCGATAATCATCAATGATTCTGCTGCTTGCTATCGCTTGTTGATAGGTAATAGCCCCGCGGATCGTCCAAGCATGAGATTTCTGTTGGGTACACTTCACTTGGAAATTAGCCAGCACAACTTAAAACGTTTTGTCACTCAAAACAACACTTTATTCTTAGCACTGTAGGGTCTAATTTACACAATAAACTAGTCTGGAGGTACGCCTTTTCTATCTCTATTATTGCTAGCGTCCAATCCTCACTCCGGCACTTCGACCAATGGGGCTCTCGATCTGAATAGCGCTTTTCAAATAATATTCTAGAACAAAGCTAGGTTCAAATATGCACCTAAAAATTGCATATTCTGGGCTAAGCGTGGAATCATTCATTCACTTTATCTACTGAAAAAGTCCTATGATTAATGCAGAAAGAAATTACGCAGCGCAATGTATCGTAGGGCACGTTTCTGACGTGCGTGACCTACGAGGCAATGCTATGTTATAGGCGATGGTTGCCACTTAACATCAGGTGAGCCATAGCTAGTTGTTAAAAAAAAAACAATTAACCTATAAATTTCAGTGTACTGTATAAATTATAGAAAGCCACAAAACTTTAAGGCCTATACTAAATCAATGCACAAACATGAACCCAACCAATATTTCGAGTATTTGCAACGCTATTTTAAGTAAAATTCTAATAATTAGATATTCATCTATACAGGGTGTCCCATAAGTCAACGTCCAGCCGAAAACGGGGGATGCGCCAAGTCATGACAGTTATCAGAAAAATATATAAAAAAATATTTGCTAAGTACCTTTCGAGTTATGAGTATTTTAAAAAAACAGGAAAAACTGACACCCTGTGGTGATCTTTTAAGTCCTGTGACTACAAATATTAACTTTTCATGAAACTTTTTTCTGCAACGTAAGCATGAATAACCCTTCTGTAAATTATAATTCTAAATTAAGCCATAACTGCCTCAGTTTTCAATGAAATCGTAGAGTTTTGGCCAACGTTTCATTTCAGATAATTACATCACCCAACTTTAACCGTCTGTACCGCAAAAAAAATGTACTACACTATCATGGCATGTAACTTTAAAAATTGGCGCATTTATCCAGGATTTCAAAATGGTATAATACTTGCTAGAGTACTCCTTAGTTTTGGAAATAAAAAATGATTTTTCAACTAAACCGGATTTCCAATCAATTTTATTTCATGAGATAAAATGTTTGTAACCTTTAAATTATGGACTTAAAATGCCTACGCTGTGTTTTTAAGTGACTCACAATTTACAGGTACAAGTAAATACCATTTCGACAATGCAAGTAAACAGATAGAGCCACCATCTTGTCGAAAGAGTAATAACCATGGGTGTTCAAGTAATTTGTTAGTTTTAGGTGAAAGTTTAAAATAAAATTCAATCATAGGATTACTTCAATCGTGATTTTAATTTAACTACATCAAGGATTTACAGCAAATGTTCAAACTGTTAGCCTTCAGCAGTAATGCAAGCTCTACATTTCCTTAAAAAAAATCAGCTGTCTGTAAAGTCAGTTAACTGACGACAGTTGAACGTGACAACGTCATACAGCTGTCCACGCGGACGCATCGCTCACTCAAGTAGGAGAGAGACCGATGTCGAACGCTGCCGAACGTGGAGGCCGATTGTGCCTCTTTGTCGCTCGTTCCGCGCTCTCACTTGCACTTCAAGTATTAAATGGAACGCCTCAGAGCGAGGTAACGCCGCATGAGTCATGTTTTTTCGTACGAGCAGCCGGCTCCATCGAATTATAAGACGTTATCACGTCAAAAACCATGTAATAAGACCGGCGACGGGCGAAGGCAAACTTTAGATTAAAACCACGATTGAAGTAATCCTATGATTGAATTTTATTTCAAACTTTTACCTAAAACTATCAAATTACTTGAACACCCATGGTTATTACTCTTTCGACAAGATGGTGGATCTATCTGTTTACTTGCATTGTCGAAATAGTATTACTTGTACCTGTGAATTGTGAGTCACTTAAAAACACAGCGTAGGCATTTTAAGTCCATCATTTAAAGGGTACAAATACAAACATTTTATCTATTGAAATAAAATTGATTGGAAATCCGGTTTAGTTGAAAAAACATTTTTTATTTCCAAAACTAAGAAGTACTCTAGCAAGTATTATACCATTTTGGAATTCTGGATAAATGCGCCAATTTTTAAAGTTACATGCCATGATAGTGTAGTACATTTTTTTTGCGGTACAGACGGTTAAAGTTGGGTGATGTAATTATCTGAAATGAAACGTTGGCCAAAACTCCACGATTTCATTGAAAACTGAGGCAGTTATGCCTTAATTTTGAATTGTAATTTACAGAAGGGTTATTCATGCTTACGTTGCAGAAAAAAGTTTCATGAAAAGTTAATATTTGTAGTCACAGGACTTAAAAGATCATCACAGGGTGTCAGTTTTTTCTGTTTTTTTTTAAATACTCATAACTCGAAAGTTACGTAACAAATATTTTTTTTATATTTTCCTGCTAACTGTCATGACTTGGCGCATCACCCGTTTTCGGTTGGACGTTGACTTATGGGACACCCTGTATAGCATGGAACAGGAATTTACAATTTTAGTTTTATAGATATGTAGTAATGTTATATGCATAATAAATAGTTTTAATTATTTTATGTGATACAAGCTAGTACATTTTATTATATCATATAGATAAATGTAAATGATCAACTACTTGCATACTATAAATAGGAAATATTATAAAGTACCTATAACTTATTCATTTTTGTAATACATAGTGTAACTTTCTACAGTTGAATAGTGATAGCTTATATTTTGCATAAGTACATATATTCAGTGGTACAAGAGCTGTGAATACTTATTTTGTCTTTTATTATTTCCTACATCCTTAAATAAATGAGTCACAATACTCACGAACTTTCATGCAAAGATTATATAAAATCTAAGAAATATTTTTTTGCGAGTAAGTTTTATCAATGAGGTTTAAAACAAAGTTCAAAATCGAATTAAATATCACCAACAATATTCCCGCTACATATGCATAAGTTTTCCATATTATTCTGTATTTAAATTATATAAAGTCCTTACTAAAAAAAACTTGAATTGTGTCACCGCCATTACCGTAGTCTCGTATTTCCCCCATAACAACGTACATCCTCAAATCATGGTCTGCCATACGAGGATAAGTCGAGAGCCTATTCCATCACCCTCCGATGAGCAGACACCATACAAACATGTATAAATACAATAAAAATCAGCCTCATTGGTCGAAGTTTGCATCCTAAACGCGGCGTCGGCGACTCGAGAGGTCGCGAGCGAGGGGCGAGTTTGACGCGCGCCCGCGCTCCGCCTGTCAGCTGCCATGTGACAGCTGACAAGTGACAGGTGTCAGGTGCCGGGTGACAGTGACAGCTGACAGCGCACGCGGCTGACGGCGTGGCGGCGCTGCGGGACCACTCAGTATGCGCGTCGGTCGTCCAACTCCATCTGAAATACATACAAACAATTTAAACCAGTTTTCACAATTGACGAGGCGTGTGTTTCGGCGCGTCTCATATATTTTGTATGGGGTTGATCACACTAGTGCAGACAGCGCGGGTTCGCGCGATATATCACTATCTGCACAGGGATCTGGATCTGGAACACAGGGGTCTGATGTAATGATAATCCGACTTCATTCATGGTTGGGGTATAAAAGCAAGATATAAATACATTTTATTGAGATATAAATACATCAAGCTGTACCAGACTGGTTTAGAGACGCTAGCTCAAAACCAGTCTGGTAATTTGTTCGCTAAAATACCAAACATAAAATAAACATGTTCCTAACTTCACATCTGTAGATCCAGATTCTTTGTGTTTACAGAATACAGAGTATGTCCTGGTGTCTTGTAATACAGTCACTTCCGGCACCAGTCTCTCACGAAGTAACCCTACTGCGTCCGTATTTGTTTGCTATAATTACTATTAACAACTGTATGTATGAACTTTGTGAGAGAAAAATAAATGAACTTGATTATTTATTATTACTTTCTGTTCCATACATGCGTAGCCCTACTCATTATCATTTTTGTCCCGCTGTAGCTAGTGTACAGTGTGGTTGTGGTGGTACGGCTAGTCCATACGTACGTTGTTGGTCCGCGCGCGCTTGTGCGGCGGGTCGTCGGGCGCCTCCTCGATGACCAGTTCCCCCCCCACCGCGCCGCACTCCTCGCCCGACCCGTAACTGCCTCTGCAACATCACACATATACAGTTTATGTAACTCTAGGGGTGGACTACCGGGAAATGGGCAGCAGCATTTCCTAAATATAACATAACAAGAACCAAGGTCACCGACATAGCTCGTAGAGTTAGTAAGCTGAAGTGGCAATGGCGATATAGTTCGAAGAACCGACAACCGTTGGGGAATTAAGGTTCTCGAATGGCGACCACGAACCGGAAGACAAAGCGTAGGGCGACCACCCACCAAATGGACCGACGACATTGTTGAGATCGCGGGAAGTCGATGGATGGAAAGGGCTCAGAATCGTTCATCCTGGAAATGTGTAGGGGAGGCCTATGTCCAGCAGTGGACTTCTTCAGGCTGATGATGATGAGGTGGTGGATTCAAATTTACTTGTGTCCCAATGAGTTTTTCTGTTTAAAAATGTATGTGCACTATGCCAGTACTCTCAAAACGGTGAAGGAAAACATCGTGAGGAAACCGGCGTGTTGTATAACCTAAAAAAGTTCGAGCAACACGTGTCAAGGGTCACGCAAAAAGGGACCACCAGCGGTTTTCTTGCGGAAAAACCTGCCCGCACATCAAGTGCGCATGATAAAAAGCAGATGAGATGATGGTACTGACGCGTAGTAAGGCTCGTGAGCCAGCAGCGCGGGCTCGTCCTCGCGGATGGAGACCAGGTTACCGGCCGTGCTGGTGCCTACCACGTACTTCTCTGGAACAACAAACATTCACATTTATATGGCGTCCCAAAGGTTAAGAGACGAGCTGGATTTGAAACCGCGACCTTCCTCTTGGTACGGGGCTGCGCTGACCGCTGCGCTATCGGATCCTAATCACACTTGACGAATAGCTCTAAGGACTGTTAATATGGCTCCCACTTTTGACATTACAGTCAAGTACATAAAAAAATCTTTTTGATTTCCATAAGTGTAGAAAACTTTATACAATAATAAAAAATAACTAAGTCAATATCTTATTCACCTTTTTTTAACAATAAATATTGTGGCCAAACCACACAACACTATCTAGGCCCAACTAAGCAGAGCTTGTATAATAGGAACCAGATAGCTGATAAATAATACCTGATTACATATTAACAATACAATATAACACAGTTAACAAACATCTTCGTTCAAACACACAAATATTTGTTCTCGTTGGATCGAACCCACAGCCTACGGCGCAGAAGGCAGAGTTACTACCAACTGAGCCGAGAGGTCTGTCACTTTAATCGTACGGATCACTTTACTTAGATGCCAGCTCTACATTACCATGTCTAGAAGAACAGGCAAGAAACTTAGCGCGTCATAGCAGCTTCAAAAAAATTATTCTTGAGAATTTAGTATAGTACTTAGGTACTATACTACACTTCTCATAACTTTTCGAAATAATCTGTGGTAAACGGTGTTGGTACCACAATTAATAAAACTTAGATATAATATTTACTTTAGCCATATGTTTTGTGATACTGTTTGTTTACCCTAATAAATTAAAAAAAAAAACTTATTGTTTAGTTTGTAAGATTTTTTGATGGATTATAAACTGCAAAAAATATGTGTGTATGTTTACCTTCCCGCTCGCCGCCAGCGCCGTTAGTGACGACGGTGATCTGATGTCCCGCCATTACGTTGTAAGTCAGCCCGTGTCCTATAACACAATCCTTATTAATTATTTAATATTATAAATGCGTTTGTAACTCTGTCTGTCTGTCTGTCTTCCTGTCTGGCTTTCACGCCAAAACTACTGAACTTTGTATTAAGATCCAAATAAAGAAATTTTGATTTGATTTTTGATTTTGATTTGAACCGATTGAAATGAAATTTGGTACACAGATAGTTGAGGGCCTGAGGAAGGACATAGGCTACTTTTTATTGCGAAAAAAGGGTTGTAAGGGGTTGAAAATAGGGGTTGAAAGTTGTATGGAAGTATCGTCATTTTTAGAGCTAGAAACTTAAAACTTATTTTTTAGTCTGTTGATTTGATATAAAAAAATATGACATTCAAAGTTTGTGCTGGGGGGGTAGAGGGAGGGGAGTACAGGGGGAGTCTGGAGGGGAGGTGCGGGGGGAGTGTGGAGGGGAGTACAGGGGGGAGTGTGGAGGGGAGGAGCGAGGGGGGACGCGGGGGGTGTTGAGGAGAGTGGGGGGAGTGTGGGGGGAGTTCGGAGAGGAATGCGGGGGGGATGAAAGCGTGGCGTAGTACGACGCCATATGTCTAAGTTTAGTAAGAGGGCAGACGACTGTGTCACGTGCACGCGAATATGACGTTGTTATTTAATTACTGTTTTCTTCCGCTGCAAATTAAAAATGCTACCCATAGACACTATACCACGCGGACGAAGTCGCGGGCACAGCTAGTATTATTATGTTTGTGGTCAAATTATTATAAGCCTAAAGGCCTAATAAGTATTATGGACAATCCCCACAACACTATCTAGTCCCAAATTAAGCAGAGCTTATACTATGGGAAACAGATAGCTGATATAATGATATAATACTAACATAATATATTTTTTTGTAAATATATACTTAGAATACAACACCCAAACAGAGAACAAACATCTGCGTTCACGCGCAGAGCTACTACCAACTGAGCTGAGAGCTTAGGCCAGTCGAACAATGACTTATTTTATATTCAAAAGAGGTTGATTTTAGTCCAGCCTTAGTAAAAAAATAAAAACTGCATTCATTTGAAGGAAATACATAGGTTCGATGAAAATGTTCGGTGAAAATTTTGAATAGTTTTACGTAACTCTTAAATTGAAGTAAGTACATAGGTACTCTTATCATCCTATGAAAAAAAAAATACTCTTTTAGTTTTCGTATTTCCTCTACAGACATACGCGATAGAATAAATAGGCTAACTTCTGTAACCCCATTGACAAAGTAGGTATCACCACTCTCTGGGTATGTTCTCCACAGTTAGAGAAACCCACTCACTTCGTAGTAAGATATCTACCGTGCCTTGGGATGAAGGTCATGTAGCTAGCTCAGTCAGACAGTGGTAGTTACCTGGTGAGCCGGGCGCCGACTGGCTGACGCCGCTGCGCTGAGGGAACAGATATTGCGGCGCGTTGTTGTTACCGGACAGCCTCTGGTCGCGACCCTGGGAACAACGACAATATTGTTACTTTTATCATCATCATCATCATTTACAGCCCAACTTCACCCACAGCATAACTGTAACACGAACAACTGTCCCTTTTTGTGGAAATTTATGGAGAATGACAGCTGTCTAATTCACGTATCAGTCGTTTGCACTCATGTGCTGTTGCTATAAGCATCAGTCGATAGTGCTGCTACCAAAAGTGTGCATACAAATACAAATTAACTTTATGGACATAATAATATATGGTTGTCTGTAAAGTCGGTTTACTGACGATAGTTGAACGTGCCAACGGCAAACAGCTGTCCACGCGGACGCATCGCTCACTCAAGTAGGAGAGAGACAGATGTCGAACGCTGCCGAACGCGGAGGCCGTGCGTGCCTCTTTGTCGCTCGTTCCGCGCTCTCGCTTGCACTTCAAGCCTTAAATGGAACGCCGCCCCAGAGCAAGGTAACGCCGCATGAGTCATGTTTTTTCGTGCGTGCAGCCGGCTTCATCGAATTATATGACGTTGTCACGTTAAAATAAGTTAACAGTTACCTGTTGGTCGTGCTCCTCTCCCGTGAAGAGGTCTGGGGTGGGTTCACGAGACAGTTCCTCCGGCGTCACCAGTCCTGACACGCCCACCTGCGACGGAGACGTTGGCGCACTCCTGAAGACAACACAAGCAACCATTACAAAAACTCACTACTAACAACAAACAACGTCACCGACGTAGAACTGCATATACCTCTAGAACACTTGAGTCTGAATCGAGTCTCAAGCAAACATATTTTGACAGTTCTCTATTGAAATGTGTTAGAAACGCTAAAGCCCGTATTCAGAAACAGTGCTTGGAGTTGAGTCGAGCCTAAAGCATAGATTATATGATATTTTACCAATTTTCTCCATTGAAAATTGGCAACGGGACGGGACGGGACGAGACGGCCAATGGAGCTCGAGGGACTTAAATACGTCTTTCACCAGAGGTAAACACTGTGCTTTTCATTACGAATACATGGAAAGTAAAAATAAAAACATGATAGAAAAATGAGTGAATTTTATTTTACATCGCGCTCTAATTAGACTTTTTAAACTTCTTACCGTTGTAATGGGTTTCCAACCTACTTGCTGAATAAAGAGTTGGAATTTAGTTCACTAACCTCCTTGCTGTTTAGAAAGTCAGAACATGGTTGAACAAAAATGTGAAAATTGAACTTTTTTTTTATAATTTAACAGCTGTCAGAAGAAAGTGATTCTTCCTAGGGCTGAAAGTATTACTTTCAATTAGGCCCCTCAGGCAACTTTAGACCTACTTTCCGAGTATGAGCAATGAAAAACAATATTAATTTAACTAATCTAATATGACAGTGAGGTGTTCAAATTAAATACTTACTGTCCATGTATTTTGTACACAGCATTTTAAATGGTCAAAATACCTATTACCCAAAGGTTAGCTGGTAGATAATGCTATCTAGCATTAAGTTCGTCTGTGTACAGTACTTTTTAATTTTGTGCAATAAAGAATTTTCTATCTATCTATCTATCTAGGATAGAATAAATTATGATCAATTTAATATAATAATAGCTTTATTAACGTCTGCTAAATACCTCGTAGCAATGACGTCACTACACAGGAACAGTTCGTCTACACAAGGCACAAAGCCCGAACCTTCGTTACCTGGAATAAAAGCCCATTCGCACTAAGGACGACCACAAATTATATTGTGTATATGTATGAAGGAGATTATTTAGCACAACTTTTTGCCGTACTAAATAAGAGACTAGAACCTTAACAGCAGTGGACTTCTTCAGGATGATGATAAAAATGATAGACTGGTGAGCATTGTGGGTTGATTGCGTTTCTTTTGTTCCAATCAAAACCTAGCCGCATTAGTCAATTTTTAATTACAATAAAAAACGAATAGTAACAAAACTTATCTTTGTCAAGCAACGATTGCAACAAGTCTGAAATGTTGACGTAATAAACATGAGATAGCGAATAGCAACATTGCTTTGTATAACTAGTAAGGGAACAGATAGATAGTGGTCGAAAAATGATGGCAACAAGATATGTGATCGCTGTTCCTTGTTACCATCATTTATTTAGTATCAAACTTTTTTTTTTATCAAAGTTTTGATTGCAACAAAATGACACAATCGCCTAGCTGGTCTTTCGATACTGAGTTCGAACACGTTTCAAACAACCCGGTCGCGTACCCATGGATTTTTCTGTTCTCTCAAACGGTGAAGTAAAACATGAGAAAGCCCGTGGCTAATCAACTCCACACGTCTTTGCTGTCCATAAGACAAACATAATTTAATAATAAAAAAATACGAGTTTTCATTTCAGGAATTTTCTTAATTTTTGTTTTTATACCTATTCTCTTATTTTACTGTGTGGCAATGCAACCCGTATCTTTGAAAACTTCCGTTTAGCACAGATTTGTATCACTTGATTGTTTGTAACAATCAGATAGCTCAATTGTTTCGTGTGCATTAACCCTAGCTCACTAACCATATTTTCTAGTAACGTTGTCACTAACCTTTCGTTTCTCAGACTACGAAATAAAACTTAAATAAAAATTCAATCAGCTTCATTTATTAAAGAAAAGGACCATAATTAGTCTTATTTTTAAGGTAGTCAAATAACTAAATTTGTTTCAAAAACAACATAGACGGAACAGTTATTACACATTAGAAACACTGAGCTGAGCTGAGCAGGTGAGCAGCAATGAGTGTTTGCGAGTCAATAATAACGCGAATTAGGAAGGTACTAGAAATGGGCGGGGTGGCGAGGGCCGGGAACTTACCAAAACAACAAATGTGCGAGTTACGCGTAGTCTAATACACGAATGGTTAGTGAGCTAGGATTAAGCACATTTTGTAAATACTTGTGTAACAGTTGAACCAAAGATGTATGTACGTTACCTTGAAGAGAGGCCGAATGGCGCTCGGAACTGTACGCCCCTGGGCCGGCGTGGTCGGAAGGCGAGCTCGATCAGCTTGCCTTCGCTCTGGGGGTCGATGCGCCAGAAGCTGCCCTTGCCAGGCTCCTCTTGGCTGCGAGGGACTTTTATAAAGTACCTGAAATCACACACAAATTTGCCTTAGCAAATGGTAAGAAAAAGATCGAGAACTTTCTTTTTCAGTCCCGTCCATTCATAATTTACATGGTACAAACTGTGTCTAGGTGTGGTCATAAATCAGGTTAAAGACATTTATTTCTCAGAAGAAAATACATTTTCACTTAGAGTACTTTATAAATAAAGAGTTAAGTACATGTTCTGTTAACTCTGTTCTTGAACTTAAACTTCAAATCCTTTTACCACACTGTATCGAAGAACTAGTTACACAACAAGAAGAAGAAATAAGAATTGATTCCTCAAGAAGTTTATCATCATGGCGGTTACGGATCAAGCGGTTACAGATCAAACTAATAGAGGTGCATTAATGTTTTCTGGCCCGCAATCATGGCTCGTAGATTATATATCATCATGATCTCATTCGGAAGTCTTTTAGGATGCTTCTGGAAAGTACTACTACCACCATGTCTATTTCTGCCGTGAAGCAGCATCGCTGTGTTTCGGTTTGAAGGGTGTAGATGCCGGTGAAATTACTGGCACGTGAGGCTGAACATCTGTATGCCTCCAGTTGATGGACGCAGGGACACATTCCTGATGTGGGTGACCTACGAGGCAACGCTTTGTTATAGGCGATGGTTACCACGAAACATCAGGTCATATGCTTGTTCCATCAGGTATTTGTATAATTAAAGGAGGAACGCACCGATTGAGTGACAAGTTGTGACGTATAGAGTTCTGCCAGCCCTTGTCCGCAGTGCGGTAGTAGGGATAGTGCTTGGTGATGTAGCTATAGATGCCGCTGAGAGTCAACTGCTTGTCTTGAGCGGAGGCCACGGCTTGCACTATCAGCTGTGCGTAGCTGTACGGCGGCTTGGCGTCATCGCGGGAATCGCGCGCGTCGCGGGAATCTCGCACGTCACGGCTGCTGTAGCCGGACTCAGAGTTCAGGGATCCCTGGAATAGGCATGAAGACAGTAATCAAGTATCGCCAAAATATTTATCTGATCTAATGAAAAAGGATTCAAAGATTTTGGAAAATGTATTTATTCTATTATTAATGTCGAGATTAATAATTTATTAGTTAAAATAAATCTACAAAATACAACAATCCGCCATGATGGCTTAAACACCGGTCAGAGCGAACTACGTCACGGCTCTGTAAACGTCATTCTGATTTAGTACAAAAGCACCAATGCTTACTGTTGATATACAGTGCCGTGACGTAATAACAGACGCCATGACATCAGCGAGCGTTTTGAATTTGAAAATTTAAATTTTAATATACTTTTATTGCACAAAAACCCTAATTTTCTACAGAAATATGATATATTTTAGACATTATAGATACTTCTGAAGGTGATAGAAGTGATTTTGAAAATTAGTCGTCATGCCTATTATATGGAAGAAACGGGCAGACTGGAGTTCATTGGAGTAACCACCGCTCGCCGCTTAGTTGAGCTGGACTGCCTCCGCTTCTCGACGGTAACTCCAATGAGCTCCAGTCTGCCCGCGACCACGGCTGTTGCAACACGGTCGAAACGTCGGGAAATAATAAAGGTAATCGCGATAAATACCCGTTTCTTCCATCGAACGAAGCTCGAACTATTGAGGAATTTAATCTCGAGTTGCGACCACGAACCAGGGACCTTATGCTCGGTTTTACCAAGAAAATCTCACGGTGTAGATGACGTCAATCTCGACCAAAAACTCGTGATAGGTGGTTACCTAGAGACATCAGATTGACGTCTCCTCCACGGTAGATTTCTTGGTCAGACAAAAAAAAGTTTATCAGGCATCAGCAATAGACGTTTCATATCAGGCGGCCTCAGATGACAAATACAAGCCGTCCCCACCCGAAAATGCCTGAAAATGTAATAGGGAGGCCATGTCCAGCAGAGTATTTCTTCAGGCTTCAGGCATTGCTGAACTTTGATCATGTTATAGTCTTTCGCCACACGACGGAGTGCATATAGTAGAGCTCTTTGAGAAAGTGTTTGTCCTGGGTAGTAAGTAGTACCATTGATTATTGTTTGTTAGCTATAAGCTCGCATGGCTATGTTCCGATTTGAAGAGTATGTGTGCCGGTGTAATTACAGGCGAGACCACACCGTCAGAATGATAAAACCAGTGCGATACCAGACGGCATTCTCTCGTTGATCGTGTTCTGTAAGTTAAAGTAATAGTTATAGGCAGAAATAACCGCACTTAGGATCAGCCGGTTACCTCCAGATGTAGTTTCGATCTTCTGAAGTTTCTCCCGGTAAGAGCTCTTACCCCAGTGCCGTTAGAACTTTGTCGCGGTTCTGCGATGGAGCTATAGTGCGCCACCAGTCCAAGGTCTACATGCCGTCGACCTGACGAGCCCGCCCCTCGCGGCGATGTCGGACAACTGTTGGCCGCACTTATTGTACCTGGAACACCACACAAATCCATCAATCCTGTACCCCTGGTGTAGCCTTCTCAGAAACACCTGTCTATCTATCGTGGCCAAATCGACACCAGATTCAATTCGGCCACTGTAGTAAAAACCTTTGCAAATGGAGATGTATCAGGCTCAAATATTGACCTGATTCCTTGTGCCTAATACCAACAAACACTCTGCATCTGCGACGATGTTTATCTCGTAGTAGAGAGTAGTAGAGGTACTTAGGTTAGCATCGATGAGTTAAAAGCGATAATAAATAACTATGCTTCTTGGGTAATTTTTTGATTGCTGAATTTCGTGCCTGTCCTGAAACACGTACGATGATGACAAACTGTTTCCATGTTTTCCTTTTTGCGTTCTGTCGGGCAACGATGCCAGGAAGGCTAGTGAGAACTTATTTGTTCTGAAGTACTGGTTTGGTCTGCGAGATCTTTCCTCACCTCTAGTTCCAAACTTATAAGAAGACAAGGGCCACGTCTGTTCCAGTCTATATCTATGGAGAGGCCAGTTGTCCCACTCACACTTACGTTGACATCCATCCGTCTCACTCATCCTCGCATTAATTCGTCCACTTGGTCTGGTTCCATTACCTGTGGGAGAAGGCGCAGGGCTCCTGCCATCGCTGTCCGTGGGTATGGTGATGCGGAGGGGAGGCATCGGCGCAGAGCTGCCGCCGCCACTGCCACTCTCTTCCACCAGAGATTGGAACTCCAGCCGGATATTCGTGGATGGAAACCGTAGGGTGCATCTGAAATTAAAATAAAACTTATAAGAAAATGTTTTCCGGCATTTTCACTCAGCACATTCAATTACGGGGATTTAGAGCGGTAGCCTCGACATAATTTACTACTCGCTAACTATGTATGTTGAGACTCCCCAGGTATGTAGCTGATAGACTGTAGCTTCTAACAAATACCGACGAGATAAACTGCGACAGCTTTTGCTACCTAATGAATCAAGGAGTGAAGACAGAAGCCTCCTTGAAGCACACTTTAAATCCTTTCACCATACTGGTCCAAAAGAACCGGTGACACGATAAGAAGAAGAAGAAGCGCATTTAAATATTACATTTGGAACCTGCAGTCTTTCTTGCATTTAGATAGTAAATAAACTTGGATTTAAAATGTATGCTATAAAATGTCTATCCAACGAAGTCCATTTTCCATTGCATACTAAAAGCACTTCGAGGTTTTAGCATAATTTATGCTGGAAATGCAGATATGAAAAGCATTTCAGCTTTATACAGCAACACACATACATAAAGTACTGTATTTACGCATAAAGTAAATTCGTATTATACAACTCTGATGACGAAATTTTGAATGAGTCAAGGCTTTTAAGCATCAAGTATTTGCACTTTTAGTCCACACAATTAGTCCTAACTTATAAAAAATATGGTGCACCAACTTATTGATGATTGTGTGAAAGTTAGGTCAAATTAACCCTTCGCGAGCAGTAGCGTAAACGCTACTTACCAAGGGTTAATGAAGACACCCTCTTTAGAATTCAATTTTGAACAGAGCTTTCCTTCACGTTAATGAACTGTAAGTTGCGGAGAGCATCTAGTTCGTTAGTGTTATCTTTGGGTAGCTTCGTTACAACGAGATCTAAGTTATTCTTGATAATTAAAATTCTTCTAGAATGTTGCTCATTAGAAACCTTGTTTATACATTGGCGCCCAACGTGGTACTATTATTAGTGATGGCCTAGCACGAATTAATGGTACGACGATTAAGGCGATAAGCTCTGTAAGATGCTAGTTTTATTGCAATCCGTTTAGATGCAAGAGTCATCGCATAAGTCACCATTGTGAAACCATAATCATAAATAAACTTTGGCTATAATTTTGGCCTTTGATAATTTGAGATACCTACATATTTCGTCTGTGCAGAGTCGCTATGTTTTGTTGGTAAAAAAAAATATATTTCAAAACAAAATCTCGTCTTTCAATTCGTAACAAAAGCTGCTATTCCGCTCGCACGGCTCAATTGTCACGGCGCTAGTCGCTCTTGTGCGGTAACCATGGCAACCTCAGAGCCGGGATGAATAGGCATCACAGACTATGGACGCCTACGAAAGTACGCGGGCTGAATAAGCTCCTTACGGCACGAGTAGGTACGTGGAACTTTACTGTACAAGGTAGGTATAACGCTTCAGTAATTTTCCTGTTATTTCCAGAGTAACCTTTGGAAATGGTAAAAGCCGTAATTAACCTAATATTAGATCTGAGAGAAAATCGATTACAGGTAGCTATGTTACTATACTATGCAGGTTTCTATGTAGGTATTGAAGTAATTATTTTTACAAGTTGCTTTTTGACGTTTATAGTTTTTATTTTTCATTTTCAAAGGACCGTGCTAAGTTTTGTACTTAAACGATTTCAATTTGCTTTCCTTTTAGCTTCCACTAAGCTTATGTAAGCCAGCTGTCGTTAAGCAATAGCAGAGGCCCACGGCAGCCTGAAAACCCATCAAATTTGGCCACTACCTAACAAAAACTTCACCAGTTACATTAAAGCACTCGACTAATTCCAGTGAACCACAAACCAATCCGACATTCAGATTTGACAAAATTGCTGAAAAGCCTCAGTACGTTGCGAAATCCATTAGTGGGGAATGTGTGAATGGTTCATTGGACCTTCCGACAGACTAGTATTGGTTGCGATTTAACGTGACATTTTAGCCGGCGGCAGTGGTTGGGGTACCTACCTATATACTCGAAACAAAAGCATTGAGTTGTACACAGTAGGTACAAGCAACTTCGGAACTTGAAGTTTCGTGCTACCTGAACCTGATATCAGAGCACTGGTGGCCTAGTGGTAGCGGCCCCGCATTCCGACCCTAAGGTCGTGGGTTCAAATCCAGTCGTGTACCAAAGACATTTCCTGACCTTTAAGTTTTTGTGCACTATGCCAGTACTCTTCAACGGTGAAGGAAAAACATCGAGAGGAAGCCGGCATGTCGTTGAATCAAAAAAGTTCGAAAAACATGTGACAAATGCACGAAAGTATCCTCTTTGAGGTGCACTTACTTAAAATCCTTTCACCACACTTGTTCAAACTGGTAAGAAGAAGAAGAATCTGATTACAGGAAATAAAAAACAATCTTACCAATCGGTAACAACAAACAGATGCAATGTAATTTCAACCTATGAGTAATGCATGGTTTATAAGCTACGGTAAAATTTTCCAGAACGTTCTTAGAAATAACCCCTTTGCCAGCATAAATTACAACATTAAAATAGAAATAAACTCCCACGCAATTTAATAAATAATGATTCGCCCCACTTCAAAGGCACCTTTAATATTTTAGTAGGCAATTTCCCGATAAATTCGTTTTACCTACGTGGCCTGGCAATCAGTCGTTCCTGGAATAGGGTAGGTAAGGTAAGTACTAACATAGTTACAACCAATCTTTTCAATACAAAGAAAAGCTTTCGAGCTGTATTGTTAGGATCAATATGACATGGTGAGTGTTTGTTTGTTCGGTTCCAAAAAAATCTGTTTAAAATCAGTATATATGGAATATTTTATGAACAGAATTTGGAACGGGCATATGGCCCACCTGATGTTAGGTGGTTACCATCGCCTATAATAATGCATTGTCTCCTGTACGAACTAACATTCACTGCGAAATCAATAATTAATTTAGCTCAGCTTGCATTGCCCTAGTTTGTCAATAATATGTAACTGTTGCAATGAAAGCAATGTTCAGTTCAATCATTCGGATCACTCGACGGGTTCAGTTGTTTTACTCTTTTCGGAGTCACCACCCTTCAGCTTGCTAGCAACCCTTAGCAGTCAAACCCCAGCTCAGCTTACTGTTTGGGTTCAGGCCCAAACATCTAATCTCAGATCTATTAGATCTGATCTTAAGAAATTGTGGAAATACCTCCATCGTTAATTCGCAAGCTTCCTCCTTCCTCACGATATGGTTTCAATCACCGTTCAAAAGCATTTGCATTTACGTACATTTTCCGAACTGAAATTGATAACCTACTTTGAAAGGTAGATGATAATTGGACCATCATTTGCGAATTGCAACGCGCGTGCCGCCGCATTCAATCCAAGTTTGTTCTGATACGCCCCGCCGAGTACAGTCCGCTCATCAGTTAGACACGCTTATACCCATTGCTCAAAACATCGTGAGGAAACCGGCATGTCGTAGAAAAAAAGGTCTAAAAACATGTGTCAAGTGCGCCAAAAATCCTTCCGCCACGATAAGCAAAAGAAGAAAATCTCTTTTCTTCTTGACAAGTCACTAGTTCTTTCGAATCATTGTGGTGAAAAGATTTTAAGTGCGCCTGAAAGAGGCGTTTGTCGTGCACTCGACTCATATTTTCGATACCCTTAACATTTCGGACCCAGACCAATGGGTCTAAGTTTTGACGATCGGCCGTAAGATAAGTGTCATCCTAATTTACCATTGTTTTTATCCATACAAATAACATTGCATTACTGAAATTGTTTCAAGTCATCACTAAAACATACTTTGGTTAACTAAATTTGTTACAATAAACTTTTGTTGCTGACCGTACATAAGTATACATTGTGGTTTACTTAAGTGCCGGTGCAGCGAGTACCTAACGATAAATCAATAAAGGTAGCGTTGGATTGCTGGAAAATTCATTTTACAAGGAAAGATAACTCGGAATTTGAAATGTGGGAACATGAAAGGTGCTGGTAGTTACAACCTAGACTTGTCAGGTGGAACTGGCACCTGATTCACCTAGCTGTAAAAGACGTATTAAAATGATCTTTGTGATATAGAGTTAGGCATCTAAATAACCGTATACCATTAAAATGCAAGAAGAGACGAAATAGCCCCTTTGAAAGCCTAAATAACACTTAATATAGAAAATAATTTCGCAACAAAAAATAAAAAAATATTGGTCCCACTTCAAAGGCACCTTTTACAAGAAGAAGAAAATACGAAAAACAAAATAAAGACGTTAGATCAAGTAGGCTGTTCCACGATAACGAAAAACCTACTAGGTTAGTCCAATTACTAAGATATATAGAGTAATTTGAATACTTCACAAACAACAATGCACTCACCGACATTCTTTGGAGCTAGAAAGTCTTCGCAAAGTATACCTTCTCCCCCACAATATTTACTAGCTAGACGGAGTTACCCGAGAATTCAGTGCAAATATTGAAGTTTACATTAGCTGAAGCAAACTCATGCATAAACATTGTAGCGTCAGATGGAGTTGTACACAGTTCAATAACTCCACAACAAAGTATGGAATGGAAACCAAAGAGGTAACTAACCAACGTTGGCTAGCAATGGATGTGATAGGGAACTCCCTCAAGCGGTGTTCACTGATGGTACAGATGTTTATTCATTCTTTGTTGCAAACGGTTTCGTGTGTAACATTGAAGCACTTGTCGGTTGTCGTTCACTAGTTGTGAACGTGCCAGTTGTTGAACCACAACGGAAAGTTGAGCAAAGTTCGGAACAGTCGACATTGCCAACTCTGAGAGCACCAAAGTTCTTGATGCGCAGTATTTTAAACCTCTTTGGAGAGCACTCCTCTAAACCCATTTTATGTACATGGGGTTCGACAAATCGACATCGACATTTACGAAATAAGTGTAGCGAAAAGCCGTCATGAAGACGGTACTTTCAATGACAATGCTTTCGCAAATGTAATCATCGCACGAGATGTTCTCCCCAAACATGTTTCACTCGCTGAAGAAGCTGAATTGAAATGGAAACGTGTTCAACTCCGTCACAAAGTAATCACTTCGAGGTAATTTCGTTGGATTTAGTGACAGCAGCAGTAGTTTATGTTATCTAGGATGATGTAACAATGAAATAAACACAAGAAATACTGACTGAATCCTTGGCAGTCCGTACCATTCGTATTTCACCAAACAAACGAAGATAGAATCCGGAATCAGATAGAACTCGTATTTCTACCGAGAAGTACATTATATTTCTTCTTGCCACAAAGGTTAGAACACTCGCTTTTCTTGGTAAATCGAAATTTACAGAGCTTGGGTGGAATAAAATGTCAGACTAACATTTAACGTCCTACATTTTGTCTGAAATTATATTAACCAGCGGGGTGCTTTGGACATCGGTGTTTAATGCTTTAACAAAAGCCAAAGCAATGGTGTCAATAACTTATGGCGTAGCTTGCTCATTCCTAACCGATCAACTAAATTATGCAATTTTCTGCGTGGTCACCGTTGGCCACACTCAAATGATAACCACCGGTTATTAGGGCTTCGGAGGGTATGGTATAGCTGTCAGCCCCGGCTTAAGCAGTCGTTAAGCCATGACAGAGGCCTGAAAACTACACTAGATTGATAGCAACACCAGAGGTCTTCCTATTAAATTATCTCTCAAGTCTAGATCCTGTGGAAATCGGGACAAACGTGTTTACTTTGCAACGTTTAAATTTACAACCAACTGTTGAGAATAATTGAAAATATAAAAAAAAAACAGTCAAGCCCTCGATAAAAGCCTGCTGTGCTGATTTACTAGTATTCCTTTAACGCCGTTCAAGGCCTTTCCAGTAATTAGCACTCCTAAAGGCATTTCCGATCAATACCTGCAGACTGCCGCCGACGAGCTATCCCTCAGGCTGCACTTCGTATAGCCGGGCTTATGCCAAACGAACGAGAGCAAATCTGTCTCGCTCTCACTTGTACCTCCATCGCATACTACGTTGTGAGTTCGCTTCGTCTGCGTTCGCTTCGCCTGCATTCGTTCGCTATGTACCTACCCCCGCAATAACTTGCAATCCGCCTTGCATCCCCAAAAGTTTCCAATTTTATTGAAGTTAAAACTTCTATAAAGTATTTTTTGAGGCATTTACCATGTGACGGACACCTCTTCAAGATCGAAAAACTTCGCCGAAAAACGGGGGTCAATTGGGTTTCCACTTCTAGGATACACAGTTTTTTGTCAGAATGTTCAAGTTATTGAAATAATTCTCATATTACTGTGCAGCTGGTGGTTTTGATGCTAAAATGAGCATGGCGACAGAGGCTCTGGCAAAGAATGGAAGTCCGCCCATGAATATAGACGAAGAGTACCAGAGTCCAGAGTACCTAACATCATCACTGTGGTGCGGTCACAAATCCACTTTCCAACCATGGCGACTACAGCAATCCTCTTCAAAATGAGGGAGTTATATTGTCTAATAAACTTATGGTGGACTTTTCTAGACTGACGACTAAATAAATACCTATGTCGGTTTCTTAAACACAAAAACAACAAAGCCAGACTGATTTTTTTCTAAATTCCTTTTAGAAAAAAGTCAATATCCGGCAAACCCCGGATCACGGTCTAACAGAAAACATTGAATAGGATTGAAACAAAAGCCATTTCCGTTGTAACCAGCTTATCGCGAAAGTGGTCGATATCTGGCAATAACAATCGGAATCGGAACGGAACGATTGTACAGTACTCAAACCACAGAAGCTTTAAGAAGACGAAGAATTCTACCGTCACAGTACAGCCAGTATGAAAACATCATCAAATCACGTTCTCAGTGTCACATAAAACCTAAAAAGATCAAAAACATGCGTCGAGTGCACGAAAGCAGCCTGAGCTTCCACTTAAAAATCTTTTTAAGAAGAAAAAGAAGTGCTGCATGGGCTCGGTGATGTAATGCAATTGTGTGATAGTGCAATTCACGAAGACGCGCCCCTCGCGGGGGCAGTCGCGAACCGTAGTCTATTCATTGTAGTGTGCGTGTGCACTCATAGGTAATTAGTGTGTACCGATAACACTCAAACATTGACGGAAGCTTGCACACATATACTATAAACGGTTAGGAGGAATAGTGGGGCGCGTCTTCGTGGATTGCAATATCTATAACAAGTAACCGCTTCAGATCAAGTTTGTGATAAGGTGATCATTGTGATCAAGTTCGTGACCCACGAACGAATTCCATAAACTTTATAGACAACTATTTTAACATGGCCGTAAAAGCTCTAATAAACGATTTCCAATCAACGCCACAACAAACTCGCAGAATTTAATTCGATTCATTAAAACAACCTTAATACAAATTCCAAACAAACCATCCGTCCCGCAAATAATTAATTGGTAAAACCTGGGAGCACGACGAACGTGTAAAGGTCAACGTCCACTAAAGCGTAGCGTACAAGCCCGTACGCATCATCGCTCGCTAGTGTCAACTAGCCGTATAGTACAGCAAGAGTAAAATGTAGTGTAAAAGAGAAGTTATGAAAGTCTAGTTCTCAGGTTCTGACTACGCTAGACTATTTTATTTAGTAGAATAACGACGCGACGACGAGAACGAACACTGCCCTATGGAGCCTTTATGGAGCAGTGTACTCGCAACGCAACTTGGCTAAAATACTAGCGCGATCCACACCAGTGCTAACTACCAAGTATGCCTTAGGGGGCAGCGGACTAAAACGAAATGAAACATAATAAACCGAGTTGAAAACAAAATATAAAACAACACTGCCGGCAAAACAAAAACAAAAGGCACAGACTACGCCATAGCAGTAAACCACAGATTAGATAAGAAGTAGTACTCCACCCCACAGATAATGTAGCACGTAGTACGCGACCCCCACAGATTAAGTAGCAGATAGTACTCGGGTCACAACAAATCAATACTGCGCTTGTTTACGACGGAGTGGGAGGTGTAATTTAATATTACATTCCTCTCGGCGAGACGTACTGGAAGGAATCCTGAGAGTATGGATCTCTGTCTGTCTATAGAGGGTGGGATTTACTTTGGCAAGAGCTAATTGGTTGCTAAGTTAGTCTTAGTACGATATCGTTGAAGGACAGTAGTGGGAATATTATATTTTATCAATCATAATGTGACGTCACCTTATCGAATGAGAAGCCCGCTATGAAAAGGATGCATTATTTTAATTGAAAAGCGCTTTCACAATAGAAAACGTAGCCCAATTGATTTTCAAGCTTAACACCGAACAAAACTGCTGATAGACGACGTCTATTCTTCAAAGTACCATCAGGCTATTGCAATAAGGGCGTTAATAGATTAACACTGGTAAAGTAGACTCGGCATAAGTTCATGCTTGACATAAAAGCAATTGACACAAATTTATGTTACGGCAGCAAATTCTGAGGTTAAAAGGCTGGCATGGTTGAAGATTGATACAGTTGGGAATGGCCGAAATAAATAATGTTTCACTTGTAGTATTTTACAAACTTAGCAAAATACCAGAATAGCAAAAAAGTTTCAAATCTATGAAGGTTAGAGACGAAGCATGCCACAATTTTAAAATGAAGAAACATTAACCGTAGGAAATAATGCTGAAAAACTATTCCAAGCTGTCTCTACTCCAAGCCTAATAGGGACTGGGAAAGGAAGCAATTTGCCAACAGCTTTCCTAGAGTTTAATTTCCACTCGAGTAAAAACATTCCATCCAACCGGAGCTTGATAATACGAACGCGCAGACGCTTCTAGAATCACAAGTGGCTCGCAAATATTGCGCCGTCAAACTTGTCACGTCATCGCAAAACATCATGACATGGATTAAAAGTTATCACAGTAGAACCAATGAACCTGTTAATAATCAAATCAATGAACCTTGGCAGAGATAAGTAGATAAGAAGAAACAGAACTGGCATTCTGGAGACATCTATAGGGTACAATTCATTGAGGACCAATGTTTAAGTCGAAACGCTAAACGTATAACCTAGACAACTAAAACTCCACGCTGACGAAGTAGCTGAAAAATATGGGCACTGTTTAAAACTCGAGGCACTCCGCTCACATTCTAAACATGTAGACGCCCAACAGGTCAACAAACCTTTCCGTATCGCAAAAACAAACTTTGCGCTGGTGAGATAAGACTTATATTTGCATACTAGTGGAACAGACAGAGTATCGATCGCCGATTTCCGAGCAGAAAACACGAGGCGTCCTTCACCCGGTGCCCTTTCGGTGTTATCCGACGAATTTCGGAAGCTTCCTAAAACTTCGGACGTCGTTTACTTCAAGAACCTTCCATATAAGTTCGAGGATATCGGTTAGCTGGTTTCAAGGACTTGATTTTCAAGGGAACCGCTAGGGTTCGTTTAATGCTAATATAAATACTTAGTACTCCATGGGGTTTTCTGTAAGTTCAAGGCACAAATCCGAAACAGTAATTCAGTGATCAAAGACTCTGCACCGTTAGGGTTTTGTCTGGATGATCAAAACATGGCTTGTGATCACGCAACATTAACGACTTTTAAGAGGAAAACCATTATGCCACACCGATCCATAGCTTAGCCAAATATAGTGTTTGTATTTGATTTGTGTACACGTTTAGCTATAAAGATTTATTTAAAGCAGCCAGCACTGTTTTAAAACGCCATAAATGTCATCCAACCGTGTTGTTTGCGAACAAGGACACTGCACTGTGTGTCCAATCTATTAGGGGGCTAAACTCGCCCTCATTTCACTTTGAAGTACCCCTTTATTTAAGTTAGGGTGCTGTGAATATGCACATGGGTTGTTATTAACTTTTTGAAAATGGACGCAATGTGCCTCCACAACTTTGTTGCAAAATATTCTTTGAACTGTGAACTCATTGGCAAACCGGCATATTCTCCTAACATTATTATCACTGAAATTAGACACGCCCAAAAATTTCTAACAGATTCTACCCATGAGAGATTTCATAAGCTCTCAACCAAAATATAAACTAAACTCAATAGAAGGCCGGTAGCATAATGAAACTGTTGTTATGTACGTGTAGCAATTTTTTTTCTATCACCAAACTATTTTACACCACCTTACTGTAAGATTACAGAAATCATCAAAAATAAATAAAATAAACTTAAGACCAACGCTTCAGTGGATAGTGAATTCTAGATTCAAATATTATCCTTATTTGCCGCAATCCTACGAGCTCACTACAAATCTATTAGCAGAATTCCTAGAACAGTAAAATCAATTAATATTCAAGCTATTGAGAACAGCACCCCCGATAGGGCAGTCCAGATAGAAATAACAAATGGGTCAGAAGTTCATCGTGGTTGGTGTAAAATGGAAATAGAATACGCTAGTCTGGCGCCTGACCCTAGCGGTATAGATAATGCCTGGGAAAGAGTAGAGTACCAAACTACCTATAAAATAAACTGGTTCAAGAAAATTTTTTAACGTTGAAAACGCATCAAGAATGTTCCTGGCGTTACAGCGCTTACCAGCAGGTGGGCAGAATACGGTCACTGTTTCCAGTAATCTTACCTGAAACAAAATAAAAATACATAAAATCAGATTCAATCGTAAACATCCCTCTGTGTATATTCTCGTCCATGGTAACATTATATTTATTGTAGGTAAAGGAAAAAGTACGTAATATTATACTCATGCGAAAGACCGGGCTGTCACTCCAATATTAGAAGCGTGCGTGTTTTTAATCTTTTAAATTTAAATTACATAATATACATTATGTTTGTAAATTAGCACATTTTATAAAATAGATTTGTCCGTTAAAATTCAAAAAGCCTTTCAAAAAGATCGTGTATATCAGATCGTTGGGGAGTTGGCTTAGCAACAAACAGTGGGGGTACGAAATACGGGCACTGACGTCACCGGTCGTCGGCCTACCAAGGTCGCAATCCCAAGACACGAGACCCTCACGCAAGGGTAATTCCACCTCGTAGCCTAAAACAACAAAGAATGTGACTATTGAAGCTTGAATATTTCAGACAGATCCTAATGTTTGTTCTTAGGTTATTGTAAGGCACGTTTAATACACGCGAAAACTAAATTACAAACGGAAAGCAACCTTTTTGGGTAAATGGGGTATCAGCCATGAAAAAGTAGAATCGAACTTGAACCAGAATAACCAGCGCGAAAATGTTTATCGACACGCATTTTCTTCAGAACGCGGAAAAACACGGTATCTGGGGCAGGAATCAAAATAAACATCTGAACAATTTCTTAATATAAATAAAATAGTCGGTTCGATGCGTGAGCGGAGTATCGGAGGCAGAGGCAAGCATAATTTATTAGCGGAATGAAGTAAATTTAAATGTTATTCAACTAACTATAGGTATGTAAAGAATACCGAACTACCTAACGTAGTTTGGTGTCATACCAATTCAGCAGACAGAAGTCCACTTCTGGAAAAAACCCTCACAAACCTTAAAATATTTCTGCCTTCCCGCAAGACAGCAAATAACAGAGAGAAACTACCACATAGCGACCGACAGCGGCAGCCATAAGTCAGGCGATCCTAGTGGCAGTATCCACGACAGGGTTTGTTTGTCCCAGTTGTTTACACACTTACGCAACGTGTTTGCGCCGGGACAGACGGACGGGGAGATATTTGAGATGGCTGCGAGAACTTTACTGCCAGATACCAACCAGCCAAATGGAGGTACAAATGGGGTTGAATGTATATCTTCAGAACGATGCGATAGAATTGCTTGGAATATCCGAGCTTGGTTTTGCAAGCGACGTGTTTAGCAACTCTAACAAATAGAAAACATGATTGTTCGTATATTGCGAAACATATTTATTTGTCTATAGCTATGGCCAGCACGGGTTCAAGACATGATATCCAGTGAGAAGATTCAGAATGCGTAGATGTCTATGATCAATTCTGTATAACGTCACGCACGCCATGCGAACGTGACGCAAATAATATAATTAAAACATGCAATGTGACGGCAGCAATAGGCCCCACAAGCTCTTATGAAAGAATGAAAGAAAAGAAAAGAAAGACAGAAAAGAAAGAAATAAAACATATTTATTTGAACAATTACATTATATTGTTGACAATACGCACAACACTATCTAGCCCTAAACTAAGCAAAGCTTTTACTATGGGAACCGGATAGCCCAGATAGATAGGTACAGAACGCAATACACCTAGACAGAGAACAAACATCTCATGACAAATATTTGTTCTAGGTGAGGATCGAACCTAGACCAGACCTACGGCGCAGAAGGCAAGGTTACTAGGCATCACGGCCTCACGATACCCAAAAAATTATCCAATTGGCAGTTTATTTATATGAATTTTTTTATTACATCGTCACACCTATTCCTAGTGGTGATCAGAAGAGGTACTGATACTGACGTCACGCTATCGACCCACGTCATTGAAGCTGACAGCGAGTCGATGTGAATCAGCTTGATACTGAAAGGTATCTCTTGAGATAAGAAACCGGCTTTGATTGCCACTCTCCAAATCGTATCGTAGATACATTTACTTGTCATCGTGATTCGGTAGTATAATAATGAGAGTGTTATCAACTTCTAGAGAGGCGCCACTGTCAAAATGAGTTGAAAAAGCAAAAACATAAGGCTTTAATTTTAGTAAAGAAAGAGAACTTGTCGGTCTTTGTTCCCAAAATAAAATGACAGTACATCAAAGTTCAGTACTTCGATATTGAAATAGAGAAACTTTTGTTTCAGAATATAAATTAAAATATGCACCGGTATACAAACATAAACCGTATGCACTTAATAAACATATAATGATAGCATAATTAATAGTACAGAGACACCGGTAACAAGTTTATTACTTCCGTCAATAGAGGCATTGACTCAGGAAGAGGTTTTGTTTGATCAAATCAGACACTCAAGCCAGAAACATAACGTTCTATCGACAATTCGCCTTTCAATTACTGCCTCGTCATGGCCCTAATTAGGACGTCAAATGAAAAGGGAGTCCACTTTCACATCTCTACACCGCTGACTACAACCCTCTTTCAAACACGAACCTCATTGATTCCTTTGGAACATGCACACTTGCCACGCGATACCAGCTCTTATACGTTTGAAAGTTTATTTTTCTGCAGAGATTTATCAATTTACACACAATGTAGCTGAAATTCCACAACAGAGATCAAAGCCAATTCTAAAGCGATCATTATAACAAAGAGTGACCTAAATTTTACGGTTGCGTCGTGGACATATTTTGAGCCGCTCGGAATATTTGCAGCACGTGTAGTGTCATAAGAGAAACCCTGATTTAGAAGAGATGAAAACAACCTGGCTTAAAATACAAGTATTACGAAGTAGAATTTTGATAACTAGCGCAGCGCTATCGTAATATATCAAGAACTTTCAACGTGAAAATAAAAAGATGCAAAGGACGCAAGGCGTCAGCCATTCGAAGTTACCATTTCAGTCGAACGCTACTTATTTGCAAACAATATCTGCCACACAGAGCCAACGCATGAATGGACGGAAGGCTGACCAAAAAAATACTATAAAATAGAAGTGTATTGTATTCTACATCCTATTTTAATGTATGACGTCATTGATTGGAGTGATTCATGGGCCGACACGTGGGGAGAGGCTTATGTCCTGTCACAAGGACCTTGGCGCATAATAGCGCAAAATTACCATGACTCATGGCTTATAAAGCACCGAAATTTTCCACTACTTCAAAAGTAGGTGTAGTAATGAAGATTTGTGATCTACATATAAAGAAACAACAAACGCAAGGAAATTATTTCTCAAAAATTCTAACGGTTTTTGATACAACCATTACGCTGATAATTTCTCCAAATCCATCATGCAAATTCTTAACTTTCCCTGACAACGGTCGTCCGCAAAAAGTAGCCCTTAAACTTGTCGTCAGACTACATAATACCAAAAGAGGTATCGCAAAAATGTCAAGTATCTACCAACCGAAATATTACAAGAGAACTCGGCTGATGGCCATACTTGCAGACAAAGATTGATAGCAAGTCGTGTTGCTACCCAAACCACCTGCAAACCAAAAACGACATTATACATTCGGAAGACGATGGGAAATTATGTTGACGTGCCTTTTATCAGCAAAAACGAGAAAGGTTTAAGTCAAAGGAAACTTAACCTAAAGATGAAGAAGGTAAGACTGAAAACTTCCCAGACAGCTGTCTGATCCACTTCGGAGACGTGATTGAACGCGAACACGCCACGAGGTGCGTTACATACAAACATATCGTTAAATATTTGTGTAAATAAAACCAGACCGGCTATAATTTAATTCACTACTTTCATGTTTTTTAGGCAATGCAAACCGAAGAACCGTTATCAAAGACATCGTGGTCGGTAAACATTACGTGAATGAATGTCTAGATCTAGAGGGAATGCCAATGGTTATTTACTCAGACGAAGTAGAACTAATAACAGATGAACAATTAGCACAATGAATAGCTTAACAAAACCATCTGCCAACTTCTTTTTATAGGTTTAAATACCAAAATACACAATATGCGAACAGTCCAAATATGTAGTTTAATTATAGAGACATCATTCGGTACACAAAGTCAGGCAATGAGGACAACGTGAGGCGACATGTTGTCTCAGGGGATCAGTGACCGCATCGTTCGCGAAAGCCATGGCTTAGTGGAATGTAAGACGGCTCTGAAAACAGGTTACTAGGATGTAGGACATGCATGGTGGAAGATAAAAAGAACTCTGTTAGTAGACATTATTAAAAAACTAAAAGTTTTGGTTAGATTAGGTCAGGGAATTGTTGATTTAAAAAGTAAAATGTTTGAAAAGACATTTGACGAAGACAAAAGCAAAAATATAGAATCCATTTCTGGCAACAATGCGAGCATTTAAATATCAACATACAAAAGCTATTAAAGTATAATACCTACGACTATGATCTAATCGTGTCGAGTATATTGAGTGTGGCATAGTCTTCTAATAATACATTAAAATAGGAATGTGTTTTGATGATTAATCTGGTTTTAAAGATCATTAGGGCGACTTATTAGCGCAATAACAACAAATTAATTCAGTGACCAATTGTAATCGTATAAATGATTTATCTGTTACGCTTTGCTGTTGGAGACATTTCAAAAAACAATATTAATTTGAGAAACAATTTCTTAAATATTAATAACCCGAAATTTTTTTTCATTGCATCTAAAACCGGAGATGAGAGAGAGCAAATAGACTGAATTTGTCATAGCAATCAATGACTAAGCTAAAAAACAAATTAATTTCGTCACGTACCTACCTACAAAGTTTTAATTTAAAAATAATGCGGCATGAATTTTAATATGAAAGAACTGCTGTTTAATTTCCATCACACCAGAGAGAAGAAAACCAGAAGTCACCTCCACTTCTAGCGAGACTACGGTTCGAGAATAGTTGTATTCATCCACTAAAAGGCAATTGGGCACTAAGCACCATGAATAAATAGCTACTTTGGCGACCAACGCAACAAAACAAAGAGAATCTCAAAAGAGCTAAATAAACTGATATAGCAGACGATACAATGTAGCCATACACAAGCGTATCAAAGGGGATGTAAGCATTCCTTTGTCAAAGAACCCTTTGAAAACAAATCGAGCAGCGATTCTGAAATAGGTCGCGACAGAGTATAGTCGCTCACTACACACATTATAGTGTGTCATACGGACAGTATTTTTGGCAATGCACCGTTGCTAGTGTAGTGATAGTAGGGATGTCGGAAATGCAATAAAGTATCGATATTATCGTATAGATGTTTTTTGAAAATATCAATATCGATATTGATATTTTTATTAAAAAATATCGATATATCGGTGCCAACTTAAAAACCAAACTATAGGTAAAACAGCAAATCAAGTCGACCAAAAACAAAAAATACATAAAATATAATTTGTTAAAAGATGTTAGTATAAAAAGTATTTTCTTTTTGGGATTTTTTAATCTTAAAACTTATAAATGTTTATTGGTCTGAAAAAAATATCGGTTTTTATACCTTTTCGATACTTAGAATTTTATATCGATACATCGAAGTATTAAATATCGCTCAAAAATATCGATATATTGAAAAAATAATATCGATATATCGATGTATCGATATTTTTTCAACAAGCCTAAGTGATAGTACCCGATGCTAAATGCAGGGAACGTAAAATTAAACTACTAGAAGTTGGTTGGACGTTTATATACAGCGAAATAATAGCATTCAATTTAAATTAATCCACCATTGTACAGAAGAGAGCTGTAGGAATTCAGAGTGCGTGGTAATTTGTGAGACTGAATGAAATTATTCGGCTATTGATTTATTTTATAGTTCGGAACATTCGTGTTTAATATTTTAATAAATATTGCGAATAATGCACACAACATTAGCTAGCCCCCAATTAAGCAGAGCTTGAACTATGGGTACCAGATAGCTGATGTGATACTTATATTTTCTTTTGAAAAAACATGTACTTACCCCCGAATACTGAAACGCAACTCAGATTTAAGCACGTCTCAAGCGACGAACATGTGACAGTTTTCAATGAAAATCTGTCAAATATTCGTCGCTTGAGACGTGCTTAAATCTGAGTTGCGTTTCAGTATTCGGGGGTAAGACTCGTATTCAATAGCAGTGCTTGAGTACGAATCCAAGACATTTTTCAACGAAGTACTGACAAAAAATCTATGCTCGACAGTGCTTGAGCCACGACTTAGACTCAAGCACTGTTTCTTGATACGGGCCTAAGTACATGTATTTAAAAAAAAAGGACAAACACAAAGAACATGCAACAAACTACGGCTTGATGATGAAAACGATAACCAACAGTATTCTAAATCATAAATATACAACGCAATTGCTTAAAATGCGTATAATCATTATTACGAGCTGAAAGTTATGCGAAAAAAGTAAAATGTTCATAAAAGTTGATGTATCCCACGACAATGTATCCTACGATGGGTAATTCAGATACATCGAGCGTGCTTACGACACTTTTAACATTGAAAACCGATGCAAATCCGCTTTCCGTGCCAATGTTTGTGGAACGGGCTCATTCGTGCTCGAAATTTACTGATACATTCGACAATCGGTGGACTGAATTACACTTGAATGTTTATTTTATGTTGACGATGTCGTATTTCCCGGTAACAATTGATCAGTCAGACAAGATATCACAATTGTATAAACAACAATAGTAGATACCTACCTATTGATTCACTTTAGTTTTGTTATTCGTTCTAGATACTTCGGAGTGACTAGATATAAAATTCACTTCGAATTGACCTGGTAAACAAACCCAAATAATGATTCCGCAGCATTTCGCTTGCACATGCAATAGCAGCGAAGTTTCCACAGAGCATGAATACAAATAGAGACGACAATGTTACGCTTTGACCAAATATAGAGAAACCATTACTTTTTTCAGTACTATCTCGAAATGAACTATCAAGGTGGATCAACATTTGTTTTTAAATAATCTAGTGAAGATTCTGCCTCGATTTATGCTTTCATCACCGATCATTCACCTGCTGGGCTTTACTTAAGCAGATTGAACAATTCGTTTCGCCTACGTGTCTCTCTCTCTTTTACATGGAGAAATGATGAGACAAAAACAATACGTTACGTATGTAGAAGCGATCAAAATGAGCCTTGGTCACATCTGGAATTATTCAAATTGATCAAGTAAAACTTAGAATAAAGGTACTGTATCCTGAGTGATAATGTCTGAAACTAGTATGACTCAAACTAAAGGTACCGAGACAAAAAACTACTAGTTTTACACGTTGAGTATCACAATAAACATTCGAATCGTAGGCAGATAAATATAATGAGCTACTGCTCTAAGTTGGTTGCACTGAAAGCTATACGAGTTAGCAAACCCTTGCTGCCATGTTCCACGTTCTCAGGAAGGTCGTCGACCGCAGCAGACTGCGGTGGCAGTGTCTAGTCTGCGCCGACTTCCAAGACTTAACTCTTTGTCTGTCAAAACGTAGCGTGTTTTGGCGTCAGCCGTTTCATTGTTCCATATATCGGTCACGGTTTGTTGGTAACCATTAGGTATGATTGTGCTTGTAATATTTTTTCAATCTAGATTTCAACGAAAGGTTGAGTTTGTTTAGCGTGTTCTTTTTTATAAGAAACAGATACGGGAAGCAGATGGCTAACGTGGCATAAGAGCTTGCTACAACAATGTCTTAAACTTTAAGGTAATTGAAGAGAAGCAATAAAATACTTTAAACCAGGACTTCCCAGCCGGGGGGGCGTGCCCCCCTGGGGGGGCTTAGAGAGATCTTAGGAGGAGGCATGAAAGTGTTAGGATAATTAATCTGATTACTTATAATTGTTTATTATTTAACCGCGCGTTGTAGCGGGAATACATACGTACAACAACAAGACAAGACGCGTACGTTTTAAATATACCTAATCATTGCTCAAAAATCGCCTCAAAAACATTGCCTTAAAATTTACGCCAAACTTTTAGCTTGAATATAAAGATCGTGAATTATAATATACATAAAAAAAGAGAGAAGAGGAAAAGGAGAAGGAAATAATTTGTGTTTTTTATTGAAGCAATGAAGAAAAATATAGGCGGGCGGCACGAACTTTTTTTTATAATCCGGGGGGCACCGTGCAAAAAAGGTTGGGAAACCCTGCTTTAAACAAACATGAATTAGAGGACGGTAATGTGCATTCAGCAAGAACCTAACCCACCATGTTTGTTGTAGATCTCGCGATCTAGGCTAAAATCTGTCAAAAAGTGCAGATAAGAACACGTTACAAACAAGGCTGCTATCACGTCAGACAGATTAGGCATAGATCTGGGTCGAGATAAGGCGCCAGGTATTTTAGTGCACCGCGACACGGCATGCTAACAATGTGTTCATAGAACAGATAACAGCTTTATTGCGATATGCTGATTATTGTAACCAATGTTAGGAGGTAAAGTAAAAAGGTTGTTCTCAAATCAAATCAAAAGTGCATTTATTCAGTAGAATCTCAAGGATTACTTTGAAATTTGAAACGTCATAAAGCTAGGAGTCTCGGTGCCGGTTCCACGCGTTCTTCTTCTTATCGTGTCACTGGTTCTGTCGAAGCATTGGCGTTGAAAGGATTTAAGTGCGTCTTTATGAGGCTTTTTTCGTGCACTTGATACGTTTTCGAACTTTTAAAGTTCTACGACATGCCGGTATTTCTTTCATACCTCATGATGTTTTCCTTCGTCGTTTGAGAGTACTAGCATAGTGTACCTAAACAATGTTTACAATAGATAATTTTCGGTGCAAAGATGCGACCAATCACATAATTTGAAACATTATCTCGAAGATGTTCCAATAATCTCATTGATTCGTCTCGTCTCCACAGCACTGATCGATCGGTTTATACGTTTTTCACCTACTGTGCTACCAGCTATCCACGTTCCAAATGATAACACGTGGAAAACTAAAGCCTAGACCTGTCATTTCCACTCGATATTTTCAGTATTCAGTGCTTAAAGTAAATCCTTGTAAGACACAAACACAACATACTACACGTATCACAGTGTATCGAGTGTCAGGATTCCAGAACTCCTTTTGTGTCGTCGGGAGCAAATAGACGGGACTGCATTCTACCGGTCCGGTGCATCGCCCGGCCATTGGGCATTCAGACTATTTGCTTTACATACTCGCTTTATGGTGTTCATTTCAATGTTTTGATGCTATGTTCATTTTTATGCGCAAGTGTTTAACTCTGGTCGCCAGATCCACATATCCCTACTGGAAGGGAATCACTACCAGTATCCCCCCTAGTAGTAATAGGTTTCCACATATCACATAGTGTGAAACTGGCAGATCTAAGTGGAAAAGTATCCGCCTAGTAGTAATAGGTGGAAAAAAATCCGCTCTTCCCTACCAATAGGGATAGATTGATAGGAATATGTGGAACTGGCGACTCTGGTGACGGTTTTTAGACCATTTGATGACCTTTTAGCTATTACGGTGTCATAATAAAGTCGGGATTCAGAACATTCTGAACTTCCTTACAATCCGAAGGTCGAAAGCGTTCGTATATTGCCAGTCATGGTAATCCAATCAAGAATACTTCATTCATCAAATAGCTACAGTATTATCATTGTAAATATAGCCCGCATAAATAAAGAAACGAATCAATAACGGAATTATAAATCTATACTTCTCACGAGTACGAGCGAGATAACTATGTAATATTAGCAATAGAGTGAGTGAGATGCAATGATCAGCGCCGTTTGCAGTCAAACCTATCAAACCATTAGCAAAACATGCTGTTACATAGAACTCTTTAGATCTGATTAGTTTTCACATACCTATATGGTTTACCAGAATATGCGCAATAATCACACGACTGAATAAGCCATTGATTTTTTCAAACTAGATTAATAAAAATAACTGAGCAGTGGCCCAAACTAGAGATGACTGGAGAGAAGGAAGGAGACCTTTGCCCTGCAGTGAGACACTACAGAAAAACTCCTAATAAAATAGGTTAATTTCTAGTTTAGGTCTCGATTATTGCAATGAGACATCATGGTATGCCCCAGGTTAATCGAGTATGACGCCGTGTCTATTATGATCGTCTCATTTGCGGCGAGCCTACGCCAATGCGTAGGTTGCTTTGATGGAGTAGACGTAGGTATCGTTTCTATTTGGAACTTTTTACTGCTTCATCATAGCCGCAGTCAATTAGCAGCTTATTTAGATCTTAATAAATTTAATCCTACTAATAAACTTATAGAAAGTTGATAGCAGCAAACTCATTTCGCAAGAATGTAAAGTTGGTAGAACTCTGAGCTGATCTAATATTATAGAATTTAATGAATAGGTATGTTAGGTACCTACTAGGAACGATTGGGGATAAAAGTACCAGGAAAGCATACAATCTTGGAACGACAGACCGAGTTGACAGCCGTTCGGCCTTCTTATAGCCCCTTCCCACCGTGTGTGATATCGCGCACGTAGAGGCGGATCAGCTCGCACGACACACCTTGGGAACGGTCTCGTGCGCCGAGGTGCGCGGTAGCACAGGAGCCCTTTCTGTGTGCGTTGCCGTGCGTCGTCGTGCGCTGTGCGTGATGATCTGCAGAACCACGCACCGTAGGAAGGCAGCATTAAGTACCGCCGGAGTGACAGTGGAAGCTGATCTATGCGAGCTGCAAATCTTTAATTGGGATGATACTGAACAAGACAGGTCTCGCTACTGTGTGTTGAATTACTGCGCCGAAGGAGAGTAAGATCGTTTTTCCACCACAATCTATTACGATAAACTGAACGTCGGTGGTCGAATGGATTATGTCGGAAGCTAACAACAACTCTTTCGAAATCAGTAAAAATTAGTCTTCTGTAGGTTCTGTAAGATTTATTGTGGAGCTTGTACACAACATTTTATTTTTTTACATCCTAGTAGGTATAATGGAATACCGAACAATTATATTAGTTTATTGGAATAAAGACGTTTGCGGAGTTCATTGAACAAACTTGCTATGTACTTACATAGATGAGCGAACGCAAAACAAAACAAGTTTGGCCCCTTTTCAATCAAAATAAACAATTAAAAAGCTTCATTCAAATGTAAAACCAATAAACAGCTTTTTATACTATTCGTTCTCAATTCAAAAAAGGCTACAAGTACTAAAGGCAGTTTTCAATCACTAGACTTGCGGCAGTCTAGGTCACCAAACCTGTATCAAACCAAAAACAGAACAGCAGAAGCCGATGTAAAACCTACCTTAGGCTCTAAAGAATAAGGACCAAATGTTATGTGTGCTCGTTAAAATAGTTATGTCGTAACCTTCAAGCAGTACGGGCGATTAGAAGCGGCGTCAAAACAAATAAGTACTTAGGTACCTGCCTTACATTAGCATACCAGACAGTAGGGCATGCAGTTATCGAAACTTTTCGATAATCGATAATACGATATTTATCGCTCTATTTTTCGATAATTATCGATAATTATCGGTTGTTGGTAAAGGGAAAAACCTTCATGTTTCGGTCTCTAATTTAACTGCTTTATTGTCATATCTACACTCAACAAGAAGATTTACGTATAACCTACTATTATCTATCTATTTCTACTTATATCATTCTACTTATATTACATTACAATTTTGGGATTGATAACTACTACTAATAAATATGATTTTATTACATATTATTTCGATTAGTGTCACTAATCGAAAAGCTTTTAATTAGATGACACTTTCCGTTCTAATAATTATGAGCTATTTTAACGATTAGCAGCCATAATTATAAATGCAATTTAAATTGAGTCATTGTTTAAAGTTAGCCCTGCCACTATTTGTCATTATCCAGTGGTAAGAGATGGCAATAGTGTAAGCACTGCTTATCTTTAGACATATTTTTATAAGTAAGGTCATAGGTTCTTAAGTAAATCAGTCAGTAGAATGCTTGGACTAGTAGGTAAAAATTATCTATAAAAGTTTTTTTTATATGAAGAAAGCAAATAATAACAATCAATTAGAATGTACGCATTGTTTAACATTTTGATATCGTTAGGAATAAGAATGAAATACGTACGTAATAATAGTTCATGCATACATTTTTGAATTTATCGTTTATCGGTTTTTATCGTTTTTATTTTTGATAATTATCGCTGGCGAAAATGAGCCGATTACCGATAATTTATCGATTATCGATTATCGGATTGCATGCGCTACCAGACAGGCAGACTTGCAAGTGTTTTCTGTAAGATCTAAATGTCCTGTAACAATCTAATGCGATCTGTCTGTCTGTTTTGTTTCGTTTTCATAAACACCGAGGGCTATTATGTAAAAATCAGAAGTAGCGATATCAGTATCGACAAGAGGAGCAATGCATGCGATTCGACAGAATTCGATTTTATACAAATTTAAGAAACCTTTCCGCTAAAAAAAGAAATTAACAAATCGGCTCCTAGATGACGAAGATATATCCTCCTTTTTTATATGAAAAAAAAAATGATCGGTAAAAAAAAATGATAGCACTACAATCGATATAGGACATTAGTTGTGTGTGTGTGTGTGTCTGATTATTTGTTTACCTGTGACCTCATAGCTCCGATTTGAATGCGGTTTAGAAGTGATCGTTTTTAGCAATGTTTAGCAGAATTTGGCAGAAATTAGGTCAGCATTCAGTCTTGTTGCAATCCTTGTCCAAAGATAAGTTTTTGATTGCAATCGAAACTCAAAGTAATGACAAAACTGACAGATGCGACTAGGTTTTGATTGCAACAAAATATCCCCCCACTGAAAATAGCAGTCGAAGTTTTTTTCACAAAACAATTTTCTAATTTTGACTTCACGTGACTGACGAGCCCAAAATAAAATAAAACAAACGGTCGTATATTTATCTAGTTATTGTTCTAGTGTCACAACATTGCTGTTGGACTGCTTCCAAAACATGGGCTTTTCGAAATGGTAGCTGCCACAGACAGCGATCGAACTGGACGTAGCAAGTTGTTCTTTTTGTGGGGCACTATTTATCTTACGAATGAGTGCAATGCGCTCAGTCGTGACCTAGTAGTATAAAAAAAATTGTAAACAATTCTCACAACACTATCTAGCCCCAAACTAAGCAGAGATTGGGTTGAACCAGAGAGCTGAATACTTAACCACTTTTATTTTTGTTAATTCATACATAGAATACAATACAACAACACCAAGACTGAGAACAAACATCGATGTTCACCACACAAATATTTGTTCTCGGTGGTGATCGAACCCACGACCTACTGCGCAGAAGGCAGAGCTACTACCAACTGAGCTGAGAGGCCAGTATGTAGTTGATGGTAGAGAATTGAACATTGGGTTGTAACGATTACAGTGATGTCGGTATTTTTCTTATCGTGTCACTAATTCTTTTGAACCAGTGTGATGAAAGGATTTTAAATGCGCCTCAAAGAGGTTCATTTCGTGCATTTGACAGATATTTCCAAACTTTTTAGGTTCTACGACATGTCGGTTTTCTCACGATTTTTTCCTTCACTGTTTGAGAGTACTAGCATTGTGCATATACGTTTTTGAACAGAAAAACTCACTGGTGTACGACTTGGATTTGAATCTACCACGTTCGGATTGGAAGGCGGGGACACTACCACTAGGCCACCAGTGCTCCCAATGCCCTCTCAGTGCTCGCCTTTGCATTATTGTAATGCCTAAACGTTTTATTAAACGGGTTTACCCTAGGTTTGTATTTATACCGGATACCGGACGGTGTCCTGGACGGCAGGCTGTGTACTGGCAAGTGATCCCCCTTGGGAGCTCCAAGCAGAAATCCTTGCAGAGGTGTATCAATTCATTAAAGCGAGGAGATCCCAAGGAGACCCTCCAGCGTGGGATGAAGTGGCAAGCATGCGTCTGCAGGCGAGAACTGCCCTTATGCAGCGATGGACGTAAGACCTGGAGCCACCGGTTCCTGGGTAGTGGACGGTGGAAGCCATTCGCCCAGTCCTCAAGGAGTGGGTCAGTCGACCGTTTGGGTCACTGACTTTCCGACTGGTGCAGGTGCTTTCCGGACATGGGTGTTTCGGAAGGTACCTCCACAAGATCGCAAGAAGAGAGGCAACCCCAGAATGCCATGGATGCGGAGCGCCGGAGGATACGGCACTTCACACGCTGGAAGTATGTGCTGCCTGGGGCCCGCAGCGGCACATCCTCGAAGGCGTGATAGGGCGGGACCTCTCCTTGCTCAGCGTGGTGAAATCCATGCTGAGCAATAAGAGGTCGTGGCAAGCGGTAGTCTCCTTCTGTGAAGAAGTGATGACACAGAAGGAGGCTGCGGAGAGAGTCAGGGAAGACGACGCACATGCTGACCAGCTCCGACGAAGACGGCGAGGACAGAGAAGGAGGCGGTTCGGCCGCCTCCTCGATCCTTTGTAGTGGGATCACGCGGTGGAATGTCGGGGGACGTTTCACTGGCTTGCACGGCCCCACTTGACTAAAGAGTGACCTTGGTGAGCAAGGTGGCTCCTTTGCAGACGCAAGGGTCCGGTTAAGGAAATCCGGGCCTACCGCCGGGGCGAGAAAGTGAATATACACATGACCCTTTCTCGTCCCACTTTTGGCAGCGGACGGCTCACAGAGGGGTTTTTAGTGGGTTCATGCCCCACATACCCTCTTTCGTCTCTCCCCCGAGGCGGAAGAGAAATGCGAAGGCATTTTCCCCTCTTAAAAAAAAAAAAAAAAAAAAGGTTTGTATTTATACAAGCGTCAGGGGCAGTTTTTTACTGTTGCCCCTATTTACTAGACGTATGTGTAAATAGATATGTCTATGTAAAATGCGTGACATTGGTGTCAAATGATAAGTCACGCACGAACATCAATGAAAGTCTTCTAACTATTTAAAATGTTTGCATGTTTGTTTTGAAACCAATCACATGGTAACGGTTAAACAGCCAATGATGTTTCGAAACGGAAATAGTTAATACTTAGAAAAAATAAAACGAGGACGAAGTCATGGGCATGCGTTTGTCGTATCTAGTAGATAATAGGGGCTAAAATGTATTCATAATAATAGATTTATTTTATTTTATTAGTATATTTTTAGAAATGAGTAATAATCTTTATAAGTTTTGAAATGATTGATAAGAAATTGGTTTTTATAAATAGTTTAATTTGATATTGAAATGCTTTTAGAAATCTTTATTAAAATAATAATGATTATTGAAGTAAGAAAGAAGGATAGTCTTTAATGTTTAAAATAAAAAGCTATTTTAGTTTATTTAATTTAAGAACAATGTAGTTGCTTTAAAATGATTTGATAAATAATGTTATATTTTATTATTATTTGTTCGAAATTAATAACAATTTATTATATCAATAAATTGTTATTGGTAGTCAGAAGCTACGCAGAACGGATGACGATAATGCCGATAGGGGGCGCTGTGTATCAACTGTCATGTGGGTCGCCTGACTGAGGCGAGTCGGGGCAGTGGATTATTCTGGGCTTGAGACTCGACTGAGGAGGTTATCGTTTCGTTCTGGGTACTGTCGATGTGATTCGGCTCTGAGTACACCCTTTGATTGGTTAAGATAAGTACCTAGTTCGCTATATCTCTTTGTAGTTTTGTGTTGAATAACGTGACTAAAGCTATAATTTCGTTAAATAAAGTGTAAATTGTAAAGCCTTTGATGTAATTAAATCATTAACTTACTATTCTATATTTCCTTTTTAATATAAAGTTACCCTGATCTAATACGTTACTGTTCAAAACTGGTAGATTTTATAATGTTTACTACACTTAAGGAAATCACAAAGATTTTTATAATGTCCCAAAAGTTAAGAGCCGAGCGGGATTTGAGCCCGCGACCTTCGAATCCTAATCACACTCATAGGGACTGTTGACACAAAATTTATGTGCACTATGCCAGTACTCTCAAACGGTGAAGGAAAACATCGTGAAGAAACCGCGTGTCGTAGAACCTAAAAAAGTTTGAGCAACACGTGTCAAGGGTCACGCAAAAAGGGCCCGCTAGCGGCCTACTTGCGGAAAAACCAGCCCGCATATCAAGTGCGGATGATGAAAAATTGCCGACTGTTGACACGGCATCCCGTTCGGCTCTTTACTTTTTGGACATTAGGAAGGTCTCGCAGCAGCACTTGTTTACCAATACATGGTATTGCGCAATGAGAACGTTGGCACTGCACTGGCCGTTGCATGCGTGCCGTGGAAATACACGGACAGAAAACACGAGCGACGGTGTACAAGCGCAAATAGTTGGAGACATTCTACATGTCCTCTACAGACGAACCACGTGGGCTGCGCAGAACATGCTTTTATTATTATTTTTTTCAAAAGAATCTTATGAAAACGGTTGGAACAAAGCCGTAGTTTGTTGTTCTTTTAGGCTTAGTCGCGTAGAAATGGCACCTACACTTACCTAGCTTTAAGATGCTTCAAAGTGATCCTTGTGAGAGTGTGCAGAATAAATACATCTTTGACGTAAATATACAATTTGCCAAAATATGCTCCATCTTCCGAACGATCAAATATCACAGCAAAAACCATCGTTATCTATTTATCTATCATACACAACGGTGGTATCAGCGACCTTGTACCTACTACCTACCGCGTCCGCGTACTGCAGACTTCGAATCCTTGACGCGCAAAGACCACCCAAAATACAAATAACGCCTGACAACAACGTATCGTTATCAATAACAATCAATAATGCCTTCGCCCGTTCAATCCGGTTCTCAGAACGCGGACGTCACTAGGCATGAGTAAACAAGCCTTTGGAAAATGTATTCAAGACGATTTAGGCGTCGGGGAACATTTTACATCATTCCAGACGCTGTTCGGACTTGACACAATTTATGCCTGGCACAATCAGCGACAAAGTTAATTAGCAATTCCAGTTATTCAATACTTTATGGACGGATTGAGTATCAAAATTTCAATGCCAATCTGGCTGGATTTAGCAAAGAAATGGCAACTATGGTTTGCCGAGTGTTCAAGACCTACCCCTACTTTTGTCAATAACAGTTCGGATGATTTTTACTTTGATCTGGAATGCCGGTCAAAGTAAAAATCATTTTTTTCAGTAGTATCACAAAGATCGCTTTGAAACGTCCTACATCTAGGTGAGTTTAGCTAGGTGCCAGTTCCGAGCGACCACGCCTAGACTAAGAACAGGCAACAAACCCAACGAACTAAGACAATTGACGATGACGTCAATTAAAGTTAAAAAAAAAGTATAACCTAAGATGATAGGCCGAGGTTTGAAAGCGGTCGTAATCCCACACCCTGTGTCGCCACCGGCGCGGCGCTAGGTTACGTAACTAGACGCACAAACAAACGATTCGTCACGACGCGACGAGATGTAAACACGCGCTCGGTGTAAACTTATCTCCGCTCCGTTGTCATTGGGTGCACTCCACAGCTCCTGACCGTTTTAGTTGTGACGTTACAATAGAGGCTGAGTAGATTGCAAGGCTAGATGATGAAACTCTGAACAAAATGACAGGATATGAAGATTTTCAAGCTGATAGAAGATGGCTAGAACCGCATTTGGCGGACACAGGGCCATGTTTCGAGATTCGGTACCTAATCTAGCTAGCTGAAGGAGAAATGCTACCTAATCTCAAGTCAATCGGATAGGTTCAGATTTATTAATCGACTTCAAATATAAAAAGAAATTCTCAATTAGGTTCTATTTTTTCCAAATGTTTGGTATCGCATAGTCTAATTTTTAGATGGCAATGTTTTCTTTCGCTAGATGAGAACACCTTAGGGCCGAATGCAGAAACATTGCTAGAGTCTGACTGGATCCTTAAGCTTTTAGACACTTTCCAATAGAGAACTATCAAAAAATCTATGTTTGAGGCTCGACTCAGACTCAAGCATTGTTTCTGCATACAGACCCTAGATACTCAAATTCTTCTGCTTATTACAGCCATACTTATAAACGCCCAAAGTTATCCCTGTCACTGTTTGTCATTATCCAGTGGTAAGAGATGGCAATAGTTTAATCACTGTTTCTTCTTTTGACATAATATAAGTTAGGCCACTAGTACATAAGTAAATACCGATTCGATTCGAAGTATTATTTTTTCCTTGTTGTCGACTGTTCATGCCTCGCCAATCTTCGACGCAACAACACATGGCAAAGTCAGTATAATGCATGGGGTGTCTGTATCGTATGTCACTTTCGAGGGGTTTCGCCCTAGTTTTGAATAACTGATTATTAGTTTCTGAATCATTGTCCGTTTGAGTCATTTGCCCCACCAAGCTAAATCTTAGCAAATATTTGATACCGGTATTGTGGTAACACGGTAGTCAGCGAAACCAGTAATTAATATTTTTTAGATTACATTTCTGGATTTACCAAGGGAATGTGGCAATTTCGCAGCTTTGTGAGCTATTGACCTAAATGTCGGATTACTGCTTCCTTCTCCTCGTACAAGTACGGTAGTTTTTGACAAGAAAATTTTAGTAGCTGTAGAGCTCTATGGTTTGTGTGTAGCTCGTTCGGAGAAGTACTATCACTATGCCTATTTCTGCCGTGAAGCAGCATCGCTGTGATTCAGTTTGAAGATGTGGGTGCCGGTGAAATTACTGGCTTGTGAGGCCGAGCAGCTGTATGCCTCGAGTTGATGGACGCAGGGTAGTGCATCGTAGGACATGTCCTTAACGTGCGTGAACTGCGAGATAAAACTTTGTTATAGGCGATGGTTACCACTTAATATCAAGTGGGTCATTAGCTAGTTGTATAAAAAAAACATTTTTTTACTTCTCATGCCTATGAAGTATCGGTTTCCAAATCATTAGCGTCGTTCTGCGTCATATGTCGGTAGCTTACAAGTACAAGTCACAACGGTATTGGGGTCATGGGACTGACACGGCTGGTTGCCGATCATAACAGCATAGACCACTGATTTATAATGCTTGTAAATGATATTGATTGATGTACTCCAGACTAGTCGTAGGTACTACTAACTAACTAACTACTAATAGACAAAAATATGAATAAGTTTCTTGATTTTCAAAATGGTATCACAGCATTATAAATAAACTTATGTATATGCAGTAAAAACTAAAAAAAGCTGCTGATGAGTTCACTTATTTTTTTAATATTTGCCCTGTAAAATTAACTGTAATCCTGTGGCACGATTTTGAAGGATAGTATTTATATTTATGCCTTTGACTGTACTAAAGTGTTAATTCTAATACAGTTAAATAGTGCTACATTTTAAGCATGTAGAATGAACTCAATCGCTGTCTAGCGATAAGACTGCCCATTGAATGTAACAACAGCGGCTCGTTTTTACATTTAACTTTAATCCTTATTATAAATTGAATTCTAAAAGATTATTTTCTCTAAGATTTTTATAATGTCCCAAAAGTTAAGAGCCGAGCGGGATTTGAACCCGCGACCTTCCCCTCGGTACGGGGCTGCGCTGACCACTGCGCCATCGGATCCTAATCACACTCAATCATTTCCTTAAGTGTAGTAAACACTATAAAGTTAATAAAAAATTATTTTCTCTAGTTACTTCAATCTGTTTGTTGCCCAAGAAAAGTCGAGGCATCAAAACACAAGGTCTACCGACTCATCCAATCCTGTTTCCGAGGGCCGACACATCCTGCTTAGCTAAGCCCTTGATAGTTCGCCCTCAGTGTTGAGACCAATTCAAATTTATTGCATACGTCCTATTTGACGAGAGCTAGAAGAAACTGAGATAGCCATCATAGCAAAACCTTTTAAAACTCTATAAACTAGATAAAATATTATTCACTGAGTTTTACCACAAGGATCACTTTGAAATGTCTTAGAGCTGGTGAGTCTAGGTGCCAGTTCCACGCGACCAAGCCTAGAAGAACAGGCAACAAACTACGGCTTGGTTCCTACTGTTTTGTATGATCCTTGTACAATAATTAAAATAGCTGTGAAGTATGCGACATACACGCAAAGTTTTCAGTAGGATCATATAGGCTGTACTAATAAGAAGAAAACTATCCATTACACAGAGTTAGAACTCTGTTTATCGGCAAATCGGCAAATTTTTATCATCCGCACTTGATGTGCGGGCTGGTTTTTCCGCAAGTAGGCCTCTGGCGGGCCCTTTTTGCATGACACGTGTTGCTTGAACTTTTTTAGGTTCTACGACACGCCGGCTTCCTCACGATGTTTTCCTTCATCGTTTTGAGAGTACTGGCATAGTGCACATATTTTTTTCTCTCTCAACTCTGTTTAACTTAATAACATGGAAATCATCAATCTAGGCATTACGACGCCATATTTATATCTTCCAACTAGTGATGTGTCTCGTTACCCGGTCGCAGTAGAGATGTTCTATTCCCAAAACCGGCTACCAGTACCATGCTTTTATTACTACTAGTGCTAAAACTCTTGAAACTAACAATAGTTTATCAATAAAATGATTTATGTTCCGAAAAAGTTATCAAGTACCAGTGCTGGCTGTAGTAAGCAATAGAAATGAGTACAAATACTCAGACAATCCTGTTGTTTACTGCACTGTACATAGTCCACTTAGTAGCAAGTACCTGGTAGGTAGAACGCAAGGCCATCCAAACCACGACAGAACACATGTGACACAAATAGACACGCCGTGCAGTCACTGCATTCTTCTTCTTCTTATCGTGTCACTGATTCTTTCGAACCAAGTGTGGTGAAAGGATTTTAAGTGCGCCTCAAAGAGGCTCCTTTCGTGCACTTGACACATATATATTCGAACTTTTTAGGTTCTACGATATACCGGTTTCCTCACGATGTTTTCCTTCGACCGTTTGAGAGCACTGGCATAGTGTACATAAATTTTTGGGCAGAAAACTCATTGGTACACGACTGGATTTGAACCCACGACCTTAGAATCAGAAGGCGGGGCCGCTACCACTTGGCCGCCAGCGCTCTATAACGGTATAGTCACTGCATTATAGAAAGTACTTACCTACTAGTACTGTGGACTAAGCCATTTGATAAAATATGAGAAACCGTGTCCCAGAAAGGAGTTTCCTAGTTTATGCTCATGGGTAAGAGAGACAGGCTTATATGATGACACCTTTATGGCATGAGGAGGGAAGAAAGTCATGTGATGAGTATGAATGTAGATGGATATTTGGGTAGAGGTAAGCCAAAGAAAAGATGGATGAACAGTGTGAAGGATGACATGGATAAGAAAGAAGTTAATACAGTAATGACGGCTAATAGAAGAGAATATGTTGTGCCGAGCCCACATAAAGTGGGATAAGAGCAGGAAGAATAAGTATAGGTTATGAATGGATACTTAATTAAATTTTAAAAATGATAAAACAACAGGTTTATTTATCAATACTTCCTGTGGTTTTCCTTCTCTAACCATAAATAGAGCTTAATCAACAGTGTACCTGAATACCTTTATTAATTCATATTTTGAATCCTGTATTCAAATATGTTCAAAAGAAACTGATTACAGACCAGATTTTGAGTACTGATTGACCATCATCAACATAATTAGAGATTCTCAATCAAATCAAAATTTGATTAATTCAGTGGTGTCACCTCGTGACACCACTGAATTAATCAAATTTTGAATCACTTCGAAACATCTTATTGATGCACTTAACCCACAATCTTAATATATAAAAATGAATTGCTGTTCGTTAGTCTCGCTAAAACTCGAGAATGGCTGGACCGATTTGCCTGATTTTGGTCTTGAATGATTTGTGGATTTCCAGAGAAAGTTTAAAAGGTGTATAATATGATTTTTTTTTCAACGGGAACGGTAACGGGGCGAGCGAAGCCGCGGGCGGCCGCTAGTTGGTTAATAAAAAAGAGAAAACTTTAAATCTAAAATGGACATGAAACCAACACATTCAGTATCCAGTAGTGTTGCGGTGGTCAGGACCAATAATCTGGGGAACTGCTGGTTCGAGAACATCTTTTTTTGTCTGAAAGTCCATTTATCGAGGCTATACAACATCACGCAACGACTAATAGAAACAGAGCATCAATGCAAGATGTAGCAAAAACGGAAAAAAATATTTTTGACAGCTTCAGTCAAATATATGCGATGAGAGTACAAGGTTAATAACTATTATGATAATGCTGTTTTTTAAGATTAGGGTAGAAAAAAGCTGAGGGGCCACCTAACGATGAGTGGTTACCTCTGCCTTTAACAGCTGCATACTCAACTAGCATGCCCATTGAGGACAGCGCTTTGTGACATAGCACTGCATCAATCACGCAGAGACTTGAGCCAAAAAAACACAATCACTAATTTCATCCAAATTCAAACTATAGTATTCAAACCACACCAAATCACAAATAAATTCTTTTCATCATGACTTTTAACCTACAAGTCACAGCTATGTATTGCATCATCTAAATAAGGCCACACAACAACTGTGTTTATTTACATAGTTTCTTGCCAATTCTCAAACAATTTCATCATTTATTAATGAGAAGATGATAGTGTTATCAGTAGTAATCATGCAGAGATGTAATGAATTGTAAAAATATTATAACCTAACATTTAGTTTGTTCACAACTTCAGTGATTCATTTTTATTTCAAGTTAATAGTCATCTAGTAGATAAAGTTTAGTCACCTGTGGAAAACATTGTTTTATAAAACTACAGAATTGTAGTGGGTAAGACACAAAAAAAATTATATGGCTCAGGCCATATTGTGTCAACAACAAAATCTATTCGAACAAAAATTACACAACAATCAAAATAACAGGTGGGTAGGACATAAACAAATAAGTTTGTTTACCAACAAAAGCTAATGAGTAAATAGTAATAGGCTTATCAATGGGAGATAGCGAGACGTGAGGCATCCACTCAGTAGTACTCACCTCTTGGGAAGCAGCATGGCGGCGGCGCCCTTGCGCTGGAAGGCACCGTCGACGAGCACGCCGTTCTTGGAGTTGCATGTGAGGTAGAACTCCGGCTGGTCGTAGAACAGCTCGAGGTGGCGGCGCGATATGAAGCTCGAGTGGCCCATGTTGACGTCAACCTGGCCGCGGCTCGAGTTGCGCCCGATCACCACGCGCTTCTGCCGGATGAGGTACTCGAAGTCGCGGCCGTCGAGCCTCGCGATGGCCTGCGGGGCCGGCTCCTGCGCCCACTGCACCTTGGACGGCGACGGCGGCGACTTCAACGACAGCAGCGCCCATGCGTCGCTCTCCGAGCTCCGCGTGAACTGAGTCTGGGCCATGACAGGCACGCGAACGATATCACCAACGCAGTCCGCACGCAAGCCGCTCGTCCGCACAGCGGCACATCACAGATCTAAAGGACCGTCGCTGCCGCCTCTCGACCCGGATATCCGGAACCTGCCGAACCCGTGCCTTCACGATTTGAGGTTACGGATGGGACGCACATGCGCAAACTTTCTGCTTGTGCGGTAAACAAGAATTATATAAACCACCACACCACCACGTGATAGAACTGTGTACATATACTTAGGTCCGGACGGAATAGTCGATCGATACAGATTCGTACCGCCGCGATAGTATCTATGATTGAATTGTTAGCGTTTATGTCGTTGCACAACAGAATTTTCGCAATTGAACCGAAATTAGACACTAAAGTAAACACGAGGCGAGAACAAAAATAACCAAAAACGTCAGTCAATCAGTATTTCGCAGTTTACAAGACCGACGCGCCATCTATGCAACTCATCACAACAAAACAATAATGCTAACGTTTCATTCCACGCAAAACTATACATGGCTTAAACACAATTCTCAACTCGTATTTGGTTAAACAGGTTCAACTATTCATATTTTTAAATTAAAATTTTAAATTAGTTATTTGTTTATTGTATGCCTTGCACAGCATTGATTTACTGGTATAACTAGAACAGAAGACATTAAAGAAATAAAAAAACTTCGTGTAATGGAACGTGAAAACATTGTCTTAACTAGGGAGGGGATAAAGAAGAGATAATATAATCATAACATACATAATTAAAAACAACAATTATTTTATTTTATACAACTGTGTACAGAATATGATAAACCTTTAGCATTATTGACACATCATGAATGTGAGACAGGCAGATTGCAATGGTATTGTGTCACTTTAGCCTCTCGTAGAGAGTATTATATTCCTTGCACTTAACGGCATTATTTCAGTAGGCTCATCTTTCTTGCGTGAACTGTCTCTGTATTTTGTATGGGATAGACAGAAACTTATAGAAGGAAGCAGACAGAACTGCATGTGCAGTAACGTGCATCTGCACACTGCCCAATCACAGTCACTTCTAAAATATAAAACAACCAAGGTTTTATGGTTTTTATGCTGCTGTAGCATTACACCGCAACAATACAGTTCTGCACGACAAGCAAAAGTACTGCCACATAACCTGTGCTGCTGCCACAGAAATGATTGAATATTAATTCGCCTGAATATTAATTAGAATCCTTCACTTGCTCGTGATTCTCTGTTTAAATCTGTTTGTTATTCACTAGTTGCATAATATACTACTATTTATTTGCTTGCTTGCTTGTTTGTTATTACTACTACAATTTTTTTACGTTACTTGCCCCATCCCTATGCTGCACCTACTTTTTTTCTGACGTTTCCTGATTTTGTAAATGATTACCGCTCGTTTTTTAGTTTGTTTATTTTGTTTCATCATTAATTGACCTAATCTGGCAGAATAATTGAACTGATTTGTGTTTACGGAAGTGTTCGATAGTGCGGCTGTTGATCCTGATTACCACTTCACTCTTTGGCACAAACAGAGCTGGTAAGTGACCGTAGTTCTACTTCTCTGTAAATGTACTCCAAAAGAAAGCGCGAAACTTTAAGTTAACTTTGTAACGATAGAGCAGGGACGTTAGTGTATCTACCAAGGCTACGCTTAGTTTGGGGCTAGATAGTGTTGTGTGGATTGTCTATAATATTTATTTATTTAATAAAAATCTAGATATTTGAGATTAAAGTAGAAAAAAAATCTCGGACAGTAGGGCACTAAATCCTGTATTGCAATTTTCTAATAACTAGTAGATTAATTAAGTAAACACATCTCTGGCTGCTACACATCCCCGTAATCATCCATAAAGAATGAATCCAGAGTAGGTACTTGAGATCTAAGGGGATGCCTAATATGTTAATTAGTGTAATTGGATAACATATCCGTTCTAATTAATTCAATAAATATAATAAATATAAATATAATAAATGCCTAGATAATTACGACTCTAGAGATTAAAGTTATAAAGCTATGATTTCTTTCTAGGTATTCAAAAATGAATAAAAACACTTCTTTAGGAGACCAATATTTTTATTATTCTAAAAACAATTTGACTAGATTTTGTTTATCACAGTAACAACAGTCTGAATTGAATGTTACAAATTGGTACAGTTAGAAGTAAATCTATCCTCAATGTAATAACTCCTAAAATCAAAAGGATTGATAGATCCAGAAAAAAATCATACCTGTATAAATATACTAAAGGAAAGACTAAATCAGTCCTAACAAGTTAATCGTCCAACTGAGTCAAGCTAGCAACACCGCGGTTGATCCAATGCTGTTGAGGGATATCTGAAGGCAGGGTTATGTACATGACAAAGTTACTGGAATGCCCCGTAGTGGCCAGTACACCCTTCCTCTCACTAGTCTTGTAAATAGGACAGAAGTAGCACGGAGGTGGGTTGAAGTCTGCGATCATGGCCGGTTGGAACCAGATAATGGGAATGGTATCGAACAGAATCTTCGGATATGACTCGTCCAGTTGCATCGTTTGTCGATTCCATCTTGCTCCTTCCAGAAAAATACCCTGTGCAGAAAAAATATTGATTTATACCATTCTTAATGAGCAAGAGAGTTTTTAAATATGGCTTTGTTTTAATCAAGAAATAGAAATTTACAAAATAATTTACATAATATGCATCAAAAAAATTAGCATGCAGATTTATTTGTGCATAAGATTGAATTAAGTAAAGGTGGTTTGGAAAAAACATACAAGATACTTTATAACATCTAGTTTGAACAATTTTCTAATTTGTGCATATTAAATTTTTCAAAAAATACTTTTTTTGAAAAATGTAAAATTTAAAAATCCACCAATCATTAAACCACAGAATAAACAAATCCTGTAAGAGTTTTATCTGTTCTGTGGTTAATACCACACACTGTGCCAAATAGCTTCACACTACAAACGATTGGTTATAGCCACATGCCCTAAAACATACCCAAATGAACACACTGTGTTCATGATCCTGCTTGTCCACTACTTGAGATTGCTGCTTGTAAAATTAACAAACAAGGCATAAATAAATCATTATTATTCATATACAGTCTTTTGCATTTATCTGTTTTTTTAGCTTTACCTAACCTCATCTCTCTCCAGAGAGATTAACCTGGATTCTCTAAACCTAAAAAAATCAGATAAATGTAAAACTAAATTAACTAAAGTTAATAAAAATCTACAGGTTCACAAGTGAGAATCACTTTGATTTCCTGGTAAGACAGCTAGCCAAGACTTTAGTTCGACTAGAAACTTAAATCTTATATTTATAAAAGAAAGTTGTGTTAGTTACACTATTTATAACTCGAGAAGCTTAGAACCGAGAGAAGGCCATAGAATACTTTTTATCTCGAAAAAGCAACGGGAACGGGGCGTTATGCGAACGGGCGTGCGAAGCCGCGGGCGGCCACTGGTATATTATAAAAGGTACCTCACCTTGCAATAGACTCCAAAGTCAGGTTCTTCAGCACACTCGGACTCAAAGCTTGTGATGACGAACTCGAACTGCACCTGGTCTATCGGTATCTTGTTATGGCGCGAGTAGTTCTGCAGCACGCCCGTCAGGAACGACTGCGTGAAGTAGAACCCTGAGATCCAGAACACGATGGGGGGACCTTCGTCTATCCAGTCTTGCAGGAACTTTAGCCTGTGGACACCAAAACTTTATTAGAATAAGCGACGAGACGAGCCGATTTTGTGTTAGTGGTTGCTTCTGCCCACAACAATTTTATCTAGATCTCGTTCAAACCAAATATCGTAGAAAGTTTGCATAGTAATGTACAACATATATTTTTTTTGGATTTATCATTCTCTTATTTTAGAAGTTAGAGGGGGGGGGACCAACTTTTTTCCACTTTGGAAGTGTCTCTCGCGCAAACTATTTAGTTTCGAAAAAAAACGATATTAGACACCTCAACATCATTTTGAAGACCTATTCATAGATACCCCACACGTATGGGTTCGATAAAAAAAATTTTTTTGAGTTTCAGTTTCCCCCCAAAAATTTATAGTTTTTTTTTCTATTTTTGTGTAAAAATCGTAATGCGGTTCACAGAATACTGGTCAAGTTTCATCAGTCTAGGCTCTTACGGTTTCGGAGAAAAATGGCTGTGACACGGACGGACAGATAGACAGACATGACGAATCTATACAAAAGCAGTACAGTGCCCTTCGCGTACAATATAATAACGCGTTCAGGGTGGTGGTGGGGCTGCCTCGCTTCTGCAGCGCATCCGGGATGTTTGCAGAAGCGCGAGTAGATTGTTTCTACGCTACCATGCGCAAGCGCTGCACGTCCCTGGTGCGCAGAGTGCGGGCCAGCTCCAACACCATCCTGAGCGTGTTTGCCAGTAGGTTTGATTGTCATTACATGAACCATTGCGATATGGTTCATTTAATGACAAGCAAAACTACAATTAGATAGGTTACACGCTGCGGGGTTCTCTCCATATAAATGTATGTGTATAGGTTAATTAAGTACTACTAACAATAGATTTAAGTTTTACTAACAAAATGATCCATGTTGACCGAAATAAATAATAATAATTATTATTATAAGGGTTCCGTTTTTGCCATTTGGCTACGGTCGGAACCCTAAAAACAACAAAATTGAGAACCTCTTTTTTCATTCCTCCTTTTTTATTTGAAGTCGGTTAAAAAGAGCTGATAAAATTTTCTATTTTAATGATCAAGTTAACTTTCAAGCATAGGTTCATTCGTTTGGAAGATACGATGCCCCGATGCACACGATATACTATGTCACAAGCTAGTTCGCGTTTGACTTTGCTAAAGTCAAAGGCTGAAAACCTTATCACATGGTTAATGACAAATCATAACCAAAATCTAAACTGACTAAGGGGTAAAATTTTACAATCTAGTACCTATTAATTTTCTAAAGTAGTAAAGTTTAAAATAGGTAAGTTCAGTAGGCGAAGCTTGTGAAATCGATTGCCGCCCTGAATGAATCAGTAACAACGTAGACAACCAGTCGCGAAGTTACAATAAACTTTGACCTGTATCAGAACCTCATAGCTCGTGTAGGTAGCTTTCGGAGTTATTTCCGAGTAGTAGATCGCTCGATACTATGGAAATAGAATGCAGTATCGGTGTCACACTTATTCTACCTTTTACATATTTGATTTGAATAGGCTTTGTGTTTCACTTGTTTGTGCTCGCGGTTTCTATTGCGTGGTATTTAGCAAAGCACTTGTACCCTAAATCGTTTTAGGTCTTAAGTTATAGTCTAGGTACTTACGTATCTTCACAATCTTATCATAACAAGTTAAAATCCGACTTGAAAAGACCCCTAGATAAATGCAATTCGATTCACCAGGAGCCTTAATTTAACAGATTGTGGTTTAATTACATGTTGGTAAAGAAACAGATAGCTTCTAAGAGCGGTGGAAGTTATGGATTTTTTTTTTTCCCAGAATGATGACGGACCAGGTCCTAACCGAAGAGACCTGGCCACAAGAGGCCGAGGCGACCATCAACGACATCAGAAAGCACGTCAAAGCCGCCAGCATCTCCTCCAAAATCAAGAGCAACAACCAGCGTGTCATCATCAACCTGACGACCCTTGAAAACAAGGATTACTGCATAGAGATGTCCGCATTTGGCTTCAGGATAATCGGCAAAAGACACGATAATATGTCTCTAGCCAATGCCGATCACGCGAACTATGAAACGCCTTACGCGCTTTTGAATAACATTAGCCAGAAATATCGAGAATCGTTCGGCGGCGAGCTTATGAATAAGTTGCTGGATCTAGCGAAGAAATCAGAAGGTTGATGTACTTCTAGACGACCGTCCTTCCTCAAACGAAAACTGCCGGGCTATTGTACGAGATTAGCAATGACCTTTGCACGTATTATGATCTATAGTGGCAGCGTGTAGTCAGTATTGCTTAGCTGTCATGAAAAAATTGACCAATACATCAATATAGTCCGTATCACGACGGAATAAAGTCACTATTCAGGGAATGGAGTTGTTATATGACGTCATCATGACAAGACTTTGACAGTTACCGGCATTCTCATCCATAAACTGGCGTTTTCGCGTTTACGCTATCGCTCGGACGGACGTTCGTTAAAGGCCATGATCATGGTGCAATTCTGTGTTGTCAATTTGTAGGTTGTCAAAGATTTTATATCTGTAAAATTGTCGTTCCTGGAGTTTTGGATGTCTGGTTTGAATTGCTATTTCCGTTAGTCGTTATTTTAGATATATTGGAGTATAATTTTATTTTATGCATGGTACAAAATTTTGAGCATAGCAAAATTATAATTAGGTTGTATTAGCGTGTAGATTTTAATGATCTTTTGTGGCTGATGTAAGATTTATTGATAAGAATGCTCTCTATTAGAGGCCTATTTATGTCATTATAAGTAGCTAAGAAATGTATCAAAATTAGGTATTATTCATTTTAGATTACATATTATCTAATATTAATGTCATAGCATTTATTTTTCCGACAAAAATATTAATCGTTGAATAAATTCCTGTTGATTATGCATTAATGAAATTACAGCATTTATTTAGGTACATAATTATTTTTAGTTTTAAATGTAATACCTGCTGGAATTCTTAGTGTAACTGGACGGTTTATTTGAACATGTAATAGATAGATCATAATTTGGTAATGGCTTGTATATTTGGTAAAATTTACAAACAGCACTGTTTTTGAGTACCGTACTATCGCTATTTAGAACGAAAACACATGAATTTATAGAATGTAATCAAAATACAGGGTGTTCCAGACCACATCTGAAAACTAAATGCTCCGGTTATGACTGTATTCAAGCGGGTTCTGCTTTTAAACACAAATTGAGCTTATAAAACATACCTACTTTAATTCATTAAAACTGGGTTTTCGAAATGGAATTTTGTATTTTGAGATTAGAGATCGTCCAATCTTAAACTGCACGTCCCACTACTTCAGCCAGTCAAAGTAAATCGTTTTTTTAATACCAACATCACAAAGATCATTTTGAAGTACTTTGCTGTGAGCCAACTTCAAGAAAACATGGTGGAGGGGCGTGCATTTTTAGACTGGTTTATCTATACCAATTATTTTTAGCTTCAAAAAGGGTACCGTTTAAGTTTCCGGAGCAGTCTTTCACACTCTGTATATTAATATGATTTAGTGAATTTAGGATGACTTTACGCCTGCCTTTGCTAATTGCAACACTCTTGCAAGCAGGCCTTCCGTAGTGTTGTAGTTTTTCACTGTAGTATGCAGTCTTTTGAACCTTCAATGTAATTATTTAAGGATTAACGAACAAGCAAGCTATAGAGCACTAAGTGATTTGGTAAAACCTACTGTTTTAGCAGTCTTTAAAAATGAATTCAACTAAATACTGTAGTCAGTTTATACTTTCACCATAGTGAAAGTAAAGGTAAAATTCACTTAGTTAAAATGGCACTCTAGATTTTCGGTAATCATATTTTTTCTAAGAACGAACACAAATAAATAGTACAAGAAACAATCTGTAAGTTTCTTGGTAGTTCTAGACTCACGTGGTACTAGTGGCTAGATTCTCGTAGTTTATCAAATTAAAAAAAAATACTGTTCACAATCCACACAACAGATAGCTGATAGCAGCCAGCGCATACAACACCCAGACAGGCAACTAACGTCTATGCTCACCACGCAAATACTTATTCGTTTACTGACGATAGTTGAACATGACAACGTCTGTCCACGCGGACGCATCGCTCACTCAAGTAGGAGAGAGACAGATGTCGAACGCTAGCGAACGCGGAGGCCGATTGTGCCTCTTTGTCGCTCGTTCCGCGCTCTCGCTTGGCTTGCACTTCAAGCCATAAATGTGCCTCAGAGGGAGGTAATGCCGCATGACGTCATGTTTTTTCGTGCGTGCAGCCGGCTCCATCGAATTATAAGACGTCACGTCAAAAATGTTCTATAGCTTGCTTGTTGCTACTCAGATATCAGTACAAGTGTTAGACTGAGTACAAAGCGTACCTCTATGTGTAGCGGACACGATTTATTGTATTTACGGTGTGTTGTGATACTTTATAATAAATATTGGCATTTAGAATATTTTTGTTTTTCATTTTGAAAATTTAGTAAGTTCTTAGTACGTATTAAGGTTTATGATACAGTAGGATTTTGCATCTTTATAGCTTAGTCGGCATGTGGATTAAGGCTGACTAACGTCGATTACCTTCTGGCGTGCACATTCCAACATTTTGGAAGATATAAATTAACTTAGGTATTTTTGAAAAATCACAAGTAACAAAGATGTGTAGGTACAATGTGATGCAAAACACCATTTCGATCCAAGCAAGTTTTGTACGTGCTTGGATAAGATTCTGGTTTTGCTCAAACATCGATTTTGAGACTATAATAATTCTTAGAATCTGTACTTGAGACTCTACCAAGACATCCCCCAGACCAGGGTTGAACTGGGTGGCTGACACAAGCGCGGGACCCGACGCAACCATTTTTCGATCTTTTCTATTTATGAAATGACTATCTGATCTAGTTATTTAAGTCGCAAAAGCTGGGACCGGCCTCCTATCGTATGGTTGCCGAAAGCCCCGCAAGTCAGGTCCAGCGGAGAGCCCGTGTGGGAAATTCAAATTCTATATTGCACTTATGTTGTATAAAGGTGTTACAGTAGGTAATTTAAGTTTCAAACATAAACCCTGTTAGGGCACCGCAACTTAACAAAAATACCAAATGCCATTTCGACTATATGGCAAGTCCAACGCTGGTCAAGACTCAAGTATTGCTCCTTCATACGATCTAGCCTTACAGGTACCTGGATAATAAGTCAGCGACGTAGGACCCCAGAGGCTTCATGGACGGATAAGACTTGGACATCCAGCCGGCCGGCACCGTGCCCTTGATGAATGCATTGTTGCACTGTTCCAGCTCCGCGCTCATGATGGCCAGGCCCTGGGCTGCCATGTACACGCCGTGTAGTGTGCGGCTTACTACGGCGAGGAGGCGGTTGTAGCGAATCAATTCCTGACGGGACACGAAACGCTTTGGTTAAATGGTAGTTCAGGGACAGAAGAAGGGTTTGACGTTGTTTTAAGAGTTTCCATGTGTCTGTGCACGCAAGGAGCCTCTTGATTTTGATTAGAAGGGAAGTCCCACTTGCGGTGAGCCAAAGGAAACTCGAGATCACTCCTGTGGGAGTGCCCGCTCTATGCGGATGTACAACACTTGCGCTGTCGCATGTTGTCACGCATCGCTCGCAGTTTCGGTCCGTATAACCGTAAGGTTGGTAGAACCATGGGTTGGTTGGAGGGCTGCTCCAAACTCAGTAGGGAAAACTGTGTTGAGAAGGGCAAGTCCCACTATATTTACAACATTTCGTCTACGAAATGTTTCGTTTCGCCTATTTGTATCTCTTTATTGCATGGAGAAAAGATGAGACAACAAAAATAGAAACGAGAGTGACCCTCGCTCACACGAAAACAACACACGAAAGTAAATATAGTGGGATTTGCCCTTCTGAACACAGTTTTCCCTACTGAGTTTGGAGCAGCCCTCCAACCAACCCATGGTGCTACCAACCTTACGGTTATACGGACCGAAACTGCGAGTTATGCGTGACAACATGCAACAGCGCAAGTGCCGTACATCACTCTACAAATATTTACCTAAGCACATGTCCCGTCACTCTCCCCCTTCTTGGTCATTACAACACAAAACGGTCTTCATCGCTGGACTGCCCGACTCCGATCCGCCCGTGATATATTTAGATATACTTATACATACATCCCAATATACGTTCCAATACACATATACCTACACAATGTATAATAAACTGATTGATGCATAAACTATTTAGGGTATCTCCTCCATCCGCCTCCTGCGGTGCCAGCCTCGGGCGAACTGTCTCAGTCGCCCGAAGTTGTCCACGCTGCTCACTAGGTCCTCAAAGTAAATAGGCCCTTCTACTCCACTTGTTCGCGTGATCGCGCCTAACATTTCGTCCCACAAATCCGCATAGAGCGGGCACTCCCAGAGGACGTGATCTCGAGTTTCCTCTGGCTCACCGCATCCGCACGCACTACTATCGACCAAGCGTTCAATTTGCTCCTAAAGCATCCGTGCCCTGCAAGTATTTGGGACGTGACATGGTCCGGTTCCACGCAGCGCGCCTCCATGCGCACTCCCACATCTGGGAAGAACCGGGACAGGTCACTACCCTTGTGCTCGCTGCTCCACCTATCCTGCCACGTCGCCATCACCTCCGCGTCAACGTAACCTGTTTGAGCACGGTGTTCATGCTGTTGTAGTACTGCACGGGGTAGCGCTGCGCCACGTCCGCCACGTCGTACGGCGGCGGCAGGCGCGCCATCATGTCGCGCGTCATGTCCACCACGCCGCCGCCCGCCTCGCGCTCGCCGCCGCCGCCGCCCGCTATCACCGACGTCTGCGTCAGCAGGCAGCCGTACAGCAACTGAGGACAAGCGGTCACACAAGTCAGTGATACACATCTATCTATATCTATAATATCATAGTATAGTTTAGTAGTAGTAGAGCTCTTTGTGAAAGGCTCATCCGGGGAAGTGCTGTATTTGAAGGGTGTGGGTGCCGTTGAAATTACTGGCACGTGAGGCTGAAAGCTGTATGCTTTCCTGGAAGACATTGGCTCAATTAACTACCACCGGACACAAGAATGACTCTTCAGAGACTTAGTTGTGGAAACCAGTCCGCACACCAAGTAGTAAGTGCCTGAGCACTCCTTGAAATCCCGCAAGCGTTCAGCTGCAGATACCCTTTACTACCAGCAGGGAGTTTCAAAGTCAACGTAGATAATACACACCGATTGTATCTAGAATCGGTACAGTGGTAGCAAGTAACGTACGGCATTCGCCTCCTTATTGTCCTTGGTGATGTCCGCGTTGTCATGCAGGCCGAAGACCTCGGGCCGTGCGATCATGGGCAACGCGCGGATGTGCTCCAACACACAGCCGTAGTCCATCGCCACTGGCATCACGTAGTCACCGCTCGGGGAAAACGAGTAACTAAACAACAGAGGTTTTTTTTGAAGGCGTTTTATAAAGATGAATAATGATAAAGTGATTGTAACAATATGGATAAGAGATGGAGAGTTCACGAAGTCACTGCTCGAGGAGAACGACAAAGCAACAAGGGTTTCCTTTAGAAGGCGTGATCAAAAAATGAATGATGATGAAGTGATTGGAATTTCTAGGCCTGTTCGCGTGGAACTGGCACCTAGACTCACCTAGCTTTAAGAAGCTAAGTGAGTCTAGGTGCCAGTCGTAAACGTCGTAGGAGGTAAACGTCTTAACGTTTCAAAGTGATCCTTACAATTCTACTGAACACTTATGATTTGATTGCGGTTCGTTTTGGTGCTTTTTTCTTATTTTTAAGTGGTCTTTTTTTTAAGTGGCAGAATTCAAAGACTAACGTAAGGCTCCCTCACAAAACTGCGAGTTTCCATTGCATTGCAGAAATCTGTTCGTAAGAGGCGTAAGGCATGAGGCGTAAAAGAAAACGTTCTCCGGGATCAGTGGTAAAAACTGGTGTACCACAAGGTTCGATGTTAGGGCTATTTTTGTTTTTAATTTACGTAGATGACCTTCCTCAAGTAGAAGATGTTCTTGCGATTATACTGTTTGCAAATGAAACTAAACTTCACTTTTTAACTAACTATATAATTATGACGAATAAAATGCAACATCTACAGTTATAGACTGCTACATTATAGAAAATGTATTACTAAACTAAATGCATTCGGTTTGTTCTACCAAATGCTCGCACAAAACAGACGTCAGTGAGGGCAAGTCAATACAAAATATAAACTAGGAGTAATTGAGTGCAACGAACGTACTTAGGATTACTGATGACTTCTTCGTTGTAGAAGATGGATAAGAGAGACAGGATGAGTCGTCTATCCTTGTCGTCCGTCACTCTGCCGCCGTAGTTACACTCGCCGGCCAAGTAGTTTAGCGCGTCGAATGGCGTCTCTGCGTACTCCGTTAAGAACATCTAAGAACAAAGTAAATGTTGAAAGACTTGCAGTTGTTCACGGCAAGGTATTTGGGAAAGAAAATAAAAGAAAAAGAGAAACAGTTCTCTCAGTTCTTTGCTCTCAGGCACCGATAACGTCATAGTAAAAAGTCAGAGAAAGGTTAAGTATGTCAAAATATAGCAAATGGCACACGCCCACATTTTACCACACAAATATTTAGTGGTGATGTGCGTAGTTCAGTAGTAACTATGTAAGATAATGCAATTAGTTACTACTGAACTACGCACATCACCACAATTTGTTTCTCGGTGGGTATCGAACCCACGCCCTCCGGCGCAGAAAGCAGTTAATACCAACTGAGCTATGAGGGCTGTTTGAATAATAAATATTGACAATGATAATGCCTAAAGATTACCTGCAGCTGCATGATACAGATCCTCAGATCACTCTCGTTGAACTCATACTGAATGTTCCAGCCGAGAGGTCCAAACGTCTTCCTCTCTTGCACGATAGCGTGGAAGAAACATAACGCGAACAGCAGCCGTCGCCAATCCTCGGTCCGCGGGCAGGAGATGTAAAACTCGGGGTCGCAGATCGGGTCGGATATGTACGATCGGTAAATGTTGTTTTTGAGGCCTTTTGGAGCTTCGTTCGTCATTTTTACACCTAAAAATGCGAGGTGTTATGGTGAGAAAAGCGAGCCACTACTTCTTTCTTTCTGTCATGGCTAGATCTAGCACATCTAGATACCACAAAAGTGGCGAGTAGAAAGATCCAAACTTACCATTTTGCAGAACAGTGACTGGGAAAGCTCTGCTTGGATAACTGGTCAACCAACATCTGCAAGAAAGTGACTCTTTTGACAAGCTCTTTATACATATTAGGCATGCTGCAAAAATAGTTTTAGCTGAACCTTGGATACTGGATTTAGTTGACTTTTTATTGATTTTATAGTGTTTCCTACACTTAAGGAAATCACAAAGATTTTTATAATGTCCCAAAGAGAGCACTGGTAGTCTAGTGGTAGTGGCCCCGCCTTCCGATCCGAAGGTCGTGGGTTCAAATCCACTCGTGTACCAATGAGTTTTTCTGTCGAAAAATTTATGTGCACTATGCCAGTACTCTCAAAACGGTGAAGGAAAACATCGTGAGGAAACCGGCGTGTTGTAGAACCTAAAAAAAGTTCGAGCAACACGCGTCAAGGGTCACGCAAAAAGGGCCCATCAGTGGCCTACTTGCGGAAAAACCTGCCCGTACATCAAGTGCGAATCAAAAACTTGCCGAACTATAATGTCCCAAAAGTTAAGAGCCGAGCGGGATTGGAACCCGCGACCTTCCCCTTGGTACGGGGCTGCGCTGACCGCTGCGCCATCGGATCCTTATCACACTCGACGAATAACTCTTAGAAACTGTTCGGCACTAACGCCACGAAGCCACGGTCACATTAGTGCCGAACATTCCCTAAGAGTTATTCGCTGAGTGTGATTAGGATCCGATGGTAACCTTGATAAAACTATAACTTGCCTGAAGTTAGGATGCGTGACCTGCGGCACGATAACCTCTGCGCAGATCCGCTCGAGCTCGCCCATCCAGGAGTCCATCACGTGGCAGTTCTGCAGCACCACCCAGCCGCCCGTCTGGATGGCCTGGTTTATCATGGCCGCTGCTATCGGACCCTGGCCGACACGTAACATAGGCACAATCAAGTTACAAAAAAAATGTCTTAATATCATCAAAACTTACTTTTAGGCTTGCTGCCTAGAAGCAGATTTATTTATGGTGCTTTCGATATTTCAAGTACCTAGAGGGTTTGTGAATTTTTTTATTGTTCTTGTTGTCGCGTTCCTAATAGTTAGTAATACTCATATTATTTATTGCAATTATTATGTTACATGGTGAGGTCTTAAAGTAAAAAATTGTGAATACATAATAGGCCATAATGTACAGGGCATAGTAATATTTGAATATTTTTTTTAGTAATACTTAGTCGTTTCACCAATGTCGGGAAAGGGTTTTATGTGCGCACTATTTTCATTAACATTTCACAAAATATTGAGTATCGATTTGTGTGTGATCTTACGGTCCTTAGATTTGTGAAGTCGAGGTTAGTTTGTACTTTTCCACCTTAGAACTGATTTTTCCATCTACGAAATAACGCTTTTCGTCCAATCTTTCCTTGGTTTTGAAAAGTGTGAAAAAAGAGATTGATGTTTTTTAATCTGATGAAAAATTAGCTGTAGCGGAATAACTTATCTGAGTAATGTCTTACCTGCCCCTGCCCCAAAGAGATAGTCTCAAAGCTGACGACCTTCTTCTCCATCGAGAACTTCACCAGCCCTGACATGGGGTCCGAACCAGCTGACAGTATGAAGATCAGAGGCGAGCAACAGTTGCTGTCATTGTATGACTTCTCAAGGTCGAACGGAGGAGGCTCGATGTAGACTCGACCCATCTCTTCGACGACGTATTGCTGTACCAGGGGGATTAGCTTGTCTGGACGAATGCATCTGTGGAAATTTATATCAGTTAATTTTTTTTTCTTCTTCGTCTCTTCATTAGTTATTTTGAACCAGAGTGTAGTGAAAAGATTAAAAATGCCCCTCAAAGAGGCTTCTTTCGTGCATTATATTTCGTACTTCGTCTTTCGATTAGTAACCTGAAAGAGAAATTATTAGCAAGTACATTGTAGTTACGCCTACGTGTCACCACTCTTATACACTATATTGAGAGTTTTTTTTTTTTCTTTTTTATGTGGGTATATCTGCTTTCCTGTCGCTTGCGCTCGGCCGGTTGCGTCATTCGTCTTTTAGTGTTTCGCCGCTCAACACTAGTCTAAATAAATTCAGTGATTGAATAAGTTTCGAAAAACTTTACACGTTTTCTAAACTTTAAACCTAAATAATGCCGAAACGAAGGCTCGAGAACGACGATAACTTCGATTACTTTAGAAAAAAACTAAAGAAGCTTGAGTCCGAACTCAAAAAGTCTGGTAAAAGAAGTCGTGGTATCGAGTTTTCCTCGTCCTCATCATCGCCGTCGTCGTCGAAGGAACCCTCGTTTTCTCGTCAGGATTTGGACATCCATCAGTAATGTGTATCAGTGCAAAAGTAAAATATTTTTTAAAAATATGCCGGTACTTAGTCTAAAAAATTCACTTGCGTGTAACTTTGTGGAAGCTATATCTTGTTGGATCTATTTATAGACATCAGGTATTTACGTGAGTCGAGCTGTCCATGGGACTGTCTCACCTATCACACACAAAAATCGTTTGCGTACATCTCTGTGGGAGTTATATCTTACCGATTCAAAAAGTACATAAGATTGGTTTGCGCGTAATTCTGTGGGAATTATGTCTTACTAATCGTACCATCAGCATTAAATACGTCTAGTTAAAAGATTTTTCAACTTTGAAAATCTTGATTTTTTGATACCCTCAAATAACCTAATTATATCGACGTATTTTAGGACGGTGAAATCTGAAGTCTCCCCTAGACGGAATCCTCTAACACACACTAAAATCGTTTGCGTATATCTCTGTGGGAGTTATATCTTACCGATTCAAAAAGTACATAAGGTTGGTTTGCGCGTAATTCTGTGGGAATTATGTCTTACTAATCGTACCATCAGCAGATTCAAAAAGTACGTAAGGTTGGTTTGCGCGTAATTCTGTGGGAATTATGTCTTACTAATCGTACCATCAGCAGATTCAAAAAGTACGTAAGGTTGGTTTGCGCGTAATTCTGTGGGAATTATGTCTTACTAATCGTACCATCAGCATTAAATACGTCTAGATAAAAGATTTTTCAACTTTGAAAATCTTGATTTTTTGATACCCTCAAATAACCTAATTTTAGCGACGTATTTTAAGACGGTGATATCTGAAGTCTCCCCTGGACGGAATCCTCTAACACACACTAAAATCGTTTGCGTATATCTCTGTGGGAGTTATATCTTACCGATTCAAAAAGTACATAAGGTTAGTTTGCGCGTAATTTTGTGGGAATTATGTCTTACTAATCGTACCATCAGCAGTAAATACGACTTGATAAATGATTTTTCAACTTTTCAAATCCAGATTTTTTGATACCCTCAAATAGCCATATCGACGCATATCGACGTATTTTTAGACGGTGATATCTAAATCTCCCTTAGACGGAAGTTTTGCCGCAGGGCCAAGACGCCATCACCTCGCTACTGTCAGAGGGTGTATCGGCTGCACCGTCCTAACCATTGAATATGGCCGTAACTTTCATAAGGATTTAGTGATTCGCTTCAAACATATCGCTACCCATGGACTGGATCCGACTCAAACAAAAGAGATACTAGCTCTTATCGTGGCGCCGATACTCAACGCCGAAATAAAAGCTGCAATTCTTGAGCTCATGGTAGATCAAGATAAGAGCTTTGAACTCTGACAAACCCAGATATGCAGCCGCTATCTCGTGCTTGGCGTCAGTGGTCTCCGATGAACTCTCATCTGCTCAGATCAATCAAGATCTCCTCAAAAAGCTGATGCACACAGGCCGTCATCTTTGCGATGTTCATTTTACCGATTCTAAATCGAGATGAAATTTTGCCATGTTCTCTATCAAGGAAGACGCGAAGAAACAAATATTTGTTTGGAGAGAATTTGTCTGCTACACTGAAATCAGCAAAGGCAACAAATCTGGGAACGACTTAAAAGTCCAACAGAAGATTTTAAGAAAGCTTGAGCCTTTCAAATATTTCTTTGAGATATTTCAAAGATGCACCTGCTTCGAAAAACACTGCAAGCCGCCGCGCCGGGCCCGCCGCCGAGGAGCCGCGAGCCTGCCTACCCGCGCGCTCAGCACGCGCCCGCATTCGAGACGGTCGTCGCCGCCGGCGCCGCCGCGGTCGACCTGCGGCCTGTAGACCCAGTAAGTTAGGTTGGCCAGCTGTCTCTCTTCCGTCTTTAATTACTACAGTTTCGTTAATCCTATAATGGATCGATGGCTATAAATTGATTTTTACTACCTTGTCTAACCTTCTCCAAATTGGAGCAATAGCACAGTGCAGGCATGCTATCATGCCTAATATATATAAAAAAAAGTGGATAAAAATCATTCCTACAAATAATTTCAAGTTGGAGGATTTATGAATGGCTGTTATATTGACATCTAAAGATTGCTAAAGATTGGTTTTTAGCAACTATTCACTTGAAAGACGCGCATCTTTTAATCAGTGTTAATGTAGAATCTAGATTCTATAAAATACTTTTACTAGTACCTAATAAATTCACTTATACAAAAGGAATTTGGCCTATACACTTCGTCGTATGTTTTCACTAAAACCGGTAGTCAAATTGTTGGGATCACCCGGATACCTATCAACAATAAACTTAGGTAACATTTTATTAATGGAACGCTCATATAAGGAGTGTCTAGAAAATGTAAATATTACATTGTATAACAACTCGAAGCATTGGGTTTTTTCTAATAAATTATGAAAAGACTAATTTGGTCCTCTACTTCTTGTACATACTTGGAATTTGTAATCAACAGCAAAACTATGCAAATAGGCTTGCCAACCAAATATAACTTCATATAATCAAATAAATTAAGTTGTTTTCCAAAAAATCACGCCAAATTGGGAAATTTGCTCAACTGTTAGCGAGAGATGAGATATACCTAGGCTTATTAATTTCTGCCCGCCCGGCTATTGAATATGATCCACCATATGCCAAAGAATTTGAACGACTTAAATACACTAAAGGTGACAACAATTTCGACAAATTCATGAATATTTCACCCAGCTTATGTAATGTAGATATATGCTGTAGAGAAATATTTTCTGACGCCTCAACTACGGGGTGGGGCGCTGCATGCGGCTCGGAAACCGCGAGCAGCCCCTGGTCCGTAAGCGAGCGCATGCTTCACATAAATCAGCAATCAACTGCTTGCGGCTTACTCTGCCACTAAAATCTTAAAAAACAAACTAAGTAATTGCCAAATCCTACTGCGTTTCGATAACTGCTCTGCCGTTTCTTACGTTAACAGAAAATTAGAATATAATTAGATAGAATTCAGTTTCCACACTTGTCACTATTCTGACGTCAAGAAGTAGAAAAACAAAATTAAAATACAATTATAATGGCTGTCATTCATACATGGAATGGGAACTCTTCGATTCCACCTTTGATGTATAACTATTACATTAGTGTTAGTGTCCCAGTGATCGATTTAATTGCAAGTAGAATTAATAATAAATTCGATGGGTTTGTTACATGGTCTGGCGACCCAAATGCTTATGCGGTTAACGCATTCACGATCAAACATTTAGATTTGAGATGGTCAAACATTTATTTTTACCCATCAGCCATAGAATTTAAAACTCTGCGAAAAACTGAATGATTGCATCTTTATCACAGAACTCAATTAAGCAAGATTGACAAAGTCTACATTAAAAAAAAAAAATATTCAATTTTGCAAGGACATATTATTATCATGTTTTTAGCTCTGTTGGGTCGATAAAGATTTATTTAAAAAAAAAAAATGTTTAACATTAGCTGGTCTGCAGACATCTGTAGAGCTGCCTGCTGTTTTAGAACCTAAAATTAGCGAAAGTTTAATTAACCATTCAATGTTTCGAGGGGTTTTTTCGTACAAGAACCTTGACCCCCTAATATAACATTACGTGGGAGTTGCGTAGTGGAATGGTTAGAAGTATTGTATCATAAAGAATTGTACTATTATCTTTGGAACTCTTTTCCAAAGATGTGCGACGTTAGCATTCTTCCGAGTAAAATTATGATCAAGATCCTTGATCCTGTATAAAACATCACAAGTTGGAAAAAACTAACCCTTTGTACAAATGCCTTTTATCAGTGAAAGCCCTTAGTCGTGCCCTGCTCAGGCATTAACATGCTGTATTGTTTGTAAGTACTAGACATGTTGGATAAAGTGTACGCTGCAAGACAACGGTATGGATGTGTCGCTTGGTGCGCACAGCACGCGACACGCGGCTGCGTCTCGAGCTCTTACGCTTGGAGTCAACATCGACCGCATGCGGACAACCGCATTTACATTTACCACAAACACGGCTGGACCTCTAATTCCAACAACACATTTGCCAAATTCTATAAAAGAACTATTCTGAGCTCGGACGAAGCCACTTTAGTTGCTGCGATTATTAATCCAGGCTTAACTTTAGTGCTAATTATGTTACGATGTTTAAGACTATTAAATAAACCATTTAATCCATTTTTAGTGCTCTCCATTCTCTACTTGGAGATAATAAAATATATAATTTTTTTTCACATTCAATGTGTTAGCATTACACATTTCCTGAACCTACAAACTCTCAAAGTCTACAATGTACTTGCTAATAATTTCTCTTTCAGGTTACTAATCGAAAGACGAAGTACGAAATATAATTAGTGATTAAACGAACTCAGTGAAGTTCTATCATAATTATATGAGTACTTCGTCTGAGATTAGTAACCCCCGCCCGCCCAGCCCTTAGCATAGGTTCAGGAAATAAGGGCGCCAAGGGCTCTGGCTCTAAACTAATGACGCAACCGGCCGAGCGCAAGCGACAGGAAAGCAGATATACCCACATAAAAAAGAAAAAAAAAAAACTCTCAATATAGTGTATAAGAGTGGTGACACGTAGGCGTAACTACAATGTACTTGCTAATAATTTCTCTTTCAGGTTACTAATCTCAGACGAAGTACTCATATAATTATGATAGAACTTCACTGAGTTCGTTTAATCACTAATTATGAGTCTTTGTGGCTTCCGTTTATAAATGGGATGGCATAATTTTTAGTGCAGCATAGTCAAGTTTGTTCGATAGTTTTTAGAAGGGAAAGTCAAAGAAACACCCACTTGATAACTTCTGCAGTGATGTAATATTTTTCGCTGGTGTGATATTTAGCGTTATTAGAATTATTTCACCAGATAGACAGATGTTTCTAGTTGAAACACAATCTTACCTTAGGATTATAAGTTTAGCGATGCCTCTAAGAGTTTCGTATGGAGAAGGAAACGTGGTCTCATGCGGAGCCGAGAGATCGTAGAACTCCTTCCAAGCTTTCAAATTTTTCTCGAAATTTTCTTTGAATCCACGCAGACTAAAAACAAGTTAGTGTTACAAGAAAATCATGACTTCACAAATTTATCTTCTTGTAGTTGTTCAAGAACGAATCTACAGATTAAAGAATAGAATAACTTTTGTTTCGTATACACATATGAGTAAGGAACAGCTCAAAAGAAAAAGAGAGAAAAAAAGAAAGAAAAAGAACAAAGTAAATAGGTAGTAATGTAGGCCCTAGAATGAGGCCCTTGACGAAAAGTAATTTATAGTAGAAGCTAAGTTTAACATACCCGGCCATATTGCTCGACCGCACTATTTCCGACCACGCCTTATCAGAGAGCCAAGAGGGCGCGGGGTTCTCGAAAGGGTTGTCCAGAGCTACTCCTCCGGTCAGCAGGAAAGCTACTAGCTCGTCGTCAATCTCACCCTGGAATATGGAAATTATGATAATTGGCTGATCTAGACGTTCAGGTGAAAGATTGGTGAGAGGTTGTCAAAGACCAAAATGACTAAGAATTTGGGGGAAATCTTTGGACAGAATACGTTAATAATGAAAACAAACAAGCTTAAATATGAGATGTACGCGTTTGTTTTCCTTTTATGGGTGCAAAGGTCTCCCATCAAATCAAAAAGAACTCTTGTTTCGGAAATTCTCGTATTTTAAAGGTAAATCCACCATCATCAATCTTAATGTGTCCACTCGAATATTATTTGAGCTAGAAATTAATATTGATTCTAGTTTTGCTTTCTACTCCGTACCTTAGGCCTGAGAATTCCAAGCGTGAGGACGAGAGAGAATATAAGCTTGTCCTTCTCAAACAGGCTTCTACAGACGTTCTCATAGATACTTTTGGTGAAGTAAGCGTTGAGTCCTGACAGTCTTTCGTCGAGGTCGTCGCTCTTAGGAGAGTTTATGATCGCCTGGTTGTAGAGGTTAATAAACCTGGTAATAAAAAAAAACATTTTTTAAGCGTTGCCAAACTAAAACCATAAATATATAGAAAATAAAGGACAAGATCTAGTTCGAGTCCCTGAGTGATACCTCAGTCATAAAGTACGCATATTCATAAAAAAAAATCTGTGATATTCGTTCTAAGGACTCAAAAGATGTTACTCAGGCAAGTTTACAATACTGTTGGATAAATAAAAATAATCAAGCAATACTTAAAAAAAAGATAAGCAATTTAATGCATCAGTGCAATCCAATAATAAATATTTGACATTTATTTAGCGATAAAATATCTATGAAGTTCTTACCAGTTCAGCGAATATTGGTACATAGGATCAATAGCCGCCAGATCGGATATACAGAAGAACAGGACAGAGCTATGTTTCGACACTGGCACATACAGCAGTCTCGCTTCATCTATCTCTATCTCTGTCACCGCGGCCGCGGCTTGCTTCGCCGTAATCTCTATGGAGAGGACCTTGGACGATGAGAGGATCTGATTCGCTGACTCGTCTTCTAGAATGTTACCGGCTGATGATAGCACCTGTAGAATGTAAATTGAGTTAGAAGTGGTCAACTGTCTTACTTTCTGAGATCTACTGGTCAAGTTTTGTTTCGGAAGTCACCTAGACGCACCTAGTTATAAGATCATAAATGCTGTTCTTACTTTGACATTGATATTGAGCTTGGCTCTCGGGTTACGACTTCTAAAACACACGGATCAAATTACACAAAGCCTAAGATAAATCACGCATACATACATATTTGTGTATAGTCTAAACTCTAATGTAAGGATATACATTAGAGTACATCTAAATACGCCTTACGGGGTTGGTATTAAATTTAAAAAACTTCAATAAAAGTCTTACCTCTAGAATCTGGTCCTCAATTTCCTTGAGCGTGCGTTTGTTATTAGCTCCCTCCACAATAAGCTGGTTCTTCTTCAGCTCTAACTCAGGCCTGTCCTGTGCCACCACGATGCCGAGCAGCTGGTCTTGCAACCCTTGCGGTGTTATCATGAAGTTTAGCATAGTTACCTGGAAACTCCTTCCGTTAAATTTTCGAGTGTAACTCTTCAACGAACTCGCTACTTTCCTATTTCTCTCTGTTTTGTTTACCTCAAGTCTACACGATCTTGAATATACATGACTGTGTGAAGACCACATCTCTAATAGACGAAAAGGGTGATAGAGTATTATGTGATGTGTGTTGCTGACCCCACCTCTTAATTTCATTTAAGCACTTATTATTTAAAGCACTTCACCCATATCACACATTGTTGACATTGTTTTTTTCTTACTTTTACGTGAACATCCCTATGACCAAGATAAGCACATGAAGGGATCCATTAGTTCTGTCCTACCTTGACTGCGATCTCGGGTAGATAGTGAGGGTTGCTCAGCCGCGTCGTGATGTAGAACCGGAAGTTCTGGTTGTACTCCAGGATGTTATCGCCGAGCTTCAAGCAATCTATACCACCGGACCTGTCGACAGGGTCGATCTTCAGTCAGTTTATGAGAAACTTCTAGACTAGGGCTTATAAATAGATCCCTGAAACTCATTAACGGAAAACGTTGCTCCACTACCACTAAGCTAGGTAGCGGAGCAACGTTTTCCGTTAATGAGTTTTCTGACCGAAATATTATAGGTAATATGCCTGTTCTGTCGATCAGCACTCGTGAGCAAGCCGGGATATCGTTGAACTAATAAAGTACTTCGGAAACCGAAAAGAGCTTCTTTGAGGCACACATACAATTCTTTAACCACACTGGTTCTAAAAAACACGTGACACGATGAAACGAAAGTGACACGATAGTAAGAAAATCTAAAAAAAACACGACTCTCAACAAGAAACACAGCATCAGAAAATGTATTGTATTTTTTCTACAACTAGCTGACGGAACAAGCATATTTTGGTCCACCAGCTAAACCACCAGGTAAGGGGTAACCATCGCCTAAAACAGGGTGAATCTTTTTCGTCATGCCTATCTATGATGGTCATCGAAGACTGGCTTGACTGACTAGCTGGTGGGGACTAGGGACTTACCTGAAGGATGGACTGGCTTGACTGACTGGCTGGTAGGGACCCACCTGAAGACATTCCTCAGCAGCACGGGCTCTAGCACGGCGTCGATCTGCTCGCGGATGTTCTCCATGAGCACGGGGAAGCCGAGCTGGATGGCGTTCTCCAGCACGCGCACGTAGTTGCCGTCCGTCAGCTTTATCGTCTTTAGCTGGTTCTCACGCTCCATGTTCTTCACCCATTTGTTGGATTGTTCTAGATATTGACACTTAATTGGTACCTACATTCTTGTAGAGCTTAGTCAGATCCTACCGGCTGCGCCATGTAAAGGATTTGTAACGAGAGTGCATAATATTTCCACCGAAATTTAACTCAGTGATTTTACAATTACGGCCAATATATCACACTTTACGTTCGTTTTTTGAGTGATTGAGCGTATAAAAGTATGTATAACCAAGCGTAAATTCATATTTTGTTTATTTCTTTTATCGAATAAAACCCCTTTAATAACTCCTAGGATTCTAAAACGTGTCAGAAGGACCTTTTTTTTACAATTTATAGGTTTGCGTTTGACCGCTATCTCACCTGCTGTTAAATGATGATGCGGTCGACGATGTAGCACGCTTACCAAGAAGATACCCATTCACTCTTGTCTTGAAAACATCCAATTTGTAGGTAGTTTGTAATCTCTTGGTAGACTAATCTTGATTCCAACCAATGAGCTTCAAATCTTTTTAGACTTCCAGCTTATTGGTTAGAATCAGGAGTTGTCTATGCTCGGCGAAGTTCACCAAACTTGGCGGTAAAGCAGCAGCCCATACCTTGCGGATCAATCATCAGCGGCCACCGCCGGGACTTGGCGACGATGATGCCGTTCTCGATGGAGAAGGCATCCACCGGCAGACCAGCAATGTTCCACGCTCGGATCACGACTGGCTCTCCCAGCGTCGCTACTAGGGAGTACGCGTCGGAACACGGGATGTCTGGAAAGGACTTACACTTCGAGACAACATTCTAGTTCGTTCTTGAACTACATAAAGCTCATATCAACTTTGGAGACCAAGTTCCCAGGTCCATAGTATTGGCTATGAGCACGTAAGTGCACGAAAGAAGCCTCATTAACTGTGTACCACACTGGTAAGTTCGAAATAATTAATGTCACAACAAGAAGGAGGATTGAATATAGCACATTCATTATGAAAGATCGACCAAACTCAGACCATTGCGTTCATTAGGGCAGTTTACTATTTGGTTTAATATAATGTAATCTGTCCGTTACGACCAGTTACCAATTTCGCCGCTATTGTAGTCTATTGCTTTTTTTACCTATTTCCTTTTCAGTCAAAATACTTTGGTGTGCTAAGTGAACTGAATCCCAATGACGCCACGTCATAGGGTCCCTGGCCACCATTCAAGAACCTTTATTTCCTTGCCATTCAAGGCACAAACAGTATACTCACTCAAGCTCTGTGTCTTCTCATTCCACATCTGTATAATCTCTCGCCTGTAGTTGACAGTGTAGGGGCCCAGATATGCAATGAATCCAGCCGACAGCAACACATCGCCTGGAACCAAATGCTGTACCTAGAATGTTCTGATGATGGTAGTAGCCTATGGAAGTTATGGCTTAAAGAGGGAATCACACAGGCGACTCTCCATACAAACATAGTCCCCTATTTCCTCCCTGGATAATGCCTCTAGAGTAACCATTTTGTCTCATAAAATCCAGATCTGCTATATACGTACTCGTATGTTTTCCTTTTTTTCAGAAACTTATTGATAAAGAAAATATCACCTCCAATTCACATTTCATATAAATCATATCAGGGTCATATTTTCTTTATCAATAAGTTTCTGAAAAAAAGGAAAACATACGAGCACGTATATAACAGATCTGGATTTTATGAGACAAAATGGTTACTCTAGACTTCTAGAGGCATTATCCAGGGAGGAAATAGGGGACTACGTTTGTATGGAGAGTCGCTTGGTTGATTCCTTCTTAATAACGTCTATCCAGACAGCCTGAGTAGAATATGGACCAGGCAAGCTTTACCATACTATTTCTTCCTTTTATCATCAGCCGGAATAAGTCAGCTATCGAACAGTGTCAAAGGTTTTGTTAATTCTTGTAAAATTAACTTGTTTCTTTACGAACTTGTTGAACCAACTATAAAATCATAGGAAGCAAGCTGGAGGTCTACTTCCAGAACTTGTTCAGACTGTTAATGCTGACTCACCGATAATATTAGACAGCAGTTCTTGCAGCTGCTTGGCCAGCTCAGTCCACCGAGTCTTCTCGCCGCCCAGTCCGCCGATGAGTTGCTCGGCCCGGCACAGCTTGGTGGAACACAGCTCGATCTCGTCTTCTAGACCTTTCTTCTTGCGCGTCATTTCCGCGAACTCGTCGTTTAGAGTCTGGGGAAGGTGAGCTTGTGTTGATCTAAGAGCGTGTAGTAATAAAGAGGTGCTACGGATTCGCAATTGAATTTAGCAATATTGTAGAGGTGCTACGATTTCTCTAGCACGATGTAGCAATATCGTAGAGATGCTACGAAACCTCGAGCGCATTGTAGCAATATTGTAGAAGTGCTACGTCATCTCGAGCGCAATGTAGAAATATCGTAAAGATGCTACGACATCACAAGCTCAATGTAACAATATTATAGAGCTGCTACGATATCTAAAGCTCAATGTAGCAATTTTGTAGAGGTGCTACGATATCTGAAGCGCAATGTAACAATATCGTAGATGTGCTACGATTTAATATTTTTATTACTTCGCGGTTGTGTCAATTTTTTATAATCTTCCACTTCCACTTTTAACTCTTAAATTGATTGTTTTTTCCCCAAGGTCTACTATCTTAAGAAATAGCAGTGAATAGTAGACTTGCCTGTAACTTGTCGAGCACTCCCTGCAGTTGCGCTCGCTTCAAGTTGAGTGTGTTCATCTGCATCTGCAACTCGGCTTCCGACTCGGCCAGCGCCGCCTTCTTCGGCGCTACCACCTACAGACAACACGACTAATTTTATTTATGAATAACCATTGCCCTTTCCTTAGAGGAGTACCCCAATACGATGGGCCTTTCAATGTCAGAATTTGAGTTTTTTTATTTATGCATGCAACCAATTAATACATAATCAAAATAATCACAATAATATACACTGGATTTGGATCCAGTGTATATTATTGTGATTATTTTGAAAGTAGACGTTTGATTGATCAATAAATATAAAACATAACAACAATAAACAATATACATTTAACAATAAACACGACAGATCTGGCGCAACTCATTATCTATTGCTATTCAGCGTGACAATGCCGCCAGCGTCTTGGGGATGCTTCCGTTTGGCACTGATTTGGATCAGTTGAGTTATCTCTAGATCGGTTGTAACGATCTGTAAATAGCTCAACTGTTTCTAGTGTATTTTGTACATTTTGTAAATATTTGTTCACATTCTTAATAATTCTTCTACGAAAATTTAATTTAATAAAATAACCCAGCAGCGGTAAGAAATGGCAATGCTTCAAGCATATAGTTTGTAATCTGGGGAAGATCCTATGTATGTGCTATTTTATATCAGGAAAAAATTACAGAAACTACAAATCATCACTAAAACCAGGATGAAGTCGTGGACGGTCGCTAGTAATAAATACGTATAGAAATGTTTCCACAGTGCACAGTACTTCATCTAGCCCCAAACCAAGCAAAGCTTGTAGAGACTGAGAACTGGAGAGCAAAATTAAGCCAGCCCAAAATCCACTTCAGGAAAACACATTTCCAGGAAGACCAATATCAAACATCTCACCAACAGCTTTCTCTACAATTTTGGTCTGCGTTTCAACGTTTTGTGGCTTTTCGAGGACTAATTGAAGCTTATGAAAGTCAAACCTTGATGACTCGATCGTACACGTCCATGGCTCTGACCCAGCGGCAAAGTCCCTCGCAGGCAGAGGACACCTTGGCGATTACTATCGGGTCGAACTCACGGTCCGGAATGTACCTAGAAAAAAAAAAATGGTGGACATTTCACACAATACATCTAATCCTAAACTAAGTACAGCTTATTCAATATGGGAACTAGGTACAATTTTTTTTTTTATTATACTACTGAACCAATTTTGATGACCAATCTCGAAAAAAACCTTTAACTATCGAGATAAAAACACATTTTTGGCTCTTAAACGATCAAAAACATTTTAAAAAAATTTCAGTTAAGTTTTTCTTGTATGTAAAATAGACCATACTTGTCTCTGATTTTCTTCATAGTAGGTACAGGTATATTGTCTTTATCATAATTCCGCAGACCGTCCAAGAACTTCATGTCTCCCAGCATCTTCTGCGACGGACCCCAGAAGTCTTCAAAGGGTTTCCCTGGAAGTAAAGTTCAAAGTTCATAGTTAATGTCAGGTGGTTTGAGGCTGATGATATAGGTAGCGGCACATAACTTTAGCGCTGACCGTTATTGCGCAGAAGTCAAAAATAAGGGGGGCTAGCGGGATGAAGGGCGGGCGTGCGTAGCGCTGATTGGCTCTCCAGTCGCACTCCGCTCTCTGTACCAATAGGACGCTTGCACACATCCACACATCCAGTGTGCGCGACATGCGCACACTACGACGCATGCGCAGCTATCCCCTCCGCGTATCGCTCAGCGCTAAAGGTATGTGCCGCTAGTTATAACTTACCATTAGCATCCATCTTTCTATCCCCTTTGATCCCCTTCATCACACACACAGCCTCCATCACCAGCTTTACTCCAGCAGGAGGGTTCTTCATAGACTTGACGAGGGTGATGTCAGCTGGTTTGAGGGTGTTGAGAGCGTTCAAGGCTGCTTCTAGCGCTGGTACTGCTTCAGCGAGGTCGCTTTCGCAGTCGTCCTTGATGGCTTGTGCTGCTGCGGCCGCTTCGTTGGCTAATGCTTCATCAGCACCAACTATCTGTTACAGAAAAAGAGCGCTCAGCTACTAGCACTTTGGTAGAAACGCAGTCTGATCCCCACATGGTCTGACTCTAGCAACGAAGTGTTAAACTCCAAAGCAAATGCGATGGTAGCTTGTTATGCTCTCCAAACGCGACGAATTTGCGACTAGCGAATAAATAGACATCTATTTCTGCCAAACGTCAACAGTCGTAGTAAAAATGTGTCGTTTGAAAGCATCTGATAGTTTGGAGGCACTATAATTATAGATTTCTCGTCACTTTCAAATAAAGGACTGACATAAAGTCTACATAAAGAATCGGGCTCAAGCACTATTTCTGCATTGCCTTTGGCATCTTTTTCTTCGCCATTATTATTTTAGTAACACTTAAAAGTCCAGCTGTTCTAGAACCGTCTCATATCAGATATTTATCGTCCATACCTCCTTCTGCTTCTCCACTACGACCGTGTCCTGTTCGATCTTGATCATGAGTTTCTCTGTCTTGTCCGAGGTCTCCACGAGCAGCGGCTGCAGGTCTATCAGCTGCTGCTGCATCACGGCCACCTGCCCGGCCGCGAAGTCCAGCTGCTCGAGACCCGTCTCGTATCTGGGGGAAAAGGGGACTTTTCAACAAAACCATCTTTGTTTAAAAGTTCCCGTTTCCTCTAGTTTGGGACTTTTAAACTTATATTTTTCTAAAATTTAAGAGCTTAGCTCTTGTCGGGGTTTTGATGCAGTTTTGACTTTTAAACAAAGATTCTTTAGTTTTAGTCCTTGCTGTACGCCAAAGGGTGCTGATTTTATGGTCAAAAATGACACTAAAGTCTGAATCGTAACATTAAACTCAAACTCAATAAAATTTTATTCAAAACGATGCAAGAATCACTTTGAAACGTCTTAAAGCTAGGTGAGTCTAGGTGCCAGTTCCACGCGACCAAGCGTAGAAGAACAGGCAACAAACTACGTCTCGCTTCCTACCGTTTTTTTTTCATTCAAAGTCCACAAAGTTGTCAATCAAAAGTCACAATCCATTTCAAAGCCAAAGACAATAGTTTTTTCTAGTACCAGGTAGGTATATACTTACAGCCCTACTTATAAACGCAATTTAAATTTAATCATTGTTTAAAGTTAACCCTGTCACTGTTTGTCATTACTCAGTGGTAAGAGATGGCAATAGTTTAAGCACTGTTTATCTTTTGACATATTTTTATAAGTAAGGCCATTTGTATTATAATCACAAAATCTTCTTTGAATTAGTCGAATGTACTTTTGTTCTGACCAAATAGCGATTATAACTACATACGGCACACACTGGTACACAAGTGCAAGGTTTGTGGTAACCTAATGGAACTTAAATACGAGCAACTCACCGTATCCTAGAATTTGTGATTTGATTCACCTTCATGGCGTAAAGACTTTGGAAGGCCTTGATCAGCTCCAAATAGCTGGTCGGAGTGACGTACACCTTTCTACGTTGGTCCGCGTAAAACCTGTAAAAAATTACATGATTGTAGTCAAAGAATCATAATAACACAAAGAAAAGAACATAGACTTAGCGACAGTGCTATCGCACAATACGAGAATCTACCATCGAATATGAGGGTAAATTAAATACTGATATGGCTAAATGTTATGCTTTATTAAAACTATGCTGTTAACACCAAGCGTTTCTTTAAATTCCTTTCACCAAACGTGTTTGGAAGCACTTGTGGCACAACAAAGAGTTGGTACAAACTCGCCTGTCACTAAGCGACACCACGCTCATATGGAACAGCTGACACATCTCAACGCAAGCTATCCTCAGTTCATCTCCCACATTCTCCATCTTGGAAATAAACATGGAAGCCACGCGCTCTAACGCTTCGGGTGGCCAGGCTGTGAACCTGGAATATTCAAATTAGTGAAATTAAAACTACAGCTTTGCTGTTGGAGAGTCGTATCTCCAGTAGTGGACTTCTTTAGACTAATAATAGAATTGCTGCCTTGCGATTACCGTTATTATCCCTGTGCCCATCATCATCAGCATGAATAAGTCCACCGCTAGACTGCCTGCAGTAGACTTATTCAGGCTTACTTAGGCAGGCTCATTCAGAACATACATATTATAATTAGAAGTGCCGTAGTCACCATGCTTGGTAGACAGATTGGTGACCGCAGTGTCGGTGTTAATGTCTTGTGGGTGCCAGCAGTGCCAGCATGCTAAGTTAATTACACCAGTACCCGTAGTCTGAGCTTAACTCGATCAGTTTGAACAAATCGTTTCGCCTACGTGTCACTCTCTTTTGTATGGAGAAAAGATGAGACAACAACAATACGTAACATAGAAACTGGGTAGAAACGATCGAAACGAGCTGTTGGCTCATTATTTCTCCACACAAAAGAAAAAGACGCGTAGGCGATCAAATTGATCGAGAAAAACCTCTACTCTAAAGACTACGGGTACAGTTTGTATTAGACCGTGAGTGGTAAAGTGACTGATAGAGTGAGTGAGAGAGTAAATGGAAGTCATAAAGAGTGCGAGAGGAAGAGTAAGAGAGTGAAAAGGAGGGAATGGATGGGAGAGAGTGCTCACCAGTCAATAGTGCAGCAGTTGATGAGCGAAGGGAACATGCGCAGACGGTTGCGGAAGGAGTCTCCGATGGGCGACATGGCCATCACGATGCGGAGGTTAGCCTTCACGCGCTCCACGTAGAAACCGAACATGGCTAGCGGTGTCGTCTCTATTTTCTTGCCCTTGTAAAATAAACAACGAATCCAGTTTCCAACCAAAAACACTAAGCCTTGGTTTAGTGTTTTGTCTCTCTTCAGATCCCATAATGAGATCTGTAAATTGCCTCTCGGTAACAAAACTGCCTAGATGGGCTAGCTCTGACGGCTGACCACCTCACTGAATGGCGACATCTCGCTTGGTAGAAAATATTTAACAGATTTATCGATTACAAATAATTAATACCCTGTGATATCTTTAGATTATCTATAGATCAAACAATCAGTGGCTTTAAGTGGGTGCTTATAAGAGAACAAAAGGTAAGTTTATAAACAGTTGTAACCCACTCACCGATTCTCTGATGGCCGCCTGCATTTTGTCCATAATTTCAACCTTTTCGTCCATCCCGTAAAGGTTTGGTATGTCGCCAGTGTTTAGAAGCATGTTGATGTCTTCCACCATTCCTTCGTACATTATCTAACCAACAAATATTTGCAGTTAATTTAAAAGTATTGTTTTATTCGACTCTACACAACAGTCTGTTTTTGCGTGTTTTGTATACAAGAAAAAAATAATTTTAGAACCTGTATTTTCAGAGACTGGTGCATGAAGGAGGTTTATAAAACAAGGGATACTTTTCATTTGTTCTTACAAAGTTTTTTAGCAGGGTGGGAGTTTTTTAATGACTTACAGTAATGAGAAGAGATCTTTACCTACTATAAGAATACTTTTGACAGGATCATTGCTATTATTGCAGAAAGTGCTATTTAGAGCTCACCTGATTGTCAGCAAACAAGAAGACGAGCGGTTTCCCGATAATGCCCGCTTTCATCAGCATCCTCCGAATGTCATCGCGCCATTCCGTCTGACCGTACACGCGGGATATCTCGATCTGACATACAAAACAAATCACAATGTTTTCAATATAAGTGGCTTTTATTGACACAGAATCTTCATCTTGAGTTCGTTTTTTCAGCTAATCGTTTTCTCGCCGGTAGTTGGACAAATGCCAATTGATGCCGTTGATATTACAAGTTGGTGGAAGCAGTTCTGTGCATCGTAGGGCAAGTTCTTAACGTACCTACGTGACTTTACATGGCAATGCATTATCCAGGCTCACCTGTATGACGTTCATTTCCAAGATGCTAGCAGCTAGTTTGACAGCGCTACTTCTGCCACTGCCTCCTACTCCGACGAGCAGTAGATTACCTATTACAACAGAAATACATTACTATATGCAGGTTGTTACCGGACTACTACCGGACACTTCTGAGGGTTAAAGTACCCAACAATATTTTTCTATCCTATTTCTAAGGAATCAAAACTGTGAACGCGAAAAATAAATCAACTGTTTCATATTTTAGCCAAGTAGGTACCTATTTAATTTTATGCATAGAACAGCTGTATTTGAAACCCAGAGGTTACAAAGTGAAACTGGTGCCTAAATTCATTTAGTAACTAGGATAATAAATTAATTTAGGCATCAGTTTCTTGTGACCAAAGCCTAGATCTAGAAGAACAGATAAGACTCGTCCATAATTCTCAAAAAAAAAAGACTGGGAAAGGATGGCTAATGATGATGATGTTGAATTAGGTACGGTGAGAAGTGGTTCAGCTGTTAAACTCTAGATGGCGTTGAACAGTACCATTATCCTGCAATAAGACCCGCGTGCACCGTGAGATATGGTCGAGCGCGTATCGGAACATCACCAGCGCCATAGGAGACGACGACACCACGTTATACTCTTCCAGGTAGTACTCCATCTTTACTGCCATGTCGTCTAGATCCATCACCTATTGGAAACCATTCATACTTTGAATGAGGCAAGCTTTCTTAATAATCATCATAAATCTTTTATCTTTCTATTTAGCCCGAATGGACCCACTGCTGGGTATAGGCGTCCTCTCTAATACACCACTCTGTTCTGTCCTGTGCCAGTCTCTACCATTGCTGCCCAACTACTCCGACAATATCATCAGACTAACGGGCGGTGGTCTACCTCGTAGTCATTGTGCGTCTTCTAAAAATATTGATGGGCGTACATCTACCACAAATACGTGCAGAATAAAATAAGCCCTCCCGGAGCACTTAAAACCCTTGCACTAAGCAACAGTGGCACGATAAAAATAGGAATTCTTGCTAAAAACGACCAGTGATCAAAATGTAAAGTCTGCAATCAGCCCGCATCATCTCTTTGTTGACCAAAAACCCATTAATCCCGTCAAAATGTAAGCTTACCTGATCGTATATCTTGGGATCAGCATCAGGCTCCATATAGTTCCCGAAGAAGATGTTGGCTGCGTGCTTATTGCTGAGCTTCTCTCCTTCGGGGATGTAGCCGAGCTCGTTCATCACTTGGTCCATGTGGACGCGGAAGTTACCGTAAACTGCTTTGTATACCAGGTCGAAGAGTTTTATTCTGAGGGATTATTATGCTGATGTACTTAGTATCTTTCCACAGTTCATCTACCTTTTCGTAAAACTCAATATAAGTTTTAAAAACTTGAGAAACCAACTTCATGGCCAAACTGCTGAACCGATTTTGATGAAAATAGAAAATCTATCAATCGGGAACAATATGGAATCTGGAAGTGAACCTTCCAGATTTTTTTTTTTTTCAAATCAGCTCGTAATTACGAAAATAAGCTATAACAAACATAAAAAATACAACCGAATTGAAGCTTCCTCTTTTTTATTTAAATTTTAAAATGATCTGAATAACGATTTTTAAGATAAACGACGGCTAAAGTTTCACTGTGAATATAAGAATAAATATTCACGGATATTCCACACAGCACTATCCAGCCCCAAACTGAGCCAATGAAAGCCCACACCAATGTGTACCACAAGACTTCAAGAATAACATTCTTAAGAAGTTGTGGTACCGAGGATATAAACACAGTGTATCTCACCTATCAGCATCATCCACCAGCCTATCATAGAACACCCTGTAGGTCTCATGCACCCACAGGATGACGAGTTTGTTGACCTCCTTCATATGCGTGGCGGGCACCAGCAGCACTCCTTTGATGATGCGCGCGAAATCACGCAAGTTGAAGAGGTAGTGACATTTGCTGGGCGTCGGCAGGAACTGAACGGTCACAGCTTTGTATACCTCCATAGTGGCTGATACTATCGTCTGGAAACGGTTTGGAAAAGCAAATGATAATGGTAGAGTTATAATCTAGACTCTAGACCTGTATGGTTTTAAATTTAATTCAAATTCAATTATGTATTTATTCAATAGTATCACAAGGATCACTTTGACACGTCTTAAAGCTAGGTGAGTCTAAGTGCCAGTTCCACGCGACCAAGCCTAGAAAAACAGGCAACCAACTACGGCTTGGTTCCTACCGTTTTTAGGGTTCCGTAGCCAAATGGCAAAAACGGAACCCTTATAGATTCGTCATGTCTGTCTGTCTGTCTGTCTGTCTGTCTGTCCGTCCGTCCGTATGTCACAGCCATTTTTCTCCGAAACCGTAAGAGCTAGACTGATGAAACTTGGCGAGTAGATGTATTCTATGAACCGCATTAAGATTTTAACATAAAAATAAAAAATAAACTATAAATTTCGGGGGTCCCCATACTTGAAACTGAAACTCAAAAATTTTTTTTTCATCGAACCCATACGTGTGGGGTATCTATGAATAGGTCTTTAAAAATGATGTTGAGGTTTCTTATATAGTTTTTTTCTAAACTTAATAGTTTGTGCGAGAGACACTTCCAAAGTGGAAAAAAGTTGGTCCCCCCCCCTCTAACTTCTAAAGTAAGAGAATGATAATACTAAAAAAAATATATGTTGTACATTACTATGTAAACTTCCAACGATTTTTGGTTTGAACGAGATCTAGTCAGTAGTTTTTTTTTTATACGTCATAAACCGAAAACCGTAATTTACCTTTCGACGAACTACAAAAACCTTATTATGTTACATCAAGTAACATAATATAAAGGTTCTTGTAGTTCGTCGTGCTACGGAACCCTTCATGGGCGAGTCCGACTCGCACTTGGCTGCTTTTTTTTGTATGATATTGCAGGGATAAAATCTTTGTCATTGGCATAAGAGCATGTAAATACTACAAAATAATAAAATTAAGCTATTTAACCAGCTCAAATGAAACCGACTGAGTCAGAAAATTAACTGAGTCCCTGATGAGTTATTTGTCGAATTTGATTAGGGTCCGATTAGCGCAGCCGTTTACCTCATCCCCGTATCATTACTTTTGGGACCCCATATCATGGGTCCCAAAAGTTATGAGCCTACTTCGCTCATAGCTATGGGGGCCAACAATCTTTATCCAAATGAAGTCAGAGAGAGAAATCTAGTGGGATAAGGGCAGGAAGAAGAAGAGAAGAAATGAAGTCAGAGAAATAATAACTATTCCTGTTTCTCTGTGTCTACGATCTCAATTGTAGGAGCTACAAACCTTACTACTCCTCATGAGCGTATCACTGAACCCCTTCGCGAAATGCCAGTCCATGATGGTGCAGAAGATCTTATTCAGAGTGTTGTCTTCGAAGGAGTCGAGAGTGATGAGTAGCATGTGACGCGTCAGGCGGGACGTGATGAGGTTAGAGCCTCCGCCGGGCGGCAGCATTGCTGACACGAACAGCTGGCAGTACCAAGGTTTTTGAAAAATACAATTATATAATATACATAAGCATTCAGCGTGGCAATGCCGCCAGCGTCTTGGGGACGCTTCTGTCTGGTACTGATTGGCGACAGACAGACAAACTGAGATACTTTCGCATTTATAATATCAAGAATAGATCCAGTTTTATAAACTTTTGAACCATCATGATTTTTGACACATATTTTATGAAAAGACGGGATATTTATAATGATAAAATTTATGTGAGTTTTGGTTTCTGATATTTCGGCACAGTTGCATGCATCATGATCACGATTGAACTCAACCTCAAGTTCATATACAGGGTGTAATCGTTAAGTGTGCACAGGCGATTATTCCGTAACTATTGCAGATATCAAAAAACTTTAAACTGATATCGAAAGTACTTTACCTAATGAGTAAAATGACATTAATAACTTTTTAAAAATAAAACGAGAAATATCCAAAAAAATTACATTAATCACTCCCATACATTTTATTTCTTAGTAAGTACAAACACACGAAACAAGACGATAAATGCAACAATCACGATTATTAACGCAAATTGAAAAATACAATAAATTGGCGGGAACGAGAACCCGCGATAAAGAATTTGAATTTAGAACGAACACCAAAGAGTATCTTTCTTTTTGTTTTTATTTAGTATGTTGCTTTTCAGCTAGTTCAAATCAATACAATATTGAAACAAGGTTTATTATAAATTTGAAGTGGTAAGATAATTAATCTACACGTGTATCTACTTGAAATTCATTAATACCTTCATATCGTACATAATTATAAAATGACAAGGGTAAAATGAGTAGGTACTATTCCACTTAAAATAAGGAAACCTTTCTACTATCTCATACTAAATGTATGGGAGTGATTAATGTAATTTTTTTGGATATTTCTTGTTTTATTTTTAAAAAGTTATTAATGTCATTTTACTCATTAGGTAAAGTACTTTCGATATCAGTTTAAAGTTTTTTGATATCTGCAATAGTTACGGAATAATCACCTGTGCACACTTAACGATTACACCCTGTATAATATCCTAAATTTAACCATGGTAAATATCCCGTTGTTTCGTAAAAATAGTAAGTCTAAGTTTTATAAAGCTGTTGGTCTTCAACAGAAATAAAAATTAATAAACAAGAACACACTCACATCAGGTGGGCTATATGCTTGTTCCACCAGCTCTTTGTATAAAAAAAACACTGTAAAAAGTAGTAGTTCTCACCACATCGACGACTTCCTGCTTGACCATCTCCTTGAGGTCGTACCAGTGTCCGTGGTCGATCCACTGCCGCAGCAGCTCCAGCGGCGGCTGTGCTGCGTACGTCTCCTTCTGCGGCATGCTGAGGTCATCCACGAATAGCACGCACTGGAAACGACGAACAAAAAGGTTTATCGATGCCCACTAAACAAAAAAGGTAATTAAGCACAGCTGAAACTAATCAGTGATTACTCGACACAGTGCTTACTCGTAAGTCTGAGTCGAGCCTCAAGCACAGATTTTTGACACTTTTCAATGGAAAACTGTCATAAAATCTATGCTTGAGGCTCGACTCAGACTCAAGCGCTGTTTCGGAATACGGACCTTAGACACTAAGCGAGAGATTGGCCCAAGCACAGCCAACCAGTGTCGACTTTCAGCAGACTGTTAGTGCCCACTCGTAAGCGGTTCATCAGGAATGCGGTTCTCTGGTGTATTATTGCATTAAGCCAACGAACAGTTGAAATACTAGTACTTTTTAAATTAACGCGATCGTTATGCATAATTATATGGAACAAACGGGTTTTCTAATTCTGAAGACCAAGTGAGGGTAGTTGCAAATGAAACTGCCACCGCTTCTCGACAGTAACTCCAATGAACTCCAGTCAACCCGTGACCACGGCTGTTGCAACACAGCCGAAACGTCGGGAATTAATAAAGGTAATCGCGATTAAAAACCCGTTTGTTCCATATAGTTGAAATACTTTCAGGTTCAGTTTCGTACTAAATATTTTTCTGACTCTAAAAGGGTTGACCGAAGTAAAACTTACCTTTTTGCCCATAGAAGGGCCAAATATACCTTTACGTCTTTTGTCCACCTTCGACATTATGATATCTTGAGTCTGAAACAAATCAAATCAAAAGTAATTTAATTAACGTCATATAGCAATAGTTTAAGCAAGTGTTAACAATAAAAAGGAGCAATGACATTACCAATGGCTGCCACTCAGCATAAATGCTTTAATAGCGTGTAGGTACACATTTCAGGATTTAATAAACAAGTTTTGAAGTGAAGTAATACATAACAATGCATTGGCCCATTTACCCTGATCAAGTAACTCAGTAAGATTTATTTTGTGACTATAGATTTTCTTCTTTGTTTTCGATTATATTGTCTTCCTCTGTTTCTTGTTCCAATTTCTTGACTGTAGCTAAGACTATTACTAAATCTATACTTAATATTATAAAGCTGAAGCTGAGTTTGGTTGTGAACGCCCTAATCTCGGAAACTGCTGGTCCGAATTGAAAATTTCTTTTTGAGTTGGAAAGTCCATTTATCGAGGAAGGCTATATTCATCACGCCACGACTAATAGGAACAGCATCAATGCAGTTAATTAAAATGTAAACAAGTTCCTTCAGGGTAGGCAACGCAACGGCAGCACCCCTCGTGTTGTTGGTGTCTATGGGCGACGGTGACCACTTACCATCAGGTGGGCCGTAAGCCCGTTTGCATATTAAAAAAAAAATGCAAAAATCTATACCTATCCTTTTCTAACACGTAGGAACTTTTCTATGCTCATCCTTTTCTATCACTTAGGGATTTTTCCAGAGTGTTCTAGGACAGAATGATTTTAAACACTCCAGAATGATCTAGAATAAGACTACCCGGGCCACGCCGAGACTCGCGGCTAGTATTAAATAAACATCATATATATCACCTGATTAGCAGTAGTCCTGGCCGAGAAGTTGATGGTATTAGTGATGTACTTCTCCTTGGGCAGAGAGAGGAGGAAGTTGAGCACGAGCGAGGACTTGCCGGTGCCGGTGGGGCCCACCACCAGGATGGGGATCCGGTGCTTCACCATCCGGGAGACGAAGTAGCGCAGGCACGCGTTCTCATTCGTCAGGATTATCAGGTCGTTCACCTGGATTTACCAATATTACTTAAGAGGCCGGCGGAGGGCGAATTTTCATACAAACGTAATACCAATTTATCTAGGTTTCTGAACAGTTTTTATTTCAAATTTTTTACTTAAACACCGTGATCACATTTATAACATTATGCAATGAAAAAAATGTGCAAAATGGGATTGGTGTTTATTTTATTTGAGGTTATTATTATTATTATGTGCCCTCCGGGTCCCACTGTTGGGCAAAGGCCAGGTTTCTTTAGGTAAGTAATTTAAAATAAAAACTGTTCAGGAACCTAGATAAATACTATACAAATACAATTGTTACAGTAATATAGTGAAAATCTGCTTATATTAGTAATAATTTTGGTATTACGTTTGTATGAAAATTTGTCCTCCGCGGGCCCCTTAACTGAACTGACTTTAGAAACTATCATGCTTCTTAACACTATTTTTATGGCTTAGCTCTTGTCGGGGTTTTGATGCAGTTTTCTCCAATTAAGTATTTCAAATGCTGCCTCCTTGACTAGACGACATGACAACGACCTTTTCTTTTATCTGGCTCACGTAACTTACTCTTGGCATTCCTCTTACTCGTTTTCCTTCACCGTTTTACCATGATTTGAGTGAATTCCGTGATCATGGTTGCATGCAATATCGAAAGTCAAAACTAACAAAATTAATCATGGTAATTTATTATTTATTTATTTAAACACGTGGGTTCGTACAGCGAATGCAGTAGGTAGTACTGCAAATACCTAGTGGCCACGTGAAAAATACAAATAAAAAATATTACATATTGCTAGGAGCATAAGACATACTTTGGCATTGGCCGGCAGAGGCACTTCCTTCTCCAATTCCACCCAGGGTATCCAGGTCCCGTTGTTCCGCTTGTCGTACACAAAGTCGAAGACGGTGTCCTTGTCTTGGAACAGCTGGTTCTTCGTCAGCTTGAAAGACTTCGGCTTGGGGTATGCGGCGTTGTTGCCTTCCAGAAGCTTCCGGAAGAATAGGTCGAAATGCTTGCGACTGTCACCTATTCATAAAGTTAATTACATTATGAATTAGCAGACGCTCCCGGCTTCATCCGTGTGTTAGTGGTGATTCCCATTCGTTCCATGTTTTCAGGAAAAAATGAAGTTATTAGTTATCCGATTACTATCGTACAAGTTCTACACTTACGCACGTCAGGAACGTGCCCTACGATGCACTGGCCTGCATCCATCAACTTGAGGCATACAGATGTTCAGCCTCAAGTGCCAGTAATTTCACCGGCACCCACACCTTCATACCGAAACACAGCAATGCTGCTTCACGGCAGAAATAGGCATGGTGGTAGTACTTCCCCGGACGAGCCCTTGACAAAGAGCTTTACTATTACAAAACTACTACTTGATCGTGTGGAACTGACACCTAACTTCAAAGTGACCTTTGCCGTTCAAGACAGAGATTTTGACTTTGGTTTCGTCGCCATTCTATAACCGTTGTCGGTTGCCTGTGTGAATAATGTAATATGTGTGAATGTGTGATGAAGAACTAACCCGTGAGGGTAGCGCATAGCCCCCACAGCAGAGCGAACACGAAGGTACACTGGAGCCACACCGTACTGAACTGCGACTCGCCTTCCAGCAGACACGTGAACAGCCGAGAGAACGACTACAACGAAACATTATTATGAGAATTATGCTACAAACAGTGCCCGTAGTCTGATATTTGCTCTATCAGTTTGAACATTTCGTTTTGCCTACGTCTCTTTCTTTTGTATAGAGAAATAATGAGACAAACTCGTTTCGATCGCGTCTAACAAGTTTCTACGTTACGTATTGTTGTTGTCTTATCTTTTCTCCGTACAAAAGAGAGAGACACGTAAGCGAAACCAAATGTTCAATCTGATCGAGTAAAGCTCTCGTACGGGTACTGAAGCTCTTTTTTTTAAACTTAAATATTGTGGACGATCCACACAACAATCTAGACCCAAATCAAGCAGAGCTTGTACTCTGGGAACCAGATCGCAAATATAAATACATTTCTTTTTGTAAATACATACTTAGAATACAATATAACACACAGACAGAGGACAAACATCTACGTAAAGGCAGTCAAATATTTGTTATCGGTGGGGATCAAACCCACGACCTAACGGCAAGGAAGGCAGAGCTTCTACCAACTGAGCTGAGAGGCCAGTCAATTAATCTACAGGGGCTTGTACTTGTTCCTTCAGCAAGTTGCATAAAAAAAAAACATTAGAACAGAAAAAAAGAGCGTACGAACATAGAACTGGTGTATTTCCCCGACGTACGAGAAGTGGTGACACTTGGCGAGTTGGAACTCAAAGATGGGAGGAACCAGCCACTCGATCAGCTCCTGGATCAGCTCGAACTGCTCCGGGATCAGCTTCTTGCTCAGGTGCGTGTTGTAGGACTCCAGGAATGCTCTCCAACCTAAATACGACACAAAATTCGCCATGTGAAAGAATAAAAGCAATACTCTTCCAAAATAAACTTGGCGTACCAATGACTTCTATCAAGTATTCGTTTAGTATGCAAGTTAGTAAAGAAAAGAGGAAATACGTGCTAGATTGTATGGTCATTCCAACATGATGATTTAGTTAGGCAACGTTCTGTGCGGTCATCAAAGAAATAGGTGAGAGCAAGTAACTTTCTGAGCATTAAATTGTCGGTCTAGCTAGAGCAGCCAATAAGCTATAGATTTTGGAACGGCTTAAAAACTAGCACCAAATGGAAGGAGAGGTTAACTGCCGTTTGCTCACTTTAGATAGCAGCACCTGATCGACTGATGCATAGGGGAACCAGTTACAGACTGTTACATAAATTAAACAGTTAAGTATAAAACCTTTCATTCTCCATTGTTTCAAAAAAGGATAGGATCGCTCATGCTGCCACCTACAAAACAGCTTTGCAAGTTCCACCCCATTGGCCACTAGCAAATACGATAAAACTAGGTAAAAGCAGTTCAGAAGAAGAAAGCTCACCCAGCTGTTCGGGTTCCATGTAGATCATGCCGCATCGAGAGACGGTGGCTGGAGACGCGAACTCCAAGTCAGCAGGCTCGAAGATCAAGTTCATTTTGTTCGTCATCTACAACATAACTGTTCTCATGTGGATCTCATCTTAAAACCATTGATGTTTACATATTAACCAAAAATGTTCGTGACTGATGGACCATAGATATTCTGGTCCCACCACTTTGCTGCCGTGGTGGTCCCAGAGAAAAGGTTTTCACTACCCATGGAAATTGTAAAATGTCAATCAAGGAATGCACCACCATTAAAACTGGAGTCACCAATCCACCAAGAGTAGTGACTTCAACAAATGCTCTCAAACTAGTCTATTTTGTCATCCAAAGCATCACGTACTACCGTAACTTGTCAACCTAATAGCGAGCAATAAGTTGACAAGGCGAAATGTCCAAATATGGACGCAGTTTTAGATTTTTTAGGGTAGTTTGTAGAAGACACCATTTAAAACTTACATTTACATTTTGCTCCTACAAGTCAACAGTCTAACTAACCTGTATAATCTCTCCGCTCATGAGGCACAGCTTCTTGTTATCATCAAGCACGGTGTTCATGTTCTCTATCCACACGGCGTCCACGGGGCCGTCGAACAGGATCCACTTGCGGTCGCGGGTTATCGACATGGCGTACTCGCGGAACGCTATGGCTAGAATACCGTCGGACCTAGTAGGGCAATCACCATTCAGTTAGAACATAGCTTCAGTGGAATGTCTAAATAAAAAAAGATTGCAATGTTTTTTTGACGTGTCAACGTGGAACCGGCTGCACGCACGAAAAAACATGACTCATGCGGCGTTACCTCGCTCTGAGCCGTTCCATTTAAGGCTTGAAGTGCAAGCGAGAGCGCGGAACGAGCGACAAAGAGGCACAATCAGCCTCCGCGTTCGGCAGCTTTCGACATCTGTGTATTTTCTTATGACGTTGTCACGTTCAACTATCGCCAGTAAACCGACTTTACAGACAACTGATTTTTTTTATATAAATAGCTGATGGAACAAGCTATGGCCCACCTGATTCTTTTTAACGTGTGACTCGTTCTTTCGAACCAAGTGTGGTGAAACAATTTAAAGTGCGCCTCAAAGAGGCTCCTTTCGTGCATTTGACACATATTTTTGAACTTTTTTGGTTCTACGATATGCCCGTTTCCTCACGATGTTAAGTGGTAACCATCGTGGACACCATCTAGTTAAAATAACGAAAGTAATCATAGTCTAGTCAAACTCAAACTCAATAATTTTTTATTCATTACGATGCAAGAATCACTTTGAAACGTCTTATAGCTAGGTGAGTCTAGGTGCCAGTTCCACGCGACCAAGCGTAGAAGAACAGGCAACAAACTACGTCTCGGTTCCTACTGTTTTTTTATATGATTCTTTTACAAATCAAAAATAGTCTAAAATAATAGCAGTGAAGTTCCAGTGTGGTGCCACTTCACTTAGTCAGACGTATGCAATGCAATAATACAAAAGCAAAAGTTTCAAAGACAGCACACGCTACGCTTCAAAGTTATTCTATAGTATCTACCTACACAGCTTATATAAAAATAAGATACGAAATAGTAGGTACAGACATTGCAAATCGACATGTTAGCTTCCTATGGGTAGAGTGACCGGGACATTGGGCCACGCAGTTTTATCATTCATATAGCTATCTAGAGTATAGTACGCTTTCTTTATTAAATTATTCTTAACATAGGCTTTAAACTTCCGAATAGGAAGCTTAGTTGCATTTTCCGGAAGTTTATTATAAAAGCGTACAGTGTTCCCCATAAAAGACCCATTTACCTTCTGCAGGCGAAATTTGGGAATATAAAGTTTATTTTTATTTCTAGTGTTAATATTATGTGAATCACAATTTTTCTGAAAGCTACAGATGTGTTTGTGAGTGTACAATAAGTTTTCATATAATATATTGTGAAATTACTGTGAGGATATTAATTTCTTTAAATCGCTCCCTCAATGAGTCTCGAGATTTCATTTTATATATGGCACGTATGGCCCTTTTTTGTAAAACAAATATAGTTTGAATATCAGCTGCTTGGACAGCGGGACCAGAGCCAGGAGTTCCCCTCCCTTTTAGCCAGATTCGCTCCTGGATCCGCAAAAGAACGGTTAAACTACATCAGGACTACTGGGAAAGTATTCAGGACTGTAGGCAGTCGAAGGAGGCTTTCCCGGCTCTTAACCCGAGATACTCCCGAAAGCTCCTCAACCTGAAGCGTGACAAACTCCGCCTTATTGTCGGAATTGTCACAGGACACTGCTCACTAAACAAGCACTTATTTACACTAGGTGTTACTGACAGTCCTCTTTGCAGAGGATGTATAAGCACAGAGGAAACTGCCGCGCATGTACTCCTGGAGTGCAGCAGTGTGGCGCCTCAACGAGAGCAACATCTTGGAGCACCAAAGACGCCTAGGGAGGCATGCGCGCGAATCCGTGAGCTGCTGGCCTTCCTGGAGGACATCGGGTGGTTGAATTAGCAAGACCACCACCCGTCACGCAAAAAGGGCCCGTCTGCGGCCTACTTGCGGAAACCAGTCCGCTCACCAAGAATATCAGCTGCTTTCCCCCAGAGAAGGATACCGTAAGACATAACACTATGGAAGTAGATGGAATAAACTAGCCTAGCTGTAGCTTCATCAGTAAGCCATCTTATAGTCCGAACTGCATATACAGCCGAACTTAGTCTAGCTGCAAGTTCTTTGATTTGTGGCCCCCACTGCAATTTTTTGTCAATATTAAGTCCTAAGAAAATAGTAGAATCTACAAGGTTAAGTGACTCTCCATTAAGTATAATATACGTTGGCCGGAGAGTCACATTTGGTAAGATAAATTTAATACACTTGGTTTTCTTAGCATTCAGTAAAAGATTATTAACGTTAAACCAGTTAAGTATTTGCGACAGAGATGCGTTAACGTCATCGTAATTAGTCTTCAATCTATCGACTTTAAAAATTAATGAGGTATCGTCAGCAAATAGTACTAGTTTAAAAAGTGCTAGCACCATCTAGGTTTAAGCTAGGGAAACATGTACAATGGGAACTGATATCTCATCACATACTGTGTCACATCACATCACATAAGTGGACGATGAAGTTTGCATGAAAAAAGCGAATAAAGTCACGCAAGTTTCCACTAATAGGTACGTAGTTTATACACTTTTTGGATTACAGCTTTCAATTGTAAGCTTACCACTCATGAGAAGCAGGATCAAAGCAGCCATACAGCTGGCCCATAGTGATAGCCTTCGGGTTCATGATCCTGTATATAGCTCCGAACTCCTTGTGCCTTGGCGGAGGCTTCATCAGCTGCAGGGCTCGCAGGCTGTCGGCTAGGGACTGGTAGGCTTGGGTCTTGCCTCCCATGGGGGGGCCTACCACCATGAAGCCGTGGCGGACCAGCATCATCTCATAAATCTGGGTAGAACATTATTACTGCCTTAAATCAATTTAAAACTAGTGTATGCCAATGAGGCTAACGAGTTCTGGACTGGAGAGAGTAGTATAAGGCGCCCTCAGACTAGACGGAGCAACTAGCTGTGTCGCAAGGATCACTTTGAAACGTCTTAAAACTAGGTGAGTTGGGAAAGACTTTTGACGGAAAGGTGTAAGGCCAAATTGAATGAAACTTGGGAGTAATAGTGCCTCGAAATCAATTTAAAACTAGTGTATGCCAATGAGGCTAACGAGTTCTGGACTGGAGAGAGTAGTATAAGGCGCCCTCAGACTAGACGGAGCAACTAGCTGTGTCGCAAGGATCACTTTGAAACGTCTTAAAACTAGATGAGTTGGGAAAGACTTTTGACGGAAAGGTGTAAGGCCAAATTGAATGAAACTTGGGAGTAATAGTGCCTCGAAATCAATTTAAAACTAGTGTATGCCAATGAGGCTAACGTGTTCTGGACTGGAGAGAGTAGTATAAGGCGCCCTTAGACTAGATGGAGCAACTTGTGTTGAGTAGTGGGGGGCAATTGGATGCAAAGAACCGAAGACCGGGCTCAGTAACGCACTATTAGAGATGAGATACCTTAGTCCAGCAATAGACTCCAATAGGACTGATCTAAAAGCATATAGCACCCAGACAAAAAACAAATACCTGCGTTCACCACATTTGTTCTCGGTGGGGATCGAATCTACATCCTCCTGCGGAGAAGTCAGAGCTACCACCAACTGATAAGTGCCGCTTGGTTGCTGTGCATGTGCTAACCTGTATGATCTTTTCGAGGTACCAGTCGGTGGGCTGCAGGTTCCGCTTCTCCATCTCCTTGGCGATGCAGCGCAGCAGCTCGGCGCGGTCCGGCTGCGGCACCTCCACGCCGGGGAACAGGTCCGAGTATATGCCTATGAAGAGCGGCACGTCCTGAACAACACATTATTTAAATTAACACTTCTTTAAGGCGTGCTTTAACATTTTTAGGTGGGGAAAAAACCAATGAACTGGACTGCCACTGTCACGTTTTGTAAAGGCCTGCGCACACCTAGTTCGCTGGCGGTAGCGATCAGTGAAACGCTGTCAAATATCGCTGTCAGATTTTAGATTTGACAGCGATATTTGACAGCGTTTGACTGATCGCTACCGCCAGCGAACTAGGTGTGCGCAGGCCTTAAATTTTTCACTTCTGGCAGCATGTCACGAGTCATGTTTTTTTTATTCCTGCTTCTTGTCGATCTTTATTTTTAAACAACATACCCAAACTGCAGTCTTCTTGATTATTTGCGGACAATAGCGTTAGGTTTACCAAGGTATCTAGACTAGCTGCCTTTTCAGTTTGAAGAACACTGCGAGAGGATAATGCTCAAGAAAAGAAGGATGAGAAAACGCTCATGCCTCTTGCTTGGTCCACAAAAAGAAAGTGGAAAGAACTTTTTTCTAGACCCAATAGACTAAATAATAGATAAGCAAAAATACACCAACCAACTTTATTCTCACAAATTTTTACAAGGCCAAATACACTGTAAAAATTATGAGAAAAAGGTTACACTTATACAACAAATATGGCTTAGAACATTCTGGAAAATTTGTTCAAGCTGATCATTTTGGAATTTAAAGATGGTATAACAAATTTAAGGATGGTGTTATTGCTAGGCATGCACGTCCCACACGTATATTATATCCAAAGAATTATAGACAGCCGCATAGCGGCAGACGTTCTGTTTGTTGGAATACCTCCGAAAGAACCTTCTGAAAATAGTTTGCAAGTCTGCTTGAAAGGGTCACGGTTACCTGCGAGAGGAACTTGGCCAGGTTGACGTCAATAATAGCCCTCAGCACGAGTTGCGCCTCATCTTTATCAGGATAGTTCTTCTTGAGCGCTCCAGCGGCCAGCAACACCGACTTCACGGCTCGCATGCCGTAGTCGTAGTGGTTCTGTGAGGATAGCTGCTCCGAGCATAGCTTGTATGCTTGCACTATCTTACGAGCCAATCTGGGGACGAAACATTCTTGTGAATTTAGCTTAGAAATAGTAATAGAAATACAGTTCTTTATTGCACACCTGAATACTAACAATAAAAAACAAGTAACTATAATTATAAAATATAGTAATGTATAATGGGCGGTCTTATCGCTGAAGAGCTCTCTCTTATAGACATATATTAACTTACCTTGACAGCTGCTGAAAACCTAGGATTTAAGATTTTAAAACAACTTCCAGCAACTGTACAGGCATAGCAATTCTGGTTCCAGTAACAAGAATTATCACTTTGGCCTAATGCTTGGCATATGCTTCCTAAATGTCAGTTGGAGCCTTATGCTCTCTCCTTGTAATCTCGGCCAAAAGTTGTCACGGCGTAAGATTCACGTCATCTCCATCGTAAGATGTTCTCGTTCAAACCGTGAATAGAAACCCTGACTGCCAGTCAACGCAACTCTTGTCGGCTTTTGTTTTTGCAATATCTATTTAGCTTAGCCACTTTCGTTTAAAATTCATGCGTTTGGTGGATCTTCTTGGCACTGATCACTGTAAAGAAGCTGTTCTGAGAGTACTTCCTCCCTATGTCTTCCACTGCTGGGCAATGGCCTCAGAGTCAATATCAATTAAAAATTCACTGTATCAGGTCACCCATCCATCACCCGTACTAAATCCTTGCGTACTCTATACATTCTGCGGTGGTAATCAGTGAAACGCTGTCATATCGCTGTCATATTTGACAGCGTTTCACTGATCGCCAACGCATCGTCAAACTTACGGGCCAGCGCATACGAATCCGTTAGAGTACAGAGTGATCTCTCCGATCATGGCGTAGTCTGGCACCATCATCGCCACAGTCCTGAACAGCACTTTCAAGTTGTCCGGCAGTTCTGTACGACCTGCATACCTGTAGATATACATAGGTAAAACTTTAGCATAAAAGCCAACACTTCTTCTAGTCGCGTGGAACTGGCACCTAGACTCACCTAGCTTTAAGACTACTGAATAAATATATCTTTGACCTGTCATTTCATTCGATACTTTTTAAACCTAGTCTGGTGAAAGGATTTTAAGTACGCCTCAATGAGGCTTCTTTCGTGCACTTGTTTTTTGTTTCAAGTTTTCGAACTTTTTAGGTTCTATACGAATATGCCGGTTTTCTCACGATGTTTTCTTTCACCGTTTGAGAGTACGTCATGGTATAGTGCACATCATTTTTTGGACAAAAACTGATTGGATTACGGTCGGAAGGTTCCGCCTACCACTTAGATCTCCAGCGTTCTCGGTAGGACAAAAGAATGGCACTCACCCAGGGTTCATAGTAATGAAGACAGAGCAGGTTGGGTTAAGGCTGATCTCGGTGCCTTCAAACACAAACCGCTTCTCCCGCCGCAGGATCGCGAGCTGGATGGAGAGGATCTGCTGAGCCACCACGGATAGCACCTCCAGCTCAATGCGATTGAACTCGTCGAAGCAAGCCCACGCGCCCGACTGAGCTAGACCCTGATGACATGGGAATAAGGTTGGTTTCCGACTGCATCGTCAGCCATGGTAGAATTTCTTTAAATGTTCGCTACTCAAGTATCTTCCTGCCATATTATCCCACTTTATGTGGGGTCGGCACAACATGTTCTCCTCTTCCATTCTTCTCTATCAGCCGTCATCTCTGTATTCACTTCATTCTTATCACACTGTTCACCACTCAAGTAATTGGGGATGTGTTTTCGCCACTCAAGTAACGAGGATATTTGAATAAGGCAATAGGCAGCAAGGCTCAAACATTGCATTGGGTACTAGCCTTTATATTTCCTGATTTAGACAGATGGTAAACAAATGACCCAATACAAGAAAAATAAACTAGAGGAAAGAAAGCATTTCTATAAATACCTTAAAGAACTTCCCAAGTGCCTTGTAGTCCAGTCCATCTGAGCAGTTGAAGACGACGCATTTCTTGGCGACTGCTTTCGCCAAGTCCTTGGTGGTTTCCGTCTTGCCCGTTCCAGCCGGGCCTTCGGGCGCGCCGCCCAGGTTTAGCTTCAGAGCACTCATTAGCGTTCTAAAATGAAATCAAATGAAAATTGTCATTATCTGACTTTTAAACAATATACTGAAAAAACGCCGAACATGTAATCATGACAAGTTGATGAATGAATGCAAAAGAGGTATGTCAGGATCGTAGCAATTGAAAATCCGTGTTCTCTGCCAACCCCAATGAGAAACACGTGATTTTATGCAAGTACGAACAAAAATCAAAATCTGACTTTACTAAGTATGGAACTTATAAGGTAGGTCAATCTATGTGCCAGTTCTATTTGAGTTGCCTGGCCTTCAAGGCTTAGACGTGTCACGTAAAAAATAGGCTTGAATCTTGTTTAGTTCTTTTACGCAGCTCAAAGTCATAGTTAAAAATTGCTTATTCCGTGGCCAAGGATAAAGCTAGATGAGTCTAGGTGCCAGTTCCAACCGCGCACGCGACAACTAGGTGATGGATCAACTATATGGCCTTTCTGTCCTGATGTTAAGCGGTAACCATCGCCTCTAACAAAGCATTGTCTAGCAGGTCACGCACGTCATGAAAGTGCCCTACCTTACGCCCATCAACTGGTGGCATAATGACATGCCTGGAGACAAGATTATTTCCAGAAAAAGAAGTTGTGTAAAATGAGACGATAAGGTAATGTAGAATTAACTTATGTTAATAAAAAATAATAAATACACCATAAAATATGTATGAAATAAATGAATAGATAAATTATTAATAATAGGATGCAAATTTAAAATATGAAATGCATGAGAAAATGAACTATAATCATGTGAATATTGTAAAATTGGAATAAATAGGCTTTTTTATTTTTATTTTATTTGAATAATTAGGTACTATGAGAAGTGCTGCAGCTGTTAAACCATTGATGACGTTTAACAAGTTATAATACCCAAATGCATACCTAAAGCAGCGATCGGTAAGCGGCGTAGCGACGAGGCGTCCGATATTGCCGAGGTACTCGAACCCGTACTCCACCTCCGTGGTGATCATGGAGCACCACATCTTGTCTCCGCGCCAGTAGTAGCGCAGCTGCGAGATCCAGTTGAAGTCGGTGGTGTCCAGCACGTTGCGGGATACCATCTCTTCGAGGATGGACCGCCCTGGAATACGTATATGCAGATGGATATTTCTTCAAAGAACGCAGCAACAAGTTTAAGTAAAACGTTTAAGTTTTTTTATTTATATTTATAGCTTCCGAATAATAAAATATATCTGAATTCCCGACTTTATTCGTACTTTTGTTGAGAGGTCTTTCAGGATGTTATAGGATCGACGTGTCCAGAATCAACAGCGTGGTATGTTTAACTTTGACTGCCAAGACCCATAACTTTTGTAACATTTCTACCACAAAGTAGGGAACAAATGCAGGCGATGTTTACCGCTCATACCTTGTCGCTAGTAAAATGTGAAACCTAGTGATTTCACCCGCATTGTCCAAATTACTAGCGTTTGTACCATTAGATTCTTTGGATCCACAGCAGATTTCTTGAGCAACATCGTATGCAACATGCTTAGGCGTTGCAAAAGTAGTTGGTCATGTCTTTCATTATGATTAATCAAGCACGTGTCATTTTATCGCCAATACCTACACTGAATATTGTTTAAATAAAATAATTATAGGAGTTGTTGAGAACAGAAGAGGAAAGATGATTGGCCATCTCTTGTACGACATGACAGCTTTATCAGAAATATTATCGAAGGAAAGGTAGAAGGAAAGAGAGGAAGAGGAAGACCAAGGATAAGCTACATGAGCCAAATAAAAGCAAAGATCGCCGTCATGTCGTATAAGGAGGTCAAGGAGGTTGCCCTCAAAAGAAATACCTGGAGGAAAATGCATACATTACACCGACAAGAGCGTTGCTCTTAAATAAGAAGAACAAGAAAATAATTATTGGCTGAGTGCCATTTCACTCATAAAACTCGATGATCGATCAACAATGGGAACTTAACATGACGTCCAGAACAAAGGATTCATAAAAGCTAAATTAGTTAACCGATTCCTGTGGCCTGAAATTTTCACTATGCGAGCGATTGGCGGACAGTAACACTAAGCTTTAGCACACTAGACACAAAGTACAAGTTACCGTGCACATCGAGGACGATGAGCGCCTCCACAGTGATCCTGTTTCCCGGATCCAGTTCTCCTTGCACCAGGTACACCAGTCCTGTGATCTGTTCCGTGGAACGCAGAACAAGCTCGGGCAGAGCGTGGTTTGTGATCGCCTCTGTTGCCTGGGATTACAAACATAACCTGGTAGACTGAACACACTAAAAAAAACCCGAAATGAAGACTGATTTGATTTGTTAGTACAGGATGAGACAAACCCATAACGCTAAAATGATCTTTATACAGTGAAGCATAAGTACCATGAGGCAGCAATGAGACAGTTTTTTATAAAACAACCGCACGCAGGCTTAGATAGTACTTTTCTCAAATAATGAGAGGAAATTAAAACTATGTAGCGGTATGGAGAGCACTGGTGACCTAGTGGTAGCGGCCCCGCCTTCCGATCCTAAGGTCGTGGGTTCAAATCCAGTCGTGTTCCAATGAGTTTTTCTGCCCAAAAATGTATGTAGTCAGTGCTCTCAAACGGTGAAGAATAAACATCGTGAGGAAACCGGCATACCGTAGAACCTAAAAAGTTCGAAAATATGTGTCAAGTGCACGAAAGGGTGCCTCTTTGAGGCACACTTAAAATCCTTTCACCACACTTGGTTCGAGAAAATCTGTGACACGATTAGAAGATCCAACGGTTGTCTAGTTCGCTTCTTAGCGATATGACCGCCTATTGTTTTTTAAAACCATTTTAGTTTTTTATGTATCATTGTTTCTAAGTTTTTGTGAGCAATAAAGTAGGTATCCATGTACATATATTATGTGTACCTCGCTAGTGTAGTGCACGCAGGAGCCAGCCTGCACGATCTGGCCGGGCCACGCCAGCACCCACTCCTCCCGCGCGCCCAGCCCGTAGGCCACGTGCGCCTCCGTGCCCACATCCCGGAGCGACACTATCATCTGGTGCTCCAGCTGCTGCAGCCAGCGTTCCACCATACCCTGTACACACACAATACACATACACACAATAACTAAATACAATAAAACTGAAATAATCAATTGAAAAACTTATATTATTGTTTTACGTGTTCAGGCTGTTGAAAAAGTACAGAGAAATCCAAGGAAACAAGAAATAAAGAAGAGCCGATCACCTTAGCATCAGCGGGCTGGATAGTGCTGGACAGCTTGACGATTTCTCCCTCAGAAGACACTATGCCCACAATCTCATTCTTCGCGTTGAAGTCCAGGGTGTATATGCCTTCGAAGCACTTCTTCAGGTGAGGCTGCACCTTCATCGGGTCCTTGGTCTCAGACAGGATCTCTAGTAGCTCATCGTTGGACAGGAAGAAGAATCTACAAATAAATCAACATTTGTACATCCCTTCTTCTTTTTGTTATCGGACTCAAAACAAGGGCAGGAAGATGACGACTCAAAGTGTGCCTCGTGAAAAGATAAAAGAGAATAAATTGATGAACCAAGAATAATTTATAACAAACTCCTGCCTTGAAAAGATGTAACAAGGTAAGGTCACGAATAGTTAAGCATCTAGACTAGAACGAACCTCGGGAAGAACAGCCTCTTCTTCTCCAGATAATCATTGAGTCCCCTCTGTATATCATCCAGCAAAGCATTGCTGTACTTCAGCTTCCTCAGCAGTCCAGGGAAGTCGGTGGCTTGGAGGACCATGGGATCCTTCGCCGTAGCAACCATTATGGTCTTCCATTCCTTGTCGACGTCGCGGAAGTTGCGTGCTTCGGTCGGCATCTGACGCATTATATCTTCGGAGGAGAAGATGGGCTCCAGGTACATCCAAGTTGCTTGGCACTGTTATACAGGGTTATTCATTATTAGCAACACAAACTGATTTCTGATCAATGATTTCTGATGATTCAAGATCACACTCTCCTAAATAAATAAATAAGAATTTTCTACGCATGTTTATATCCTACCTACCTGACCAATGTATAAATAAATTAACACATTTATCTTAGAACGTCAACCACTAACAAATACTTTAATATTATCATAAAATATACTTAATGTTCTCATGTAAGTGACCTCATGTATGTCTTTTTGAGAATAAATATCTTAAACCATAAACTGACAGGGCCTAATTTTTGGGTCGTGAATATTTGTTTAGCCGAATCAATTTCATCATCAATTTTAATCCCTAAACTGATTTGAGTTTTGTATCAAAATTTTATTTTTATTAATTTCTTTACGACATATTGCATAAATATTGCCACGAAGAACAAGACGCGATGACCTATCGTCGCCACTCAGGCGGTGACGGAACGCAGTGTCGTTCACGGCGCGCGGGCGCGGATCAAAGGTCAAATAAGGTCAGGCGGCTCGCCCTTGATTAGAAATGGACTTTTAGATATAACAACGCCAATGATTGCAAAGAATAATCTTCATCGATTTTCTAGGGATTTTCGTAACAAAACTTTAAAAAATCATTTCATAAATATTTTTTATTTTATTTGTTGAACCTAATTTTTAAGTATTTGTTGCATTAGCAACCCCTCTGAGTTTTTCATTATTAAATGAATAACCCTGTATTGATAAAACTCAGTTGTGGCATGTCCCGACCAGACCAGTGAAATACCCCAAACATGAACAATAGGTTTTGGAAATAACCACATATAGACTTACTATGAGCCACTGGTCCAGAATATCCTGCATAGATATCAGCTTCTCCTCCCAAGCCACCATGTCCTTTTCAAACGCTTTGACGTATGGCGACCCTCGCATGGTCTGTGCCTTCAAGATGTGGTCATCTAACTGCTGCTGGACGTCGTCAAGGCCTGTGAGGATACCCACGCCTGTGTCCCTGGATAATGCAAATAAAATTGAACCAATTTGTTTACGAATAAGTCAGCGTAGCCAAAGCGCTGTCAGTGTTGTAGTTCTGAGGAGGTACTGCTTCCTATTTCCTAAAGTGCGATCACTTGGAAAGTGATGAGAACCTTGCAGTTCAATCAAGAAAACACCAGCTATTTTTTCAGTCTATTGGTATTTTACAGGATACATTTCAGAAAGTGTGCGACGGAACTTCACAGTTTTGTTCCCCCATCCTCATTCTATCATTGGACCACTAGACGCACGGAAATGCGTCATCCATACCTGGTTGATGTTCCAACTGTCCGCACCAAGCGCTTTGCTTTTATGTTGCGGACAGCTAAGGAATGGCATTACTTGCCGGCGTCTGTCTTTCCTAGCACTTATAACTTGGACGTGTTCAAGACAAGAGTGAATAGATATCATCTAGGCAAGCGTGCTACATCGTCGACCGCATCATCACTTAACAGCAGGTGAGATAATGGTTAAGTGCAAACCTGTATCGTAAAAAAAAACCAGCAAGACATACCTGTAAGGCAGAGAGCACTGGTGGTCTAGTGGTAGCGGCCCCGCCTTCCGATCCGAAGGTCGTGGGTTCAAATCCAGTGTACCAATGAGTTTTTGTTTGAGTGCACTATGCCAGTACTCTCAAAACGGTGAAGGAAAACATCGTGAGGAAACCGGCGTGTCGTAGAACCTAAAAAAGTTCGAGCAACACGTGTTAAGGGCCACGCAAAAAGGGCCCGCCAGCGGCCTACTTGCGGAAAAACTAGCCCGGACATCAAGTGCGCATGATAAAAATTTGCCGAATTTACCTGTAAGGCATGACTTCAAACTTGATCCCCACCCATTCCTCCTTCATCTTATTCAAGGCCTTCTCAAGAGAGTACTCCTTGGATGCGTATTGTTCGATCTCCTCAAGCTGCGCCGCGAACACATGGACTCCTTGCTCCACCATGTCGGCTAAGGAAGTCTCAGGCTCGTGGATCACCTCGGTTCCAGTGAGTTCGCTGATCTTGGCCCAATGCCGGTCACGCATGCCCTGAACAAAGAAAAATAAAGTTGGCTTTGAAACACGTGATAGATTGACAAATTGTTCTATCGGGATTTGCTGGTAAGTTAAATTGACCAAGAAGTAAAAAAACGCTAATTCTGTTCTTGCTGTGAAGCGCTAGTTTCCGAAACGAGAGCTCTCATTTCTGCCATAGTTTTAATACTTTTCTAGTTTATTAGACAAAGTTAGAGCTTGATCACGAACAAAAAAAATAGCACTACGGTTAAAGGCCAACTATTAGTGTGCTGGTTTCAAACAGACCAACTTAAATGACGTCAAAATCCTGTAAGAAAGTCCAAGACCTCCTAGCACGTCTAACGCACGCATTTAACTTTCTGTCCCACTCACCTTGTTGAATTTTATCGCTTGCCCCACCCTATTTCTCCCCTTTATTTCTTCAACTATAGATAGTGCAATTCACGAAGACGCGTGCGTGGGTGGGTGCGGGGAGTTTGCTCCGAGCGGCAGTCGCGAACCGTAGTCTATTCATTGTAGTGTGCGTGTGCACTCATATGTAATTAGTGTGTACCGATAACACTCAAACATTGACGGAAGCTTGCACACATATACTATTAAACGGTTAGGAGGAATAGTGGGGCGCGCCTTCGTGGACTGCACTATCTATACCCGCAACCTGATAGTGTGCACCCTCACCTTGTTGCATATAGCGCAGAGCACGGGCAGCAACACCTTGAACTTCTCCACCTTGTTCCGCACCATGTCGGCGATGCGCTTGGCGCCGGGGAACTCGTACATCTGCTTGCCGAGCTTGTACAGCAGCTTCCACCACGCCTCAACGTCTTCGGCTATCTGCTCCGCGTCTAGTCCGTAGAACGGACCGTGGTACCTGACGATTACACGACGAAAGCTCGTCTAGACAATATTTTCATAATCTCAACAGACCTTGACTTTCAAATAGCATGTTTCCTTTCTACGCCGTTCAATGGATACACGCGATCAGCGGCGTAGAATACCTCTACGCGAGCCACGGCGTAGGCTAAGTCTACAACAATCTACGGCGTAGAATACCTCTACGCGAGCCACGGCGTAGGCTGAGTCTACAACAATCTACGGCGTAGAATACCTCTACGCGAGTCACGGCGTAGGCTAAGTCTACAACAATCTACGGCGTAGAATACCTCTACGCAAGCCACGGCGTAGGCTGAGTCTACAACAATCTACGGCGTAGAATACCTCTACGCGAGTCACGGCGTAGGCTAAGTCTACAACAATCTACGGCGTAGAATACCTCTACGCAATCTACGGCGTAGGCTAAGTCTACGACAATCTACGGCGTAGATATCTATGTCGTAGGGTAAATCTCCGAGAATCTACGGAATGTACAATAATGTACATTGAATAGCACGAGCTACAGCGTGGGCTATATTTCTCCAATCTAGAACAGGTATACGAAACAATTATAAAAAATACAGCAGAAATAATAATAAATAATGCGGACAATCCACACAACACTGTCTAGCCCCAAACTAAGCGGAGCTTGTACTATGAGAACCAGATAGCTGATATAATACTTAAATACTTTTTTTTGTAAATACATTCATATAACACAATAATAACACCCATACATAGAACAAAATCTGCGTTCACCACACAAATATTTCATCTCGGTGGGTATCGAACTCACGGCCTACGGCGCAGAAGGCAGAGCTACTACCAACTGAGCTGCGAGGCCATGTAGCAGACACGTGAATATACTGGTACCATTTCTCATATCCGTCGTAGAAGTCGAAGGCAGTGTTCCACAGCTTGTGGAAAGGCTCCACGCCCGCCAGCATGGTCTGCAGGCTGTAGTACACAGACACCTCTTGGTCGAGAAGCACTTCTTCGTTGATTATGTCTTCCGCTTCGCGTTTGTCGTCCTACAAGTTGTGGTAATTCAGCAAACAATTATAAACCAGTGAAAATCTAGTCTTTAATGCTTTAACTCAAGTTTTAGTAATAAGAAAATAAATGATAATTTTATTGAAAAGCTCACCTTCGCAAAACTTCGCTCCTATTCATGTCATGTTACAAGTCATTTTCAGCCAACGTGGTGAAAGGATTTTAAAGGCGCTTCAAAAAGAATCTTTCGATTTTTTTCTAGAACATCTCGGATTCCTCATGATGTTTACTTTCACTGTTTGAAAGTACTGGCTTAACCTTCGTTAAGCCACATTTTTACCAAAAACATTCATTGGTGCGCAAACGGATTCGAACCCACGATCTTAAGATCAGCAGGCGGCGAAACACCACCACAAGCGCATTCTTGCAGAACCTGCACCAATCTCAAACATTTACGGTCTACCATTATATTCTTACCACCAGGTTATTGTTGATCTCATCGACCTTCCCCACCACCTCCTTCAGCAGATCCAGGTTCAACAGCGGAGGGTCGAACCGACGGAACACCTCCAGATCCTTCTCATGCCTCTTCAACTTTTCTTCAAAGATGGCCTTGCGCGAGCGTAGCTTGTCTTCTGCCATCGTTTTCTTGGTGGTGAGGGTTTTGAGGGTTAGGTCAATGGTTTCCTCCATGTCCAGCGGCCAGAGGAACACGCGGGTGTTCAGGTTTATATCCTCAACTGAAACGGGGGAAATAAAGCGGTTGTTCCAGTGGGTAGAGTTCTGTTTTTACGTTTGGGACTAAGCCAGTGACCCGATCGAGATGAGCATAAAAGAAGCTTGCTATACGAGTAGATCTGTCAAAAACTGTATAGTATAGTTAACTGTGTAGTAGTAGTAGTAGTAGTAATAGTATCCAAAAACGTACCATGGTTGTATTATTTGTTATTATAGGTATTTATCTTTATATATTTATTGTTAGTGTGACAAGGATGGATAAAATAAGGAATGGGTATATTAGAAAAAGTCTGACAGTGGCGCATGCTGGAAAGTGTTGGTCGCGTGGAACTGGCACCTAGACTCACCTAGCTTTAAGACGTTTCAAAGTGATTCTTGCATCGTACTGAATAAAAAACTATTGACTTTGACTTTGGTTATGGATGATGATGGAAGACGAGGTAAACCAAAGAAAAGATGGATGGACTACGTCAAGGATGACATTAGCAATAATTATAAGTTTAAAAAACTTGAGAAACCGACTTCATTGCCAAACGGCTAAACCGATTTTAATGAAATTTGTTTGGGACAATCTGGACGTAAGAATAACCTTCTAAATAAAAAAATAATTTTCTAAATCGGTTCATAAATGACGGAGGCATGAAGTTACAAACATTAAAAAAATTATTAAAAAAAAATGGCAACACCGATTTTAATAAAATTAAAATGGGACCAATCTGGAAGCAGTACCTTTCAGATAAAAAAATAATTTTTCAAATCGGCTCACAAATGACGAAGTTATGCGGTAACAAACATTAAAAAAAAAAATAAAAAAAAAAATAAAAAAAAAAAATAAAAAAAACATACAACCGAATTGAGAACCTCCTCCTTTTTGATTGGAAGTCGGTTAAAAAAAGGAGTGAGCACTGAGATGACGAATGATAGAGGTTAGTGGAAAAAGAAAACCTGTTGTACCGACCCCACGGAGCGTGGGATAAGGGATGATGATGATCGTTATTTATCTCAACAGTTAGACACTCAACATGTTCAAAGCACTCACAGTTGAGATGTGCGTGGTTCATGAGGAAGATGACGTATTCAGCGGTGGTTCTCGACTTCTCCTTGAGGTCGAACATGGCGCAGTCGCGGCACTCCGTGATGTAGTTGATGAGGTCCACCAGCTGCGCCGTAGTCTCGGGGCTCTCCGACGTGCGGCATGCCATCTCCTCGTACACGTTGCAGATGCTGACGAGTTACACGGACTCAAAATCAAAGTCAAACATATATTTATTCAATAGTACTTTTTAAACTTTCGCAATCATCAATTTAGAAACTAATTTGAAGACCAAACCTTAGCTATTAGCTTTTTCATCCTTCTATCTCCAACACACATAAAAGGACCATATAAGAAAACGGTAGGAACCGAGCCGTAGTTTGTTGCCTGTTCTTCTAGGCTTGGTCGCGTGGAACTGGCACCTAGATGCACCTAGCTTTAAGACGCTTCAAAGTGATTCTTGGCATTGAACTGAATAAAGGCAATTTTGATTTGATTTGAACTCACGATCGGTTCCACTTCCGATTGACGGCTATAAAGTGATCGACAATGAACAGTCGGAGTCCGTTAACGATGTCCCACATGGCATCGTTGATGGGTCCGCAGTCCAGCATCACCATGTTGAGAGGGATATCTCGCCGGAGGAACAGGATCTCGTCTCGAAGCTCCTCGTACATGTAGATCCGGGCTGAGTAGTCCTGGGGATGGTAGGTACAGATAGACCAAGGCCCGTATGCAGATACAATGCTGAGTCTTGAGCACAGATTTTTTGACAGTTCTCCATTGAAAAATGCCAAAAATCAATGCTTATGGCTCGACTCAGACTCTAGCACTGTTTTTGCATTCGGGCTTAAAAATGCATGTTTCTTGTGCCTGAAGATCACAATGGTGAGTCTATTGGCAACGGATGAAACCCTAGTTGAAAACAGCGACATAAGGAGGGTTTTCTAAACACATTTCCACTTGACTCAGCTTTATTGCAGTTTTTCCTATGCGTACAATGAACCGTACACGCGTTAAAAGCATGAGGTTTCTATATCAGATAAGGATTTTTGAGAATTTTGTGACCCCCCCCCGGTTAGATTTCGTAAGATTATCCTCAACTCCCTCCCCCCTCCCTTAATCTTACGCGAGATTCTTCAAAATGTATGTTTTAGCAGTAATCATGTTAGTTTATTGAGAAAAAAAAATAAAAAAAAGAGCAAAGACCAGTATATTTGTGAATATTGACGTAATTTAATACCAAAATCATATAATTAATAAAATAGTGTCAGATTTGGCCATATGTTATTCTAGAAATAATTTTTCACGCAATTATACACCGTTTTCTGCTAGAAAGACCCCCCCCTTCGCCCCTAAGTGAGATTTGGAAAGATTTCGCTTGAGCCACTCCCCCCCTAGAACACCTCACGCAATTAATGGACGCCCCCTAACGCTGTAATAATAACAAGTAATAAACTACGGCCCTTCAGGCTTGGCTGGATGACTTTATTTGGTACATAAATCAAAAGGCATGTCTCCTGGAGTGAGGGTCATACGCAGAAATTGCTTCAGTCTGAGTCGAACCTCAAGCATAGGGGTTTTCCGCTTAGCAATGGAGAACTATCAAAATATTAATGCTTGAGGCTCGGCTCTAGCATTTTTGGTGTATACTCCATATTAGTTCGATGCGTGATGGCTCCACATTGTACTGACCTTAAGATAAGGCGCCGGCTCCTGCGCAAAGAACATCTGCAGCTCCGAGTCAGCAGTTCCATCCAGGATGTAGTAGTAGTCCTCGTAGCTGGCGAGGAAGGCGACGGGGCCCGGCCGGTTGGCGCTCAGGTGCCGGACGGACGCGCTTATTATATCCACCATGTACGACTCGTCGGGGTATACCGACATCAGATACGGCTTGGGCCGACTTGCACCTGATAATCACTTTATTCTTTCTTTATTCTTTATTGCACACACATAGATAACATTTAGAAAACTTAAAATTAAGACATGTATAGTGGCGGAATGAAAATGTTCGTCGATTTTCAACTTGATTTGTTCAACGTATCACGATCACATACTACCTTTTGAAACTGAATAGACAGAATACACCGATAAGTTAACGTAACAAATTATGTCAAAATGTGTTCAAGATCAAGGCACTGGTGCAAGCGAAAACCGACTCTAAGATGACGAACATTTTCATACTGCGACTGTACAAAAGCGAGCTTAACCCTAAAAAGATTTCTTTCCAGCAAGCCTTTAAGGATAGGATATGTGAAAATAGAGGTGGATCACTAATAGTCTACATTTCGATCCCCACCGATAACTAATATTGTGTGGTGAACACAGATGTTTGTTCTCTGTCTGGGTGTTATATTGTATTCTATGCATGTATTTACAAAAAAAAAAAGTATTTAAGTATTATATCAGCTATCTGGTTTCCTTAGTACGCATTATTGTGGATTGTCCGTATTATTTATTTATTTATTCATTATTTAAAGTACCAAGATCTTCCTCTACTTATGGTTTCTTGCTGGAACGTGCCCTGCGATGCACTGCCCTGCGTCCATCAACTTGAGGCTTACAGATGATTGTTGGAAAACAGGGTTCTAGCTACATTCAATGAAGAGTTTTCGGCGTAACAGAACGGGTATAGCAAGCATACCCGGATACATGATAGTATCAACGCTCGGCAGCTGGTAGTTGACGTTGATGATGGAGTGGAACCACTTCGCCAACTGCACCTTCATCTGATCGGGCGTGGGGTCGAAGGTAATGTTGGTGGTGCCCGGGTGGCCTAGCACCTTGATGCGGATTAGAGGCGTCTTGATGAAACTGTAGTCTTTGTATGGGCCGCTGAAACGGTTGCCGTCCTGGAAATACAAAGTGTTTGGTCAGTTTACAGCTAGCACACTAGCTAGACGTGGCCGAGATGAGAGGAAGGAAACTACGCAGGAGGAATGGCCTGCGCTCATCTAGGCGATGGCAATGGCGATCAGCTGAAACGCTATCAAATATGGCAGCGTTTCAGCTGATCGCCGTCGCCTAGATGTGCGCAGGCCATAAGATAGCTCCAGCTGATAAAAAAAGTTACAAAAAGATGTGATTCTTAAGTATTTACATGTTTTATGTGGTCTAGGGGTGTGGTTACACCCCCCCAACCCAGCTGACTGCTTAGGAGTTACGTACTGCATGATTCACTTCATGCATAGTGGGCGCACTCATAGACAAATACATCTATTTTGTTTATTTACTACATAAGGACACTTATACCAGTAGAAAACAAGGATACTAAAAGAAGAAAGATGCAAAGAGATACATCGATACTGGAGAAGTGCGTCGTGTTTTTTGTGCTACAGCAGCTAAAAGGCCTTGACTCAGCATAATGCCTAGCTACTGTGATGAAGCTCATCGTCATCATCATCATCATCAACCTGAAGTAGTCCACTGCTGGACAAAGACCTCCCCTACACATTTCCAGGAAGAACGATTCTGAGCTCTTTCCATCCACCGCCACCGGCTTTCCGCCGGTGATACTGTGATGAAGCTATGCGCTGGTATTCTGTCAAAACCGCGAGCCACTAAAGTTACACTCATGGAAATAGCTCTCTGATTCATTTCATGAGTTGATAATGAGCTGAATACTTACGTAATAGTACGCAAAGTATTCAGCGAAATGTTTGACGCTCCGCTCGACTAAGTCTCGAATTTGTTTTGACATTAATCCATGGATACATCTGTGAAACATTTATAAATCAGACAGAATAATTAAATTTCTTTGCCAAAAGGCCTTCAAGAAGAGCAAAGTTAGCTACAACAATCGTTTCTTAATCTATTTAAGTGATTCTTGTATTTTCAAAAGACCGGTGGAATGATTGCGTAGCTTTTGCTGTAAGAGAACCTAGTCGCATCTGTCAGTTTTAAAATTATTTTGAGCTTAGATTGCAATAAAAAACGAATTGAAACTTATCTTTAACAAGGAACGATTGCAACAAGATTGAACGCTGACGTAATAAACATGAGATAGCGAATAGGAACTTCGCTTTGTAAAACTAGTATGGCAACATTATAGATAGTGGTCGAAAAAGGATGGCAACAAAATATGTGATCGCTGTTCCCTGTTAGTATCAATTTATTGCAACAATCAAAACCAAACTACAAAAAAAAAACCTTGACTATCTCTTATTATCAAAATTCAATTTTGATAATAACAATAGCTGTAGTTTGTCCCAAACTGAGATCTCACGATGTCTATTTGTATGGTTAAAGTACCTGAAGAAAGTTTCCACTTGAAACAGAGATTCCTTCTTCTTCTTCGCCACATAGCATGCCCAATGCCTCCTCATCTTGATCATGGTATCCGCGACGTCTATGAGCCAGTTGTCAGTAAGTTCTCTCCTGGTGTCCGCGCAGAGCTTGTTGAGACGCTCCGTGAACTCCGAGGGGTAATGGGGGAACGGCACTTCGGCTTGCATCTTGTTCATGTCGCAAATATACATGTTTTGATACCTATAATACACACATGCACACTTTAGAGATTAGAAAACTTAACTTCAACTCAACTACTCTTCACATGCCAGATCTGTTTGCGACGGGAGGGAAGAAGGCGATCTGCAACCTCTCACGCTCGCTCGGCTCTTCTAGGATGTAGAACAATATCTGCATCTGTGTTATGACTCATATGATTTACTTGTGATGCCAGATTCTCTTCAGCTCGATGAGCACAGAGTTTTTCAAGGTTTGGCCGCGTGGAACTGGCACCTAAACTCACCTAGCTTTAAGACGTTTCAAAGCGATCCTTGAGATAATTATGAACAAATACATGTTTGATTTGATTGGAATGTAGGACTCTATTAGCCGTGGGTAACTCAATCAAAAAAACTTGATCTGCAGCGCATCGGCTCATTTACAGCCTCGAGTCAGAGCTGAACCGCAGCTCAGACAGCTCAGAATGCTTAAGGTCACCCTATGCACCTGTGTGAAAAAAAAAAAAAAAAAAAAAAAAAAAAAAAAAAAAAATATATGACTCATAGTCATATATTTTTTTTTTTTATGCCATAGCAGGCCGACGAGCAGACGGGCCACCTGATGGAAAGTAGTCACCGTCGCCCATAGACCCCTGCAACACCAGAGGTGGTGCTAATGCGCTGCCGGCCTTTTAAGTAACGATATACCCGCCTTTTGAAGGACCCCATGTCGAAGCTCCGAGGGAAAACCACTATATGCCTCACTTGTCATGCCAGATCCTCCTCAGCTCGATGAGTACAGGGTTGCCCTCATAGTACCGGTAGTGCATGGCATGCCGCGCCCGCACCAGCGCGCTGTGCCACGGCATCGGCGCACGCACCGTGTGCGACGGCCATAGCGGGGGGAGGAAGGCGATCTGCAGCCTCTCTCGCTCGCTCGGCTCTTCCAGGACGTACGACACTATGCATCTGTTGAAATCGAATGGCTCAATGAATGTCTGCCGTTTGGAAGTCTACCGGACGTCTACGGTAAAGTTTTTTATAATAAATTATAGTTTACTAAAAAAAACGCCGTTAATAAATTAACTAATTGAACTAAAAAGTTAAAAATAAAATTGTAATAATCAATTTAAAAATTTATATTATTGTACAAAAAAGCGTGGGGTAAAAAAACTAAAAAAATATTTTTAACTCTTTTTTTTTTTTTTAATTATTTATTTTTTCATATCATTGCATTGTCATCGACCTTTGACAGGTGTGCAAAGTTTGAATCAAATCTGATCGTTCAAAGTAGGACAAAATCGAGCTCAAAGGGGTCGGTTACATACAAACTTACAAACATACAGGTGAAGCTAATAAAAGCGTTATAAAAAGGAGGAACTCAATTGTTGTTATTTTCCTTTTTTAATGCGTCTTTGGACCTTCTGTTATTAAATGACCTCTTTAATTTGGGAGGATATACTTAGCTAGGTATTTATTTGCACACCAAGTCTCCGATTGGTTCCGAAACTCAAAGCATTGATGATTGATTAATACTAGGACCTAGCGTTTTGTCCACTTTTGAGTTTATTCTACCACCATAGACCACGTTTTGATAGCAACATAGATAGATAGATAGATAGATAGAAAATGCTTTATTGCACACAACAAATTATAAAAGTACAGGTACATAAAAACACATAAAAACTATTTGCCTCATACAATGGGCGGTCTTATCGCTAAACAGCGATGTCTACCAGACAACCTTTGGATGGAATGGACTTATGATATTTACAAGGGGACTGTGTGCTAAGAAATAATAAGCCTAAAATTCATCAATCAAACATATTTAGATAGCAACTCATTTTAATAGCAACACATTCGGAATAGCATCTCGATTTGATATCAACACATTTTTGATACCAACTCTTTTTGATAGCAACACATTTTGATTACAATTAATATTCACCGTTTCATAGCCATGAGGAAGAAGTCCTTGATATCGAGTTCGCTCTGGCGCACGCACGCCTGGTACGTGAGGATGAGCAGACGCTTCTTGATGGCGGCCGTCTGCTTGTCCACTTGGGCCTTCGCACGCTTGTACAGGGACATTGGGAAGTCGGGGATGTGGCGACCAGATACAGCCTAAAACAAAATAAATATATTATTACTAGCGGCCACCCGCGGCTTCACTCGCCCCGTCGCCGTTACGATTCGTTGATTTTTTTGAAGTGAAAACTTCTTTAGCGGCGTTGAGCACTTTCTGTAATGGGTATAAAATCTTAAACTCGCGTCAGGATCACGTGACCTGATCGAAAAAGCGTAAGACGCTACAGATACGCTAGTAGTTACTATGACACGGTAACGTCACAGAATAGATAATAGTTAGTAGCAAGCATACCAAGGCGTTTTTCGTGACTGTAGTAGGTATAGGTACATACCTATTATAGATTTTATGAACTAGCGGCCGCCCGCGGCAGGTAGTAGTGGTCATTGGTACATGATTTTATAGATCTACTGTATTTATTTAGGTATTATGAATAAGGTAGGCAAGGCACTGATAACCCACAAAACGATGAGAAAGTTTTCACTTCTGCCGGCACTCCCGGAGTGCAACCCGTCTTTTTTTTTTTTAGTTTTTCCTCTTTTTCTCCGCTTAGGGAAATAATTTTCCAATTTCCTTTCTTAGTGCTAGGAGTGCTATAAAAGGAACCCTCCAAGTTTCATACTTCTAGGATTTACGGTTGAGGCTGAGCGTTGATTGTCAGTCAGTCAGTCAGTAACGTAAGAGTTTTATATATTTAGATTATAAGTATAATATACCTTTTTTTTATATAAATGCTTAGGGTCGTATGCAAATATTTTGGTATACTTTTGGTAATTTTTATGTCTGCTGTCAGCTCCCGCATCAGTAAGCGATGGCTACCAGTGAAACGCTGTCAAATATGACAGCGATATTTGACCAGAGTTTCACTGATCGCCATCGCTTAGATGTGCGCAGGCCTTTAGTTTGTCTACAAATGTGAGTAAATGTTTCCTTACCGTAGTCATATAGTAGTTGATTCTGTCCACGTCCTTAGGATGGATGTACCGGTAGTGCTCCTCCTCAGTGAGCTTCAGCATTTCCGCTTTCTGCTGGTCCGGGTCGCGAGCCAGCTCGAACGATAGCCTTTCTAAATGTCTGTACAAAAAACTCAATTTTAGTAATAACTAGCGGCCGCCCGCGGGTTCGCTCGCCGTTACCGTTCCCGTTGAAAAAAACAACCTTTTAAACCTTCTCTGGACCTCCACAAATCATTCAAGACCAAAATCAGCCAAGTCGGTTCAGCCGTTATCGAGTTATAGCGTCAGGAAGGAAACCCCGACTTATTTTTATATAGTAGAAAATATAGGCATGGACAAAGTATTTAAAAAAAAAAGTTATTTATTCTATGCCACACAACAAGAGCAGTATTACACAAGGATGATTTTAGAAATATATTCCTCTAATTTGCGAGGAAACATTACACATAATATGACAACATCCAAATAACCGTTAGTATCTGATTTTCATTCCCGCCAATTTGATAATTATTTTTTCTCAATTTTTTTTTATTTCGAAAAGAGTTGATTGGCTGATATTTTTTTTTTCAATCAAGAATTTTCCGAGCAAATGAAAATAATATACCGTTCTAGCATACGCTTGTAGGCAATAAATATAACACATAAGTTTATGATGATACTGATTGAACTTACTTTCTCAGTGCTTCTTTAGCAGCGATCTCTGCTTCTGCCTTCTCTCTCTTCCTCTTCTCGATCCTTCTTCTTTTGGCGTCGGCCTCCGCGGCTTTCCTGCGGTCGTAGTCGCCCGATACCAGGTCTTGTAGCAGAACTAGACCTACAACCAATGGACTGGCCTCTCAGCTCATTTGGTAGTAGCTCTGCCTTCTGCGCCGTAGGTCGTGGGTTCGATTCCCATTGAGAACAATTATTTATGTGGTGAACACAGATTTTTGTTCTCTGTATGGATGTTATATTGTATCTTTTGAAACTTCATGGTTTTTAACGTGATCATGGTGCATGCAACTGTGCCAAAACATCTGGAGTCAAAACTCACAAAATTTAATCATGATAAATATCCCGCTGTTCATAAAAATAGTATGTCATCATCATCATCATCATCTCAGCCCGTTTGCACGCACTGTTGCCTCCTCTATATTACGCCATTCTGTATGTAATTATTTTAGAAAAATTAAATGAATAGTATACCCGCTATCTAGTTCCCATAGTATAACCTCTGCTTAATTTGGGGCTAGACAGTGTTGTGTAGATTGTCCACAATTGCTATTATTTTTTTGTATAAAGATGGTGATGATTTCTTAGAGTGTTTACCTTTCTGCAGCTTATTTTTCCCCTTCTCCTTCTCAATAAGCTCGAGTCGTTCTCTCTCTCTCTCCGTCCACGGCTTCAGCGGTGGGAAGCGTAACTCGCCATTCGGTCCGATCGGCCCGTACAGGATTGGCGGTGGTCTACGCTTTGGAGGCATGTTAATGGAGCGCAGCGTCTTAGTCGCTGGGGTATAGCAGTTTCCTACAATATAGAATCGTGTTTTAACCGTTACTTAGATTTTAATTGTAAGCACATTAACCGTTTTTTTTATCTGTATCATCATCATCCTGCAGTAGTCCACTGCTGGACATAGGCCTCCCCTAAACATTTCCCGGAAGAACGATTCTGAGCCCTTCCCATCCACCGACTTCCTGCGATCTTAACAATGTCGTCAGTCCATCTTCAGTAATTCAATAGTTCAGTAATCTAGTATCTGCTATCAGTCAGAGACGTTATACAGGTTTGGTGTATTTGATGGACTTGGTGGAGAATTTCTGCATCTATTGATAAAATTCGAAGAGGAATGTGACTAGGTATATTGATATCAAAATCAGTCACCATTAAATAAGGTGGTGGCGCGGGCGTGGCGATAAGATTGACGCTGGCATTTTTCTAAACATATATTTTAGTATAATATTTGACTTCTTTTTAATTGAGTTCTTGAGAAGCTTATGATTAATAATAGGTATATAAAAGTGTACGCCAGAGTACCTATGGAGTCAGAAGGCTTGGCGTGGTTGATGCCATCCCGGTAAGGAACTCCACTCGTCCAGGACTTGGCTTGTAGAAGAGGCGGGTACTCGCTGCAGCCGCCTTCGCTTTCCCCTTCACATTTTAAAGAGACTTGTTCATTTTACTATAACTATTAGGAAACTTATAAAAATTTACCATCCGTATGTCAAACAAAACAAGAAACGCTTCTAAAGTCGGTTCGTCTTCAGAAGATCATTTTGGTTAGGTATATCTTACTTTTTTTTATACGACAGATGGCACTAGCATATTGATATAGCCCACCTGGTGTTAAGTGGTAACCATCGCCTATAACAAAGCATTTCGTCGTAGGTCACGCACGTCAGGAACGTGCCTTACGATGCAATTCCCTGCGTCCATCAACTTGAGGCATACAGATGTACAGCCTCACGTGCCAGTAATTTCACCGGCACCCACACCCTTCAAACCGAAACACAGCAATGATGCTTCACGGCAGAAATAGGCATGGTGGTAGTACTTCTCTGGACAAGCCACAAACAAAGAGGTCTACTACTACTAAATACTAACATTTTAATTATCTTGAGCTTACCTTCAGGATAATAGTTTCTAGCAGCTCTGAGCAGTTTACTGTCTTTCTCCAGTTCATCATCATAACCGGCCCTGAGGGTTACATAACGTTAAAAAATAAATCGAGGAATTGAAACGGAAAAAAAAAAAAAACATATTCATATTCATTTATTTATTTATCTTCTAAATATATAAAACTCTTTCGTTACTGACTGACTGACTGACTGACTGACTGACAATCAACGCACAGCCTAAACCGTTAGTCCTAGAAGCATGAAACTTGGAGGGTATGTTCCTGTTATAACGTAGAGGTGCACTAAGAAAGGAAATTGGAAAATTCTTTCCCAAAAAGGAGAAAAAGGGGAAAAATGGTTTAAAGAAAAATCAACGCACAGCCTAAACCATTAGTCCTAGAAACATGAAACTTGGAGGGTATATTTCTCTTATAACGTAGAAGTGCCCTAAGAAAGGAAATTGGAAAATTCTTTCCCAAAGAGGAGAAAAAGGGGAAAAATGGTTTAAAGAAAAATCAACGCACAGCCTAAACCATTAGTCCTAGAAGCATGAAACTTGGAAGATGTGTTGGTCTTATAAAGCAAAGGTGCACTATGAAAGAAAATAGGAAAATTCTTTCCCCAAAAGAAAAAAAAGAGGGAAGAAAATTAAAAAAAAAATCACAAAAAATTGTTTTACAAAATACGCAAAAAAACAGTGAAAAAAATTCTGCTGCCGCAGCATCTGTCACCAAATTTGAATACACACAAAAGTTAACATAAAACCCACCGTAACCACTAAGACAAAATCGCGGAAAACACCTATCATACCGAAACACCGCTTCATAAAACGGCTAAGGTACATGCTCAAAACTATGGTAACCAGCTGGTCATGTCAAATTAAAAAAATCTGATTCGATTATACACCAACATGCCTACGAAACCCCAAATTAGCCACTAATATAACATAAAATCACCAAAAATAGCTTTACAAAATACGCAAAAAAAAACTTAAAAAAATTTCAGCTACCGCAGCATTTGTCACCAGGTTTTAATACACACAAATGTTAACAAAAAAACCGATGATAACCACCAAGACAAATTTGCGGGAATCATCTATCATACTTAAACTAAACACCGCTGAAAAAAATCGGCTACAACAGCACTCGCCTTCAAATTCAAATACACTCTAAAATACAAGCTCAAAACAATGGTAACTTGCATTATATCATGTCAAACTAAAAAAAAACAGATTCGATTATACACCAACGAATACGATAGCCCAAATTAGCCACTAAAACAAAATCACGAAAAAGAGCTTTACAAAATACGCAAAACAAAAACATTAAAAAAATTTCAGCTACCGCAGCATCTGTCACCAGGTTTTAATACACACAAATGTTTACAAAAAAACCAATGATAACACCAAGACAAAATCGTGGGAATCATCTATCATACTTAAACTAAACGCTGCTGAAAAAAATCGGCTACAACAGCACTCGCCTCCAAATTCAAATACACTCTAAAGTACAAGCTCAAAACTATAGTAACCAGCAGTTGGTAATGTCAAATTAAAAAAAATCCGATACCATTATACACCAACACGCAAAGGAAACCCCAAATTAGCCACTAATATAACATAAAATCACTAAAAATAGCTTAACAAAATACGCAAAAAAAACATCAAAAAACGACGCATGAGTCATGTTTTTTCGTGCGTGCAGCCGGCTCCATCGATTTATAAGACGTTATCACGTCAAAAATTTCCAGCTACCGCAGCATCTGTCACCTGGTTTGAATACACAAAAAATTTTCAAAAAAACGATGATAACCACTAAGACAAAATTGCGGGAATCATCTATCATACTTAAACTAAACACCGCTGAACAAAATCGGCAACAACAGCACTCGCCTTCAAATTCAAATACACTCTAAAGTACAAGCTCGAAACTATGGTAACTAGCATTAACTGTTCATATCAAACTAAAAAAACCAGATTCGATTATACACCAACGAATACGATAGCCCAAATTACCCCATAAAAGAAAATCACGAAAAAGAGCTTTACAAAATATGATAAAAAAAAACATTATACAAAATACGCAAAAAAAACATTAAAAAATTTCCAGCTACCGCAGCATCTGTCACCAGGTTTGAATACATAAAAAAAATTCAAAAAAACCGATGATTACCACTAAGACAAAATTGCGGGAATCATCTATCATACTTAAACTAAGCACCGCTGAAAAAAATCGGCTACAACAGCACTCGCCTTCAAATTCAAATACACTGTAAAGTACAAGCTCGAAACTATGAAAAACCAGATTTGTTTATACACCAACGAATACGATAGCCCAAATTACCCACTAAAAGAAAATCACGAAATAAAGCTTAACAAAATATGCAAAAAAAACATTAAAAAAATTCCGCTACCGCAGCATCTGTCACCAGGTTTGAATACACATAAAGGTTAACAAAAAAATCGATGATAACCACTTAGACAAAATCGCGGGAACCATCTTTCATACTTAAACTAAACACCGCTGAAATACACTTTAAAGTTCAAGCTCAAAACTATGGTAACTAGCATTTGATCGTGTCAAAATAACAAAACCAGATTCGATTATACACCAACAAATACGATAGACCAAATTACCCACTAAAATAAAATCACGAAAAAGAGCTTTACGAAATACGCAAAAAAAAAATTATTTAAATAATTTCATTTACCGCAGCATCTGTCACCAGGTTTGAATACACACAAAGGTTAACAAAAAACCCAAGATTATCACTAAGACAAAATCGCAGAAAACACCTATCATAGCGAAGCTAAGCACCGCTGAAAAAATTCAGCTACAATATAACTAACTAATATAATAGCACATGCCTTTAAATTCAAATACACTCTAAAGTACAAGCTCAAAACTATGGTAAATAGCAGTTGGTCATGTCATTTAAAAAAACCAGTTTCGATTATACACCAACAAATACGATAGCCCAAATTAGCCACTTAAACAAAATCACGAAAAACAGCTTTACAAAATACGCAAAAAAACATTAAAGAAAATTCAGCTGCCGCAGCATCTGTCACCAGGTTCGAATACACACAAAGGTTTACAAAATAAAATTATAAGTTTAAAAAACTTGAGAAACCGACTTCATTGTCAAACGGCTAAACCGATTTTAATCAAATTTGTTTGGGACAATCTGGACGTAAGCATAACCTTCCAAATAAAAAAATAATTTTCTAAATCGGTTTATAAATGACGGAGGCATGCAATTACAAAAATTAAAAAAAACATTTAAAAAAAAATGGCAACACCGATTTTAATAAAATTAAAATGGGACCAATCTGGAAGCAGTACCTTTCAGATAAAAAAATATTTTTTCAAATCGGCTCACAAATGACGAAGTTATGCGGTAACAAACATTAAAAAAATAAATAAAAAAAAATACAACCGAATTGAGAACCTCCTCCTTTTTGATTGGAAGTTGGTTAAAAACCGATGATATCATACTTAAATTAGACACTGCTGAAAAATAAAACAACAGCACTTGCCTTCAAATTCAAATACACTCTAACGTACAAGCTCAAAACTATGGTAACTACAGTTGGTCATATCAAAATAAAAAAAAGAACTCAAATATCCACGCGGACGAAGTCGCGGGCATCAGCTAGTTTATTATACAACCATTAGTAGATGAACTATTAGTATGTGTCTCTTTCATCGACACAGAATCTATATCTTTTATTATTTTCTTGAGGGAGAAAATAATTGATAACTAATCGCTGGCTCGCCGGCGCCGGCGCGGCGCAGACAAGTGCTTAGACGTACCTGGTCAAATCTCGCGGGCGAGGCTGTGTTCTGGCTGAAGTCAGGTACCGCGGTGGGCACTTCTCCCCTTTTACCTCACTCTTTGGGGCTGTCTTTTTGTTTAAAGGTCGCTTACGGGCCCCACTGGACATATTTCACCTGAAAATAGGATAAACAATACCTAATCTATTTTTAGATAAATTATGCATACAGCGCCATAATGGACTATTCTTCAAAGTAGAGTTTAACAAATGATAATTATCAGCTTGAAGAAGTCCACTGTTCAAAAGATTCCTCAATCAATTTCCAGGAACAAACGCAAACGATTCTGAGCCCTCTCCAACCACCGATTTTCCGTGATCTGTTTAATATCGCCAGTCTACCAGTCTATGTGCGTTTATACTTATGAGGTACATATCTACTTAATGACAAACGAATAGATGGAAAAGTACTTACCAAATCAAAATATATCAACACAAACGTCTTTTAATTATTTTAAATAAATTAAAGTAACATTAGCATTGTGTTGACTATCACGTATGACGTCACATTATTGACAAACAGATTGTCTCTAGACGCGTTGCTATAGAAACGGTGACAGAACGTTTTACCAAAGAGGTCTGGCACAAGCAAGAAGTTTATAAGTCTATAGCGTTTCATACAAAGAGGTAAGAAACCGCAGCAAGGAGTTTATAAGGTCTATGGTGTTACCTAACAAGACCTAAGATAAGACAGATACCTACTTGCTCAGTACTTGCTCCCTTGATTGTCTAAGCTTGCTCCTTGGGGTTTCCAAACGCCTTCTTTTGATCGCGTCACTGGTTCTTTCGAACCAATTGCGGTAAAAAGATTTTAAGTGCGCCTCAAAGAGGCTCCTTTCGCGCACTTCACACATATTTTCGACCTTTTTAGGTTCTACGATATGCCGGTTTCCTCACGCCTTGACAAAAGGGGACTAAATACTGCTGATCTAAGAAGAAAGTATTAACCCCCAGATTCTTTAAAATATTTCAAAGGGGGTAGTCAGAACATTGGTCTAACCAAATAAAACATGTCAACAACTATTATAACTAGAGATAAAAAAACCACAGTTATTATAATTTTCAGTTTTATTCAGTACATATTTATCTTACATTTTTAAACAACCTTTTGTTTAATTCGACAAGCAGGAACTTAAGCTAACATGGAAGCACAACATTAGTTTTTTGGCACATACCATACCTAACCACTCTTCCCTTGCAGTCTTTTCGTCAGTCGTTACTGAGGACTTCTCTGTTTGAACTCAATCCATATTTATTAGTTTTATTGTGCAAGTAAAGTTTAAAAATAAAATATGATAGGTTTTGTGAATAGGACATGCCTACTGAGGCCGAGCAAAGACATCACTAGGGGAGAAAAATATGGCGTCGTAATGCAAAGTTTTTTTCCGTGTTATAAAGTTAAACAGAGTTCTAATTATATAAAATGGGTAGTTTTCTCCGTAATAATACTTAAAATAAATATTTACCTTACCTTAAATCTAATACACTACAGTAGAAATTGCTATAAATAAAAGCACCATTTTAGAGAGATAGCAGAGCCATAATCTCGATACCTATTTCTAGGCTAAATTAAAATAAAATATTTGTATTTGTAAATATAACTGGTAGGAATGTTTTCCCATGATATTTGTCTTATGTCTCTGTGTCTGGCACCTAGACTCACCTAGCTTTAAGACGTTTCAAAGTGATACTTTTATTTGACTTTGACTTTGTACAATAAAACCGTTTAAAAAGCCTCTGTTTTAGTACTTAAATACAAAAACTAGACATTGGACTTGTCTCTCAATAAATAGAGATCTATTTGAGTTTTATAATACACTAAAAACAGAAATTACAACAGTTCAATTATTATGCCATTGATTATCATATTTTATTAGTTCACTACAAATAAACAGCCTTTTTATAAGAGAGAACATTGGTTTATTTATATTCCATAATATTGCGGGAGGTGAGAATATAAATTGAAAATAATTTCCTAATATTTTGCCTTCTCATTAGATAAAGATCGATTTTCTATTACATAGAGAAGGGAAATAAAAATTAATGTATGTTCAGTTAATTATAACATTATTTTTATGAACAATGGGATATTTACCATGATTTTTTTTTGTTAGTTTAGACTCCCTATTTTCTACAGTTTCTCCCGTTGTTCATAGAAATAGTGTTCAAAACCATGATAGTTTCAAAAGCATAAATTACAAAAAATATAGCTTCAAATAAATTAATGGATATTAATATATGAATGAATATTACGTAAGTACGTAAATTTTTTGTAGTAATAAAATGCAAGTTCTTTTTATTAACGCCTAATTACAGCATGAGTAAAAATGTTTACATATCACTAATTATTAACAACTGTAAAATTAAAAAATCAATCACTTACTCTTCCCTTCTCTTCTTCTTCTTCCTGCCCTTATCCCACTTTATGTGGGGTCGGCACAACATGTCTTCCTCCCTCATTCCCCTCTGTCAGCCGTCATCTCCACATTCACTCCTCTCCTATCCATGTCATCTTTCACTATTCCCTAGACTCTACAGTACTCAAATCATTTCCACTTCCCTGCCAACTGAAACTGCTATCAGTGTCTCCATCATTCGACTTAGGTCTCTCCGCATTAGAAGTAGGTCTATTTTCCTTAGCATAAGACCTAGGTCGGTCTGTGAAGGACCGGCTGAGGCGAGAGGCGTCGAAGTGGTAGCTAGAGTTGGAGGGCTTGCGGACCTCGTTGAGGTAACGCCAGGTGTGGCTGTTTGGACCTTCCTCGGGCTTCGGACTGTAGAGCCATTCTGGAAATAAATATCTATTAGAGGCTATTTCAAAAATTTCACGGGTCAATCTGGGACAACATAGCTAAGAACATCTTATATGTAACTGCTTTCTTACAAAAAAACAGTGGTACTCCGGGAGTGCCGATGGCAACAGTAGTTATTATTATTATTATTATGAGCCTGTGGTGTCCCACTGCAGGGCAAAGGCCTCCCTTCCTTCTCTCCAGTCGTCTCTATTTAGTAGTTATATATTTTTTTTTTATCATTGACATTTAAGACAATGTTAGACAAACCTTTTTGTTACTTTTTAAGTAACATTGATTGTTAATTTAAATTTTACATACGGGCAGAATTACAATGGATTTATAAAAAATAATTATTAACAACCCTGTATATGTAATTCTGTAAATAAATCCACTTTGACTTTGAGTGAAAACCAATCATGCATCCCTCAAATTATTAATTTTTATATTTTGAAAGGATCATACAAAAAAAAACGGTAGAAACCAAGCCATTTTTTCTGTTCTTTTAAAAGAGTTTAGTTTTAAAGACTTGGTTACATGGAACTGGCACTTCCTTACCAAGCTTTAAAACATTTCAAAGCGTTGGTAGTGTTACAAGTGAATAAATACAATAAGTTAGAGTTTACCTCCGTTGGAGACCTTCCCGATGGCAGTGAGCAGGAAGTCCTTATCCCTGGCCTGTAGCCGCAGCATGCGCCGCAGCAGCCGCGCCATGGAGCGCTGCGCCTGCGCACGCGCACGAACCAAGTACACGCACACACTGCACACACACATATACACCTTATACAATGGTAAAGGTAGCGGCACATCACTTTAGCGGTGACCGTTATTGCACAGAAGTCACAAATAAGGTACCTGAGAGGGCTAGCAGAATGAAGGGCGGGCGTGCGTAGCGCGGATTGACTCTCCAGTCGTATTCCGCTCTCTGTACCAATAGGACACTCTGCACACATCCACACATCCAGTCACTACGACGCATGCGCAGCGCGTATCGCTCACCGCTCAAGTTATGTGCCGCTAGTTATAACATTAGCGCTGACCGTTATTGAGCAGAAGTCAAAAATAAGGTTCCTGAGGAGAGCTAGCCGGATGAAGGGCGGGCGTGCGTAGCGCCGATTGGCTCTCCCCTCGCATCCCCATCCCGCAACGTTACCACACCCCGCGCACATTGTTATTGAAAAATTATGTTTTTCTTTTTCTACTCCCCATAAACTTGATAAAAATGATGTCTTTGTTACATACTGCAAATCTTTGGACATTTTACTATTTGACATTACATTAAAATAATGTCATTATCGTTATTTAGGTAATAATTATTTAAAGTTATAATCGTATTGCGTGCGGCGACAGTACACATACGCAGCTATCCCGTCCACGTATCGCTCAGCGCTAGACTTACGTGCCGCTAGTTATACACATTTTAAACCATAGAGCCGCGTTTGCACTAGAGCCAGCGACGGCGTATCACGGGCATGTCGCCTCAAGTGGTTCTTTACAATGATACTGCAGTTAAATTAATGTAGGTTAAGTAAAGACGACATGCCTCATTTCGGATCCGCAACGTGCCTCGAGTCTGCCATTTGCATCAAATTTAGGCTACTCGGCCCGAGGCTGCCTCTAGCGGAGACGCGGTTTTAGGATTTTTATTGGTCAAAATTATTTTGTAATGATTTTTTTGGATTTGTCACGTCATAAATTACTAAGAAATAAAAAACTCGCGGTTTTTTATTTCTTAGTAATTCGCCACACCTGGCGTTACCTCAACGAGGTCCGCAAGCCCTCCAACTCTAGCTACCACTTCGACGCCTCTCGCCTCAGCCGGTCCTTCACAGACCGACCTAGGTCTTATGCTAAGGAAAATAGACCTACTTCTAATGCGGAGAGACCTAAGTCGAATGACGGAGACACTGATAGCAGTTTCAGTTGGCAGGGAAGTGGAAATGATTTGAGTACTGTAGAGTCTAGGGAAGAGTGAAAGATGACATGGGTAGGAGAGGAGTGAATGCAGAGATGACGGCTGACAGAGGGGAATAGAGGAGGAAGACATGTTGTGCCGACCACACATAAAGTGGGATAAGGGCAGGAAGAAGAAGAAGAGTAGGGAAGAGTAAGTGATTGTTTTTTTACGCACTAATAAAAAACTAGAAACTAAGAAATAAAAAACTCGCGGTTTTTTATTTCTTAGTAATTTTTGACGTGACAACGTCTTATAATTCAATGGAGCAACCTGCACGCACGAAAAAACATGACTCATGCGGCGTTACCTCGCTCTGAGGCGTTCCATTTAAGGCTTGAAGTTCAAGCGAGAGCGCGGAACGAGCGACAAAGAGGCACGCACGGCCTCCGCGTCCGGCAGCGTTCGACATCTGTCTCTCTTCTACTTGAGTGAGCGATGCGTCCGCGTGGACAGCTCATCAGTAAACCGACTTTACAGACAACCGATTTTTATAAGATTTCGAGTCTTATTTTTAAATTTAATTCTTCAGTTTATACATACCATAGCAGTAACATAACGAAGCCGACGACCGCGGGCCGAGTTAGCCAGCTCACAATCTGGCCCAGGACATATCGCTTCGAAATCTGAAGCACTCCCTCGCTTGCCACCTACAAATAACACATAAATAGTTATTGAAATAAGCTTAAAGTTAAAGTGACAATGGTGACGAAGAACTGACAAACGGTGGGGAATATACGAAAACCTGAATGGCAACCACGAACTGGAAGACGAAACGTGGACACTTTTAAATCGATCGGTCGGATACGTACAGAATTGCCCTGCTTGAAAAGTGGAAACCTGACTTTTTCAGGCTGATGATAAAAACCTTAAAGGCTGAAGCGGGGTTAAAGTATATATTATGACTGAGTGGGATTTTAGTAGTTCATACCATATAGACGTGATCGTAGTCACGGAACGGGCCGCAGTGTTTTGATGGCATCCTGGGAAATAAGGTAAATTTATTAAGCAATAAGCACACATAAATTATAAACAATTAGATACATACGACGAAATTAACTAAAACATTTAAAATGAATTAGGTATCATTTTTTTTATCATTGTTAGGTAACTCCTTAGGGCGGGTTTTATCATCTCCCAATAACGTTTTAGTTTTTGACAAATCCAAAATATTGATGGATATATCACCGTTCTAATTGACTATTTGACTAGCCTCTCAGCTCAATTGGTAGTAGCTCTGCCTTCTGCGCCGTAGGTCGTGGGTTCGATTCCCACTGAGAACAAATATTTGTGTGGCGAACACAGATGTTTGTTCTCTATCAAGGTGTTATATTGAATTCTAAGTGTGTATTTACAAAAAAATGGCGTATTATATCAGCTATTTGGTTCCCATATTACAAGCTCTGCCTAATTTGGGGCTAGATTGTGTTGTGTCCACAATATTTATTTATATTCGCTCGGGGGTTAAAAAGATAAAATGCTTTTGCATTTATTTAGTGATGATATTAGTAGATGCAAAAGCCTGTTTAGCAATTTCAAATTTAAACTATTTATTTCTTTGTATCACAAGAATCACTTTGAAACGTCTTAAAGCTAGGTGCCAATTCCAAGCGAGCGAGGTTCTTACTTCAGAAACAACGATCCGATGGCAAAGAGGGTAGTGAAGAGAGACAGTGTTACCAGCATGTATAGCACTGTCTGCGTCTGTGCGGCGCGCCACACCTGACAATAGAAACACAACAAATATATACTCACACATTGGCGAAAGGACTTTGAATCCAAGCAAGCACAAAATTAAAAAAAAATACACATTTTTTTTGTTATAAAACTAGCTGATGGACCAAGCCCAAAGCCAAAAGGTAGGTATGGTGGTCACGCACGCTAGGAACGTGCCCTACGATGCACTGCCCTCAACTTGAACCATACAGATGTTCAGCCTCAAGTGCCAGTAATTTCACCGGCACCCACACCCTTCAAATCGAAACACAGCAACTGCTTCACGGCAGAAATTCTGCTACACAGATGGTTGCCTGCTATTCGATCACTGGTGGTCTAGTGGTAGCAGCCCCGCCTTCCGGTCCTTATATATAGTAGGTTTTAATCTGTTCATGCATCAATTCACCAGCTGGCCAACCATGAGCTTCATATGGTTATGGCTGTCAAAATTGTATCAACACATTCAAACCCAAGAAGAAAATGAATGTGTGTCAAATACACAATTTGACAGCCATAGCCATAACCATATAGAGCTCGTGGTAGCCCTGCTGGTCTGTCCAAAATGTTAGTGCACTATGCCATACGCTCAAACGGTGAAGGAAAACATCGTGAGGAAACCGGCTTGACGTACAACCTAAAAGGTTCGAAAACATTGTGTCAAGTGCATGAAATAATTAAAATCCTTAAAATAACTAGAGAGACAAATAGGACGAGATCTTTGTGCTAAAAGACAAATTCCATAAAACTAATCAAATAAAAACACCTTTACCTTCCTAGCTGGCTGACAGGCGCGAAGAAGACACGCCCTTTTCACATAGAACAGCAGCAGGAATTTGATCGCTACCACCACCACCAATAGAGGCGAGAATAGCATGCCGAACCACAGCACTGACTGGTTGTAGATTAGCGTTAGTGAGTTGTACGCGATGTTGAACTCTGGAGCGTTGCCTGAGGGTCGTAATCTGTGTGACAGAAAATATACAATGTAGAGGCTGATTCAGGAATATTTTTCATTCCAGGAGAAATGGCTTTAAAATTTTAGATCAAGTTTATCAAAATTAAATGAACATAAAAAACACAGTTAATAGGAAAAAAAAATAAAAAACTCACTTATAAATTAAAGCTCTAATACTTTCAACAGCTGGCAACACTAACAAGGAAATTACTCCATCGAGCAACACCAGGCGATACGCCTCCTGACCGAAACGAGTTTCCCAACACTGAAAGGAATCAAATGAAACAAATAATAAAATAAAAAATAAAGTGCGAAAATAATGAGGTATGAACGGATAACAAAGGATTGAATACAAAGATGACGGCTGACAGAGTAGAATGGAAGAGGAAAACATGTCGGCCCCTGTGATAAGGGGGGAAAATAAGAAAAAAATAGTACAATATACACTGTGTCGTAAAAACCTATAGAAACGTATTGAAACAAAAAAAATACAGGATAAACTCAAAAATCATGAAATCGGTTGATAATTTTACAAATTTTTTCATCATTTGCCCTGTAAATGTCTATTGTCTTGCTGCAACACTACCTACTAAACCTTCCTACCTTGTTTTAAGTTGTGAACGTCTACACCTATGTACCTGTTATGTCAAATAAATGTATTTTCTTTCTTTTTTTTTCTTTCTACTAGTTAGGATTTGAATACATTCTAGTGCAACCGACCGTCCCGAACTCTGTCTGGTAGAATCTCACCTCTTCGTTGGACTTGGACCAGTAAACGAGCAGAAGCACTAATATCCCGATGTCTAGCAGCCAGGTCCGCGCTAAAGCCACGTACAAGGCCGTGCGGGGGTTGTAGAACTCACATCTAAAATCAATGTAAAATTCAACGTTTACTATACGTACGTGTTTTCGTTAATGATTACAAGTGCTAAGCACCACTTTTTTTTTATATACAACTAAGTTGACAAACAACCATACGGCCCACCTGATGGGAAGCGGTTATCGTAGCCTATGGACGCCTGCAATACCAGAGGCATCACAAGCTGATGTGCGCATAACAAAAAAAAAAACTACTTAAAATGAGTGTAAAATTAGTAGCAAGTTCTGTATTCCCAATTAGCTGCATAGGCTGCAGTTTTTTTTTTGGCGTCGCTGTTTTATGCATTTGTTATTTTTTTTTTCTCGGATCAAAAAACTAGGGAAACAGCAATAATAAAATACGCGGATCTATGGACTGGGACATAGGCTGCAGTTAGTACCTTGTTATAAGAAGTTTTCTTACCTCCCGACAGTATGGAACAGAGCAGGACAGACAGACACCACAAGAGTGAGTAAGAGAGACAGCTGCAGTTCCCAGTGTTCCTTCTCTAACAGCACCCACAGCCCGAATAGGACTCCGCCGATGCACCCTAACACAAGGCCCGTAACGGTTATATTCGCCAAGCACTGACCGAGCCGTGTGCAGAACGATAGCGAAGCTTGCTTCTTGTTTTGATCGTTTAGAAGTTCCTGGAGAAGGAAGTAAATAATTAATTAGGCTGAAGATCAAGGAACACTGGTGGACTAGTGGTAGCAGTCCCGCCTTCCTATCTTAAGATCGTGGGTACTCAGTCGTAATAAGCCAAATGAACGTGCACTGAGCCAGTACTCTCAAACGGTGAAGGAAAACATCGTGAGGAAGCCTAAAAAGCTAAAAAGTTCGAAAACATGTGTAAAATGCACGCGAGGAGCCTCTTCAAATCCTTTCACGGCTTTGGCGGTAAGGCACTTGTCCCACTGGAGACGATGAGAGAGAATAAAGTACTCGCTGAACGAGTTTGTCTTAAGGTTGTTGCTAGAACAAAAGAGTGTGGAGTTTCTCACCCGCAGTGTCAACGGCTAGCGATGAACTATTAATTATGTCTCTTTTATTGAAACGGAATCTATATATTTTGGTTTTGCTAAGTTTGTACCTCCCTGTTTGTATAATATAATGTTAAAAACAATAAATACAAAGTAAAATCTAATAAACATTTTGTTTACTTTTTTAAAGTCATAGCGAATCCTTTTTGCGGACCTTACCTAAGCGTCAGTGTGACGTATAACTAGCGGCACATAACTCTAGCGCTGAGCGGTACGCGGAGGAGATAGCTGCGCATGCGTCGTAGTGTGCGCATGTCGCGCACACTGGATGTGTGCGGAGTATCCTATTGGTACGGAGAGCGGAGTGCGACTGTAAGGCCAATCAGCGCTACGCACGCCCACCCTACATACCACGACCCCCTTCTGGTACCCTATTTTTGACTTCTGCGCAATAACGGTCAGCGCTAGAGTTATGTGCCGCTACCTATAATCGACGCGAGGTGCAAACTTAGCTCGGTTCCGTGTACATACGTGCCTTGAATTCAATATAGATGGTATGTGCGTTGAGCGCGGCAGCACGCGGCGCGGTGACGCCGAAGTCCCAGCCACAGAACACCTTGTTAGAGAACACGTGGCTCAGCGCGCCTGACGTCTCTATGAAGTTGCGCCGGTACGAGTCTGCAGTCCTAGACATTTACACTCATTAAGTTTCATGGGTTGGCAAATGTTGCTGGACAAGCCTATTTTATTAACCGACTTGAAATAAAAAAGGAGGAGGTTCTCAATTCAAATGTATTTTTTTCGTTATAACTTCGTCATTTATGGTGAGATTTGATTTCTTTTTATTTGGAAGGTTATACTTCAAGATTGGTCCATTGAGATTTCGTCAAAATAAGTTTAATAGTTAGGCCATGAAGTTGGTTTCTTTATTTTGTTCCACTGCAGGGCTAAGGCCTCCCTCCATTTTTGCAGCTTTCTTTGTCCATTGTTAGATTAGACTGAATTACACACTGGTAAATGTACATCTAGCTCGCCGCGCCTCCTCCGATATCATACTTTTCCTGAAATCCAGGCGCTGTAATAATAACATCCCGTAAATAGGGGTATGGGAGCTGTTTAAATCATCTACACAAAAGGGACAGTCCTGCTGAACTACTTGAGGCTGATGTTTTTTTGTGTGTACCATGTTTTGTGACGTTACATAGATATTTTCTATTTCTAGTTCTATGATAAATCAAAGTCAAAGCCAGAAGGAATTTGTTCAATTGATTTACAAGGATCGCTTTGAGCCTTACTTATAACAGAGTAGAGCGAAGAATGCCAGGAACAGACACAGGGCTGTGAAGAAGTAGGCAAACGCCATATTGTACCGTCCGCCCGGCGCGACCCAACCGTCGTGGTAATGACCATAGAACATCAGGGAATCCTGCATACCGCCCTGAAAGATAATAAACACATAAGTCACAGTATTAAGAATAAATAACAAACTTACGGCTTAATTTCTACCATTATTTTGTACTAGCGGCCGCCCGAGGGTTTGCTCGCCCCGTTCCTTTTACTTTTTCGGTTTCTTTTTATTTCTTTCTTTTCTAGACTATTATCATCTTTATGCCAAATTTCACCCAGATACGTTCAGCCATTCTGGCGTTATTGAGTAACAAACATCCATCCATCCATGCAAACTTTCGCTATTAGTGGAATGATCCTTTCTCAAAATAATGATAAAGCTTGTGGTGCCAATCAAACTTAAGCATAAGAAGAACAGAAATATGTCAAAAAGCCTCACAACTTTAATTTTCAGCACAGATCACATTTCATAGTGACCCCGTGGCAGATCACTTCGCTCACCAGAAAGCCCCCTATCCTACCTTTCCAGTGATCCAATCATATGCCCAGTTCGCTTCGCTGTTGTCGCTCGGCACCGCCTCGTTGTGCAGCGCTTGAGGGATGACCACGAAGCCGAGCCACAGCGCTGCCAGCGCTAAATCCAGCGCGAACAGCCGTCGCACCATGCAGAAGTAGGAGCCCACAGCTGAGCCAAACTGGCCTTCGATGTCGCGGATCGCTTCGTACCACAGTTCGATTGAGAACATTGCGTCGCGGATTCGCTCTCGACTCTGTAATAAAAGCTTGTTTAAGCTAAGCGACTCTGTTTGAGCCGAAAATGTAAGATCAGTCGTATGAATGACAATTGGAACTCATCAATTATTGGGCAGCAGTATCTCCTGAGTAGGTACACTCCCTCCTGCTTAATTAGCACCACCATTAAGGTTACAATCTACTTTCAAAGTATTTGTTTCCCGAAAGAGGTGTGTCAGGATCGTAGCAAGTGGAAATCCGTGATGTCTGCCTACCCCCATGGGAATGAGGCGTGATATTATGTATGTATTGTATGTATGTATGTTTCCCGAAAATATCAAAGTGTCATCTAAATGCAGACCTATTGATTATCTTATGCCGGCAGAAGAACTACCAGCGGGTAACCAACTCCCATTTTTTTTTTTTTTTTTTTTTTTTTTTTATACAACAAAGTTAGCAAACAAGCATACGGCCCACCTGATGGAAAGCGGTTACCGTAGCCTATGGACGCTTGCAACACCAGAGGCATCACTCGCGCGTTGCTGACCCTTTAAATATTTTAAAACGCCCTTCTTGAAAAGCCCCATGCTGTAATTTATAGGGAAAGCCTCGGCAGGAAGAGTATTCCACAACCTTAAAGTGCGCGGGAGGAAGTTCCTCTGGAACCGGACGGTGCGTGACCATGCCGGCTCCAAGGTATGTGGATGAGCCCTCTCCCTATGGCGAGCCGTCCGATGATAAAATGAAGATGTGGGCATCATTTCGAACAGTTCTTCAGAACACAACCCGTTGTACAAGCGGTAGAACACACACAGGGAGGAAAAGTCTCTCCTCAGACTTAAGGGTTCAATACCGCTTGTGAGCATGGGATCATCAACTATTCTCACAGCACGTCTTTGCACCGAATCAAAAGGACCAAGCTGGTATCCAGGCGCTCCTGCCCAGAGGTGACAGCAGTACTCCATGTGAGGTCGGACTTGCGACTTATAAAGAAGCAGTCGGTGACCTGCACTGAAGTACGACTTCGCCCTGTTAAGCACCCCGAGCTTTTTGGACGCCAGCTTTACCTTGTCTAATAGATGATTGCGGAACTGAACGTCACTGGAGATGTCCATACCCAGGATCCCAATGCTCGTAGAGATGGTAAGGGTCATGTTCTGGAATTGAGGGGCCACAGTGAATGGGGTTTTTTTCGCAGTGAACGCGCAAACTTGTGTCTTAGTAGGGTTGAACTGAACCAGGTTTTGATCTCCCCAATTGGAAACTCTGGTTAATGAACCCTCTATTTCAGACACAAGTTTTCTTCGGCTTTCCTCCACCATGGAACGAGGGATGCTAGCACGGCCCGTGTAAAATGTGTCCCCAGTACTGTCGTCCGCATAGCAATGAATGTTATCAATAGATAACATGTCGTTGATATGCAGCAAAAACAGTGTCGGGGACAACACAGAGCCTTGCGGGACGCCAGCGTTGATGTCCATGCGATCGGAGCAACCACCGTCAACTACGGCTTGTATGCTTCTGCCGGACAAAAAGCTGCCAACCCACTTGCACAAACCCTCAGGCAGTCCATAAGATGGTAACTTCGATAGAAGACTCCGGTGCCAGACCCGATCAAAGGCCTTCGCTATATCTAGGCTGACAGCCAATGCTTCCCCTTGACTCTCAATGGCCTGAGCCCAACGATGTGTAAGATACACTAGAAGGTCACCAGTCGAGCGTCCGTGGCGGAAACCATATTGGCGGTCGCTGATTAAGTCGTGTTCTTCTAGGTATCTGAGGAGTTGCTTATTAATTACACGCTCCATGACCTTAGAGAGAAGGGAAGTTATAGCAATTGGCCGGTAGTTTGATGGGTCTGATCTATCGCCCTTTTTGGGCACCGGGTGGACGTGTGCAGTCTTCCACGAAGATGGAACCTGCCTAGTGGAGTATGAAAGCTCGAAAAGGCGCGCCAGAATAGGACACAGCTCTGGAGCACACCTCTTCAAAACTACTGCTGGTATACCATCTGGCCCGCTCGACTTATGAATATCAAGAGTGAGCATCTCCCGCCTGATCTCCCGTTGTGTAAAGGTGATTTCCGGCATAAAAATACCGCACCACGGGACGGGAGTTGGCACAGCTCCTCCGTCATCCAAAGTCGAGTTGGAGGCAAAGAGATTCCCTAGAAGATCGGCTTTCTCTTTAGCACTATGGGCCAGGTTACCATCAGGCTTTCGAAGTGGTGGCAATGAAGATTGACAAAAATTTCCTTCGGCAGCTTTGGCAAGCGACCAGAATGCACGAGTCCCAGATGGGTAACGTGCTAGCCGCTCACCAATTCTGCCGACGAAATCGAATTTGGCCCTGGCAACTACTCTCTTGTTGAACCTTGAAGCAGCATTGAGTTTACGCTTCACATCGGAAACATCTGAGTCCTCACCAGATCGAGCCGTGGTCCAAGCCTCATATGCTTCTTGCTTGGCCAGCCTGGCTTCCCTGCAAGAGCGATTGAACCACGGTCGCCGCTTCGCCCCCGCAGCCACAAGCCGGTTAGGAATGAAGCATTCCATCCCCGCCAAGATGGTCTCAGTAACGGCCGCGGCGCAAGTATCAACGTTTTCCGATGTGAAGCAAAGCCGCTTCCACGGGTACGACGCGTAAAATTCACGCAGTCCATCCCAGTCTGCTGATTTGTAGTGCCACATTTGACGCCATTGTGTTGGCCGAGGAGGAACGGGCCGAGCACAAGCCACTTCGGTCCGGACAAGACAGTGGTCCGATGACCCAAGTGGTGCATCCACTGAGATGAAGTATCCGTCCGGACGCGTGGTCAGCAGAAGGTCCAACAAGGAGTTTGTATGACTCTCAATATCTGGGATTCTCGTTGGAGAATTTACCAGCTGAGAGAAGCCATAGGCCAAGGCAAATTCATGAGCAGACCTTCCCGCGAAGTCAGTGGACCGAGATCCAAGCCATTCAACGTGGTGAGCATTAAAGTCTCCTAAAATCACTAACTCCGCGGAAGGATACTGCTCGGTTGCTTTGTCAACCGACAATTGCAGATGCTGAATAAGTCGGCTAGTGTCCAAATCTCCACTGTGAGACCTGTAGAGGCACGCATAGATACGGGTGTGGCCACCGTGATCCAAACGTACCCATAGTACTGACAGGTCTCTGTCTTCAAGGCCGTGAAGACGGCGACAGCAAACATCCTCCCGAACGTACATACATACCCCAGCACGAGGCACAAAATTGTGCTCTAGCTTGTACCCTGGGTAGTGCAGATAAGACGTGTCGGCGGGCTTGGATATTTGTGTCTCCGTAAGAAAAAGAAGGGTCGGCTGCGCAGACTCTAGATGCTGGTGAACTGCATTGAGGTTTGAGTGTAGGCCTCTGATGTTGCAAAAGTCCAATTTCATTGTGGACGAGGATGCCGCTGAAAAACTACTTTTCTTTTTACGAGCCATTCATATTATTATTTTTTGTTTTAGGGATAGAGGGGTAAGGGCGTTGGGGAATTGTTGTGCTGACAGCACAGCGAACAAAGGCGCAGTGACATTTCGCAAGAGGTTGTAGAGGTTTTGCAGTTTGCTGGCGCGGCGGGCGGAAGGGCCCCCGGTCCCCACCTGAAGTAGTGGTCGGGTCCACTCCGGTCTCCTTCTCCGGCACGACCATCACTCCAGGGACTTTACACATGCTGGCGATTCAGCCTCCCAGGGCGGAGGTTAGAGTATTCCCTGGGTTCGGGAACCCGTTCAGCCTGCGGGCGGCCAGCGGACAGCCGTTTCACCGGGTCTCCCTGACCGCCGCACCAACATGCCGCGCCTGCACACAACCAATAGCGGTATACTCACCGCTGGTCCCCAGCTGTCAACACAGCCATTCCCCAAAAGAGCTCTGGCAACCTTACTCACTGCAGGAACACAACACTAAATGAATAGTGTTATTTGACTGCAGTCTTCTGTAAGGCGGAGGTACTTCCCCAGGCGGGCAGCTCAAATTTGAACGGGAGACTCCCGTTATGCCCTACCTCCTGTGACATGGTCAACCTGGAAGTCTCTGAACAGACTTCGGAGCCAGATGGGCCGCTGCAGGCATCATTTAGTCAAATGGGGGTACACCAACCACGCGGACTGTAACAACTGCGGAGCCCCACAGTCTATGCCTCATTTACTGTCTTTCCCAGAGTGCCCTTACACCTGCACGCTGAAAGACTTGACAGACGCCACGGAAAGCGCTATTAATGTGGCCCACTTCTGGGCACACATATAGGGACAAAATATCACGGGAACCATCGACACGACGAAGAAGAAGAATGCAGACAACTGCAGAGAATAAGTTTAGCTAGCTAGTAGGTAGTAGCTTTTCTTTAGTATACCACATACAGCTCATAATGAAGAATGATAGCAGAGTAGGACATAGTTGGGTAGTAGAAGCATTCCTTACCCGTTTCCAAGCAAAGCTCACGCGATACTTGATTCTCTTGAACATGGAGATGGGTCTCCGCTTCGAGCGCAGACTGACGGAGGCAGACAGCTTGGCGCGGACACTCCGCTTCATGGTCATACCCTGAGGCAGGTCACGCAGCGCCTCTCTGGAACCATCATCATGATCATGCATATAGAGAACTGACTTCGGCAAATTTTTATCATCCGCACTTGATGTGCGGGCTGGTTTTTCCGCAAGTAGGCCGCTGGCAGGCTCTTTTTGCGTGACCCTTGACACGTGTTGCTCGAACGTTTTTAGGTTCTACGACACGCAGGTTTCCTCACGATGTTTTCTTTTCCTTCACCGTTTTGAGAGCACTGGCATAGTGCACATACATTTTTCGACAGAAAAAGCTTTGAAGAGCTTTGCTTTTAAATAAGAAGAAGAATAATCTGATTTATTTCTTTTTTACGATTTTATTATGTTGTACAAAAATATGCATACCCAATTGACTTCTAGTGATCATTATCAATAAATAGAATAGAATAGAAAATTATTTATTGCACACCTTAAAACTAACAATGGTAAAACAAGTAACAATAATTTAAAACACTTAATAATTAATAATTTAAAATAAATGACTAGGTATTATGAAGAAAAACAGCATGATTCTCAGAGTAGAATCACAAATCCTAATCAACAACAACAATTAGAACTACCTTCTCAACTCCTGGGCCACAAGGTTGTCCTCCATGAGTACATGATGCTGCGCTAGCTCCCGCGCTATGATGTCTGCCTGCTTGCTGGCCGAGTCAGGGTCGTCAGATGGGACCAGCTCGTCCAGCAATGCATTGTGCTCTGAGTTGTTCCGGCGGAGGCGTAAAGTACCTGGCAAATTTTACGGCAAATTTTTATCATCCGCACTTGATGTGCGGGCAGGTTTTTCCGCAAGTAGGCCTTTTGACCCCATGACCACTAGACCGCTGGTGGGCCCTTTTTGCGTGACCCTTGACACGTGTTGCTCGAACTTTTTTAGGTTCTACAACACGCCGGTTTCCTCACGATGTTTTCCTTCACCGTTTTTGAGAGTACTAGCATAGTGCACATAAATTTAAAGTAGGTACCTACCTAGAGAAAATAATATAGGCCAAGGAGGTTTTTACTGGCACGTGAGGCGTAACATCTGTAAGCCTCAAGTTGATGGACGCAGGGCAGTGCATCGTAGGGCACGTTCCAGACGTGTGTGACCTACGAGGCAATGCTTTGTTATAGGCGATGGTTACCGCTTAACATCAGGTGGGCCATATGCTTGTTCCATCAGCTAGTAGTATAAAAAAAATCGGTTGTCTGGAAAGTCGGTTTACTGACAATAATTGAACGTGACAACGTCATACAGCTATTATTTGAAAGTTCTCTGAATTTGTATAATTTTCCGAGTGTACAAAATGTATCAAATGGAATGTATCATACAGCTGTCCACGAGGACGCATCGCTCACTCAAGTAGGAGAGAGAAAGATGTCGAACGCTGACAAACGCGGAGCCCGTGTGTGCCTCTTTGTCGCTCGTTCCGCACTCTCGCTTGCACTTCAAGCTTTAAATGGAACGCCTCAGAGCGAAGTAACGCCGCATGAGTCATGTTTTTTCGTGCGTGCAGCCGGCTCCATCGAATTATATGACGTTATCACGTCAAAAAAAAAAAGGTTGGAAACATGTCAGTATTGATGCCTATAGGTATGTAGGTATTATTACTGTATAAAACAGCTCAGGAAATGAAGTGATCAATACGAATCATATAAATGAAAACCCAGGAAAATCCATCTTTTTTCCCTAACAAATTTTTTGTTACCACAGTTTTGTTAATATTATGTTAAAATTGCTTCATATTCTAACACTGGGGAGGCCAGCCCCTCATCAATCGCTCGATTGAGTGATCGCTGAATTCGCGTTCCATTTTCAAATTTTTCAAACAAAAATTGACAACGCACATCGATTTTCGCGATCGCTTGAGTGATTTGTATCTTTGAAATCGACGCCCAGTACTTAATTTCCATTATCAATCACTATCACAAAAATAATTCAAAGAGACTTACTGATCTCCTGCATCTCAACTGATAAATACTTTTTCTGGATCATGATTATAACTTTTAACTCAAGTAAAACCAATTATCTTAAATCACTGTGTACTTGACAACATTGTAGTTACTTTTAAATAAGTACTTGTATGTGTAAAAACAAAATATAAATTATACCACTTGCAAAATAAACTCAGGCGTGGTTAAGGCAAGCTGTGATTTGTATTTATTTATGATTCAAGGTATTTTTAACCAACGAGGTAAACCATACACCTTGCAGAGTGCGAGCAAACTGTATGATTCACAGTTGTTTATTTGATTAGAGGTAGTTAGTATAATGTTTGTAGGTATAATTACTAATGAAATTTACCTTAAGGAATACCGTAGTTTAAGCTCTGAATAATTTAACTGAAATTTTAATATTCAGAGATAGTTTAAATTTTTTATTAGTTTAAAAATATTGTTTAAATAAAGTGAAAAACCCACACAACACTATCTAGCCCCAACAACACAACACTACAGCATCTCGCAAGTAGGGCTTGTGTAATCACCAGTTGCCCCTGTGCCTTCCGATCCGAAGGTCGTGGGTTCAAATCCAGCCGTTTTTCTGTCGAAAAATTTATGTGCGCTATGCCAGTACTCTCTGAGAGCACTGGTGGTCTAGTGGTAGTGGCCCCGCCTTCCGATCCGACGGTCGTGGGTTCAAATCCAGCCGTGTACCAGTGAGTTTTTCTGTCGAAAAATTTATGTGCGCTATGCCAGTACTCTCAAACGGTGAATGAAAACATCGTGAGGAAACCGACGTGTCGTAGAACCTAAAAAAGTTCCAGCAACACATGTCAAGGGTCACGCAAAAAGGGCCCACCAGCGGCATACTTGCGGAAGGCAGAGCTACTATAACTGAGCGGAGAGGCCAATGAGTCATGTGTGTGGATAAGTGGAAAAAGTAGATAAATATCTTGATGGTAAAATCACAATATTTCTTTAACAGAAGTTTTAATTGTTTGAATCTCCTGTGAATATCAGCCACGAAAATAGCCATTTATATGCAAATCCAGATAAAAATAGTGTAAGGAACTGAAATAGTTCATCTATTGTTTAAACAGGTAACAGGAAAGGTTCCATTATAAATTGCATATAACGGTTTATTAGATTAGATAAGTGAATTAGATAAATACCTTTAATATGAAAAATAAAGATAAGTACACATCAATAAACACAACTAGGTATGAATGCTATAGGAACGAAACCCTGATAAGGAATTTGAATGGTAAAAGCTTCAGCACATGCCAAACAATTTCTGTTACCTATTTCCCTATAACAAAAAAGACGGCAGATCAGATGATAGATCAAAACAGAATGAAATACCACTAGACCCCCCTACCACTAGACCCCCCTACCACTAGACCCCCAGTGCTCTTTGTGATGAAATATGTTGAAGAATACTGACTGTATGGCAGCTGGCGGGATGGCATGAAGTTGACTGCCACCTGCCTTGCAGCGTTGCTCCTCGAGGTCAAGGTACGGCGGCTTGATGGCCTCGGTTCCATCTCCTCAGAATCAGCTATATCTCCATCCATGGTAGGTACAGATTTCACAGCACCAGGAAACTACTGAAACTTTTACTGAATTTGACCCCTACTCAAGGCATGTCCATGGTTTTTAGTACTATGATCTATGCTCCAAGTACTAAATGATAGAATTGATAAATTACTACCTAAGTATTGAAATAGAGGAAATACTAACGATGATTCAGTTCGTGTTACTGATAAGTTGATTGATAACACTACACACCGACACGAAGTTTGAAACCTTGTCTCGCTTACCCACTCATCATACAGTTTTAGCGCAAACTATAAACGTTATAATATTGTGATTATTCTACATAAATTATCAACTTTTGAAAATTAAATTATATTGTTTTGTTTTGTACACAAACAACAATTTGACATTTGTTTGAATGACTGATTGATTTGATTTGTGTCAATTTTTTTTTTTTTTTTTTCTCTCCTTTTGAAGCAGGATAAATTATTACAAAAAAAAGAAAAAAGAAAATCAAGTATGGTCTTACAGTCCGGCAAGTATAACTTGGCGGGTCTGAAGTGAGCTGTTTGATCGTTAATGGCCAATGACTGATGGAAGATTGGCCAAACGGCTAGCTTCAGACCCGCCAAGTTATACTTGCCGGACTGTAAGACCATACTTGATTTGTGTCAAGCAAGCAGGAGGCAGAGCAAGCATGCTGTTTTTTGAACCGGATACTTGGTTATTTTGCCTGTTTAAGTTTTTTTTTATTATGGCAACACTTTTTCCTTACTTCCTCACCATCACAACATGAGTGAAAGTCATAGAGCGAATGAAGTTTGTAAAAAACACTTTCCTCCATTTTGGCATGGGGCCCGGTTAATGTACACACTGTTAAAACCACTTACCACTTTTTTCCACTGGGAAATTGTTAAGGCCCGTGTACACTAGAGCAGATAAATATTTCGATTATTATTTTTGTTAATTAAGCAATTAATAATTACAAAACATTTTCTGGCACTGCGGAGACGGCTGCTGCCACGGCAAGCTTGCTCTGGTCGCTCGTCTTGTGCGTAATTTTTATGTTCTAACATAACCTAACCAATCCTGGTCGGATCAGCCATAAAATGTATTAAGGACAAGTTGAAGTATCTAGTGCCCGAACAAAAAAGTAAAAATTAATGTTTGAATTGCTACAGTGTACATGTGGCATAACTAGCATCGTAATAGCAGTGTGTACTATATCATGATGTACATTATCGCCTCCCGCCCTATGAAGACTTTCGATCCGATTGATGAGTTCGATTAATGTACACCCATTAAATATACACCCAGTTAAATAGGATGCTTAATGACAAAGGTTGTCTGGAAGAAATCGCTTTATAGCTGTAATGTAATAAAGAATACCACACTAGCTGGTGTAGCTGACTAGGCACTCTAAGCAGTGGGCGTACGAAACACGCGTTCGTTGTGCTCTGGCTGTCAGGCTGCCGCGTGCCAGGCGAATGAGTGGTTTGTTACTCAAGAAGTGAAGTTTAATTTGGTAAAAAAGCGAACTGCACAATAGTGATAAGACCACCTATTATAGGTACATTTATTGAATAATGTTGTTGTGTTGTGTTGAATTCTTTTTTCGTTAGTTTGTAAGGTGTACATTATAGAATTTTCTATCTATCTACTTTTATTTACACAAATAAACTTACAATTAAACATATATTTACAAATTGTGATTAATGTAAAAAAAACATTTTCTGGCACTACGGTGGCGGCCGGGGCGGCGCGGCACGTTTTAACGTAACCATACCAATCTCAGTTGAATTCGATCTTCAAAGTCTCAAGGACAAGTACAAGTATCCAGTGCCAGATATAAAAGCAAACATCAATTATTGAATTGCTTTCTACAAAAACCGGATGTACATTATCGCCTTCCGTTGTTCGAATATTTCGACCTAAAGTTTTGGGTCCGGTTAATGTACGTCCAGTTATTGTACAGCATGTTATTGTACACCATGTTAAAACGAAACCTTTTTTAGTTTTTTGGATTCGTTTTAACCTGCCGTACAATAACTGGCTGCAAATTAAATGGGTGCACAAAATTGTCACGTGATGTTATTGTACAGCATGTTAATTGGATGCCATTAGGGCCCGTGCACACTGAGGCAATTCAATTATTTCTTATTTCTTGTAGGTAATGGATACTGCTCCTTAAGAGAATAATCCTTTGGGGTAAATGTAAACAAACATTTTCTGGCACTGCGGCGGCCGCTGCCGCAGCACGCTCGCTTTGCTCGCTCGCCTTGTGCATTATTTATATGTTCTAACATAACCTAACCTATCCAAGTCGGATCCGCCCTATAAAGTCTCAAGAACAAGTACAAGTATCCGCTGCCAGAACAAAACAGCAAAAATCAATATTGAATTGCTACAGTGTGCACGAGGCTTAACTGGCATCGTAATGACGGGGCGTACAATAACCACACGTGACGACATTGTACAGCATGTTATTTCGCGACCTTGTATTGTACGCCCCGGTAATCCAAACCCTGGCATCGTAATAACGGTGTGTACATTAACCTGCTGTGCATTATCCTGCTGTGCAATAACGGGTCGTACATTATTGCCTCCCAAAGTTTTTATCATTTTTAATTCCATTTCTTTTTCCTTTTTGGCTGGCGGAGAAGAAGTTCTTGCTTCCAGTTAGATAATGAGAAATTGATGGCTGTGATGAATTGTTCCTTCGAGCCATGTAAGTATCTGGATTCAATTGCCATTTAGCAAAGCATCGTGCGTTGAAACTGGTAAAATCGCCTCCAATCTCCAATACAAGTAATATCGATCGCTCGGCTAGGCATTACGGTACCAGCCTGCCTGTTTGTGGATTACGATCCAAGCTGACATAGTCCAGCGAGCCCCTTGATTCCTTGCCTTCCTCAGAAGTTTTCACTGCTCCGTCCGCGACCTGTGTGTGGGCTGATGGCCGGAAGAACCGCGTCGTATTTAGGCGAGGTATAATCTAATTCTAAATCTAATTGAGGAATAAAGTCCTGAAGTTGAACAGTTTTACAACTCAGCACTGAACCAATAATTATGGGTAGACATGATAGACATGCCAAGTAGGTATTATATTTAGATGTACCCTCTTTATTACCTTCAATAAAGGGTGGGTCCAGTCCCCTAAAGCTATAGCCTGTTATAGTAAGAAGAATAATTTATGACGTATCATACACTTTAGGTTAGCAATGAAGGATCATTTTCATGTTTGAAAAGGTGTGAAGACATTTCTCTGAGGCAATAAATTTCTGAAAGATCCAGAAGTCCGTATGATTTGTTTTCGCTACTAATTATGTGTATAGTTTATGTGAGTAACCACAGTAATTCAGTCATGACTCATGCTTCCCTGCCTCTCAAGTGATAACATGAAAGCTATTACCTTTTACAAAATATCTAATGGCTTGCAGTAGTAATGTTTCAAATTTTGATGAGTTTTTGCCAGTTTGCTGTTTATCCATATACCTGGAATAAGATATCTCCTGAAAACTTAAGGGAATGTGTAAGGGCTCACTATAACATTTTTTATTTGTTATATTTTCATCTGCAATAAGTCAGAATGTGAATTTGACTGGGGAACTCAAAGCTTTACAAGTAAAACATTTTGTAGATTAATTTCAACACTCTAATCATCTGATCGGTTACCTAAACCATTGACTAATTATATAAAATAGACTTACAATCTCGAACAAAAATTCGTGTTTCGATAATTAATTACCTGTGAAGGCGTGAGATGGCGTTACGTGTTTCGAATCGATGTTATTAAATGCTGCATAAATTTGTTTGAACCATTTCTTTACCACCACATTTAGAAGTACGAATAAAAACGCAAGATGGCGCTATTTCCAAATGTAGCAAAGCGTCAGTCTGTCATGAAGCGCGTGGCGTTGCCAGCTCATAGACGTGCCCCGTTGTAACCTGCCCCCGCGATGTTGCCGCTCTGCCGTGTGTAAAAGCTCTAGCCATGATTTTTTGAGTTTACATTCAATTCAACAAATTGCCAGAAATGTTAAAAATTTCTGATAAAATATTTTTGCGGGGTGCAGGGGGAGGAGACGCTTGAAGCAGACGGGACACTTCGGTTGTGTGTGTGAATCGCTCGGGCTTCGGACTAGTTAAATACCTACACTGGCATAAAGAATAATGCTTAGATATTTGATAGGTTAGTTTAGGAAGGGTACTAAGTGAAGATGGGAAGTACTAAGTACCTAGGTAGGTTGTAGGTTGGGTTAACGATATCAAGGTGCAGTACTAGGTCAAAGAGGCTGCCGAAATTTCGAAAAAAACACATAGCCAACATTTCGACTAAAAAAAACTTATAAATCATTAATATCAACAAAATATTTTTTTTGTTATTTAATGTGGAGCTACCGCTCATCATCAGGTGGAAATATTGACAAAAACACTTTTATTTTTTATTTTTCTGGAGCTCAAAAAACCAACTACCGCTCAACGCAAGGTGGAAATATTAATAAAAGGACTAAGAAAAATTTCAAAAAAATATTTTTTTTCTTTATTTATTTGGAGCTCAAAAAACTGCTAACACTCAACGTCAGGTGGAAATATTGATAAAAAGACTAAGAAATATTTTTTTTCTTTATTTTTCTGGAGCTGAAAAAACAGAGTACCGCTAAACGTCAGGTGGAAATAATGATAAAAAGACTAAAAAATTCATAAAGGTGTGTCCAAACATAAAGCGGCATTCGAGCGCGGCTGCCGCGCGCGGCTAGCCGCGCTATGATTGGACGACGGCCGCGCGCGGCAGCCGCGAGCAACCTGCCGCGTGCGGCGATCGCCGCGAACGGTGTTAATGTTGGTTCGCCAGTGGTTGTGTGTGGACGGATGTATTTTATCAGGTAAATAAAATGGATAACGAAACAGTAACAACACACGCGGCCGCTTTCGTTGTGGTTTGAATACGAAATAAAGAGCGCGGCGTGTCTCGGACATGCCGCGCAGCACTGCCGCGGAGAAGGTCTAAACTAGTCGCGCGGCAAATTTGTGTTCCGCGAATGCCGCGCGTAGCTGCCGCGCACCTTGCACGCCGTGTTTGGACACACCTTTAAATATTTTTTTTCTCTATTTATCTGGAGCTCAAAAAACTGCTACCACTCAACGTCCGGTGGGAATATTGGTTAAAGGACTTGGCAAAATATAAACAAAACATTTTTATTTTTTATTTTTCTGGAGCTCAAGAAACAGAGTACCGCTCAACGTCCAGTGGAAATATTGATAAAAAGAGTTCGAAATATTTCAATTAAATATTTTTTTCTTTATTTATCTGGAGCTCAAAAAACTGCTACCACTCAACGTCCGGTGGAAATATCGATAAAAAGGCTTGGAAAAATTTAAACAAAACATTTATATTTTTTATTTTTCTGGAGCTCAAAAAACAGAGTACCGCTCAACGTCCAGTAGAAATATTGATAAAAGGACTTAGAAATAATGTCAACAAAATAGTTTTTTTCTTTATGTATCTGGAGCTCAAAAAACTGCTACCACTCAACGTCCGGTGGGAATATTGGTTAAAGGACTTGGAAAAATGTAAACAAAACATTTTTATTTTTTATTTTTCTGGAGCTCAAGAAACAGAGTACCGCTCGACGTCCAAACTCAAACTCAAACTCAATAATTTTTTATTCATTACGATGCAAGAATCACTTTGAAACGTCTTATAGCTAGGTGAGTCTAGGTGCCAGTTCCACGCGACCAAGCGTAGAAGAACAGGCAACAAACTACGTCTCGGTTCCTACTGTTTTTTTAAAGTCCAATGGAAATATTGATAAAAAGAGTTCGAAATATTTCAATTAAATATTTTTTTTCTTTATTTATCTGGAGCTCAAAAAACTGCTACCACTCAACGTCCGGTGGAAATATTGATAAAAAGACTTAGAAATATTTCAACAAAATAGTTTTTTTCTTTAAATATCTGGGGCTAAACAAACTGCGATGGCGCCGGCTCCATCGATTTACAAGACGTTATCACGTCAAAAAGTCAATGCGCGCTCACCTTACTTAGATATTTTAGGTAGCCTTGGTTACATGCGCGCTCGAGTAGTTTTTTTTAATTAATCGTAATAAATCGAAATCTTACCGATAAAGTTATCGCTAACAGACCCTTCATCCCTAGCTGTTTGTTTATGGTTTGCTCAGCAAACAAAGCATACCTACCTAGTCTGTGAAACAAAGCAAGCAAACCTTTCTTTCGCTGTCTAATTATTAGTACATTTATATTTTAGATACTTACATTTATTAGTAAACTACTGCAAGGGTACTATTTCATGCGATTTTTTTGCTCAGAGTAAATCGCCATTAGTTTGAAAATAATAATAATAGCTCCATCTAGTAGTAAAATGATGCGTTAATTTATAAGCTTTCATTTTTATCACAGCGCCATCTATCATTATACATGAACAACAGGTAAAATAGTCGATGTGAAATAAAACTAAGAAATTTATTATTATGATCATTATTAGTCATTCCTAAAATACTAGATTGTTTTTAATGGTTTTCAAAGAAGAAATTAGTTAAGTTTCTCGGTTTCACCGGCTGCTAGCAAGGTTTCCAGGCTATGAGTCAGAGCCATCTAGGCATAATACGGGATTTTGAGCTTTTTGAGAGTTACGATTTTTTGTTCAAGATTGTGAGTCTATTTATATAATTAGTCCATGCCTAAACTAAACATTTCTATACACAGTTCATAATCCAGTAACAAACTAAGAATTGTGATTAATATCTCAGTTAGTAGTTGGTATGAACTAAGAAAAAATCTTTCTTCGTAGCTGTTACAAACCACGGTTCTTGGGTAATGTTTGTTGTAAAATTTCAATTTTTCCTCACCACCATGGCCATGGCTATTCCCACTGAAATGTTGAGAAAATTATTAAATTAAGGAAATATACGCTATATCCTTCTAATGGATTCAATATGATTTTTCACAGTAAAAACCCCGGCATACACCTGGCTATAGATTTTCAAGCCGGATAGCAGAAAGTATAATGCACAATACACCCCATTGCGGGACGTCAGTGCAGGTCTTATTCCCCCAACTCTATTAGAACTAGAATAGTGATAGCAAGCAAGCAAGCTAGCAAGCTAGCAGTTCTAGCTTCATGTAAACAGATGTGCTATTTGAAATGAAGCTAGTTCTGTTTACACGAAGCTTGCTATCCGCGCTTGAAAAACTCTCCTTGTGAATCTCGGGCATTATAGACAGATTCTTCAGGAATTGCGTCCCGGTAATGAAGAAGAGGCGATAATTTTATCTAAGGAACGTTGAGCGTCCGACTGCGCATTGGGGCCTGCCCTGAGGGCAGCCTTGGCTCACGAATCAGCCATAAAATTATTCCGAATTTCAATCTAATAAAATCTTACCAACATAAAGACTTCGCTACTTTTGCATTCATGTGTATTTTTAACCGACTTCCAATTAAAAAGGAGGAGGTGCTCAATTAGGTTGTTTTTTTTAAATGTTTGTTACCGCATAACTTCGTCATTTGTGAGCCGATTTGAAAAAATATTGTTTTATCTGAAAGGTCCCATTTTAATTTTATTAAAATCGGTGTTGCCATTTTTTTTTAAATATTTTTTTTTAATGATTGTAACTGCAAGCCTCCATCATGGAACCGAATAAGAAAATTATTTTTTTATTTGGAAGGTTATTCTTACGTCCAGATTGTCCCAAACAAATTTGATTCAAATCGGTTTAGCCGTTTGACAATGAAGTCGGTTTCTCAAGTTTTTGAAACTTATAATTATTTACGATTAAATGGTAAGTAGACGGAGTACCTAGGCAGGTTTCAATGAACTGTTAATTTTTTCATTCGATTAGTTGTTCGAGTTCAACATAGATTGAAAGCCCAGACACAGTCGAGACTGGAGTCGATCGATGCACTCGCGCAACCGCTTTGCACGCCATTTCGTGCATTGCATTTAGTCTGCAATTGTGCATTGCGAGCCATCACCTACCTATCAAAATGGGGCTGAATTCTATCTAGTTTAAATTGTGTATTTTTGTATTGATTGAATAGAATGGTGTGTGTTAAACTTGTGGAAGGTTATCTCAGTTGTTATAGTTACTCATGCTTATCGCAATGACTAACTGAAGGATGATAGTAGCATAATAACCCGAAAACTCGTGACTTGTAAAATATTGACACGCGTATAAAACTATTCAATTAAAGTATACGGAGATATCAAAGGTATTTAAGATTTTAGTATGGGGGCGATAAGCTTTCGTACATCAGAGTAATGTATTAGGTATACCTACTCTTTTTGGTTCCAATCTTCATCTTCAAGGAGTCTCACAAGTTCAGTAAAGTAAAGTGTAAATCTTTACCTACATCCGAATTTTTATTAGAATCATGCGTGGCCATTTTAAAACAATAATTATAAGTTTAAAAACTTGAGAAACCGATTTCATTGTCAAACGGCTAAACCGATTTTAATCAAATTTGTTTGGGACAATCTGGACGTAAGAATAACCATCCAAATAAAAAAATAATTTTCTAAATCTGTTCATAAATGACGGAGGCATGCATTTACAAACATTAAAAAATTTTAAAAAAAAAAATACCAACACCGATTTTAATAAAATTAAAATGGGACCAATCTGGAAGCAGTACCTTTCAGATAAAAATTATTTTTTCAAATCGGCTCACAAATGACGAAGTTATGCGGTAACAAACATTAAAAATAATAATAATAAAAAAAAATACAACCGAATTGAGAATTTTTGATTGGAAGTCTGTTAGAAAGAACGGCGGACTAACTTATCAAAGTACTTCGCGACTTCGTTCCGTCATGTTTTGAACAAACTGCTACCCACCACTGCTCCTCTTTAGGGGTTGAATATCAGAAATTCCTTTTCCATCAACTTAGGTTGTGCTTTGTTTATTATGTCAAGATTCTTTCATGATCCAGTTAAATATTAATATTTCAGTTAGTTAACTGATGGCGTCTCCTCAAAGCATAACGGTGGATCAAATGCGCCAGATCCTGGGAGAGGTGATGGATGCACTTGAGTCCCCGGACTATGCTTCTAAGCTGGACGAGGCCAAGGAAGCTGCAGGGAATGAGATGCTAAAGCTGATGCAAATTGTATTCCCTATGGTGGTTCAGATTGAGATGGAAACTATTAAACGTCACGGATTCAGCAATTCCAGAGAAGGTGAGATATCAGTGTATATCGTCTCCTCTTTTTAAATTTAAGAGCTTAACTCTTGTCGGGGTTTTGATGCAGTTTTCTCCAATTTAGTATTTCGAATGCGACCTCCTTGACTTTCTTCTTTTCTTTTATCTGGCTCACGTAACTCATTCTTGGATCTACAAAGCCTAGGGATCAAAATCGTGAAACTGTTATTGTTTTATCATCAGAGAAGTCCACCGCTAGACATGGCTCTTGTTATGTTTCCAGAAGAATGATAAATCCTCCTTTCACAAACTCCTCTATATATTTATTAGTGAAGGCCCTTCTAAATGACCTGCAATAGAATGTTGTGTCCGCAGGTATAGTGCACTTCACGCAGATGGTTCGCGACATGGAGTCGCTGGACGGCGAGGTGGCTCGCCTGCACACACAGATACGCAGCCACTACCTGCCTCCTGTCTCCATCAGCTCTTCCGTCGACACGTCCTTGTGACCAACTCAATGTTGTGTCCGCAGGTACAGATCCAATATTATGTTGTAAAAACCTGTATTAACATATTTATTCGGTTTATTTTTGCGGTTATTTCGGTGGCCGCCGTGAGATCACTTCGGTTCCATCTGAAAACCAGCGTGTGCTGAGTGTAGCTGAGTGTGAACACGCGCACAGATAGACCGATTTTTGCTCCATTTATTTGTATTTATTCTTTGTTCTTTCTGTTTATTATTTAATGTTTTCTTTTTGTGTTACTCTGTTTGTGCTGTGTGTCCAAAATAAATGTATTTTCTTTCTTAGTTTGAATTATGGTCTACGTTCATTTCAGATAAATACAGAATCTCGTACGAATCTCCAAAATGAAGCACAGAAACTTGAAGCTATTCTTCATTACAATAATAGTGCTGTACTCGTTATATTTCTTCCTCGGCGTCGGTGATTACATCAACTCGAAGAGTTTCGACGACAGCTTTGATTATCCTCTGAACATTGATATCAAACCGTTAGTGAAAGATGTTTTAGCGGGGAAGAAGCCTAGCGTTGCAGCTATTAACTATTACCCTTATAGATATTTAACTAACTCTGGAAAATGCAGTACCGTCGGAAAGCTAGACCTGTTTATAGCTGTCAAATCAGCTATGAACAACTTTGAACACAGACAGACTATACGAAAAACTTACGGACAAGAAACTATTATCCCCGGACGCACCGTCAAGGTTTTATTCTATCTGGGAGTCGGCACCAGCTCGGACACGCAAAGAAAGATCCAAACAGAAATGGCCGAACACAAGGACATAATCCAAATGGATTTCCTCGATACATACTTCAACAACACTATCAAAACAATGATGACGTTTCGATGGCTTTACGAACATTGCTCGTCCGCCGAATACTATTTATTTACGGATGATGATATGTACATATCTGTGCCGAATCTCTTAGACTATGTTAGCACGAGGCCAAACACTGATCCCACAAAGAACGGAACACAGCATGGTGAAGATAATTATCTCCTTGCTGGCTACGTCTTCAAGTCTGGTCCGCATAGAGTATACTCTAGCAAATGGAGAGTGTCTTTAGAAGAGTATCCGTGGAATAAATGGCCGCCCTATGTAACCGCTGGGGCTTTTGTACTAAATAAGCGTACAATGAACGTTTTGTACATAGCGAGCCTCTTCGTAAAGCATTTTAGGTTTGATGATATATACTTGGGGATACTCGCGAGGAAAGTCGGTGTTGCACCGACGCATTGCGATAGAATCCACTTTTATAAGAAGAAGTATGACAGAGACGGGTATAGAGACGTTATAGCGTCTCACGGTTTCGAAAATCATGATCTGTTAGTATTTGCGTGGAATGAACAAAATAATTTACGTTAAGTTTACGCTATGGTATTGAAAAGTAACTAAATACTTAAATGCCGCCATTTTCAAAACGGTTTATTTAAACCTTTAATAACTAAAATGGCTGCGGTTGATATGGTACCCAGTAGCGCCACATCCTAAACAATACCTAAACCGATTTAAGTAATGTTTTGTCTAATCCTTTTGCTATGTTATTTAGTGCACACATCTTTATACTTATTGATTTATTTAATTTTTCATAAATACGTTCAGAAATGTTGATAAGTTGTTTAACGGTTGTCAAACCTTCAAGTATTAGTAAGTTGTTTAAAATTAAAATATTTATTTTAAGTTTTGTTCCTAAGTTTTTAGTATGTAAAAAATCTTATTATAAATTTCAATTGTGTATGGCTCTGGTTACTTGAAAACAGAAACTACTTAAAAACTATATTTAATAGTACATTGTTACCCGAGTGTTGAAAGTCACGTTTTTTGAGTCCCGAGACGGGTTTGGCGCCAGAGCGTAGCGAGGGCGCCAATGGAGCTTGAGGGACTTAAAAGACTTTCATCCGAGGTAAACACTGTGCTTTTCATTACGAATACAAGGAAAGTAAAAATAAAAACATAAAAGAAAAATTTGTGAAAATGAAGATTGAATTGCCGCCTTCCCGGTTTTTTTTTTTTTTCTCTGGCGGGCCTTTGGCTACGGCTCGCCAGCATTATTCAGCCATTATTTTCATTTTCATAATTTAAAAAATAGTAAATTGTTTGCTCAAATTTATGTTATTTTAAATAAATAGTTGAAGCTATATATTAATCAAGTAATTTAGAAGATATATTATTTATTTAATACTATCTTTATGTTATTAAAATTTAAATTTTATATTGCGCTCTAATTAGACTTTTTAAACTTCTTACCGTTGTAATGGGTTTCCAACCTACTTGCTGAATAAAAAGTTGGAATTTGGTTCAACGACCTCCTTGCAGTTAGAAAGACTTTAGAAAGTTGGAACATGGTTGAATAAAATAGAACTTGTTTTTTTTTATAATTTGACAGCTGTCAGTAGAAAGCGATTCTCCCTAGGGCTGAAAGTTTTACTTTCTATTAGGCCCCTCGGGCAACTTCAGACCTACTTTCAGAGTATGAGTAATGAAAAGTTGTTTTTGTAATAATTTATCTAAACCAAACTTAAAGATCGAGAGTAATATTGCCGTCTGAAAAAGCATGAATGTTATTATCCTAAACATCTGAATTTTCCCTTAGTAGAAGAAAAGTGCATCAGTAACCAGAGTTACTTAGGTTAGGTTAGGTAGTCTAGTATCGAGAAGAACGAATCCACAAATTAGATATTTAAGCATTTTAAGAGTTGCCTGTGTAAATATAGTTCGGGCGACAAGTAATAAAATAATTATTTAAGTAAATAAGAAATCATGTAAAGTAAATCATGATTATTTACTTATAAGTTGATAGTTTAAGCAAGGCATGATGTGTCACCTGCCTTTTTTTTTTATTAGGAAGTATATTTTTTTAAATTATACCTAAAGTTTTTTTTTAGTTATTAGGCTTATTTGTGCCGTGAAGCAGCATTGCTGTGTTTTGTTTTGAACGGTTGTTGATGGACGTTGAGCAGTGCATCGTAGGGCACGTTCCTGGCGTGCGTGACCTGCGATGCAATGCTTTGGTATGAGCAGTGGTTACTACTTAACACCAGGTGGGCCATATGCTTGTTTCATCAACTAGTTGTATCCAAAAAAAGTTATAACAACAATCTTTACTGTAAAAAAAAAAAAAAGTAGAAATTGGTCGCAAGAAGGAAAGTCGAAAGTGGTAGCATGATCCAATATATCAAATAAAATTAGGTTTAAGATGAATACGCCAGTGTGTATATATAGTGCTGGCGTTTATAAATCGATATTAATAAGTCTCCAAAAAAAATTTGCATTGTTATTTTTAAAACATAAAAAACTTAATTAAACAAATATTTACAAAATACACAAAAAACAGTTGCAGACCGTTACAAAAGATCTAGAGATCAACTGATCCAAACCAGACGGAAGCGTCTCCAAGCCACTGGTGGCATTGCCACGCTGAATAGCAATAATAACGCTGCGCCAGATACCCACTAAGCCCCTGGGTCGCGTCACGCGTCCCTTCGATCAGTAGCCTAGACAAACTTTGAAGAATTTTGAATAAGTTAGATCAATATGAAATAAGTATAAATAAACCACTGATTTAAACTAACTTGCTTACAGGGTGTAATGTAAAAAGTGTAGGTCCCGAAAATTTGAGGAATAAAAGTACCTACCCGTAAATATACCAGCTTTTTCTATAGAAACTTACATTCTTAGTAAGCTCTGAAAATAATCCATCACTAATACAATTTTTGTTTTTGGCTTAGTTAAATTATAACCATTGTTCTATTTTTTTAATATCTAAGTATAGCTTAATATCCTGTTAATTAAGTTTACTTTATTACAAATAACTTAAACATACTAACTACATTAAAAAAAAAAAGAAGAAGAAGAAGTTATTATCACTAATAACTTATACGCACTTACTATACATGATTATTAGGTTTTGTGTAATTGTTTATCTGCTACGAAACGGTAGGTACAGTAAGTAGCAAAACTGATTATCGAATGCTTAGAATAATTTCATGTATTAAGGCTTGGTCAGTGGAACTTGCACGGCATCTAGACTCGCCTAGTTTTGAGGCCTTAAGTGAACCTTGTGATACTAATGAATAAACGGTTTTTTATTTGGCAAAGTAAAATCACTGTTTCATCAGCCAATTAAATGAGAGGTTCACCGACGAACGATGTCCCTTTAGTGTAACTTAAGGATGCTCGTAGGTTAGGAAACGGGACGTTTGATTGTATAAATAAATCTACTTCTTAATAAAACATTGTAATGTTAAGGTAACAATTGTGTGTCAGAATAATATTAAGTAAGATATTGTTGAAGAGTTGTAAAAAACTATTCTGAAAAATATGTACTATTCTTCTATTTAAATACAAGAAAATGAAAATGTTAGCTGGTAAAATGGCAACTATCATAAGAGATTTATTGTAGTATAACTCTACGTCTAATTCTTAAGCTTTAGGTTAAATGAAGGTGTCAGATATACCGGGCAATAGTTTAAGGAAATGATACACGCCTATGTTATTATAGTAGCGGCGTTTAAGTTATATTTAAGTCAATCTAAGTTCACTTAAATGAGTGTCATCATCGGTAAAAATACTTACCAACCTACCTTAAGTATTTGTCATCTACCCTCAAAAGCTAGTTTTACGGTAGGGGCCCTATTTTCTACCGATTGTTAAATATTCTACCTACTTGTAGGTCTAGTAGATTTAATAATAAACCCAAGTAACAAATGGAAGCTCTTCTAACTGAGCCTCAGCGTGGATATATTATACTATACATGTCATAAGTGACCTTTTTCCTATTACTAGCCAAAACTATCCCATTGTTGGGCAAAGGCCGCCAGTCACTGTCATCTTAATGTCAATTTAAATTCAACCACAACAGAAAATAAAGACTTGTTTTAAACGTGCCAACAATCGTCATCAGTTGAGACAAGAGTCCACGAAACGAGGCCCCTGAGGCCGAGGCCAAGAAAGAGAAGAGTCTGATGACGACATGGGCTTCGCTTCGAAGCGATCTCTTTAGACTAAAAGTTTTTTTTAGTTGATTGCGTTAAGCCGTAAGGAAATTACTTTTTAATACAAGCATTTACCATTAAAAAAATGTTTCCATGTTTTATTTTCTTTTACCGACTGGATGTGAATACTAGAGACGTTATCTACCTAACGTGAATGCTTATTAAAAGTGACACGTTGGCTAGTTTTAATCAACCAGTGGGTCTACTGACTGAACCAACGTAACTGTCCGTTGACCCTAGATAAGTTTTAAATGTATAACTTGAAATCACGTTAAATGTTTTGATAGTTTCTTAAGAGCGCATCGTGCGAAAATTTGAGATTTAAAAAAAAAAATCATAACTAAATAACTAAGTGACATTTTAAAAATCGCAAAAGGACTAATTGTAGACTATACATTTGAGATTAATTCGAATTTAAGTGTGTTAAAAAAATATACTATTTAACATGACATTCTATTTAACGCTAATGAAAATCGTATGTCAGCGTTAAATAGAATGTCATGTTAAATAGTATATTGAACATGACATTCTATTTAAAAATCAAATTTTCGCACGATGCGCTCTTAACGATTATTAAACTTTTCAATGGCTGTAAAAAAGAAAGATCTTGTTTATATCAATAAAACATCATGCTTTCTTATATAACGTCCCATTTATTATAATTCCCTCAGTAATTATGTATTAGTTTAGATATCATACATCTTACTAAAAATACATACCTAATTAATAGTAAATGACTAGAGAACACTGCTTTGCTGTCAATAGGTAAAATAACAGTACAGTGATAATTAGTCATTTAAAATTAAATACAAATAAGTAAATATATTTTTAATTCTACATTTTATTAAAAGATATACATAAGCTTTATAAAACTTAACTATTATAATCATAACATAATATTTGGTTCCCTTCAAATAACGTTTATAAACTTAACTATACTTACTTTATCATAACTTAGTATTTTGTTCCCGTTTATGCATCTTTTAAAAACATTTGTGATATTCGAGAGAATACATACATTGTGCACATTCCTGTGTTTTTTTATTTCATAATTATATTCTAAGACCTATCATTCTACTATAGTAGAATTTACTTCTCACGCTAGGATTCCCTGCCCAATATTTACAGAATAAATTCATTAATAGAAACCGATCGTCTTAATAAATTGTTGGCGATCGGGCCGTGACAACCTAAGAAAAGGCCGCCAGTTCCACATATCTCTACTAATTTATTCTTACTGGTATAGAAGAGTAAATAACTAAAGATAACTTTTGTTTAGTAGGTTTGCCAACGTGCGATGGAGCACAGTAAGTATTCTAGGGTGTCAAACGACTGGATAGAATCCGTAACACAGCACTGCGCTCACAAACACAAATCGCAGATGTAGCTTTCGAAAGCCGCGAAGCTGAAGTGGAACTGGGCTGGTCATATTTGCCGTATGCCAGATGAGCTGTGGGCAAAGATAGCCACCGATTGGCATCCTGACCCAGCGAGAAGGCGACGCGGCAGGCCAAAACGGAGATGGCGAGACGAGCTTGATGGTTTCCTGACGGATTGGGCAGGCGTAGCCCAGGATCGCGATGTCTGGAAGGAATGGGGGGAGGACTTTGCCCAGCAGTGGGACCCGGAGGGCACAAATTGTTTAGTAGCGTTAAAATGGGCTAGCTATAATAAGGCGAAAATTATCCATTGAATACAGATATAACTCTGTATAGCCCTAAATCACCGAAAACAATAATCTCCGCGTTTCGACGCCATTTTATTATGCTACAACACAAAGGAGCATGCAATAATAAAATGAGTAGGTATGCTTGTGACGAAATTTATCGCCAACGGAACAGAGTTTTGGTTCTCTATCGGAGAAGCGGTGAATGAAATAAGTTCACCTACTCATGCTAGCAAGAAGTGATTTTTTTTGCCGTGTCCTACGATCCACTGCCCTGCGTCCATCAACTTGAGGCATTTTAAGTTAAGCCTCATTTGCCAGTAATTTCACCAGCACCCACACCCTTCAAACCGAAACACAAAATTCAGCTTGTTCGCAGAAATAAGCATGGTGGTAGTACTTTCCCAGACGAGCCCTACAAAAAGAGCTTTACTACTGCTTAAAGTCTTCTTCTTCTTCCTGCCCTTATCCCACTAGGTGGGGTCGACACAACATGTCTTTTTCTTCCACTCTAAAGTATTAGTCGTATATTTGTGTGGTCAAAACAGATGTTTGTTCTCTGTCTGGGTATCATATTGTATTCTAAGTTTTATCAGCGATCTGGTTTTAGCACAAGTTCTGCTTAATTTGGGGCTAGATAGTGTTGTATAGATTTCCCACAAAGTTAAATCACACAATTTCACAGCACTAGAACGGCCTCTATTCGTTCGCATCCAACTCTTTAAACACGTAAGTGATCTTCATAATAGCGAGCCACAGGTCTTCGTCGCTGATCTCTCGATGCAGCACCAACCTGACCATCTTGCCGTCCTGGCCGCATTCTAACGCCTTCACTATGATACCTTCGTCGTTTTCAGTTTTGCAGTCGCCCTGTAATTACAACGCAAGCCTATATTATAAAAAATAAAAAAAATAAAAATTTGGTACCAGACCTGTATTTTTCAGAGCACTCTAGTGGTAGCAGCCCCGCCTTCCGATTTTATGGTCGTGTACCAATGAGTTTTTCTGTCGAAAAATGTATGTGCACTATGCCAGTACCCTCAAACGGCGAAGGAAAACATCGTGAGGAACCCGGCGTGTCGTAGAACCTAAAAATGTTCGAGCAACGCGCGTCAAGCGTCACGCAAAAAGGGCCCGCCAGTGGCCTACTTGCGGAAACCAGTCCGCACACCAAGTGCGGATGATGAATTTGCCATTTCCATCTGAACTCTGTTATGGCCATAGCCAGGACATATGTCTTTTGGGATGTCTCCATAGTGGCTTAAACTCTGCTATAACCAGTGCTAAAGCTCAACACGCCCGCCATAAGTAAGCTAGATTCGCCACCGACACCGTCAGTCTCCGTCATAGCTTAACAGCTGATAGTACCTCGGAGAAGAACTAACCTGTGTCTCCGCCAAGCTAACCTGGGCCAGTCTTGTGACCACGTCTGTTGGCGTCAGCTTGCTGTCGGGAGAGATTCGCACGAACACCATGTTGGTATGCTGGCGGTCAACGTCTACTGAGAACGACTTTGTGAACAGACCATGGATTACTGGAAACAGGGTAAAATAATATTTTATGTTGATTACTATAGGTAGCGGCACATAACTCTAGCGCTGACAGAAGTCAAAATACCAATACAGGTACCTACCTGAGGGGGGCTAGCGGTATGAAAAGCGGGCGTGCGTAGCGCTGATTGGCTCTCCAGTCGCACTCCGCTCTCCGTACCAATAAGACAATCTGCACACATCCAATGTGCGCGACACGCGCATACAACGACGCAAGCGCAGCTATCCCATCCGCGTATCGCTCAGCGCTAGAGTTATGTGCCGCTAGTTATACTTGCAATGCAAATTCGCTATTATACATATGATTCACAGAAACTTTAGCTTTTATAACGTTACTCGAGTTGAAATATTGGTCAAAGCTAGCTCTGTCACTGTTTGTCATTCATCATCATCATCATCCACATTCCACAGCCCATCTCCAATAAATAAAAAATAAAAATAAATTTTAGACAATCCACACAACCCTTTCTAGCCCCAAACTAAGCAGAGCTTGTACTATGGGAACCAGATAACTGATATAATCCATACTAATATTATAAATGCGCTTGTAACTCTGTCTGTCTGTGTGGCTTTCACGCCAAAACTACTGAGCCGATTGAAATGAAATTTGGTACACAGATAGTTGAGGGCCTAAGGAAGGACATAGGCTACTTTTTATTGTGAAAAAAGGTTTACAAACCTTTTAAAACGTTATAAAGAGCATCGCATTGATGTTTCTGTCTCACTCTGACACCAAAACACTCCGACGATCACCAATCACCAATTGCAATGAAATTTGGTACACAGATAGGTTAAATCATTAGAAAGGACATTTATGCAACTTATTATTGCAAAACACTTATTGAAAACACCATTTTTCATGAGAATTACACTTTTTTGTACAATTGCGACGGCTTTCGATCGAGAAATTTCTGTTTGTGTAGGTGACTGACTGACTTTTTTTTTGTCCTGGCGGGGATGCAAAGTCTTTTCGCCAAGTCCTTATGACTGACTGATTGCCGACCAGTGTTGCCAGTGGCAGATAGTCATAAGCGTCGATGGATTGAAAAGATCGATATTTAAGCTGGGAACATATTAGGCTTTTTATTGCGAAAAAAGGGGTTGTAAGGGGTTGAAAATAGGGGTTGAAAGTTGTATGGAAGTATCGTCATTTTTAGAGCTAGAAACTTAAAACTTATTTTTTAGTCTGTTGATTTGATATAAAAAAAAATGACATTCAAAGTTTGTGCTGGGGGGGTAGAGGGAGGGGAGTACAGGGGGGAGTGTGGAGGGGAGTACAGGAGGAGTGTGAAGGGGAGGTGCGGGGGGAGTGTGGAGGGGAGGTGCGGGGGGAGTGTGGAGGAGAAAACAGGGGGAGTGTGGAGGGGAGTACAGGGGGAGTGTGGAGGGGAGGTTTGGGGGCAGTGTGGAGGGGAGTACAGGGGGGAGTGTGGAGGGGAGTACAGGGGGAGTGTGAAGGGGAGGTGCGGGGGGAGTGTGGAGGGGAGTACATAGGGGAGTGTGGAGGGGAGGAGCGAGGGGGGATGTGTGGAGGGGAGGTGCGGGGGGAGTACAGGGGGGAGTGTGGAGGGGAGGTGCGGGGGGAGGTGCGGGGGGAGTACAGGGGGATTGTGGAGGGGAGTCTGGGGGGAGTGCGGAGGGAATGTGGGGGAGTGTTGAGGAGAGTGGGGGGAGTGGGGGGAGTTCGGAGAGGAATGCGGGGGGGATGAAAGTGTGGCGTAGTACGACGCCATTTGTCTAAGTTTAGTAAGAGGGCAGACGACTGTGTCACGTGCACGCGAATATGACGTTGTTATTTAATTACTGTTTTCTTCCGCTGCAAATTAAAAATGCTACCCATAGACACTATACCACGCGGACGAAGTCGCGGGCACAGCTAGTACTTATATAATTTTTTTTGTAAATACATACTAAGAATAAAAAATAAACACCCAGACAGAGAACAAACACCTGTGTTCACACAAATATTTGTTCTCGGTGGGGATCGAACCCACGACCTACGCTCAAAAGACAGAGCTACTACTACTACCAACTGCTTAGAGGTCAGTCGCAACAATGTCGTCGGTCCCTCGCGGGTATAAAACCTTTTGGCTCTCCAATAGGGAATTCATAAAGTACAGTCGCAATATGAAAATGTTCGTCACCTTAGAGTCGGTTTTCGCTTGCACCAGTGCCTTGATCATGAACACATTTTGACATAATTTGTCACGTTAACTTAGCGGTGTATTCTGTCTATTCAGTTTCAAAAGGTAGTATGTGATCGTGATACGTTGAACATATAAGTCTTGACTTATACGACATAAAGTTGGATAGAAGTCTTATAATCATAGTGAAATGACTACTAGGTCCTTTAGACGTCTTTAATTTAACTTATTAGTCGTGCGACGAATATGTCATAATAAGCTGGTCTTAGCAACGTTGGTAAGACTAACTAAACGACGTTATATTACAGTCTTAGCTAAAACGTTTGTACGACAACGCAATAGTCATACTAACGTTAGAGTCCATTAAACGTTTTGAACTGACCAAATTTGGTCTTTGAAAAACCTTTATATGACATTTATATAACGTAGCAGTTGTATAGACGTTTTCACAGTGACGTTTATATAACGATCACTATCCTGTTTTACAGCGGTCAATTGGAGACTCTTAAATGACTTGGTTGTTTATTTAATACTCAAATATAACCTATATATTACATGAGTCCGTTTAATGTCATGCCCTGACTTTAATCAGACTTTTAGGCGCATTTAAGTCAGGTTTTGACTTTAAAACGTCTAGGCCGCCATATTTACGGAACGTTTGATTAAATTTACTACGAAGAATGGAAGCAAAATGTGTGTGGAGAAGACTCAAACGTAGTGGAACTTTCAAAAGGAAAGTAAATCGAGATTTCCTTTTATTAAAAAGTAGAACGCCAACAACCGTACCATTAATAACAAATGTTGAAAAAGAAAAGTGTACAACACACGAATAACAAAAAGGTTCAGTATCAATATTTATTTTATTTCTATAAAAATATTGTGTGTAATTTCTTATTTCATTATTTCATTCTTATTTCTTCATATTTTCAGATAAAATTTACTGGAATGTTAAAATGTTTTGAAATCTGCACTGCACTTTTACTGTGACCTGCAATACGAAAAGCGTTTTAAATTTATGAGGAACCCTAGCTAGCTGATGTCATGGCGTATTGCATGGTCTTGAATTAACCTTAATACGATTTTATGTCTTTACAACGTCGTAAAGAGATAAGTGTGTGACAAAAGCAACATGTCCTACATTTTTAGAAATTAACATATTTTTATTAATAAAAATATAATCATTTAAACATAAAATTGCGAGGGGGCATGAAAATCTGAAATAAATACACATAGGTATATTATCATAAAACTTTAATACCCAGTCGAACTAAACGGTATGAGATACAAATACAGTTATTGGCGAGATTATAAATATAAGTTAAATAACACTCACCTTTTAGTTCCTTGTAATTATTTATTTTGCACTCAAATCTCGAAACAAAACCAGCACAAACACTGTCAACAAGAAAAATGAATAAGTCTTACAGGTGTTGTTCCTTGACTCAAATAAAACATTTTAGTCATTCAAAAACACCTGCATGACGACAATACAACAAACGAGTCGTTGTAAAGATATGATGCGACTTCTGCGCGACGAAAGTAGTAATTCCATAACGTTCATACGACTTTTGAATGACGTTAACGAAGTCAGCTTGTGACTTTTGTATGTCCACTATACGACAATGTTGGTTGTATAACTGGGGCCATTTTCGCGTTTAATAAACGTTATTATAACGTTAGTGCGACTTAGGTATTACGATCAATGCAATCATGATAACGTTTACTAAACTTTTGAACGACGTTAAATTGTTAGTTATATACATAAATTGGTTGATTTGATACCTAGAGCCAATCGCATCGCTCGCTTGTGGTCGAGCTCGAGCGATGGCATGACGTCATCCAGTGCGACGATAGCGGCCGCTGCGAGGATGCCGGCCTGACGCATGCCGCCGCCCAGAGCCTTGCGCATACGACGAGCCCTGTATCAATGAGAACATAACATTATTTTTACCTAATTTAGCTAAGTCATAAGTCATAAGCATTTATTGGTAAAATTATTTACAGGTCTTGACATATTAAAAAAATTGCAATAATAAGTGTACATAGATAGTACGTAGGTAGGTACATAATATAAAAAGTGTTACATTTGATTTTAAAAAATTAGTAATATACAAAATGTCATTCAAAATAATAATAATAAAAATACAATAATAAAAGTAATTCCAATATATGAATTAACAATTAATAATAAATAAAAACATAGTTCGCTAAATTCGTTAAAACTGTAGAAGGCCTGCTCGATCTGCGATCTGCTAAGTAGCACTGGTTGTCTAGTGGTTTCTTCCGATGGTCGTGGGTTAAAATCTGGTCGAGTATCAATAAGATTTTAGACCAAAAATGCAAAGTGTATCCCAGTACTTTCAAACGATGAAGGAAAACAACGTAAGGTATCCGGAATGTTGTAGAACATAAAAAAAGATCGAAAACACGAGTCAAGTGCACGAAAGGTGCCTCCTTAGTGCGCATTTAAAATCCTTTCACTACACTGATTCGAAAGCAAACTGACTGATTCAAGCTTCTCTTCTATTTAAGAGTATAGCTTTTGTTGGGGTTTTGATGCAGTTTTCTCCAATTAAGACTTTCGAATGCGGCCTGCTTGACTTCCATACACGACATGACAGACACCTTTTCTTTTATCTGGCTCATGTAACTTATTCTTGGCAGTCCTCTTCCCCGTTTCCCTTCAACCTTTCCTTCAATGATGTTCTTTATGTAGCTGTCATGTCGTAGAAGATGTCCAAACATTTTTCCTCTTCGATTTTGTACTGTCTCAAGTATAACTCTCGAAAGCATATACACATTATATTACATATCATATTTTATTGCGAAATTTTGGATGTTTGTGTTCCAATAAAGCCACGAAGACAAAAATAATACGGTTGCAAGCAATAAATATTGCACATCGGCGTTGTAGGCTATCTCTTTCTGACGCACACTACGCCCTATGAAGCCGAAATTAGCCGATGTGCAATATTTGTTGCCTAGTAGGTACTGTAGAGATCGTCCAATCTTAAACTGCACGTCCCCCTACTTCAGCCAGACAAAGTAAATTGTTCTTTAATACCTACATCACAAAGATCATTTTGAAGTACTTTGCTGTGAGCCAACTTCAAGAAAACGTGGTGGAGGGGCGTGCATTTTTAGACTGGTTTATCTATACTTACTGTTGTATAAAGTGGTAGGACCCCACAAGGGCGGAGCCCACAGGGGCACTCAGCCCCTTGCTGAAGCACACCGCGACGCTGTCACAGTCTGTCACCACTCGGCTCGGCGCCTCCTTCAGATACGCGCATGCGTTGAACAAGCGGGCGCCGTCCATATGCAGCAGGAGCGAACGTTGCTTGCACAGCGCGCCTAACGCGTCAAGGAACTTCAGAGGTATCACCTGGAACAATTTTGATATTTTATATACATAATTATAAGTTTAAAAAACTTGAGAAACCGACTTCATTGCCAAACGGCTAAACTGATTTTAATGAAATTAGTTTGGGACAATCTGGACGTAAGAATAACCTTCCAAATAAAAAAAAAATCTAAATCGGTTCATAAATGACGGAGGCATGCAATTACAAACATAAAAAAAAAAATGGCAACACCGATTTTAATGAAATTAAAATGGGACCAATCTGGAAGCAGTACCATTCAGATAAAAAAAAATATTTTTCAAATCGGCTTACAAATGACGAAGTTATGCGGTAACAAACATTAAAAAAAAAAGAAAAAATACAACCGAGTTGAGAACCTCCTCCTTTTTGATTGGAAGTCGGTTAATAATAAACAATCAATTTATGACTATTTGTAATTCTAAATACTCAACTTATAATTGCATGCTGAGTTCAAGCAAGATGTGCTGAATCCTTGGAGGATTCCTCCAAGGCTGAATCAATTTAATTACTGACATCTAATACCCTACCACATTTTAAGCAATATTCATTTTATTTCAAGGATTATATTTTGATATTTACATGCTTGCAACTAAACCACAAAAAATTATAAACAGGCCTTTGCATCTGATGTAGATTTAGCGTTAGGGGTAACTGTTATCTCATGCCCCTATTACCCTATTTACGGGACGCTCTAGTGCCTGGAACAAGATTTTAGATGGAACAGGCCTTCCATCCTTTCAACCTAGTCTGCCTAATCCACGGGAATTTCTTTTTAGGGTTCCATAGCCTCAAAGGGGAAAAAAGGAACCCTTATACTTTGTTGTCCATCTGTCTGCCTGTCCGACTGTCTGGCAAGATACTTTATCTCAGGACTGAGTGGAGGTAGCGAGTTGAAATTAAAACAATGTACAGGCATCGAGATATAAGTACTACGTACTAGAGAAGACACCGTAAATTCCTACTTTGTCTCGTTCAACTGCGGCGATCGCGCCGCACCTCACTCAGTCGCTCTCCAGCTCGCGCGTAAGTGCCGTGATTTACATGGCGCTTAAGACCTTTTTGCCGAGAATAAATACACTTCCGCAGCAAATCTAGCACTAGAATAGGACAATTCAGTTATTTGACGTAGCTTCTCTAGTACGTAGTACTTATATCTCGATGTGTACAGGTCGTTTTAATTTCTCCGATGTCAGGTCTACAGTCTCTTGTAGCTGTTTCAATTAAGAAAATAGTATAACCTTTCCTCCACAAACATTATGCGTATTCTCGACAGCCACCATGGTGGTTATTGGTTCATGGATATCCGATCCTCGTATTTTTTTCGCCAGTTCTGCCAGGTCGAACATGCCGTCCCTGTCATTCTGTACTGTTGAGAGCAGGACGCCACCTAACGCTGATGCACCCCCTGGAAGTAACGGCATATGAGGTTGACGTAACCTTGGACTCTATGAAGTGACCCCTTTTAGATTATGTAGATAGGTATGCGACAAGCGTAAATAGGCAGCCACAGCTGTCATACTCTTCTTTGTACTAAAAATCTGGCATTCCCACACAGTAAATTAGTAGTAGTAGGGCTCTTTGTGTGTGGCTCGTCCGGGGAAGTACCTACTACCACCATGCCTATTTCTGCCGTGAAGCAGCATCGCTGTGTTTCGGTTTGAAGGGTGTGGGTGCCGGTGTAATTACTGGCACGTGAGGCTGAACATCTGTATGCCTCCAGTTGATGGACGCAGGACAGTGCATCGTAGGGCACGTTCCTGATGTGCGTGACCTACGAGGCATTGCTTTGTTATAGGCGATGGTTACCACCTAACATCAGGTGGGCCATATGCTTGTTCCATCAGCTAGTTACATAAAAAAAAAAACAGTAGCCGGTTTCGAGTTGTAGAGGGCCATATAAGAGGATGGAATAACTGTTTGCAGATCATCTCGGCAATCAAACAAACACTACTTGCGTGTCAGTACATAGGACGGCTGCTACGCGCCACAAAACCACAAACGCAAAAAGTATATTTTTCATTGCTCATACTCTGAAAGTAGGTCTGAAGTTGCCTGAGGGGCCTAATTGAAAGTAATACTTTCAGCCCTAGGGAGAATCGCTTTCTACTGACAGCTGTCAAATTATAAAAAAAAACAAGTTCTATTTTATTCAACCATGTCCCAACTTTCTAACGTCTTTCTAACTGCAAGGAGGTTGTTGAACCAAATTCCAACTTTTTATTCAGCAAGTAGGTTGGAAACCCATTACAACGGCAAGAAGTTTAAAAGGTCTAATTAGAGCGCAATGTAAAATTTAAATAACATAAAGATTCAATAAATAATATATCTTCTAAATTACTTGATTAATATAATGTATAGATTCAACTATTTATTTAATATAACATAGATTTGAGCAAACAATTTACCATTTTTTAAATTATGAAAATGAAAATAATGGCTGTTAATAATGCTGGCGAGCCGAAGCCGAAGGCCCGCCAGAGAAAAAGAAAAAAAAACCGGGAAGGCGGCAATTCAATCTTCATTTTCACTAATTTTTCTTTCATGTTTTTATTTTTACTTTCCTTGTATTCGTAATGAAAAGTACAGTGTTTACCTCGGGTGAAAGTCTTTTAAGTCCCTCAAGCTCCATTGGCACCCTCGCTACGCTCTGGCGCCAAACCCGTCTCGGGACTCAAAAAACGTGACTTTCAACACTCAGGTAACAATGTACTATTTTCCCAAGTAGCAAAAGCTTCTATAACCAAGGCATTTTATCACCAAATAGTGATATAGTAACCCTATAATGGTAACCATTGTGACTGCTTGTACTATAAAGGTTTTTAACAGAGCGTTTTGATTCTATAAGATTAAAGAGCATTTAAGTTCTAGAACTTAGCTCTTAAAACGCTTACAAGACCATACAAAAGAATCTTTAAAGTGTTGCACTGTAATAGATATGAAAAAAGCCATGATGGTACTATTTAGTACTATAGATGATCTTACTGACACTTGTATGTATCTATTTTGCACTAATAATACGTAAAAATAACTTTTACAGTGCTAGTATCTTGCACCTTGCAAAACCATTACGTAACCTGTAAGCTTCTATGAGCTCCTTCAACATCGCTATGGGGTTGATATGTAAAAGTAATGAACACTCTTCTATAGTACTAAATAGCACCATAGCGACTCCTGGTGCAGTTGCTAAATAATTAAAATTCTAAATAGCTCTATTGGTGAGTTTTTGTTACTGCTACGAGACTAAACCGTAATATAAATGTACTAAAATCAATAATTAAAGGGCTAATTAGATCTATACTAGATATTCAGTGTCAATTATTTATCACTAGTATTGGACATTTGGACAACGAACCCTAATTCACTTGTGGTGAAAATAAGATGGCTGCTGTTTTCTGCCTTGATAGCACATTAGCAGCACGGCTGGAGCCAATATGTACTATAGCAGCCATAGTCGGGACAAGTCCTTATTTTATTAATTAAAATTTTATTAAAACATAAAAAATATGAGGGCGCATCGTCAAATTTTAAATCAGCAAAATAATGATTTTATCGATACAATTATTTTCGCAAGTGCAATTTATGGCAGAGTAACATTTTTTTTGTATGTCCGTATTTCATATTACGCTAAGCAAACATGGCAAATGACATAAAGAATAATATTTTATTTTCTTGGGGAACAACAATACAAATACAAATACAAAAATATTTATTCGAGAAAAGTGTGATAATAAAGATCACTGGAATCGTTTACGGTGCAATATAGCACTATAAACATGTTTTGGTTACTTTAATAGTGCAAATTTGTGATATAAAAGTTGCAGACAGCACAATTTTAGTACTAAAAAGCGTTTCTCGACACTTTTACATTTCAACTATAGAGCTGATTTATCACCGTAGGAGCCTTTATGTAATGTTTTTATAATAAATCAGTGATAAAACTAGGGCTGCGGTGTTAGAGAGGATGTTTACCACCTTCTGGTGCAGTGCGCCCGGAGCGCATCGATGAGGGAGGAGTTAGGGCGAGCTATAGATATAAATTGGCTCGACATGGGACTGTTCCAGAGTATGCTAGCGACTCCGACCTCGGATGTGGCTAGCATACTCTTCTGGTCCATTTTTGGGCTAGTTATAGAGAAGTAGGTGAGTCAGAGAGGGCAGCATGGAGCTGACATGGTCGGAAACCGACCAAAGTTCCTTAAACCCTAGGGCCTTACTTAAAGGCCCTAGTTTTTTTTTTTTTTAAATCTAATGATTTAAAAAAAAAAAAAACTAGGGCCTTTTCGGGTTTTGTAAACGTTTACAACACCATTATAGTAGGTACTTTTCTTGAACACTAACTAGCACGTTCTAAAACGTTATCAGGACTTTTATAGTACCAAATTTTGCTACTTGGGTTACCTTGCTCATACTTGAAGATGTGTGATTGGTGGCCCACTATGGCTTCTGCACCTCTTCTACTGCAGTGAACCATTACTGAAACAGGTAAAAATATGATTCCTAGTTCCAGTATGCATAAGAGTTGCTGTCTTAAAACCGATAAGTCCAGCAGCCACAAGAGGAAACAACTAATTGATTATACAATATACATAACAGTGTAAAACGGTCCTTCACATCATAAAAAAACGGTAAGAACCAAGCCGTAGTTGGTTGTGTGTTGTTCTAGGCTTGGTCGCGTGGAACTGGTACCTAGACTCATCTAGTTTTAAGACGTTTCAAAGTAATCCATCAACCTCATCTTACTTCAGCTAAGTGACACTAGGTATTTGGTTATTGTCCCAAGTTTTTCTCCGGCCTGACCTAAGAGTTTATGTAGACTGTAGGTCACCAATAAAACATGCTACCTATGCTTAAATCAGTCAGACCAGAGAGGAAAAAAATGAAAAACTCGAGAACTTGGGTAAGCAACCCGAGAAGATACAGGCCAACTATGAGTAAATAGTATATTTCATTACAAGTGCGGGAAGGCTGTCATTGCAAAGAGTTTCGACAGATGTCTACCCGAGCCGAAGGCGAGGGTTGACAGTCGGAACAAGTTGCAATGACGGTTCCGCACGTGTACTGAACGACTATTTTTAATACAGTTGCGAAAAAATTAAGCAATTTAATAAAATAATAAAAATACCATTTGCTTTTTTCTCTTCTCTCCACGCAATAAGTTCGTCGTATGTATGCATGTAGCGACTTTTTGACTTTTCCGGTAAAATGTTCTCCGAAGCATTTTGTGCAATTATACTGAGTTCCGGTGGTGTTAATTCAAAAAAACTAGGGCCGAAATTACTCATTTTGTGCTACAAACAAATAAACTCGCAAAGAAAATTTCTGAAAAATGGCGCCAAGCGCCAACCGTAAAATGTAAGCAGAGATTTTTTTTTTTTCTTCACTAATTCTGGAAGGCAAAGGGAACTATACCCATACAGCCAAGTCTTCAGTAGATTTTTTTTATTGATATGAAATTTAATGAGATGAAATGAAATGAAACTTATCATAACTCATTCAATCAAATCATTAAATCTGTTAATGAAACAAATTAGTAGCTTCTTTTTAGAAATAATACGTATTTGCATGAATCATAAAAACTTCGATGTACCTAAATTTTTTTAGTAAAAACTTCATGGTTGGTTTTTCTTTTTAGACATTATTTTGACAGTTGGGAAAGAAAAAGCACTAGTGCGGGAATGGTAAAAAAAAGCACATGTGTGTAATAGCCCACATCCCGAACGCTATACGTCCCTGCAATACGCCACTTTTTGAGCAACTGTATTAAAAAACATTATGTTGTTACATAATGATAAACAACTGACATAGGTAGGTACAGAAAATATTTACATACATACATACATAAAATCACGCCTTATTCCCATGGGGGTAGGCAGAGATCACAGATTTCCACTAAAAATAAAAATATAAAAAATACCTATTTAAAATATGAATAAGTATAGGTATAATATTTTACCAGCAATCAAGTTAGCCATGGTACAGGAAGGCACAAACAGGGCCGCCTGCTTGCCTAACAGGGCAGCCACTTTACTCTCCAAAGCATTAACAGTTGGGTCTTCTCCGAACACATCATCTCCTAGTGCAGAGTTCGCGATGGCATGCTTCATGGCTTCAGTCGGCTTCGTCACAGTATCAGACCTCAAATCTACTATGAAAGCCATTCTTGGACAGAGCTTCAAAACCCGGTTGACTTAGGAATACAGGCAACAAACAATCCACCTGACCACGAATGTTAGGAGCAACTTTGAGTTCCTTCTATCTTGGATTTGACCTGTCGGTACTTTGATTGATAACTTCGTCCAAGTCCAAACAGATAATGTTTTTCAGTTTTTCAGCTAAGTAATTTGTTTTGTTTACGTTTAAGGTTAACTTTATTAGGCCACTAAATATAAAAATAGAATTATTTAGCTGATATGCATGAAAAAAAAACACTTTTCCAATTAGTTGGGTTTCAATTAAAACATTGCTTTTGCTAAATTGACTCTATTTCTGAGTTTTCAAGGCATAGAATACAATAATTAAAAACAGAATACGAATACCTAAGATCAACAGTGACAGATGACAGTGACTTGAAATTGACTTGAAATTGAAATTGAAATTGAATTGAAATTGACAGTGACTGCCAAAATCAAGACAGAGAGGAGAGGATCGGTCTGATTTTAGCAGTCACTGTCACTGTCATAATGACGTTTTTATGATCGTTCAGAAATATTCTCGGCTAACCCTGAATGAGACCAAGATGATTTTCTTGTTTTGAATATAGCTATCAGCTAAAATAGAGGATTTATTTTTGAATCGCTAAAAATACCATGAAGGGATGGATCAAACATTTGTGTATTATAAACGCTAAAATTGACGTGTCTCTTATTTAAATAAATGAACGCGATCATGTTAGTTAATTCGGTTTTTGAGGTTTTTGAACGCAATGTTAGGATTGTTTCATGACAGCTGTCTGATTACTGTTCTCTCATTGGTGGATGATAGCAAAGAATCAATGTGTCCAATGGAACAACAGGGAATATGGCATGAGTATGGCAACAAACTAGAATTTTAAGCAATCAGCAATCACGTTTAAAAAATTGTAACTGATAACAAGCCTCGAACTCAAACGACAAGAAAGAAAGAAGTGTCGGCAGATCGTCGTGGGTTTATTTTAGCTGTAATTCTACAAATAAAGTGCTGTAGCGTCCTATTGCAATAAGAATAATTATGCCATGTGAATTTTGAATTCCAACAACTTCTTGTATAACTTTCCGGTGATTGTAACATCGATAATTACGCACGAAATTTGGCAAAGTTCAACGTGAATTCGGGCGTCGACCGGTTGAGTTCACCCCTCCAACCCGTAACCGTCGGCGTTCCGTCAGTCGCCTTGCCTTCGTCATTTTGTAGGAGTCAGCGCCGTGCGCGGTCACGGTATCACGGCACGCGCGTTATTATAGAACATCGACAACGAGGTGAAGATCAAACTGTGTTGTGAGGTGCAGTGTCGGTCGTCGCGACCGTTTAATGTGTTGTCCAGTGTCGGTGTCGAGCTATAGCAGGTTAGGGAGCGCGGCGTGATCGGACGGCGCGATGGTGGACATGGACAGAAACGACCCGGAGCTCCGGTACCTGTCGGTGGATCGGAACAGCTTCAATGACCCGGCCACGCAGGCGGAGTGGTCGCAGAAGCGGCTGGTGTGGGTCCCTCATGAGAACCAGGGCTTTGTGGCTGCGGGGATCAAGGGGGAGCGAGGAGATGAGGTGGAGGTGGAGATTGCCGAGTCGGGGAAGCGAATCCTGGTGCCGATCGATGACATCCAGAAGATGAATCCACCGAAGTTTGATAAAGTAGAGGACATGGCCGAGCTGACCTGTCTGAATGAGGCGTCTGTGCTACACAACATCAAGGACAGATACTATTCCGGCCTCATTTATGTGAGTATCTTGATTTTATTACATAAAACCTAGTCGATAAGAAGTCAGTGAAGACTGGCATGTAACACTAAAGCTCGACAATCTTCAATGTTCCTAATCATAAATCCATCAAATTATTCCTACACTTGTATCTAAATGTTAAAGGTGATAAAGGTTCAAATTTTAAACCAAAATTGAAACCATGCTGGCTATAACAGCTTTGTGGCTAACTTATTGACTACCAATGCTATGCTAGTGCTATGGAACCTCGAATGAAGGGGTATTTTACAGAGGATCATATTGGCATGCACTTAAATACATATCTTCATTTTAATTATGAAATCTTTAAAGAAAAAGAACATGAAAGGCGTTACAATAACTTTTGTAATGAGTCATTGCCCAATTATCTGGAAATCCCTAAACAGTAATCTTAAAGTAACCAAATATATGGATAAGAGTGATTTTTTGTTCCTTTAAAATTAAAATGTTATATACCTAAATAAATAAGAACTGCCTACTTTGTATGGTTCCATACCAAAATAAAGAAAATTAAAGAACCTTGGCCTTGTCTGTTCATCTTTCAAGACATTATTTCTCAGAATAGCTATAACCTGAAATGTACCAATATTAAAGATAATAAAGTTAGGTAAAATCAAACCTTTAACTCATTACTAAAAAGATATAGCAATTAATGTTTCCATTTTGAATGCTGAGTCTATTTTAGTGAATAAGCAAATTTGAGTATTTTTCAATAACAGGACCTTATAAAAAGATGGTGAAGTTTTTTAAAAAAAAAATGCAGAAACTTAAAAAAGCTCTTACAGTTATTTGGCAATAATTTACAGATTTAATTGGATAACATGTTTTTCCAGTCGAGAAATATATTTAAGAAACCCTTAGGCGTGAGTTTCACTTATCCACCAGTTTCTTGTTAATCCTTACAAAATAATACTTGTAATAATAATAAAACATCTGTGGTTATATCACAACTCATATTGTAGAATCTAGAGAAGTAAGATCTCCTAATAAGTCCCAAGTTTATATGACACAAGCTACATTAACACAGCCATTACCTTTCAAAGCCTCAAGTCCCAATTTAAGAAGACTTATAAGGCTTGAAACGAGTGGAGTTCTCGTACGGCAATGTCCATTGGAGTCTGCGAACAATTATGTAATTTATAAAATAATTGTTGGTTATGACATGAATTATTCAATATCTGCTTTGGCCGGCCTATTCAATTTATTGCTTTGAAGAAATAGGTGATTAATTGACATATGGCTGTTTAAAGGTTATCTTGCCATCAGACAGCTCGGACCTCAGTGCTCAGGGTAGCAATATAATGTGCAACCAACCCAAAGTCCTACTCCGCTATTTTAAGGAGTTGGGCTAGCTGGGGTAAGGTTTAGCAGGGGACAATGCACAATACACCCCATGGCGGGACGTCAGTGCAGATCTTATTCCCCCAACACAATTAGAATTAGAATCTCTTCTTCTCTTCTTCTTCTTAATGAATGGCATCTGTCCTTTTCGGTTCAATTTTGCCAGTGTCGAGTAGTTCAATGAGAATGATGATAATATATTACATAGATAAAATACTTTTCCGTCAAATCGTCAGTCGTCTGTCAGGTCGGCCCTATCTAATTGTCTATGGAAAAAATATGGCCGTTTTTTCCAAATCCTTACGAAACATTTTCGATCAAATCAGAATATCACCGTAATTAATTACACAACAAAACTCAAAATAACACCAGAAAAACAATTAAAAACAAAAAAATATATGTTCCTTCCCGAAATGACAGAAAACAAAATCAATTAGAATCTCTATTTGTTGATATGAAAGTGACAGTGACAAGAGACTTTTAGTGAGCTGTTAAAAAGAGTCCAGCATTATGAATATGGGGGTTAGAGTTTTGTTCAGAAGTTTCATGTCTATTCTGCATTTTTTGCCCTGAGTTTTGTTGCAATAAAATCCTAATGGAATTAAGTAAATGCCCAATTGCTGTAAAATTCCAAGAAATAATGATAAATTCACAATTTTTCTAGGTAAACTCAGTATAAAAATATTTGTGTCATAGAATATAACATCTTATCTATAATATTTTGTATAGAAGCCGTTAATTTTATCTGATAAAGATTATTTTGTACCTACCACAGCTGTATTTTGTTTGATATGAGGCCGGATTTGCATTTCATCAAAGCCAGATTTACAATATTATTGTGTTTTCTTAATTGGTTTTAAATGTGAATGGCCTACTGACCACTTAAACGACTCTAGCCCGAAGACTTTAGATTAAGTTTAGATCGCAAGTCGAGACGCTAGGCGTGGCGTCTTGAGCTAGAATATAGATTAGATTTAGATCGCAAGTCGTGACGCTAGGCGGATGATGGTTGTGGTAGCCGTGGTGGTTCCAGCATAGAATGGGACCCAATATGACCCCATGGCAAGTTCGGCAAGTTTATCATGCGCACTTGATGTGCGGGCAGGTTTTTCCGCAAGTAGGCCGCTGGTGGGCCCTTTTTGCGTGACCCTTGACACGTGTTGCTCGAACTTTTTTAGGTTCTACAACACGCCAGTTTCCTCACGATGTTTTCCTTCACCGTTTTGAGAGTACTGGCATAGTGCACATAAATTTTTCGACAGAAAAACTCATTGGTACACGAGTGGATTTGAACCCACGACCTTCGGATCGGAAGGCGGGGCCACTACCACTAGACCACCAGTGCTCTCTGTGTGTATATGACCCCATAGATGTTAAAAGAATGTACCTAGAAGTCGCTTTATAAACACGTCATCAATTTATATCGTTCCATTGCTGAACTCAGGTATCTTCTTAAACGCGCCACTGCTTCGGTCTTCGGCTCTTTTTGTTTGCCTACATTTCTCAGATCGCCGATTCCAGACGTGCTCACTCACTTTTAAAAATATTTTCCTGTTCAAAAACGAAGTCTTTTGAAAAGATTGCTTCTATTCCTTTTATTTGCATGCAGACAGAAACGACCTTGTCTGTGACCATACCTGTCTAACAGGTTAGAACTGAGGTATAAGTTTGGAAAGGTAATTTGAATGCAATTATCTTAATTCGTCGTGTGCTGTTTATAGTTTATCATGCGCTAGCTTTCACGCCGCTTGGCTTCTTCAAAACTAGGTCAAAAAGAGTAAAATGCCAAAAATTGTGTTCAGAACCAGAAAAGCTCATCTACGAGTATTTGTTGGGACAGTACCAAACAGCCTTTGTCATGCAAATCAAAGGATTTCATGGTCCATTAGCGGCGAATACATTGATTAATGAGGACGCCTACTTAAAAGGATTATTTTAAATAGGTACAGTAATGCTAATTTGAAGGCGCCCTTATTGTGACTATTTTAGTAAGAGGTCTACTTATTATTTTATCCCGTCGATTGGTATTCGCAAAAAACCTACCGTAATTATTTTCATCTTTATGTCGAGCTGCATAATATTATTTAGATTTATTCAAATTGTTTGCAATTTTATCATCAAGGTCATTGAGCTCAATTCATAATGGAGACATTTACCCCCTAGGTTGTGGCTATGTTGGCTGGATGCGTTTTCCCCCTATGAATCATCTCATGCCTTACTTGGTACCCTTTTAGTGTTACCACATTAAAAAATAACTAGTTGTATGACCGTGAATTCGTTCGCGTAGGATCGTTTTCTTCTCATCATTCCTATCATCATAATGAAAAAGTCCACTACTGGAAATAGGCAATAATTCCCTATTTCCAATGCAAGAATGATCGATTCTTTAACCCCCGATTACCCAAGACATTACAAATATCGGGCATCAGGAGTCGTTCCGCTTGCAACCTCTAGGGTGCTCTATGAATTGACTTTTAGGGATGAGCATGAAGTATTTATGTTGTAACTTATTCTAGATGCAGCCTACAAAGGAACCGCATGATTTTTATGGTAGAGTTGGTTTCTTCAACAATACAGTTGATCAATGCTAAAGACATGTGACGCAAGTGAATGAATAAGTTCGGTACTAGCTATTTAGCTATTGCAAATGTATAATTTCTAACAAGAGATTATTGACCCCAGGCGAGAGATTTGCGGTTCAATTTTCACCACTTGTATGTAGGTAAGAGATGAATGTGTGTACCACGTCACGTTTACTAAGGTTAGATAAGTAGGTGGTTGTCTTTTTTCGTTCGTACGATTTTGTCCCGAATACGAATATCACATTAGGTTAGGGACCTACAATTTGTGCTATGGTCTCTGAAGAAATATCCGATTTAAACCATTAGGTACTGACATCGTATGGGGCTTGTTCAAATACTGGTCATTGTCCCTCAAAACAACATCAAAATAAAGTTTAATTTCAATTTCTTCATCAGAGCAAGCTCAATCTACCAGGCGCCCATAAACCCCCAGTGGATTATCACACGCACCGCTACAATGCGAAGTGCGAAGCGACCGTTTTGCGTAGGCGTTTGATACCAACAATGGTGAACCGTTCACTGGTGTTCGAAAGTTGTTCGGGTTAATTCAAACGTTTGGCTAAAGCGTTGTGCTCGAGATTGATAGAAACCCACACACTTACACGGATATTTGTCTTTCTTCTCCCCATTAGCATAAAACATTACAGCCTAAGACACTAATTAGATGCGCAAGAGTTTTTAGTTTTTCCAAAATCCCCAAATAACACTCGACTTCTTTCCCAACCCACTAGATGCAATATGGCCGCCTGTCACATTTGCTTGCCATGTCGTTTCTTCCGCCAGAAAAAGGAAGCCAAGTGTGAGAACATCCGCTTTCCCATTTTGACTTTGACATTTACTAGCATTTGATTGATTATAAATAAGCTAAAATTGTTAGGAGCTAACAGTCGGTCATCCTGAAATTAGGACTGTCCCTAGTCCAACCGGCCATTTGCTATAGTGTATGACCCTATACACTGGATTTACTAGTTGACCTAATACCTACCCATACACCCCTCTCCCGCAAGCCTAAAACTATGATTCGAGTCAATTGATCAGATAATAATAATTAAATTTTCTATTACCAGTTTCGATGACGTGCGTCTCTTTAGTCATGTCCGTATGAGACGCGTACCACTCCTCTCCGGGATCAGCCTCGTTCATCTCGCTCGGGTACCGCTTGCCTCCACCGGCTTCGGCCTCCTCCGAATGTGAATAGCAACAGTGGCGCAAGTACCGTTTACCCTCAACAGGGTTCCGGCCTCCTTTGCCCACTCTGCTGCAGATACCCAGTGGCGCAAGTACAGTTTACCCCCGGAAGGGTTCCTGCCTCCTTTGCCCACAGCGATACGTTACGATACCCGATGGGCAAGTACAGTTTACCCCTGAAAGGGTTCCTGCCTCCTTCGCCCACCGTTATCGCTCCGCTCGCAGGGATCTCCGCCTCGACTCGATAGTAGGTGCCAACCAGGACCTACATAGGATTTATGGATAGGCTATGGGATACAGGAATAGACTTTCAATAATTGAGTTAAGGATTGAGATAAGGGACTACTACTCAGGCATACCTCTGTTTGCCTTTGCAAAATAAGTCAATAACAAGAGGTCTCAACTGAAATCAACGATGTTTATTTCTAAAAAGAATCATTAGCGTTTTTAATTTAAGTACAGAAGAAGAAGAAGATTTAAGTACAAAACAATGATAATTATTAAGAACTTCACGCATCTTAAAATAATAGGACAAAATGCTATGCTTACTAAACCTTTTTAAAGATTGCTTTTTAATGGAATTTGTAATAATCGAAATCTTCAAAACAAGGAAGTTTTACAGACATTATTACTCATGCGATACATGAGACAGCATTATTCATGAGGTAGACACTCATTTTCGTCAGTGGTGTCACCGTCATTGTCACTTTCGGTTGGGGAAGAGTGGAACGATACCCATAGTTTTAAATGGTCAGCGGGAAATATATTTTTGTATTTGCGAACAGCGTGTCCTTCTATGCTGGATACTTCGTATCGGTCATGGTCTAATATAGCTGTTATTTTAAACGGTCCTTTATATTTTGGAACTAGTTTGTTGCTTTTCCCTTTTTCTTGGGAATAATTAGGAATCATTACCAATTCACCTTCTTTGAAACTTTTGGTTGGTGCTCTTCTTTTATCAAAACGTTCTTTCATTTTCTTTTGTTGTATTTCTGTGGCTTCTTGTACTTCCAATCGAATATCTTCTCTGTCTTGAACGCAGGATGTTTCCACAATACCTTCTGGTGAGTTGGTCGTTCTATGGCCGAATACAACTTCTGCTGGTGCTTTACCAATACCTTTATTTATAGTGTTGTTGAGACTCCACTGAAGCCTAGGTATATTTAAATCCCAGTCTGCTTCATGGTGATTATGATTCATTGATGCCAGTGAGCTTAAAATAGTTCTATTGTAACGTTCAATCTGCCCGTTAGCGCGTGGTGTAGCGACAGCATTTAGGATATGTTTAGTACCGATAGAGGTCAAGTATCGTTTAAATTCGGCTGAAGTAAAACTTGTACCTTGGTCTGATATAATAGCCTTAGGGTTGCCAATGGTAGCAAATACGTCCTCCAAAACCTTAACCGTTGTTTTTGATTTCGTGTCTCGCACAGCCTTTACAAAAATGAACTTGCTAAAGCTATCAATTATACCCAGTATGTAAGCGTTTCCTCGTTTGCTCTTTATGAAGGGACCCAGATGATCCAAGTGCAAAGTGTGGAAGATTTGATCCGGCTTTGGTATCGGGTGTAAAAATCCAGATTCTTTACCTGCCGGTTTCTTGTTAAAAGCACAATTCATGCAGGCCGCAACATATTTTTTAATAAATCTCCTCATCTTTGGAAACCAGTATTCTTGGCTTATTTTTTCGAATGTCTTGTCAAAAGCGAAGTGACCAGATTCATCATGACCTAGTTGACAAATTCGCCACCTTGCGCCGTGTGGTACTACCCACCTTAATTCTTTGCCCACTTGACGATATAATCGGTTATTTCTCATGCAGTAGTTATTATATATATATCTTTAATATCATTTTGCTTTGACTCCAATATATCTCGAATAAGTTTAAGTTTAGGGTCAGTCATTTGAACAGTTTGTAACCAATCCTCTGTTCTAATGTTCATAATTTCTAAATTGTCTGGTTCATCCATAATCGGAATCGGATTCCGGCTAAGCGCATCAGCATGCTTCATTGATTCTCCAGGACGATATTCAACAGTAAAATCGAATTCTTGAAGTTGTAACCACCACCTCGCTATTCTTGGCATTAAATCTCGTTTACTTAAAGTTGATCTTAACGCATTGCAGTCAGTCATGACTTTAAACTGTAGTCCAATTAAATACACGCGAAACTTTTTGAGTGCCGCTACTACTGCCATTGTTTCTAATTCGTAAGAATGTAAAAATTCCTCACTCTTCGTAGTTTGACGGCTATAATACGATACTGGTCGCAATGGTGATTTCTCATCGGTTTTCTGCAATAGTATACCCCCCAATCCTAGTTTACTTGCATCGCAATGGACTTCTGTTATATGTTCGGGGTTATACAACGCCAAACATGGTCTGGAAACAAGTCTATTTTTAATTTCATTGAACGCCGATTCTTGTTCTGGACCCCAACTCCAAGGTACATCATTTTTGGTCAACATAGTGAGTGGTCGAGCGATTTTCGCAAACCCAAACACGAATCTTCTGAAGAAGCTCGCTAAACCAACAAACTGCCTAACCTGGTGTACATTCGTTGGCACAGGGAAGTTCGAAACTGCTTGGGTTTTCTTTTTGCCCGGCTGAAGACCATTTTCTGATATTTCGTATCCCAAATACTCAATCGATGACATCAGGAAATAGCATTTAGATAAGTTTAGTGTGAGATGAGCCTCACGTAACAGAATCAGTAACGCCTCCAATTTTTCCAGCGATTGCTCAACGGTTGGTGCTGCTGTTAAGATATCATCGAGATATGGGATAGCCAACTCAAACCTTTTAGATCCCAGAGCTTTATTAATCATCTGTTGAAACACTGCAGGAGCATTCACTAATCCGAAGGGCATTCTTGTATATTCATAATGTCCATCTGGCGTAACAAATGCCGTAAGATGCCTAGACTCCTCGGCAACTGGTATTTGATGGTAACCAGATGCAAGATCAAGACTTGTGAAGAATTTGTTTCCGCTAAGACGATCTAGCTGATCATCAATGACAGGCATAGGGTAGCGATCCTTGATGGTCTTTTTATTAAGAGCCCTGTAATCCACGCAAAGACGATAGTCGTCATTCTTTTTCTTGACCAATACAATTGGACTTGCATAAGCGGAGTTCGATTCTCGGATAACATCGTTAGTAAGAAGTTCTTCCACCATGCCTTGAACCACTCTCCTTTCAGCAAACGGAAGTCTGTACGGCTTATATGACACTGGGATATCATCTGTCAGTTTGATGTGCATTTCTGCTACTTGAGTTAACCCTAATTCCAGTGAACTGATGGCAAAGCTGTCTCTGTACCGGTTTAACAAATTTAACAGCTCCATTTTATTGTTTTCCGTCACATTGTCCCCAATGTTAAGCATGTCTAACGTTATATTTTCTTTCATAGAGTTAAATGGAGTATCCGTGTCGTTTGACAATTTGATTCTCCTAACCTCTTCAACATTAGTATTATGAGTTTTGAATTTTCCAATATCTGGCAACCCATGTCCTCTGCTAATCAATTGGTCTTTCTGCAGCTTTAAATCTTTTCCAGAAATATTTACTGTAATTATGTGACCACGACCTTTATGAAGTGTATAAATTCCCTGAAGCACTAGATATTCGGAACCTTCTTTTAAGCAAGTCATAGATGGTACATAGATCTGTCCTGTAAAAATCGTATCAGTATATACTGCTATCGCTTGTGTACCAGATAGTACTATTTCAAGCTCACTATAAATCTTAATTTTGCTCAAACTTGACTCGTTACAGTAAAAGTACAGATCGGTACTGGTTTTATAGACCGTTATATGTGGAAGTTCTGTCAAATTCTGCCCTATCAACAAGTCAGCATTTAGCAATTCATCGTCCACAATGTATGCTTTTACATCAGCAGTTACGTCATCGACGGTAACGTTTATATCACAACTACCCCTCGGAACTATTTTATTCTCCGAACCAAATCCCCTAAGCATTGGAAGATTCTGTTTCGTGACTTCAAGATTTTGTGCACTAGCTACACTAGCTTTAATTATTGAACATTCACTCCCAAAATCGATATATGCTTTGTGGATTACACCATTTACTGTCACTTCTTTGTAGTATTTATCATTTTTGCACGTTTTATTTTCCGATATCGTGAGTACTCTTTGGGGTTTAGGGTGATTCAAAGACTGAGATTCATTCCGGTGATTTTGCTCGCCTATGCGTGTTACAAGTTTAAATTTTTCACAATGTTCCTGGGAATGACCCACTTTCAAGCATTTTTGACATTTCGCTAGTGGTTTAGTACATCGCATGGCTACATGACCTGTCTCTGAGCAATTGAAACACTTGACGTTCTTAAACTTGTTTTCATTCGATCCGCTAGTGTTAACCCGTTCTCCGGTGGGTTGTCTATTCGAGATAAAAGGTTTTTTAATTTTATTGACGATAACATTTTTAGATATACTTCTCAGGAATTTCAGAACCTCAATTGGTTCCTTGAAATCGGCACCTTGTGCATTTAACTTCACGTTGTAATCGTAGATTCCATGGGTTAGACAATCAACTGCCTCCTTCCCTTCAATTCCGCACGAATTTATTAGAGACATTTTGTCATAGTAATATTCTTCAAGAGATTCATCGCGTCGACTCTTACGCTCCAGCATCTCCGTCAGTTTATCACCATAATTTCGATCATCAGGAAAAGTAGACAAAATTAGTTGTTGCCACTGGCTCCAGGTCAAATCTACTGATTTCAGTCCTTCATACCATGTTTTGGCGAGTCCAGAAAGTTTAGGTAAGGCATGATATATTATTTGTTTTTCTTGCCAGTTGTATATGGTCGCCGTTTCGTTCACCTTACGTAACCAATCTTTAGCAGACTGAATCTTCGATTTTGGATCGAAAATCGGTAATACGTTTTGCGCTCCGGTATACCCGAAGGGAGTATTGGTATATTTTTCCTTCATCATCTCCAGAACCGTCTTTAGTAAAACGTTATCAGTGCATGGCTCACTACTTTTCCTTGTTGTGGACTTTGAATATGTTCGCCGCTGACGTCTTTTTGATCCAGAAAGGTCACGTCTTCTCGACCTAGAATAACTTCTAGAACGACGTCTTTTACGACCACGTTCCTTTGATGATGCCGATGTTGATGACTCGGACGAAAAACTACGGTAGCGACGTCGGCGACGGGTACATCTTCGTTCATAGTTGCGTGGTCTCGACTTGCTTAATTTACTACGATGTCGTTTAGTGTCACTCCGCATTTTATTTCGACTTTGTCTTGTGTAAGAAAGACCTGTGTCATCTGATGACCACGAGTCTTGGGACGCACGCCGGTATATGCTACGTTCCCGTCTTGGTGGGGTCAGGCCCTCGGGCGAAGCACTCTTCCCAGACCGAGGCATATTTTTTTAATTTATATCAATATTTGTTTACTACTAACATGAACGCATTATTTTGTTTTATATGATATTTATCAAGGAAGGGGTAGGATAGGAAAAGGATAAAGAGAAGAAAACAAAAAAAAACAGTTAGCATAACGGACAGGTATGCTTACCATACCAACAGTAAATAAATGCCAATTGCCTCAATCTCAACATGTCATCCTTCAATAACAACATACCATCATAACTTTATTTGTGAATGCCCATGCCGAACAATTCGCTTTACATTTTCGCTTGTTAGTATCAAATTGTCATATTTTAATTAATATTATTATTTCCTACCTAGTGACTTTTAAAATTCTCCCTTTAACCATTAATCACTATCATTCCGGATAACGAATCCAGTTTTTATTTTTATGATTATTGAACAAAATTTGTCAAAGAGCATTTTCATAAAACTACTTATGTAATCTGAAACTATTTAATAATGAAACCATTAAGAATGAACCACTGCAAACCGCATAAGATTAAATATTATTATTTTTAGACATAGATATTACTTTTAATCCTTAATGGTAAGTAAGTAGGTATTTATTATTTACAAGTATCATGATTGTATTATACCTACAAATATAAATTATATTACATTTTAAAATAAACTGTGGAAACTTTTTACCAACAAAGATGGCAAGACGTCCTGTCACATCGGGTTGATGCAATGGTGTCCTCACGAATGATATTTGTCATGTAACATCTCATCTCTTTTGTTGGAAACTAGCAATAGCAAAAGAAGTAGGGACATTACATCCCTAAAGAAAACCAAATCAATTCAACCATTTGTTTGTTTTAAGCACCAGCGATAAAGCAAACACTTTGTCATTGTTAGTACTCAAGCTTAAATTTTACCCGTAAAGTAAACCCACTAAATTCTTATTCCATTTTGCATTAGCGGCAACGTCATGACCATTCACAAAACCAAAAGTTCAGCGGATAGAACCACAAAAGCATTGTATCATCACCAAATAAAACACAATAAGTAGCATGTTTCTCAAGTAGATATTTCAAATGTTCATGCCATAAGCCCATAGCAGATAGCTTGGCCAGCTTCTTTCAATTATAAGAAACCAGAATACATTAGCCCGCAATATAATAATAAATTTGCAACAAAAACCCCTACTAAGTCAAACCCAAGCTATCATCAAATAAGTACATAACCAATTCTCGCTTCTCACATATCTGAGGACTTTTGCCTATGTTAGCATGTAAGTACACGCTACACAAAATACCATTTCTACTTTTACAAAAGTCCCCAGCCTCATAGAGTGACTAGTTTCAAGCGAGAACGCCAATCCAACAGCAATTTGCATATAGTTACAAGTTACAACCGTGTAGTCCTAGAAAATGGCCAACCAACATACCTGATTTGCGCGTCGTTTTTTTGCACTTCTGACTGATAGAAACCCACACACTTACACGGATATTTGTCTTTCTTCTCCCCATTAGCATAAAACATTACAGCCTAAGACACTAATTAGATGCGCAAGAGTTTTTAGTTTTTCCAAAATCCCCAAATAACACTCGACTTCTTTCCCAACCCACTAGATGCAATATGGCCGCCTGTCACATTTGCTTGCCATGTCGTTTCTTCCGCCAGAAAAAGGAAGCCAAGTGTGAGAACATCCGCTTTCCCATTTTGACTTTGACATTTACTAGCATTTGATTGATTATAAATAAGCTAAAATTGTTAGGAGCTAACAAGATGAATGTCAAGGTGAGGCGCGTCGTCGGCCGAAACGGCCGCAGCAGTCGTTGACCCTACCTCGGGAGGAGGGGGGCGGCCCACGCGAATATATTGTACTCGTCGTAACCTCCGCAGATGTTCTGATATCCTGGTACTTTGGCGAACTTTACTGTTGGTCTCTCCTTTTCCCTCGAAAGCTTCTTGCTCCCCGGCTGAGCCATCAAGACTATGAAATAGGTTGTTTAAAGCAAAGTATGATTTGATTTCAAGGAAATTACATTTCCTTGCTCGATTTCTTCGGAAATGAAACAAAATAGTCTTCTGTTTACGAATTGTTGCCAAATTGAGAGTAAGTTTCCTCTCTTTGTTGTAAGTGTTATCCATCGTCAGTCACGTTTACTGCCGATACCCTCACCATGTGCGAAATATCTTTAGTAAACAACGCTCGCTCGCATCGAATCTATTATAAAAACAGCTTTTGAATCATTCGGAAGGATCTGCATAGAAATTTAATTAGCGCTATTCAATCTCTCTCCTTTTACTATTTGATAAGTCTTGATTGCGTGAAAAGTCATAGGCAACTAAAAATACATAAACACTTTGTATTTTTAGTTGCCTGATAGATTTTATTCAGCGATAGGATATAGAAATTTATCAAACACCAGATATCTAAGTCTCTAATGGTAGACTCACCTAGCTTTCAGACGTTTCAAAGTGATCCTTGTGATACTTCTGAATAAATATTTTGACTTTAAATGATTAGAATTAACAGTTTACTGTCACGCATGATGGAAACATCGTGATTGGCAAAACCGCGTGGGTCGCCTAAAATAGAACATCTGCGAATCAATTGATTGTCCAATGATGTTCCTATTACATCATACCCTTTTGTAGTTGGTAGTTGTCATCTAACACAATTTTTATCAACGGCAGTGTGAGGCTCCGAGCTGAGTAGTTGACGCTCCACGTCCGCGTTTGTTTCCGTTACAACAATAGGCGATATCTCTTATCTGTATATTCTCTTATCGATCAACGCTGATAAGATGTAGGAATGCTTTCACGTACTGACATCACTTCACCAGAACCAGTCGCCTTCCGTCAGGCTACTATGTATCTACTATCAAGCGGCGATGTGTCTAATCTAAAACATTCGATATTCCAATTTCGGAAAGATTGTTTTGATTCCAAAATTATAAGTTCGTTTTACATTTTCAAACTGAAGCCAATAAGAGAGAGAATGCGTCAGCCCAAGCTTAATTAAAACCTCTTGTAAGCTAAGCTTAACTTGGTGATACACAAATGGTGCCTGTATACCGCAGTCTCGCCGCACCCTATCTAGACGACCCCTGCGGGAAAGGGGAGATAGGGAGCAGACAGGCTATCAAACTTTCAGCGTAATACGCAGGATATGCGAATGCGAACATAATATGACTGTAATTTTGTAGAGTTGTGGATGAGGGTTCTCGCTCTCGGGATCTGTAGACAAATTGCTGATACCTTTGGTCAGATCTGGAGAAATGTTTGAGATCTCCTCAAAGTAGGTATAATTAATAGGCTTCTTTCCTATTTTTCGGGTTTGCTCTTTTATTTTATATCCTTTTTCGCTACCAGTAAACTCTAATTTAATCAATTGAAATTTAACAAATTAGATGTGAACATTAACGAAACCTTAGTGACGTTAATTATTAAAATAATATGGCCTCTTTTATTTTCTAAATATAAATATACATTATTCATATTTTTTTATGTAATTAAGAATTTATGATTTTTCAATTAAATTTATTATACAATAATTTTTAAAAACTTAATAAAAAAAAATCATGCATATGTAGGTATGTGATTTTTCAATTAAATTTATGCAATAATTTTTATAAACGCATTAAAATCATGCATTGAAAATAGTTTTTTATGCTATTAAGGGCCTCTCAACGAGTAAAGGCATAGTCAAAATCTCCTGAATACGACTTTAAATAAGGTATGGTATGTTATATGTTTTGTTTATGAAGTCGTGATTTGAACATTAAAGTTTGTGGCCTCTCGAGTAGACAAAGTACAAACAATAGTATATTGCTGTATGAAAACATGGCAAGTTTGTTTTGGCAGTTGTCTGCCGGCGCTAATGTACTGAAACCCTATACCAATGGCGTCTTCGGCTTTTACCATGGCATTTCAGTCACATTGTTTGCAGAACCAATATAGTTATTTCATTTTGTTTGTGACAGTTGAGTTTACGCCAAATTTTTGTGTCTACCGTATTTTACTCACTGAAATCGTATTCGATTTTGATAACATGTGAATTAAATTTATACATAGGTACCCACGTTCGAATTTAAAACGAAATTGTATTTATTGATTCTTCTCTTCGCTCGTGATTTTGAAGCGAAAGTTTTTAAACCCAACTTTCACCGTCTGAAAAAAGATTGCTGGATTCGCTCTTTTTAATATGGATGTGTGGGTCAGCTGCACTGCGGATGTGGACGCTGCAGAATTTGGCGCATTGCATTGGATATTCTTGACTTACAATTACAAAAATCTTCCAAAAGAAAAACAATATACAAACTTGACCAAACTCATAAGTACGATAAATTGGAAAAGAATGCTTCATTAAAAGTTTTTTTTAACCACATATATTTTATCGCCAATAAGTATTCTAATCAAAAAAATATTTATTCAATTGTAATTGTATCACAGGGATCACTTTGAAACGTCTTAAAGCTAGGTGAGTCTAGGTGCCAGTTCCACGCGGCTTAGCTTAGAGAGGAAAACACTACGGCTTTTTTACAAAATAAAAATAGCAACTATGGTTCTAGTCTAATCGAAATACCCAATCAAAGTAGGTACACAGAGTAATATATTAAAGGTAAGTTAAATTAAAATATACGGATCTCATAACAAGTCATATCATAGATCTGAAGGTCTGCTTGAATGTAATGGAAGATTCATCTGCAGTATTAGCTGTCATGCGCAATTTATGCGTTTGCAATGGTCCAGAGCCGGTTATATTAAGACCAGATGATGTAACTATCGTTTTTACATCGAAAACATTTGCAATACTTGCGCACGTTGTATTTGAACGAGTCTATCCCTGGCTTATTATTTGCTATTTCTATTTATTAGACCAACGCATGAATGAAACAGAATCGCAACGTGTAAATGAAGAATGTGTCCAACCAAAGCAACGTAAACATTTGTAGAGTTGTAATGAAGTCGTTAAATAGTTCTAATGTTGTTTAGTGTGACATCGGCGCACTGAATTTCTGTTATTTTTCGTAAGATCTCGCCCACGTAATGCTAGCAACACAAATACTCAATGGGTTAAAATTAGGATCACCCTGTCCTTGATGTTGCTTTGTCTTATTTGAATTATCGTCACAATCATGACTATTGAACATGTCCTGCATGTCTTTAGTCTGCACTATGCTTGATAAGTTGTGGTCTTCGTAGAAACATGATCCACTCGATGACTTTGGATGCACGTGTGTGTAAAATTATGGATTCTGGTCTATGAATGAACTTGTTCTTATAATCGTGGAACATTTTTAGTTAGCTAGTAGCTTTAGTACCTAATAGGTAGAGAAGACAACGGACCTAACTGCATGTTATTGGTTCCAAAAATATACCCACCACTTATCTATTATAACATGGGTTTGCAATATAAAATAAACAATTTGGGCCCTATTGACACTCTGCTCAGCGGACTGAAATTACTGTTTCTGGGCTCTTTGTTTATTTTTTAAAAAACTTTTATGCTTGTGGGCTTTCCTTTTAAATTACATAATACGGTCTCTACATATTACACAATACCCATTTGTAGAGAGCCACATCGCATATAGAAGAAAATTACCTAGCATGTGCAAATATGATAACTAGCGATTTATTTATGGGTATCAGTAAATAATAGTGGTAAAGTGTTTCGAACCTTTCTACTAAGTTGTTAAGCCTGCTAACAATTCAGTTGCGATATGGCAGAGGTTTATATTTTGTGTTGTCTAGACGGCAGGCCGTAAATCTATATTATAGGCACTAAAAGGGCGCGGTCCTATGCTTTCAAAGCGTTTTACTCACGGTATCTCAATAATTACTCGTAGAAACGTCTAGTTAACGCAATTCTGCGTTCGATAAGTCTTGTGTCATACTGAAAGTATTCTCAATATTTGAGAACCAGTATTACATTACAAGTTTATGTAAAGGCTTAACGAGATGCATTGCAATGCCTTGTAGGTATTAAAAGTACGCATGGTGCATCTGCATGCCAAGCCAGTAATGTGGGTCAACAAAATTACTGACGAGGCTTGTGCAACTTTGCTAAAATGTATTTTAAATCAGTTATTTATCCAATAAATCATTGCTGCAAATTAAACTGTTACCGTATTCGTCAAGTTGTCATTACTTAGTCTGTAATTTACGACATCATAGGCTGCTGAACCGATATCCCATTTGTAGTAATTGGATCCTTTGCGAAGGTTTGCTCGTAATTGACGCGATCCTTATTGTGGTTGTCTGATTGGTCTCCAATAACATGTCCACGAATGATTGCTTTATTCAATCCATAAGCAACATTTCAATATTCGTGCTCCATTTCGACATTGATGTCTTCAACCAACCGATCAATTACTACCGCCCTGTCGCTGTAGGTTCTAAAAAAATAAATCTAAATAAATGTAGAGATGTTCAAGAAACAAGTGGCAATGAATGTTACTTATCACACGTTGTAAATTAATATATGGAAACAGATGATGTGCAGAACCATTTCAATATAGCAAATGTTCATGCAAAATGATGCACCGAGGGGGGGAAAGAGCTTCAAGACAAAGGCACATGCTCATCAGAATCTTGACCTGGCCACCCGACAGCCGATTAACTCTCTTATTCGCGATAAGCGAGGGTCGCTTATTACTTAGCAACCTCACAAAGACTTCAATTTGCGTTTTAGGTCTTAGGATAATCAATTTTGCTTTTGTTCTAAGGTAACGTTATAGCTTTGTGTATCACGTTGGTTAAAATTTTTATGGTTTGCAATTTTACAGATTACGATAGACTGTACGATAATGTACCCTGTGTGGCTGTGTTCGGTATCCAATCGAAAATTCTTCGAGGGCTATTTGTTAAATCACCACATTTACTTTACCTCGAATGAATCAGATTGACAGCTGACACCAATGTGGACGTGAAGTCATATTTCAAATCACCTATTTTAAGGCAACGTGTTTTAGCAGACAAGTCGTGCCGAGCTGATTTCGTCAGTAGTACCTAATCTGTCAGTCAGCTCGGCTCAGGCCATCGGTCCATATGTGCGCACCTTATAAGGCGATGTTTTAGACGCCATATGCTATTTTGTATTATCACCGTTGGGAAACTGCGCTAGCGCACGGCTGGCCATAAAGCTAGAATATTAGACACGACTTACGAAAAATAGGCATTAAATGAACACTCAATTCATATTTTCAACCCAAAACTGTGATAAAAGTAACTCAATCATTTAGCCCAAGTGGCTTGTTACCAATTAGTTGTGTTGTTAGACTAGGTTCATCACAACTAAAAATGACCTAGTAGAAAGCTGACATGAAACATACATCTTCACCAAATCTTAGTAGTCCAAAATGTAAGACCACACACTCGCGACCAAAGAGTTATCGACAAATTGTTTCTAGTTTTACAGATAACTTAACTTATGAACGCAATCCGCGCTCTCATACAAATATTTCAAAAACACTTCTATAGTCGTGTCACACATCTCCATACGAGACATCATAATTATTATCGTGCTAAAAATCGTGTAGTGACATTCTTGAAACTGATACATTTAAGGACTAATTAACATGTGGAATGAAATGGAAATCTAGACTTTGCTTGTAGTTATTCTATGTACACATTTGTAGTTACTCGTTCTCGTGTAATTAGCAAATCTTTGGCGTCCACAGATCTGATCTAATCAGACTGCATTATCGATTCTTCTCGGTTTCTTGTTAAATATTCATGTTCTAGGTATATCCGCTTTAATATATAAATATCAATGTCTACCTACAGCATCAGCATCCTCTTACTTTACATTAACGGAGATACCTGGTCATGACGATCTTTTCACTCATTAATTTTAATCTCAAAAACCGACCTCATGTTTAACACGGCTACGGGCATGTCGGTCGTGACATTCTCATAAATTTAATTTAAGATGACAGTTTTACAAAACTCGCCCCAGATCTTTGACGAGATAAAACGGCGCAATTCGGAACAATATAGTATCGGTGCAGAATCACACGCGTTGCGTAACCCTGGAACTCCTTACATGGTGCACGCGGTCCGGTCGGGTGGACCTTCGGTAAGTGGGTCGACTTTAATGCCATCTGGTCAGGCAGGACCGGGTCCGATGTAACTACGAGGTGCCGTAATCGTTCTGCCAATAACGGTTCTCGAGAATGCCATCTCAGTGTGAAAGAGGGCCATTGTCCATCAATTAAAATTCTGTAGTCTCTCGTCTCAGATCCTCGTTCGTTCATTAACTTTCGACGGGCATGTCTCGGCTCTTTGATTACTGAAATAGGAATCTTCCGATTGGGTGATTGAGTCGTAATACTCTCGATGTAATATAATTTATTGAAGGTACCGTCTGTCCATCCCACAAATAAGTGCCAATTATAATTGCTCGTTCTGAATTTATCATCAGCGCAATGGGTTTGTTACAAAACGTGATTATTTTCCTTACCTTATTGCTATTTGCTAGTGAGCTAAACGAGTTGAAAATGAATATAAACTTCATCATTAGTTTATACTAATATCATTAACTCCAGGGTTCTATTCGCCATGTGACTATCATTCACGACCTTCTCCTTGACTTCCTGTTTATAATTTCTATTGTCTCCGTGAATGTGTGAAGACATGGCGTCACCACTCACACCACATGCCATAGTACTATTTCACTTGAGACGTGCTCGACTGTTTCCCAAGCATTGTCTTCGGCACGCGTGATACATCCTTATTGCATGCGTATTACTGCACTATTATATGCTGAACTAATAATTGATCGAGTGAGCGAAGCGAACGAAGAAATAAGAACGAAGAATTTAACATGATTAGTCTTTAGGATTAAAACAAACTTCACTTGACTTAACTGACTTTCAATTTAAAGCTAAAGTTTTTAATGAGAAATTTTAAAGTCAGTAAAGTTTCAGGCCGAAGGTTTATAATTTAAATTCTAAACCTTTTAATTAACCCTTTTTATTTGTTCAATTATTTATTTGTTAAACATTGCTAAAATACTTAGTAATTTCCATCATTGCTTTAGGTAAGTTATCCCCAAAATTCTTGTATTTTTTTTTATGTCACTGTTTTTTTATACCAAACGGGATAAACTCCTTGTTTTATGATACAACATTTTTATTGCATTACAGTATTATATCTTTACGACATTTTAATACCCCCAAACATTTATGGAAACCCCGTATCGACGTGTTATATTTTATCACCGGAGAGTTCCAGTTGCGTGCGTCTGTCTCTGATCTGGGAACCGGTCTCGGTACCGTTGACCGTAGCATTTGGTATATGGGTCGCAAGTTTCACATCGGTAGCCGCGGTTTTTCTGTTTTTTATAGCCCTTTATTATCCCGGAGATGTTTGGGATTTACTTTTCTATATTATATCTCTTGCCTCTATTAGTCAGTTCGAACAGAATTACTTAAATTTTGCCAGAGCGTCATGCTATCTGCTCTGTTTGGTGGTTATGTCTGTTCCGTGATAACGATAAAGCACATAACAACTTAAAAAATCATAAAAATAATCATAAATTCAATGGTCATTGCCGATTAAAATTAATATTTTATCTCTCTATCTATATGTACAAAAAACATCGTGACTTTCGACTTTTCCATGCTGAAATGTATCGTAGATTAGATAGGTGGTTCCTATGGTTGCATCGAGAAACAACAGTTGAGAAAGCCAGAACTTTAACCTTTCAAAATTAATTAATCTAATAAACGGCAACTGGTGCTGCAAATTGAGTTTTATTATTATAGTGTACTGAACATGCCCTGTCCGGTTATTGTCGCTTGCATCGAACACTAAATGAACTGTACAGACCTGTAGAATTTTGATTGCGAAATTTTGAATAATCAATGTTGCATTCACTTTTTTCGGAAAGCTTTTTGTAATATCTGACAACGCCATGTGCCAAATAGCTCGGGCTGGATCCACCCTCATAGTTTGCTCATCTCTACAATACTAATCTATTAGAGCATTGAGAATTTGTCCCATCCACCTGTGTTTGATGTAAACGAAATCAGTAGTCCTTTTAAAATTGCAACATGCGTAAAAGCTTTATCTACACTGGCTTATGAGCCACATAGCTCTCTTAAAAGTTCACGTAGACCTGTCCACAGTGTCCACATTGGTCGAAGGCTTCGTTTCGAAACAGAACGGGTCGGAGGTTGTCTCTTGTGTTCTTTTTACACACATTGCTTTGTTTATAGTTTTTGTGGTTGCGCTGTCATTATTATTGTTGTTTTCTGTGCTTTCGAAATCTGTGTTTATAGTATTGTCATGTGGGCTTATGATTGCCCTTTTAAGGCTTTCTTTGTACTTAATATTTGTATCTGACAGGCGGCGCGGCTCAGTTCCTAGTAACCCTGCCTTCTGCGCCGCAGGCCGTGGGTTCGATCCCCACAGAGAACAAATATTTGTGTGGTGAACATTTATATGTTTATTAACAATGAAACATCCAGACGGTATTCTAAGCAATCTTTTTAAATACATAAAAAATATATATATGTTAGTATATCAGCTATCTGGTTCCCATTATACAAGCTCTGCCTAATTTGGGTCTAGATAGTGTTGTGTGGGGTTTCCACAATGTTTATTGTTGTTGTTATTATTTGTTTATTGTCTTGTATGGTGGCAATCTTTTTGGTTTCAGTATTACATGTTTGTTGTTTCAATCCCATGATCCCTTGGTTAGGTTATTAGATTATTAGATTAGTCAGTTTTAGTTCTTACGTCATTGTTTCATATAACTTCAATACCTATTATCTATTTCTATGATATTATTATAAACGCAAATCTTTCAGGTGCAAATCCTTGAGTTCATTGTCAAACAATCGATATTATTATCACAGCTGAGGTGTTCAAACACCATATTTAACGAGCAGTCCCACCCATGCTGGTATAGTATAATATTATCTACTGAACCTAAAAAATCTTTGTTCAAAATGAGTCTTACGTCTTCAGGGATAAGGATCACTGTCTGTCTAATCTAACTGGAATTGTAGCAAGGTGCGTCAAGGACATGCCTAACGTTTCGTTGTCTCAAGTTTTTTTTACCTAGTTCGTAGCTTGAAATTAGGGCTGCTACATAATTACACTTTAAGGTATTGTTAAAACTAAGATTTACATTCTATTAATAGAACAATTAAATGGTTTTAGTAATCTTAAGTTTCCCCTGAAACGAAGTCAAAGTTTTTGGAATTAATCGGAAGACATTATCTTCTGTGCAAAACATGCCATTATTATTTATAATAGGGGAACACCCTAGATATTTTATCTGGTATCGATGCTACAGCATAATGTAAATAATCGTGTCAAGCTCTTACTTCGTCGAGAAAGTTATCAATACTCTCGTAGCGAGAGGCAACCCTAATGACTCCTCAAGAGCCTCCTCTCCTCCCATTGGCCACAGTGCCCTCAGCGGGCGAAGGTCGTCGCACGCGCATGTTCTTCGAATTTCGAATGACAATATGGCAGTTTGGTACCGGATGTGGAACATGGCGCGAATAATTTTGCTAATTTGATTTAGGAATAGCTAAGTGGTTTGTCTTGTACTTCAGTGCTTGAGCATGTACGTTGGTGTCTGCTCGAACAAATGACTGATTGCTACTCTTCTCTAACAAATTGTACACAGAAGGTATTTTATGCAGTTTTTGCAAAATATTATTATTAGGTGCGTTGTGGGTAAGGAACACAACATCTGGGATCAAGACAATTATAGCAATACGTCAAACCGGCACCTCCTATCCTCAACTTTCGTATAGCTGATGTATAAATTTGAGCACAATAATTGCTTGAGCTCTTCACTGACCTCTAGCGCTGATGTCATCCTGTGGAATTCCTTATCGAACAACTAGAATTATAATTGAATTGATAAGTCTTGCCAGGCCTTGCTCGTAGCCTTGCTTGGTCGTTCTTGTCTTACGAATATTTACCTACTAATCATTGTTAGTGAAATGTAGACACTTGTTGTGACTATTGCCAAAAGAGATGATGTTTATCAGACACTATTGTATCATTCGATTAGCAATCTTCAGTCCAGCGTGGTCATCACCGATGATCACTTTCTGGTCTCGGAAGGGACAATGTTGGCCACGAGCCCGACTCTAGCTGACGTAAGTCTATTGTTTCGTTGACCAAGATTTTCACTTTACAGAATTGTTTGCAGTTTTATGTATCATTTTCATTTGTTTTATATTATCCATCACGAAATAAGTAAGCAAAAGCGTGTTGGCTGCTCTGTGTTATCCATACTAACATCTATCTATACATCATCAAAATTGACAGGGGCTTAGATCGGCCCCCTGCCATTATTTGTATTTGTATTTGTATTGCCATGACCGACTTCCCGTGTAGCTTAGGACTCCCCTTAAGATTTTCGTATTTTGAGCTAGGGCGTAGACATTGCTGATAAAAAGCAAAGATGTGGGTTTTAATGCCGCAGGTTAATGACATAAAGTAGCAGATTATTGACTGAATGGTCAATTTAAAAATCTCTACAGGCTCTATCTAAATTGGCCGATCCAGAAGCAACAAACAAGTTGAGTATAACGGAGATCTTAAATTCAGTGTGAGTACAGAAAGGCAAAAAGGTGGTTGAATTAGTTTAAGAGCCATTGACACGGTAAATGAACAGACTGGATACAAACATCATTAATTTTAAGGAAACTCAATCATTGAGCGATGAGCGCACTTACAAACAGGTCAATGTAGTTTGTTTAGTTTATCAAGTAACTAATTAATATATTGCATACATAACAAGAAGCTACTGTCTACCGATATAATGTTGTATTAATTTGTTTGTAATGAAACATTGATAACAGCAAAAATACAAGCTTATTCCTAAAGTAAAGTTGCTCACTGATGTGAGCATATAATTATTTGTATACGAAGATTTTTCTGTTATCAGTCACCAGAACAATATGAACGAACTTATTCTTTATCTTTATAATATACAAGAATACAATATAACTTAATAGGCAACAAAAAGTTGAGCTATATGCAGACCGTTACAAACGATGATCCAAATAGACGTCTCCAGGACGCTGACGACTTATTCTTAAGTTTTGTTGTAACACTGAGTTAATAATTAACGTTACCAAAATATGTTTTGTCAATGCAAATCATATTTTGTTCATCAAAATATTGTGATTGGATAAGCAAATATTTGCCGATATCGAACCTGCGGTTTGCGCAAGCCAGAGGTCGTTCAGTCAGTTCAACGTCCTACATGAAATGTGCGAATGTCATTGTGTTGGAGCGATTTGAATAACAGGATAATTGCTGTATTCAGATTGTTTCAAATGCGGTTATGACTGCGTTGTATGTTTAACATTAGATCAGGGGCTAGGCACTAGCGTTGAACATTTGCGCACAACAATCAAAAGGACGTGAGTGTCCAATTTTCCTCTTGACGGTCAGAGAACCAGCAGTAGACCTAACTTTACTATCAAGATCAGGGTCTGTCAATGTTCCAGGTTCTCCTCTTTGGCTTCGTAGAGTAGTCGAGATTATTGAAAAGCTAGAAATGCAAACATCGTTCATATTCGTAATGGTTTTAGCAGTCATATAGCTTAGCAAACTGCTAAGTCTGTTACCATGAAAGTGACCGTGTTAAGATACTTTTAGCAAGCCGTTAAAAAAGTAGCAGGCATTACGAATGAGGGGGATGTTATATTAATAAATTATTTTTCGTCAATATCGAACGGTACACACATTGTTTTGATTTCCTTAATGTGCTAATTCCGTTTACCATATTCCCGGAATGTATAATATTAACTTGCATAATATCTCATTAGTGTTCTTTCAGTTCCAATACACATGAGGAGTTTCTCACGTTTTCATGCCAACGTTACGTGACAATACTAGGTGTGTGTTCTGTCACTTAGCTTTTTATCTAGACTCTTTAACATTGTTGTTCTACTTGCTTAATTAAGAGGAACCTGAAATACACGTTTTTAAGGTATTTTATCTTCAGTAAATTTACTAAGGTCTTTGTTCTAAACATTGATATCTGCATCGGTATCTGTAGGTCGCTTATCTTTAGCGGATATCGTTCTGATCCAACATTTTTGTTCTTAGAACAATTCATATTTGACTTTACATATTGTTTCTTCTTCTTCACATATTGTTTTCTTGTCTCAACAGAAGATTTAATACAATCGATTATTTTTACCACACTATCCTTAATCTAGAACATTTATAAAAATAATAATCATGAAAAGCCTGTACCTATCACAAGCTGAATGAAAGAGATCTCACTCAGCATTTACTAAAGGATCACAGAACATAATAATATGTGCAATGTAAGTATTAATAGACCCTGCAGCGCTGGTTTTCAGTGGCGCCACAGTAAATAATTCTGTCGTCAAAACGTTGAATACATTCCTCACGTATCACTTGTAAGTGGAATTTTATGCGGTTATTACTATGTATTGCTCATAATCAGCGCTTAAAATTCTTAACAAAACTTTCTTATTGATCACTAATAGGAAACACAAGACAATAGCGACGCCATGACCCCAATCTTGCGGCCACGCGGTCCGGCAATTATTTGTAGGTACGTAGTATTACGACTGCCATTGTGGTTGTTCATATTTTGTAATCTACATAAATAAATCTCGTAATAACTATATTTGTGACGTATAGTTGGAAAACAAAGAAACTACTGGAAAACCCTAGCAGACATGAATGGACTATAACTACGCAGAAATATGCCAAATTCATATTTCTTCTTTCTTCAAAGAATGTATTTTAAGGGGTTGTATAATTGATAGGTTGCCTCGTCTGTATGTAATGTATTTTGGGTACCAATTTGTCCATGGCTAATATCTCCAAAACAAATGGTAAATCTGACAGTTCACGTAACTGAGCTACCCTGTCTGGAAAACCTGGCAAAATGCCGACAGCTGTCTTTCCTCTAAGGTATTGCCTATTTGCTGCTGTCATAAACGCTGGAATGGGTTGTAAAATGTACTTACAGTGTTAACCGTGTATAATAGCTATCATTTTGGCTTGCGAGTCATAAATATCGTCCTTCCTAATGATACAAAATTTGGATGCCGCTCTTATAGTGCCGCCAATTGGTGTTGTAAACTTGAATTGCGAGTTCTACTGCTAATAAACAGACGTGCTGGCTCAGTTCGTCGTATTCGCTGTAGTCTTGTCTTTATACTCGAAAGCTTGAGTTGCAATCTAACTAAGGTGTACTTTTGGATAGTGCCCTAAATAAGTAAACTCTGACTCCTACTGTTAAATGTTCCGGTTTGAAGGACAGGAGCTTGCGTCACGGTTTGTTGATCAAAACGCACTTCTACACCTACGTGACTGTCATGCCCTACGGGGCATTGCATTTTGTTGAAGACCAGCTTAATGATTGTTCTTCCTTAACTCATCCCAATGTAATGCGCTGTTATGACCTCGTCACCTTCATAAAAAGTTTGATTAATTAGATTTTCATTATGCTTTTTGCTCATATCTTTGTTTGTTCATCAATGTGTGTATCATACACGACTAACAATACTTTGTTACTGGTGATATGTAGCTCAGCAGCATGGAAACAAAAGGCTAACCTCCGCGTGAGTCACCGTAACGGTCGCTTCTAGTATCTGTCCGGTTTTGCGCGACCAATAAGCTAACATGTGCTAAATGTCGCGTGGTGAATCATTTGAATCGTTGGGTTTTGATTATCCACTTTGGTTTACTGAAATTATCTTTGCAATTTGAGACATCGATTTTGAAGTTAACTGTTTTGTATTAACAGCTCTACCGATCTTATCTTCGGAGGTAGTACTTACTCTTTTTCCTTTCGTTCTTTTTCCCATACCTATTTCTTCCCCATCGTTGGTCTCTTTGCTTTTAGTTTCGTAACTTACGTATCTAACGATACCTAAGTATTATCTACCGGGTATGTTACATTTAATTATGAACTCTTCACCGATGAAGAAGCATAAGCTGAGTTACAATTTCAAGGTACGCATAGTCACCACCTTCGTGTATGTATCTAATGTATCATTATATGTCTTATCAGTAACAGTACTTGAAATGATAATAATAGATTCCACAACACTGTTTTATTTTACAAGAGCTGCTGAAAATAAACATTTCGGCGTATTTGATTCTTCAGCAGCTCTTTTTAACATCAGTATGTTAATTGAGGTAGGTGTTAACAATAACGAAATCAAGGGTCAATGCCTCGAGCTTAGTATAAACTGTATATGAAGGCTTACGAATGGTTTTATAAATAACAAATTGGCTAAGGGCGTGTCGGACAACGCACTTTGAAGGCTGCATGACAAACTCGACTACAAAACAATCAACTCTTGCAACCTTACGTTTTACAACACGTATACTCTACAATCCAATCTTACTCTAAAACCAAAGTAACAGCAATCGCAAGTTAAATTTAGAATATCTTCAGGTCTTCAAAATAAGACTTCCTTGGCACCTTTTTAAATCGAAATCTTTATTCCGTCACCAGATCTCCACAAATCAATAACAAATCACCGAAAGTGTTACTTAACGCCTCGTAAAGTGCGCATTTGATTGTTCTTGGCAGCCTGCAACCCTGGTGTTCCGCAGGTCAATCGCAGAGAGGCCTGATGGTCAACGCTCTTAAAGTCAGCCATAACAATGAGCTATTTACAACCCGTAAAAAGACGGCGAGTTTCGCGCTAAACATGGTGCGTACGAGAAACAAATGAGTAAGACAGAAATTCGTTGATGAATATAAATTAATAGTGCTAAATCAGAAGTGGAGTGGCACCTTAAAATTAACATGATGACATCGAGACAACTACACGAGTCTCGAAACAAACTATATGTAGATCGGTTCATAATGTGTGTGAGAGAAAAGGTAGTAGAGCTCTTTGTGAAAGAGTTTGTCCAGGGAGGTAACACTCGGCAAAACTGCTGCGCGAAAGCGCGGTGGGGTGACTGTGTCTGTGTCGTCCGTCACCCCTACGCGCACACAGAATTTGTATAGACAAATCAGAAGCTTAATTAGAATAATAGTTGTGAAATGTTAGTCCTTGGCAATAACGTAGCATAATAATTATGATTAAATATAATTAAGAAGATGCTTTTTCAATTTCTCAACACTTGATGAAACTGAAATTTAAATAAATTTTCAATGAGGCTTTGATTCGACGATGATTCAAAGTTGACCTAAATGATACGCGGATACCTGATAAGTGAATCACACAACTTTCTGAGTCGCGCCTCTCTGATAATAGTGAACTGCTGTGCACACACATAACATTACGTGGACGAATATTATTCAAACTAAACTATATGTATAGAAAATATGCGAAGGACTGAAATGAAATTCTCGGGCGATGGATCATATTCAATGTTTATCAGTTAGCAAGCTCGGGATAAAGAGGATGATGATATTGAGGAAAATAATATACCATACCATGTATCCGCATAATGAATATACAAATATATGTTTACACATTTAGTAATGTTTCAATATTGGGCCGAAATATTATTATCCATCAAGACTGAACGATTAAACGTTATCGACACATTCTCTGAAACCTGTACCCGAAGTCCCAGTGCATTTACAACATTTCGTTACCAAATGTTGTTTTCGTTTCGCCTATTTGTCTCTGTCTATTGTATGGAGAAAAGATGAGACACCAACTCTAACTACGTAACGTATTTTTGCCATCTCATATTTTCTCCATGCAATAGAAAGAGACAAAAAGGCGAAACGAAAACAACATTTGGTAACGAAATGTGGTAGCAAAACTACGACTTCGGGTTCTGAAATAGAAAAGCCGCACTCAAACTTACGGCTAGCCATAAGGTCTACATTTATTCTATTTGCACAAATACGTGCAATAACTACTCAAAAGTATTCGAATCATGCATTTTTACACCATGTAATTATTCTAATGTCCACTCTGCGTGGCTGAGATTCTAGCCAGCCTTCAACTGCAAGTGTGTCAATTTGCAACAAATCACAGATGCATTTATATAGGCATTATTGGGTCAAACACCGTTTGACATTGTTGCTAAGTGATTGCAACTACGACTCACTGCCTGTGTGGTCTTACGTCTTCGTTTTATTGTTGAATTTTTATGCGTCGACCTTTGGAATTACAATAAGAATGTATGCGTGGTCAGCGATACCAGTAGCTTGGTTTCCAATGCTAATTTATTTTAGGAAGTGTGGGAAATTACGAAATTCTTGTGTAACTTTCTTCGAAAACCCTAAAAATCAACAAACCATAACACCCTCTCTCCCATATGAAGGTTAAGTCTTATCCCTTGATGATCCATAAAATGCCAAAGCTATGTCAATGATTGCAGTTGCAGCTGAGTCTCTATTTATTACCAGAATCAATAGGATATGATTATTACCGAAAAGCTCTGTTCTGGTTTCCAAATGAATCACACAGGTGGCTGGTGTTGTGTCAAGTACGTGACGCACCCAACACGCCGCGATCGTACGATGGTTTCTATACCATCCGTTCTGTTTTCGGAGAACCAACTGTTGTAGCGTGCGTATGACGTGACTGGTGGTTTTAGCTAATAATCTGTTCCAAATGAGGTCTTAAAGTGCTCCGATTTGGTGCTGGTTCTCGGTAATTGTGTAGTTTGGAGAATTATGCATTGTTTAACGCAATTACAGCTATTAACAACAAGTTCCAGTAATATACTCCATATTTAATTCTACTAAGTATCACCTACTTATATTAGAAAACTGCAACACATAGTTATATCAGCTACAAAGTCTCTTTTAGATTTGTACAAATTTCAGGTCTGAATTCTTGTGTTCTGTATTATTACGATGATGACAGAAAATAACGTGCGCACTAGATCAATCTCAGTTTCAATGTGGATCAATGAAATGTGGAACAACCACTGCATTGTCTGTACATCCCTTTCCCCGCTTCAGAACCAGCTCGATAAAGCACCAGGGTTTGCAAGGGCACGCCCGCTAGACCGGTTCCGCGTCAGACCGGAAAATTGGCACGCGACAACTTGACGCCGACGGACGACACTGTACTGTCTAATTGTGTTAGACACTAGTTGACAGGAATTCTACTGGAGAAATGCAGCTTTGACTAGGTGATGCCTGCAGATAGAACCATTTGAAGCTCATAAAAGACTCGTGTTCAAAATGTTTCTCGTTTGTTAAGCGTCACAAATAAACGCATTTCTTTCTGTTTCATATAATCGTGAATTTTCTTTGCGTATTCGATACTTATTCCGAAACGTCTTGAAGAATCATCATTCTCGGCTGAATACAATATTTACTACTTACTTCTTCACAAATTTAATTAATATTTTCTTTACATTTCGGTTGAAGTCCTACTACAATATTTACCAATCTAGGTAACTTCTTCCCAAAATTTATGAATATTTTCTTTAAATTTCGGTTGAAGTCCTACAATCAATTCTATAATATTGTTAGTTATTAAAATACCCAGTTTGTTTTCACCTCCAGCAACCGCAATCGGGCATGAGATATTCAAAGCGATAACATTTAATGTGATTTTCCGTTATAAACCTACCGTTTTCTTCAAGAGACAACAAAGCTTGCATTTCGACAGGTGGCAGGCAGGAGTTTCTTATAATAACTGTTGCATTAATCTACGGTTCGAGTCCCCTTCTCCAGACAGGTGCAACGTCCCCCAAACCCGTCTGATTCGACTTTGATATCGACTTGTGAAAGCTTAGAAAAAACGTAAACAAGTTTTTTGTACACTCTCCTGCGGCACAGAAGAAACGATAGTTCTCCGTACTATCGGTGTTGTTTATGAGTTCGTGGCCACTCCCTGCTTAAGTGACTAGTAATTTACTGATGGCATGGACACATTGTAGGGAAAGTGCTGTTAATTCAGCTAAGTGCTGAGAAGCATATTGTGGGTATGAATGACGGGCTTCGATCATGCGGTTCTATTTTAGTTAGTGCTGCCACCACCACCTTACTTTGTCTTCGCGAGACAGACAAGGAAATAAGTTGTATGAATTGATTGGAAGTATCAGTCAGCGTTTTATTATCTGCAGCAGCTTTAATAATTTCTTATTTACGTCTCGTTTTTATAACCCGGACACATAAACACCTAAATGTTGCAATCGCCTTGTCCCACGCCAAAGCTGGCCCTGTCTCAAGGTCCGCCATGTTTATTCGCTCTTATAAAAAACATCATCGTAAGCCGAGATTAGGCACATAGTTAGATCATCGATGATGAAACTACAACTACTGACGTCATCGCTCGTACATGTTTTGATAATTGTACGTGAAATTTTCAATTTGCTGACAACATGCTATGCATATTGACTGTAAGATGTATTTATTTTCTACAGCTGCTGGTTTTTACACAGCATTGGAATTTTTGTGATACGAACATTCGTAATTTTATACGGTCGTTGGTAAACTTATGCGATAAGTAGTTAGATACGCTAGGTACTTACCAAAATAATAATTTGATCTGAATCATTTTTCTCTGGGTCTAAAATGTTTTTTGTAAAATATGTCAATTTTTATCGAGATTGTGTTGTAATTCTACAGTAAAAACATGTATATGGTGTGAGAAATTTTTTTTGAGTGATCAAATAGACGTACAACAAAAATAACATATACTTCAAATATAAATCGTTGTTCCATCTTAAAGAGAGTATTTAATGATCCTATAAAATAGGTATAACAACAGATTGGTTAGCGGCTTAGCTGTGTCAGACAATTCGACACACTTTTGCATTCATAATAGAAGTGAATAGATATAACGAATTATTTAGAATTTGAATACTTGCAGTACCAGCCAGAGAGCAGATTCGTTGCGGATAAGTCTTCCTTTTTCATTGGGTTTATTTTTAACCAATAGGACATTGATTCATCTGAATCACAGACAAGAGCAGCACGGCAGAATGCAGTCGGTCAGCTATCTCAGCGGATGCGATACGCGAAACGAGCCTATATCAGAGCTGTGTCACTTACAATCGAACTTCAATCTAAAATGATCTTTATAACACTACCTATGTAGATTCACTATTGTTTTCATGACAATTTGGCTTCCGAAGATAATGTAGAGCGAAGCAAGCCGCAAAGCTCAAGAGTGGAAGAGCAAACTTGAAAGTAATATTTCGTGTCATAGAATTGATGTTTCGATCGCCAGATTCATACTCGGAGTGAAAGCTATGTTATAAGTACTGTTATTAACTATGTGTCTATATCCTGCACAGTTGAACGACCTCCAACGCAACGCAACTTTGATAAACATTTATCAATTAAAAATGAAAGGAGAGCTTGTTTACTTGATAAGCAGAAAAAGTACACTAATGTTGCACTACAAACAGTCAGTGAAGTGTAGGCTTATCAGTTATTGCTGCATACCTTAAGCGACCAGATGGTTTGATAAAAGTCACAAGATTACCAACGTCTTTGAAATTGAGTTTGTATTAATTTATGTGGTTAAAGTTGTCACTGTCCAATAATATTGACTAAAGATATAAATAACGGCTTAAAATATCCAACAAACTTTATGCTTACGCTTTTTTTTATAAACGACTTGTGACCGTGGCTTTTTCGCTCATCTTCAACTTTTAAAAGCTTTTCACTTTTTATTAGTTTCTTTTTACAGATTATTATAATTTTATAAAACGATCATATCCAGTAGGTTATAAATTTTCAATACTATACATCTAAACTGTCGTCGTTTAATTTGGTAACCTCATAATATTGTTCCATATTTTGATTGTGCAACCAGTATGCTTGCTTACGGTCTTAAAATTAAGCTTCAATTTCATCTGATAATTGTAAAGCACGAAAAGTGCTCGTCATTGTAAGTTTGTTAAGTTGCTTAACTATAAAAGTTTGCTTAATTAAATGCTTCTCGTCTAAACGCCTATCTTTACTACTGACTACATCACCCTGATAGTATAAATCACGTCGTCTGTTTGTTTTTACCGATTTGGCGTTAGCGTGGGTTGAGCCCATTGTTGATCTAACATAAGAAACATCATTGCTTGCGTACATACCACTAAATGGTTCAAGATCTGTTTTAGACGAAATCACGACTAGAAATTGACAAAATAACAGTCAAGCACTGGATCCCTGCACTACACTGGGGTTTTGAAACTGGTAACAATGTGTGTGTGATGTCATAGATTGCAAACGAACGAAATATAAAGCCTTCTCTTAAAGGTACTTTGGTTAGGTTTACTTCTCTAAGTTTGAGGTCGTTTCTTAGTCAAAAACTCCCACTAGCCAAAGTTTAACTTGAAATCGATTTACGCAGTATTTCGTTTGATTATGAATTGTGGAACAAGAAACCGTATAATTTTATTGGGTCAAACTTGTGAAACTCCCTCTTTACATAATAAAAAAGAGTCAAATAAATTAAAACATACTGCTATCTACGACTACGATCTGTAAGTATGAAAGTAGCACCGATGACAGAAAAATTGAAGACCTACGCTGCGAAGCTACGAGCTGCGAGGCTGGCGAAGTACGGGCATGTCAAGGGTTAGGGATGAAATTCATGTGCCTAGGAGCGTGATTAGTATGAATGTAGATTGTAGATAGGTAGAGGTAGGCCAAAGAAAAGATGGATGAACATGAACAGTTTGAAAAATGAAATGGATAAGAAAGAAGTGAACACAGAGATGACGGGGCTGATAGAGGAGAATGGAAGAAGAGAACATGTTGTGCCGACCCCACATAAACTAGGATAAGGGCAAGAAAAAGAAGAGGACTTAACAACGACGATGATTATTGATTACTGTATAAAAAAGACACAAATTTAATGAGAGTTAATCAGAAAAACGCTGCTCTAAATTATATGTAAACTGCAACGCATGGTATATGAAAACAGTTAAATTACCAAACATGGCCGCAGCTTACATGTCACGTATGATCTTCTGTATATGTTCGTATACCCGTAAACGAGTTTGTTGTTTCTGACTCATACATCCTCGGTACATCACTCAAAACTAAGTGCGAAGAAATTTCAACTATATTGTATCGTGCATAAGAATTAAAATAAGCTTGAAAACGTTATGTGGGCGATAGATAAGGATTATCTCTCCTTTGAATAATGTCAGCATTAATTGGTTTCGTGTTGTTTACCTTAAATTTAAGGCCGAGTAGAAATTTATGTTGAAACAATTCTGAAGAGATAACAATGTAAATTTTGATGAGTGTAGATTTTTTTATAGAATTCGAAGCTCCGTATATGAATGAAATATTTGACAAAGTTAATAGTTGAGCTCAGTTCATTAAAATGGTATATTATTCAAAAGTTCTAAATATTAGATAGTATTAAGTAGTATTTATCCTAATTTTCTGCACATATCGACAACTACCATTCTAATATTGATTCAACTAACGAAACATAGAAATATACATAGACATTTATTTACTTAATACATAAGCACACATTCACTAGTAGAAGGCAAGGATACTAAAAGAACTAAGATACAAATAGATGCATCGATAATGGAGAAGTTCGTCGTGTTTCTGTGTACTACAGCAGCAAAAGGGTCTTGACTCAGCATAATGCCTCGCTACTGTGCTTATAGCACTTTGCTATTATATTACTATTCCTAAAGAGGTTTTCTATGGTGCAGTAATTAAAGGCGGCCTCGTACGGCCTTGCCACTCGTTGCTATACGTTCGCTTGCACAGATGCGCACGCGCTGCTATCGCTCGTGACTCATGTTCAAAGAAGTAATGTACAGCCTCGCTCGCCAATGGAAGAATATTAATTAGTTATCATAATTATTCTGTGGTTGCTACAGTTTCAGCACTGTTCTAGTATTTTATTTAAAATAGGGATTTGCTTGCTTAGATTTTCTTAGAGCTGTGTTTTCCATCTACGGAATAACGGTATTTGTCGGATAAATAATGGCAGTTCTTGTTTTTGACAAGCTAAAAATTAGATTTTTTCTGTAGATAGAAAAACTAGCCCTTAGTTTAGTATTCTGAAAATTAAATGAAAACAGTTCACGACTGTGGTCTCCAGACTTGGTCAAAGGCCCTCAAATGCTTTTGAAATCTAGTATTTTATTTTGTAAACATTATGATTATTTCTTCAATGATTATTCTATTACCCAAATATGCATCTCTATTTCAACACCGTGGCCCACATCTTTTATTACTGACCTCACGTTCATTAGTGTCAGTTCATCAATCTACCATCTGTCATCATTAATGTAACTTTCAATAGATTTAAGAAATTCTAAAATATCTGAAATGTTTGTGTATATTTCAATAAAGTTACGATGCTTTCTTAATTATTAATTTAGGTGCAAGAATCAAAATGATATGCTTGTTTGCTGACAAGCACTGCCTCGAATGCAGATTTCCTGTTATTAAAAAAAAAGGCATGGTGCATACATGATTGATGTTTAAAATGTCTGTAGTTATTGTGGCTGAAAATACTCATTAATCATAATGTTTCTCTGAAACAATGTTTCCAAAAAATTGCACCAAAATATTCACAAAGCATTTGTGAAGTTGATGTCATAACCGTTCCAAAACCCATTTAAATTTTAACCGTTGATGACAAGATGTCAGGCCAGGCGCTTCCAAGCCTTAAAATTTTCCTTGGCACAATTCGTAGCAAAATGAATCCTAACCTCTTGTTATTCAGATTTCTCTGCATCTTTTGGTTGAGGGTTGTAATTGCGAATCTCTGAGTCATCTCACACGGCTCAGAATGTTACGCTGACGACAAGCCCACCTTTCCATTGTAAGCGCACATTTTGTTGTGTGCCGATGACACATCGAGGGTTTCATTCGTCGGAGGCTGATTTTGTTGGTAAAAGGAGGGCCCGCATATGGAAGTAACAATGACCTTTCTGAATAAGGCTTTAAGTTTTAACAATCTGATCTGACTTGACGATGTGTCGCAACTTGCAAGAAATGCAATAGCAAAATGTTTTGCATTAAAAAACCAGCAGCTAAATAATAACTTAACAAGTCGTTGAAATATTAAATGCTTAATTTATTTTCAACGCACATTTGAACTGTAATGTATTAGTTAATTCCATACAAGGAGACGAATTGACATGACCAAATAAGGGTGACCGCTCGTGGAAACTGTGTCGCTGTTGTTTTTTGCCTTTCACAACTAGGCATGTGGTCGCGACTCTTGCGACATGATACTATTGGCTGGTGTGGTTTTGATCTTCATTTGACATGACTGATGAATATGTATATCTATTTGATGACATAGCCAGCATACATTGCCTACTGATATTATACCCTATCGTACAAGTACCTATACCATTTTTTGTAAATATTGAAGGAGCAACACGTGACAACAACACCCTGGCACGTGATGATGTAGCGCTTGAGACAGCTTAATTAAAATAATAAATTCAATTCAATTAGAAATAGAAAAACTCTACTCAGGGTTAAGCTCGCCTTTGTACATGTCCTCTATTTCTGTTCTTTTCCTATGTTTTGTATTGTGTGCAATAAAGAATTAAGAAGAAAAACTTCTGTCATCAATATTAGGTAGTATTGCTTACTGCAAATAAGACTTATTAACGCTAACGAAAGTGTAAGTCAAGTTTTTAGAAAGTTTTAATAAATGAATTTACAGTGCCGATAGCTGATACCCTATCGTCTTACGACAATTGCCAAAATGTTTTTGCATACAAATGGCTAATTTAGGATGTGTACTTCGTTTTCATTACATAAATTAATGTCACTATCCGGTTCTTATTTGTAGGCGTCTACCTTTTCAACTACCAATGAAATTGTCTACAGTCCTGCAACCGTATTTGGGCTTTCTTAGAATATATACCGTACTAAGAACATGAAGATTTCAATTTCAATTCTTAAAACAAGGCCGAATAAGTTTCAATTTGTTTGTTTTGCATGATGTATTTAATGGCAATGATAATAATAATGTACGTTACTTGTATAGGTAGTTCAACTTTGACAGTTTTGGATTCAGTTGTTCAAACCTTTCTATCGTCTTCCTTCTTAATCGTTGTCGAAGATGTTGAAGTCTTTACCGTGTTCAAAATCTATCTTCAATACCACAGTTCTGTTTATGACAACTCGATGGCATCGGATGATGTTTCGATGTGATTGTTATTTCTTAAATAAAAGTACTTTGGTGCTTTTTATCTCTTTCACTATCAGTTCTTACTTAAGGCATAGATAGGTCACAATGTCCTTTCTGATTTACGCAGTTATTCGTTATAGATCTCGGGTCAAATAGTAAATTGAATCGCGTTATTAATCTCTATGAGCTGTTTATTGCCGTTTTATCTATTGCAACTCCTTTAGAAGTAACCGAATGTAGATAAGCTTATATAAGCCTTTATTATTGTTAAAATGTCTACTGGTATAAATGTTAGTTTTGAAATGTTTTTAATAAAAATGTGCTATTGCTAGATGGTAAAAATTTTGAAATATTAAACAAAGTGTATATTTCGGCAATTTTTTTTTATAATAAGGAAACCATACCTGAGTATTTTGATTTCTAACTGAAAACTGTAGTTTCAGTCCAGAAAGAAAATGTAATCTATCTAATTCCCATTTTAACCAATTTAAAAAAAAAGTTGAATACTCATTCGTTTTATCAATGTTATGTGACATTAAACTGTAGGTAGCATCAAGTTTTACTTATCTCTCAATATGTGAAATGTGCTAGGTACAACACAGGTCACAATTTTACGGCGTATACCAATTACTTCCAAGTAATAAATTCTCTCACTAATTAGTTGTTTGCGCCGATTTTATAGTCAGCCAGGGTTACTACTTGACCTGGTTTGTCAGCTTAACTCGATTTACTCGCCTGCCAGTTACTAGATAGGACAGGATTCCTTAGATTCCTTCTCTGCTTAGGAGTAAATGTAGTCCTTACGATAAAAAACAGGAATTTTACGTTTTCTTGCAGTTTTGTATAAGTTTCACATTACTGTTAAAAACTTTGTACAAATTAAGTTTATGTTTTAATGCATGTTAAAAATAAAGTTAATAATTCTGTTATTGTCCAAACATTTAAGTTCGTCAGTTTTTGCTGCGCAAATCGTATGTCGTTGAACTTTTGTATCCATCGGACGATTACGAAGATCAAGGTCTTCACTAATAGGATTGCGCGGATCAGTATAGAGTGTAAAGTATATTTGGCAAAGCTTGCGTTTGGCTCTTCATGAGCAAGGACATTGTAGAGCCTCTATTAATCCAGATTGGAGTGGTAGATTGTCTGGTTATTGAACTGATTCGGCATCTTACTGTCTGTTTTGGCTTAGCTGCCACTAAGCCATGATGGACTTACGTTAAGCTCCGTCACCAGAGTGCTTACAGCATCCATGCGTAGCTGGCTATTGATGAAATTCCTTTCACAATGATGACTCAACGCATAAGAATTTTATGCATCAATGTATGAAAGTGAGGAATTCCCGATAGTATGACTCCTTTGAGTAACTTTTTGAAATAAAGTAAAATAAGCAAACCATAGTGATTCATGATCAAAGTAACGTATGGATTTAGATATACCGAGTAAAGCATTGCTTTAACTACAACCGTGATTTGAGGCTCAATATATACCTATGTCCGGCAAACAACTCATATATCTGATGTTTTACAAGGCTTATGATGTCTAAGGGAGAGTCGGAGATATATGGATGAAGTTCTGATCAGTGCTACTGTTACGAGTACCTACCTTTGTTTTTACTCCTATACGATTTCTCAATGCGATAACATGAGCGATCCATCCCTGTCTAGTCTACTTGACCGTACATTTCCTTTGATATAACAAGAAATACTAATAGCAATGCTCTTATCTTCCACAGACATACTCCGGCCTCTTCTGCGTGGTGGTGAATCCCTACAAGAAGTTACCCATCTACACGGAGAAGATAATGGAGAGGTATAAAGGCATCAAACGGCACGAGGTACCTCCACATGTCTTCGCCATCACAGACACAGCATACCGCTCTATGTTACAAGGTTGGTATATTCTTTTGCTCTTCAGGAACTGAAGATTTTCCATCCAGAGGACATGGAGTTCTGTAAATAAATGTATTATGACTTTGACAGATCTTATGACGCGATGGTGTCGTTGTTTGATGAGTTTAAATTAGGACAAATATAACAAGGCAAATAACTACATCAAGTTAGTGATTGAAGAGCTAGAAAAATAACTGGAAATGCTTAGAAAAAACAAATACAAAATACTGCGATAGATAAAGAGTGCAAAAATAATTTTGGTTCAGCTACTTATTTCCATTTGTCTAACCGATAATACCGGCTTTTAGAACATGTAAATGCATAATAAATGTACATACGAATAGATACTGTTTTGTAAACTAATGCATTCGGTGGTGTTTTCTAAGCTGTAGCGGGAATGAAAGTAAAATCAGCTGGTTTCTAAAGTGAATGCGGACGCGAACAATCATCCTAATAAATTCAGCTCTTTTGCACCCACTCTTGTAAATTTACGTTTTAGTCACTTGCAAGACCCATCTATTGATCCGCGGCTCTTTCGACAGTGTCATCTGCAAGTTTTGAAACAAACTTTCGCCACTATATTGAAACCGCTTTCGTCCATCGTCCTTACTAAGTGTTCTGCCCAACTGCTGTCAATCAAAAATTGCCACTGATCACTTACCTGTATTCGAGCAATTCCACACCCGCTGTGCAGTCACACAAAAACACTGTCTAAACGAGAGTACGGCAGTACAGCCACAGAATAGATTAGAAGGACTTACAGCGGCTAAAAAACTTGAAATATAATAATTATAAGTTTAAAAAACTTGAAAAACCGACTTCATTGTCAAACGGCTAAACCGATTTTAATCAAATTTGTTTGGGACAATCTGGACGTAAGAATAACCTTCCAAATAAAAAAATAATTTTCTAAATCGGTTCATAAATGACGGAGGCATGCAGTTACAAACATTAAAAAAAATATTTTAAAAAAATGGCAACACCGATTTTAATAAAATTAAAATGGGACCAATCTGGAAGCAGTACCTTTCAGATAAAAAAATAATTTTTCAAATCGGCTCACAAATGACGAAGTTATGCGGTAACAAACATTAAAAAAAAAAATAAAAAAAAAAAAAAAAACATACAGCCGAATTGAGAACCTCCTCCTTTTTGATTGGAAGTCGGTTAAAAAGTAGATTATCACATAGTCGTGCCATAACTCATGCCCATATCGGCCGGCGCGGCCATTAGTGAACAATTAGACAAACGACCCGTCCCTAAACTGGTCGCTTATCTACGCCCTGCTAGTGCTGTTCGAATATCCGTGGCTTTTTGAGATTTAAACATTACCAATGAGAGCGGCCCCAGTGTAACTCCTTGGGGAATCCCTTAGTGTTGAGTTTTCTTTTATAGAAATAAAAATTAATTGGAATTGGTTTTCTTATTCAATGCTTCGTTTTATAAAGCATGGCAATTCTTTAGAATATGTTAAGCACTGAGAAACACTTTTATTATTGATATCTATATTTATAAAAGAAAGTCGTGTTAGTTACACTATTTACAAATATAACTACAAAAATTGTGTAACTCTACTCTTGATTCCCAACACTAAGGAAGATAGCGCTCAGGCTAATGAGCAGTGCATTCAGAGCACAGGTAACAGGAAACAACCGCCCACGACAAATGTTCGTACTCGAACATGCTCGTAAGAAACGTAGTAAACAAAGGCACTGCAAGGGGAGTGATTATGAACGAACAGATGATTGCTGTTGGAAATTAGGGGAATGGCAATGTAAATAAGAAATGCTTTTGTGACTTTCTTTTGTAGCGGCCTTGACACTTTTTATAACGCTTTTATTAGCTCCACCTGTATGTAAGTTTGTATGTAACCGACCCCTTTGAGTTCGATTTTGTCCACCTTTGCACGCCTGTCAAAGGTGGATGACAATGCAATAATATGAAAAAAAAATACGGGTTGCACTCCGGGAGTGCCGGCAGAAGTGAAAACTTGATTATTAACGTTGAGCATGTTTGATATTTTGGAATGGTTAGGGGGGGCTTGTTTGTTATTTGGCACGCTGTAACATACACGAACATTCGCGCAAGCGCCCTGCGCTGCCTAAACGAAACAGTAGGCCCAGGCATACATTTTCGCCGCGCCGTAGAGAGGGGATAGCTGTCTACTCTCCATCCGTCTTACGCTTTTTCGATCAGGTCACGTGTCCTGACGCGCTGACGCGAGTTTAAGATTTTATACCCATTACAGAAAAAGTGCTCAACGCCGCTAAAGAAGTTTTCACTTCAAAAAACATTTTTAAAAATAAACCTACTTCGATCAGATTTGATTCAAACTTTGCACACCTGTCAAAGGTCGATAACAATGAAATAATATGAAAAAAAAATGAAAAAAAAAATCGTAAATCGCAATTCACCTTTCGACGAACTACAAGAACCTTTATAATATTATGTTACTTGTTGCTACGGAACCCTTCATGGGCGAGTCCGACTCGCACTTGGCTGCTTTTTTAAACTATAATTTATTTAAAGTCAACGCTATCAGAATAGAATATGTTATTCAAAGAGGCCCTAGGTTTTGATAAAACTGTAAAAAAAACAATACTTGATCTTTAGATCTTGAAAAGCATAATTATTCAGCGCTATAGCTGATGTCATTATCATGAGATGAATATATTTTCTCTTCTGCTTTCAGACAGAGAGGATCAGTCAATACTATGCACAGGAGAATCAGGTGCTGGCAAGACAGAAAACACAAAAAAAGTAATACAGTATTTGGCATACGTCGCCGCTTCAAAACCTAAAGGCTCAGGAGCGGTAAGTTACATCTTTTAATGAAAACGTTTAGAATTAGAAAGTGAAGAATGGTCAAATCTAAAGGGTTTGTATAAAAAATAGAAGGATCAAAAAGCTTAGCTAAACAAGATGTAAGCCGAGAGGGTTGATTGTGAAAGCAAATGCTTGAAAGGAACTAAAAATTAACGGGACTTGTAATGAGGTAGGTCAACTACTTTAATTTTATAACATTAAACCCCATAAGTGCATCTTTATAATTCCAAATCAAAGATGCACAATTCTAAGAACTATGAAATGCAGAGACATAAATGACTCCCAGTTGGTCTTATAATAAATCCACAATTGCCATTTAAAGAAACATAATTTAAACTAACGCATTCCTTTCAAATAGTGCTGTGTAATTAATTGACAAAGACCCGTTTGATGGATTAAGTGTTATTTCGCGAATATCAAGTAAAATGACCATATGTGTGGTGCCCAGATTACTCACTGAGGCTTTGCCTTTAAAGGAGTGAGTAAGTCTCGTGTTGAAATAAAATGACTAGAATCGTCTTAAACGTTAATATATTTTAAAATGTTTGGTCCGTGAGAAATGGCGTGATTAGTATGTTTGTAGGTTTGTATGAGTCACACAAAATGTTAATTCTATTGCTGATGTGAATACTAGTTTTTCTTCTGTCAGCTTATTTATTTAACCTTCTTTATTATCTATTATTTTTAGTAATGATATAAAACTTTTTAGATATCCAATGTTTATTGGTTCGATCATCGTATTCGGGTAAGAAATGGTATAGTGATTTATGAAAGCTAGTTGTGTACTTTAATTTGCTATTGGTTGAAAGTGATTTTTAGGCTACATTATTATTAGTAGTGTTTTATCTTTCTTTGTATAATGGAGCTATGTAGCACTCCTTAAGGAGGTGGTTTGGCTCTTGTCTCATAGTGTACAGCACAAAAGCTAGTGCACACTGGTGTGAGGCGTGGTTGAGGAAATTCGCTACGATACTCTAGTGGTGATTGAAGATCTGTCACCAATACTTGTATTCTGAGATACATGTTCAATTTTAATTCTAAGCCGTGTCGATCATCGGTTTACGCTACTGTTTGTAGACATATGAATCCTATTTTATTGTATGACCAAAGCCAATACAGAAACGAATCCAATAAAAAGCGTCGCCAATTTACCTCTCACTCTACATTATGTTAACTGTAGTGTGCGAGAGAGAGATAAATTATAAGAGGCGCCATTTTGGATTCATTTCTTTATTGACTGGGTTATATGAATCAAGCTCAATAAAAACTTTACCAAAAGTACTTCAATGAAGGCTTTCTCTAAATATCTTTTAGATTTAGAATTTCCAGTTTTTATAAATAGTTTCCTGCTAATATCGATCTGATAATCTATCACATTGTGTAATATATTTTATTTTTTCTCTTCTTCCACGATACCTGCTACTCCGGACTACAGGGGCCGATACCACAGTTGATCATAGTAAGTTTAGTAGTTAGTGTATGACCCGGTGGAGGTAGCTGATATTTTATCAAACAAACGAATCTAAAATGGCGCTACAAAGTATTTCCTGTCACTCGCACTCGTGTGAGCTTGTGCGAACAATACCTTCCGCTATTTTATTTTTTTCCCCAAGAAACTGGCTATAAACTACAATCCAATAATCAATTCCTCACTTTGTATTAAAAATTGATAGAATTTCCATAACATTGGTCAAATTCCTTCGATTGAAGATGTTTTTAATGATTCTCATATAGTGTCAGATGAAATACAATTTTCCACTTGCAAATATTAGAGCGTAATTTCTAAGATTTATCAATAACTCTATTATTGGTATTGTAAATATATTACGTTTGCTTGATAAGATTGCTTATAATCAGGCCTATTCGTAGATATCAAATTTAGGCTAAAAAATTTATGATACATATTTCATTATAATTTGACTAATATTCCCAATGAGTCTAACATAACTAATGAGTTTTGCTTGTACTTAGTCATTGCTATTGTTCTCTTAACCTTAATTTAGTAGGTTTCATCGTCTTTAAGACGTTAAACTATACACATTCCCTCCGTGAACGTGCTTTATGAAGTCAATGCAGAGTTAACAACTCAAAATCAAGTCTTTTTCCGACACTTTTAGCCATAAGCCATTTTAGGCAAAAATTCTCTAATAACGTTAAATTATACTAGTGACGAAATAAGGAGATGGCCATCTGCTGCTGGGCCTCCTCTGGTATCTCTTTGCCTGTAACCTGTATGCTTCAAGCTGATCGACGCAGAGCTGTATATCATAGATCACGTTCTTAACCTTACGATACTTGCGGCGTAATGCTTTGTTATGATTACCATTTAATATCAGGGGGTCATCACCTCGTCAGCAAAGTGGGAGAAATGCACGTTCACTACACAGGACGTAATATTTAAACATCATCAATCTTCATGATCTAACATTAACATCTTCAGTTATACTTGTAGTCTTCTTGTTCTTATCATCTAACCCTTTCATTAACAAATGTATCCTTTCATTTCACGCTGCTATCTTCATCGTAGTCCAACGGACCCACATTTGAGGTAATGAGCTACTTTCATTGGTGTGTTTTTCATTAACTATGTGTTAATTCACATTAAGAAAACTGCCGTCTACATCTCATTGTGTTTTCAATTTCAAAGAAGTATTTTATTCTACTACTTATTACAAGTGTAGATATGTTTTCTTAGTATGAGTGCACACAAAGTTTATTAAATAAATCTGTACATTTACCCAGAACACATTCAAACTTTTGCGTTATGGCATGTCTGCGTCCCTCAACGTGTGGCCAGTATTACCTCACAGTTTGAAAGTGTTCATGATATATTGCTTGATTAACAAGTTATACGATATAAGAATACCAGGCCAGAGTTATAGTAACATTCCTTTTAGGGCGAATTGGAACAACAGCTGCTGCAGGCAAACCCCATTCTAGAAGCTTTTGGTAACGCGAAAACGGTTAAAAACGACAACTCCTCCAGATTCGTAAGTATCTGCTCGTACCCACGCACTAACTTTATAAATGTCTTCAGAAGTTGATCATTCTTATGTATTTTCCAGGGTAAATTTATAAGAATAAACTTCGACGCGTCAGGGTACATAGCGGGCGCAAACATTGAAACATACCTATTAGAAAAATCGAGAGCAATTCGACAAGCGAAAGACGAAAGGACATTCCACATCTTCTACCAACTGCTGTCCGGTGCGACGGCGCAACAGAAGGCAGATTATATTCTAGAAGACCCCAAGAGTTACCCATTCTTATCGAGTGGTGCAGTACCGGTCCCCGGGATCGACGATGCTTTAGAGTTCCAAGCGACAATCAAGTCCATGCACATTATGGGAATGAACAATGAGGACTTCAAAACTATCTTCAGGATATTGTCAGCTGTCCTACTGTTCGGTTCCATGCAGTTCAAGCAAGAACGGAATTCAGATCAGGCCACTTTACCTGATAACACAGTGGCACAAAAAATAGCACACCTACTCGGTAAGACACTCATCGCCATTGATTGGTCATAATTACAGCTTATTTAAATAGGTCACTGACTGTAATGGTCACTTTGTTTGTTTCAGGTCTATCAGTAACAGAGATGACTAAGGCATTCTTGAAGCCGAGAATAAAAGTGGGTCGCGATTTCGTAACGAAAGCGCAGACGAAAGAACAAGTAGAGTTTTCAGTGGAAGCCATCGGCAAAGCATGCTACGAACGCTTGTTCAGGTGGCTAGTCAATAGAATTAACAGGTCTCTAGACCGAACGAAACGGCAGGGAGCTTCTTTCATTGGCATCCTCGATATGGCTGGTTTCGAAATATTCGACCTCAACTCCTTCGAACAGCTGTGTATAAACTACACGAACGAAAAACTCCAACAACTCTTCAATCACACTATGTTCATCCTCGAACAGGAAGAGTACCAGCGGGAAGGCATCGAATGGAAGTTCATTGACTTCGGTCTCGACCTCCAGCCGACCATCGACCTCATCGACAAGCCCATGGGAATCATGGCTTTGCTAGACGAGGAGTGCTGGTTCCCCAAAGCGACAGATAAAACCTTCGTTGAGAAGCTTGTCTCGGCGCATTCCGTCCACCCCAAGTTCATGAAGACCGACTTCCGTGGAATCGCTGACTTTGCCATCATCCACTACGCTGGCAAGGTGGATTACTCAGCGGAGAAGTGGCTGATGAAGAACATGGATCCACTGAACGAGAACGTAGTGTCTCTTCTCCAATCGTCACAGGATCCGTTTGTGTGCCATATCTGGAAAGATGCAGAAATCGTCGGCATGGCGCAGCAAGCGATGACGGACACCCAATTCGGCGCAAGAACTCGAAAGGGTATGTTCAGAACAGTTTCTCAGCTGTACAAGGAGCAGCTGACGAAATTGATGGCTACCCTCAAGAACACGAATCCCAACTTCGTGAGGTGTATCATTCCAAACCACGAGAAGAAGGCGGGCAAGATCGAAGCGCCACTAGTCCTAGACCAGCTACGATGCAACGGTGTGCTCGAGGGTATTCGTATCTGCAGACAAGGTTTCCCAAACAGAATTCCCTTCCAGGAGTTCCGACAGAGATACGAACTGCTCACGCCCAATATAATCCCGAAAGGTTTCATGGACGGAAAGAAGGCTTGCGAGCAGATGATCAAAGCTTTAGAACTGGACCATAATCTGTACCGCGTGGGACAGTCCAAAATCTTCTTCCGAGCTGGTGTCTTGGCGCATTTGGAAGAGGAACGTGATTACAAGATAACAGATCTAATTGTGAACTTCCAAGCGTTCTGCCGAGGCTTCCTCGCAAGGAGAAACTACCAGAAGAGACTCCAGCAGTTAAACGCCATCAGAATCATTCAGAGGAACTGCGCTGCGTACTTGAAGCTTCGAAACTGGCAGTGGTGGCGACTGTACATCAAGGTAAGGAACTATTTTGAAAACAAGCCAGTATATACCTCTATTATCATCAAGTTATGATATGCTTCACACAAGGGCTCAGTTATTTAACACACGCCTTTCAGTAAACCCTATTGTTGGAAGAAATGAGCATGTTTACGTTTCGTATGCGGAAAATAGTAAGCCGACCCGAGGTACCTGTTTTGTTACTTGTCTAGAACACATTTTCCCATAGGAAAATTGTCATACCATTCATGAGCAGGTAGAGACCAACCAATCTTAAACTGCACGTCCCACTACTTCAGTCAGTCAAAGTAAATTGTTCTTTATCACTTACATCACAAGGATCAATTTTAAGTACTTTGCTGTGAGTCATCGTCAAGTAAACGTGGTAGAGGGGCGTGCATTTTTGGACTGGTTTATCTATACATTGGGTAACACTCCAGAATTGAGAGTGACCAAGATGAGGTATGGTGGCCATAAGCCTTTTAGACCATATGCATGGTTCAAGACCCATTGTTATGACATTGTAGCTAAACAATCATGGTCTTAAAAATGAATGTTCATTTAAAAATTCGAACAACCACAGCTTCGAGAGCCATTTTAACATTTTCCATATTTTCCAGGTGAAACCTCTTCTAGAAGTAACGAAGCAGGAAGAAAAGCTTACACAGAAGGAGGACGAGCTGAAGCAGATCCGCGACCGACTGGAGAACCAGATGAAACGCTGCCAGGAGTACGAGAACAAGTTCCAGCAGGCCAGCGCTGAGAAGACGCAGTTAGCTGAGCAGTTGCAGGTGAGAGTTTGCTTTTGGGAAAAAACGATTACGTTGAAATGTGGCGTACGACCAGGGAGTGTAGAAACCGAAATTTATTTAACTGTGTGTGTGTAGAGCTGATCTGATCAGGAAATAGAATTAGACAATCAGTTCGTGGAACTGAAAAAAAAACTCGCACGCGAGATACGCCGTCGGCGACCGCTAGTTCTACATAATAATCTCATTTACCTGGTTCTTTTAGGCGGTGCGGTAACCCTCCAGAAACAAGACTTTACTAAGGCGGGGTAAATACCGGCATATAGATGAACTTACCTCTTATTCCAGGCGGAGTTGGAGCTGTGCGCGGAGGCGGAAGAGAGCCGCGCGCGCGCCGCCGCTCGGAAGCAGGAGCTGGAGGAGCTGCTGCATGACCTGGAGGGCAGGATCGAGGAGGAGGAGGAGCGCTGCAACGCGCTGCATCACGAGAAGAAACGCCTCCAGCTCAATATACAGGTATGGGGAGAGCGCTGGTGGTCTAGTGGTAGCGGCCCCGCCTTCCGATCCGAAGGTCGTGGGTTCAATCAAATCCAGTCGTGTACCAATGAGTTTTACTATAGAATAATTTATGTGCACTATGCCAGTACTCTCAAAACGGTGAAGGAAAACATCGTGAGGAAACCGGCATGTTTTACAACCTAAAAAAGTTTGAGCAACACGTGTCAAGGATCACGCAAAAAGGGCCCACCAGCGGCCTACTTGCGGAAAAACCTGCCCGCACATCAAGTGCGCATGATAAACTTGCCGAATTGCCGAATGTGGAGGGACATAGTGAGTCAGTCAACAAACTAGCACAATTTGAAGAAAGGAGATGAAGGAAAGAGAGCGTAAGCCGGCTTATAAGGACACAGTGAGTCAGTCAACAAACTAGCAGAATTTAAGATGAGAAAGAAGATGAAGGAAAGTAGCGTAAGCCGGCTTATTAAGAAACAGTGAGTCAGTCAACAAACTAGCAGAATTTGAAGTATGAGATTAGAATTCTTTCTAATCTCATACTTCAAATTCTGCTAGTAATCATGTGAAGGAAAGAAAGCCGGCTGATTCTGCTTATCTGGCGCCGTACCTCAAAACTATCGTTGATTCTGATTCATTTATTTTTTTCTAGCAGGGGTTTGTTGTGCTCAGTGCTCAGCAATCAGGAACAATGGATGCTCATAACACATTCGATTTGAGACGTTAAGTTGCTGGTCACACTGTTTTTCATAAGTCATGACGAATCCTATCTTTTGTCCTGTAAACATTGTCATACTAAATAGTATGTAGGTTCATGCAAAATAGGTTGCAGGTACTTAAAAAGATGGTCGTTGATATAACATTTTGAATTTATTTCCGCAGGACCTAGAAGAGCAGTTGGAGGAAGAAGAGGGAGCGAGACAGAAGCTGCAGTTAGAGCGAGTGCAATGTGACTCCAAAATCAAGAAGTTTGAAGAAGAGTTGGCTCTCAGCGAAGATACGAACCAGAAGTTGCTCAAAGAAAAGAAGGTACATAAGTTAACTATTCTTTAGAAGCTGTATTTTTTGTTATTTTCCTAAACGATAATTACTACATGTTGAAAATTTTACAGATTTTAGAAGAAAGAGCCAATGACCTTTCGCAAGCTTTAGCGGAAGAGGAAGAAAAGGCGAAGCATCTCGGCAAACTCAAGTCCAAGCAGGAATCTGCCATCGCTGAGCTGGAAGAGAAATTACTAAAGGTAAGTCTTTTCTTCCCATATTACCTTTTTAATTACAGATCACAACTCAGGTTAACCACAGGAAAGACAAGGGTCAACACATGCTGGGCAAGCTTATTCCATCTAAAATCCTTTCCCAGGCAGTACAGCGTCCCGTAAATAGGGGCATGAGATAACAGTTACCCCTGACTAATAAATGATTTACAATAGATTCCTCGTAGCCTGGAAATTACAGCTGGAGTCTATATAGAATATATAATGATTTTGTTTGTCCAGGATCACCAAATGAGGCAGGAAGTGGACCGAGCGAAGCGAAAGTTGGAAACGGAACTGCAAGATGTGAAGGAACAACTCGCTGAGAGGAGGGCACAGCTTGAGGAGTTACAGATTGTGCTCAGTGAGTTGCCTACTTTTAACGATTTGCCTCATTAATGAATTAATATAATCTGCATCTGTTTCATAAATAGGCGCATTTATAATACCAATTGGGTACATCTACCTACTATGTATTTTAGTTACTTATAAGCATAGATAATAATTCATTCCTACCTGCTAGGTAACTGACGTTTGGCAAATAAAATTTCATTTCAAAGCAGAAAAGCCGTTGAGCAATATACAGGGTTATTCATTATTAGCTGCAAATACTCAGGAATTAGGTTTAACAAATGAAATAAAAAAAATTATGTAATGATTTTTTTAAGTTTTGCAATAGCCGTAAAGAAATTAATAAAAATAAAATTTTGATACAAAAACTTAAATCAGTTTAGGAATTAAATTGATTCGACCAAACCAATATTCACGACCCAAAAATTAGGCCATGTCAGTTTGTGTAGCTAATAATGAATAAAATAATTAATAGTTTCTAAATTTAAAATAGTGTTTCTCTGTCTTTTACGATTGTATTAGTCTACATCTAATTTTTACTGCATGTATGTGGAAACTTGTAATTGGCTTTCCGTATAAAATGTGTGCTTTGCATACATGATAAATTAATCATAACCAATATTGTACATAGCTGTAAGTTTTTTTTAAATAAATAAAATAAAATAAATAACCCTGTATAATGTCTAAAACCGTCATTGAACCTCTACAGCGAAGCGCGAAGAGGAGCTAGCGACGGCAATGAGTCGCGCGGACGAGGAAGGCGCGCTGCGCACCGCCGCGCAGAAGGCGGCGCGCGAGGCCGAGTCCGCGCTGGCCGACGCGCACGAAGACCTGGAGGCCGAGCGCGCCGCGCGCACCAAGGCAGAGAAACTCAAGCGGGACCTCAACGAGGAGCTCGAGGCGCTCAAGAGCGAACTGCTCGACTCACTGGACACCACCGCCGGTAAGATACCTTAGCAGATCTTACGAGAGACGTGTTGGCACAGGTCTAAATGTGGCGGATCTGAATGAAGAGCGAACTGCTGGAATCGCTGGAGGCCGCGCCGGTAAGTTATTTTAGCACATCTGTGAAGAGTGTGGTGTTGTCTCAGGCCTAAATGTGGTAATACCTAAGCGGGATCTGAATAAAAGCGAACTGCTAGGCTAGATGGACACCACCGCCGGTAAGTTCATCCATAACTAGAATAGTTTGTCCCGGAGTAAAGAGTGGGTTTTCTCAGAAACAAGAGTGGGTTATCGCAGGCCCAAGAGTGGTTTGTACCAGGCCCAAATGTAGCGGTACTTGAGCGGGATCAAAATTAAAAGCGAACTGCTAGACTCGCTGGACACCACCGCCGGTAAGTTTATCCATGACTAGAGTGAGTTATCCCGGGATCAAAAGTGGGTTGTCTCAGACGCAAGAATGGGTTGTCTCAGACGCAAGAATAGGTTGTCTCACACGTAAGAGTGGGTTGTTGCAGGCCCAATAGTAGGTTGATGAATGCGAATCATTCGCAGTATCATACCACAGTACAGGTTTGTATCTTAAAGAGGCAAATTAATCTGTGGCCATTCAAATTGCATATGCGGCATACATTACTGATTGTGACAAAGAGTCAACTTTTCTATTCCTTGAGACCTAAGTAAAAGCTTGCGCTAGTAAGAGCAACTAAATCGGAAATCCTTATGGCATCATACTTTTACCAGTATTGTAATATTAATGTCAATAAATTTTTACTAATATAACCCTTATTTCCAGCCCAACAAGAGCTGCGTTCGAAGCGCGAGCAAGAAGTGGCGGTGCTGAAGAGGAATCTGGAGGAAGAGTCCGGCTCGCACGAAGCCACGCTCGCGGAGCAGCGGCACAAGCACAGCCAGGAGTTACAGCAGCTCAACGAACAACATGAACAGATCAAGAAGGCTAAAGCTGGTGAGTACTGCTGCTAGAGAGTTTACTCTGGGATGTCCGGAATAAAAAAAAAAGACGTGTGGCACTCGGAGACTACCGCGGTAAAGCTAATTGCATAGCATTTTTTATCAACTTATGCAATTATAATTATTTATTTATTTTATTAATGCATTATTTTTTAATAAATCGGTTTGTCCCTACCTACATGTGCAAATCTCCCTAAAGAACGGAACAAAGTCTTTTGAGCACTGACTTGAACTTTGTTACGTATGGCAACTCCAAAACTGTTACTTATACATCATTGAAAAACGTCATTGGGGGTGTTAGGTTTTATTCGTTACGGAATTTCTGGATTCGGTCCCCACGCTCAAGGCCCGCTATTTATAGAAGCTTTGCAATAGCTTAATAAAAAATAATGCGAATAATATGCACGAGTAAGTTGTGGAATGAGCTGCATTCTGCGGTTTTCTCTCGGAGCTTCGACATGGGGTCCTTCAAAAAGCGGGTCTATCATTTCTTAAAAGGCCAGCAGATCATTAGCACCACTTCTGGTGTTGCAGGTGTCTATGGGCGACGGTGACTACTTTCCATCAGGTGGCCCGTCTGCTCGTCTGCCTGCTATGGCATGAAATAAAAAAACCACACAATACTATTTAGCCCCAAACTAAGCAGAGCTTGTACTATGGGAACCAGCTAACTGATATAATACTTAGCATACATTTTTTTTGTAAATACATACATGGAACACAATAATCACCCAGACAGAGAACAAACATCTATGTTCACCACACAAACATTTGTTCTCGGTGGGGATCGAACCCACGACCTACGGCTCAGAAGGCAGAGCTACTACCAACTGAGCTGGGAGTCCGAATTATGCCTTACAAACTTTTCATTTTGTTTATTCATGGTTTTATCCAAATCAAATCAAACAAAGAAGAAACGAACTAAAACCTTTTTGAATCTTGACACGAAACTATAAACTTTCTAAACACCAAACATACATTTATTTTCTGCTGCTTTTACTGCAATTTTATACCAATTTATCTTAACAAAATATTATGTGATTATCTAAAATGGCTACACTGAAAGAGCGTAGACAGAAGAACGTGAAATTCGGATTGTCTAAGGATGATAACTACGAAGTGGAGTCCTCCTCTCATGAGGAAGGCAGTACGTTTAGTTTAGCGAGGGATTACTGGCAGACTATGTGCCAGAGTGGGAGCTCGTTGGAAAGGAGATGTGATGCTTCTTTGATAGGTCTGATAGCAATCATTGATAAGATTAACACTATTGTACACAAAAGAATACATTAAATTTTTTTACAAATAATGGCCTATACGCAGACCGGGACGGCATGGCAAGGGGCTTAAATTTTTACTAATGGTCATTCTGATATTTCTGATTTCTGATTTCAAACGTATTGAAATAGAAATACGGCATCGAAAGGGATTTCATTGCACGGCATCGAAAGACGCGCCACGGGCTCCCGCGGCGGGATGCCGTGGCATACTGCGGTAGGCAACGGCATGGCAAGGACTCCGGTGCTGTTAAGACATGCCGCGTAAATTTTCTAGGCTAGGTTCTTTTAAAATGTAGGTTTTTATTTTATTCATTTAATGTTTTATATTAATACATTTTGTAGTTTTTGTAAATAATGTATATTCTGTTGTAAATAAAATAAATAATTACATAATGTTAAACTTACTAATCGTGATGTACATTATCCAGCTCTAGAGAAGGCGAAGCAGTCTCTAGAGGCAGAGAACGCAGACCTGGCGACAGAGCTGAAGTCAGCGAGCGCGGCGCGTGCTGACGGCGAGCGCAGGAGGAAGCAAGCGGAGCAACAGCTGACTGAGCTGGCTGCTAAGCTACAGGAGGTTGATAGAGCCAGGTATGACATGATGATTATGATTCCGACCATGCTTTCATCCGTTGTCTGTCATCTGAAGAAGGGGAGAGAGTCCCCTCCCTGACTTTCGATCTTAGCACCGGCTTCTGATATTTACACAAACCTCCGATATTTACACTAAATTTCGATCTTTAGTGTACGGCCTGAGTGCACGCTCTATTCGAGCGTCGGGCGGGGAGGGGCGTGCAGCGTTCATGTTAAACACGTGCTACCCGTAGTGCTAGTGGCCGTCCTGAGTGCCGGCCGAGCGGAGCGTGGGCAGCAGCGGGCTTGTTTGCGTCGAGCGGGCGTCGCGTGCAAGTTCAAACCAGTTTGTGTTTTGCAGCGGTGATACGTGCGTTCTTGAAGGATATCGTTTGAAGAAATAATTTCAGAAATACAAAATAAATCTGAAATATGGTTATCTTCGCAAATTTATTGAAATTTATCTTCATTCACCCTTAATGTTTCAAATAACGTAGAAAACTCTCCAAATTCTTTTATTTGCTTCACAATGTTACTAGGACCTTGTCTTGACTCATAATTAAATTTTAGCCACAAATTTTCTTCTAAATACATATCAATAATATCGTACGACGCAGACGCCATGATGAAAAATGTGACCGGCTCACACGAACGCTAAGCGTGCACTAAGGCCATTCGGCGAACGCTCTTTCGCCGCATGCACGCAACGCTGAACGCTCCGCTAGACGCTTCTTCACTCAGGCCGTACACTTACACCGGCTTCTGATGTTTACACCAACTTTCGATCTTTACACTGACTTCCAATATGTTCACCTAGAGTCCGCGCAAGATAATTTTGCACGTGCAGATGGCAAAAAACATGAAAAAAATGGACTGAAAATATATCTTCCGATTACAAACATGAAAAGGGAACTCACATTGCGATAATATGCGAGTCCATATTTGTTATTGGGCCATCTGCCACGCTCTGAATTATCTTGCGCGGGATCTATCTCCGATCTAAACACTGACTTCCGATATTTACACTGCCTTCCGATCCTACACTGACTTCCTACCTTTCAACCGACTTCCGATCTTTACAATCACTTAGTTCATCGGGTGGTTGTTCCCTTCGTCTTCGGTGCGTTGCCAACCTTATTCCCCAGCGATTCATTCACACTGCCTTGTCACAGCTTGATGTTATGATTGGCACACACCCTTAGTGCCTTTTCACACGTACCGGTTGCCGGGTAGCCGGCGCCGGTTACCCGGTGGTAAGTGTATGGGCAAATGTCCCGGTTGATGCCGGCACATGTGAAAGCTATGTACTATGCCCATACACTTCACCACCGGGTAACCGGCGCCGGCTACCCGAAAACCGGTACGTGTGAAAAGGCACTTACACATATACATACATATTATTATACCTATCTACAACAATATTTATTTATTTAATTATCTCACAAGGCTTACGGTCTTGAATACCAGCGCATAGCTTCCTCGCAGTAGCTAGGCATTATGCTGAGTCAAGACCCTTTTGCTGCTGTAGCACACAGAAACACGACGCACTTCTCCAGTATCGATGTATATAGATTTGTATCTTTTTTTAGTGTCTTTGTGTTTTAATGGTGTATGTGTACTTATGTAGTAAATAAATAAATGTTTCTATTGGTTCACCCAGATCCGAATTGACGGAGAAGTGCGTCCGTCTGCAAGGCGAGGCGGAAAGCGCGGCCGCGGCGCTGGAGGCGGCGGAACTGAAGGCAAGCGCGGCCGGGAAGCAAGCCGCTGCTGCCACGGCGCATCACACTGAGGCACAGGTAACATTACCCGCTGTGTTCAACCACCATAAGAAAGAAAATATTGATTTCACCAGTTTATATCGTCCCGTTTGCGACGTCATTACTTTTTTTATTGTTGACTGCCATCACAACTGATAGATAGAAAGTGAAATGCAGCCTAAGGTGGAGCACGCTAAGCTATTATCCACTTGTTCACTCTTGACTTGAAAATTCCAAGGTTGTAATGCTTTGGAAATATTGACGACGGTGAAGAGTTCCACTACTTGGCTTTTTTGAGCGATATTCTCTTCCAGAGAAAGATATTTACTATTGTGCTGCATATAGCTTCTTTACAGCCCCTTATTCATTTTTACCGTATATTTTTTTAATATCTTTATTTATTTTCTCTATTTATGCACTTATTCGCTTTTTATTTTACTAGCTTCCTCACTACTTGAATGAAATATAGGATTTTGTTTTGTTTCATACAATAAGCTGACGGGACAAGCATAATTGTATTAAGTGATAACCATCGTCTATAACTAAGCATTGCCTCGTAGATCATGCACGTCAAGAACGTGCCCTACGATGCACCCATCAATTTGAGGCATACAGAGGTTCAGCCTTACGTGCCAGTAATTTAACCGACACCAGGTATTTAATTATTAACATATTTTATGCAACTTTCCAGGCATTGCTGGAAGAAGAGACGAAGCAAAAACTAGCACTGCAAACCAAACTGAGAAACATCGAGCAACAACTGGAACAAGCGAGAGACTCGCTCGAAGAAGAAGAAGAGGCGAAGAAGAACTTCGAGAAACAAGTGAGATGTGCCATTTTTAACATATTAAATCAAATCACACTAACTAGCATCGAAACCCGACGTTGCCCGGGCATTCCATAATGTTAAAGAACGTTATTTATATTATAGAACGTTCTTTAACATTCTATGCTAGAACATTTTGACAAAATCTAAAATGTATAGTAAACGTGATCCTTACGTGATAGAAAGGGATAGACATACAAAAGTCCCTACGTGTTAAAAAAGGATAGACATAGATTTTGCAACATTTTGCATTGATGCTGTTCTTATTAGTCGTAGCGTAGGTAATTCTAATCACGAAGAATTACTAACGACAATGTACTTCCCTAGGTGGCAGCACTTACCTTACAAGTGGCAGACGCCAAGAAGAAGGCGGAAGAGGAAGCGGAAACCGCCGCCATCTTGGAAGAACAACGCAAGAAGCTCAGCAAAGATGTCGAGGCTCTGCATAGACAGATTGACGAGCTGCAACAGGCTAACGACAAACTGGACAAGAGTGAGTAGACCCCGCTCAACATCTGGTGGGACAAACGCAATTTCAGTATTGTTTTAACTTACAACGCATACAGCAATAAGCCTAACGTGTGTGCTCGTCTGTTTCATCTTAGTTCCCAAAAAAATATATTAAGAGTTTCATAGATTCAACCTTAATTAAGAAAATCTATTCTTATCTCTTTTGTGGACTTTAAGACCTCACCATGTAACATAATAATTGCAATAAATAATATGAGTATGAGTGGTACTTATATAAAATTCGAGGGGTTTTATAGGTTAACGAAACATGATTTGTATTTGTATTTATTGTTTTTACTTTAATTATAACGGTTGACACCAATTACAATAATTAAAGACAAACCGAAACATAAAAATAAGTAAAATTATTTTTTGAGCCTTTTAAAAATTTTTTTTGAGAAAAGTTTGTTTTTGTTTCCAGGTAAGAAGAAGATCCAAGCTGAGTTGGAAGACGCTAACATAGAGTTGGAGGCGCAGCGGTCCAAGGTCATGGAGCTAGAGAAGAAACAGAAGAGCTTCGATAAGGTAACCTTACCTTTTTATCACATAATTTAAAATTAAAATAACGAATGAAGTTTATAAAAATTGTAAAACCGACTTTATGGCCAAATGACTAAGTTAAGCGAAAACAAACATAAAAAATTCAACCGAATTGAGAACCTCTTTTTTTATTTGAAGTCGGTTAAAAATAGAATAAATTATTACTTTTTATTGTACACCAAAATAAAAGTAAAAAACAGAGCTTACTTTCAGCTTAAAGAGCACACAAAACTAGAGTAACGATGGGCAGTCTTATTGCTAAAAGCGAAAAAACAATACTTATCAGATTATTAAAAAAAACTCTGACACAGTGCATTTTCTGGGGTGTGCCCAAAACACAAAATTGAATAAGCACTTTACCTACCTACAATAAAAATAGCAGTTTTGAAATTGAAAACGCCATCTATTCCATCCAACTGAATAAGATACAGAACTTTACTATATAGTTACTAGGATTAAACTTTACATCTTTCTTTGCAATACACATTACTTATTCTTCTTTATTGTTTTTTTGCGTCAAATTGTATAATTTGTTGTAGGTGGTGGCCGAAGAACGGGCGATAGCGGAGAGATACGCGGCCGAACGCGACCAGGCGGAGAGAGAAGCGAGGGAGAAGGAAACCCGAGTGCTCTCACTCACGAGGGAACTCGACGACTCTGCTGAAAAGGTATCATGAGATTATATTTCTTGGTTTGGTAAAAAAAACTACTGGAATCCGTCCCAGATTCATTTCTAAGAACCGTTATGCTCCAATTTATACTAAAACCCAAAATATAAGAAAAATAAACACGAGATAAAGTGACCGACGCGTTCACTAACACCACAATGACGTGTAGCTGTCAAACACGAGAATTGTCAGTTTTATCTTTTTTAATTTAACGTCTGTGATGAAGACATGTACACACTGAATTTTTATTATAAATAATTAATTTTAAAACCTCTATCCCACAGGTCGAAGAGCTAGAGCGAACGAAACGGCTCCTCCAATCAGAGCTAGACGAGCTAGCGAACACGCAAGGCACGGCCGACAAGAACGTGCACGAGCTAGAGAAAGCGAAGCGAGCGCTCGAGTCGCAGCTCGCTGAGCTCAAAGCTCAGAACGAGGAGATCGAAGATGATTTGCAGTTGACTGAAGATGCTAAGTTGAGGTTGGAGGTCAATATGCAAGCTATGCGCACACAGTTTGAAAGGGATCTGCAGGTTTGTACCTTATTGTTATAGGTCTAAGGTTTAAGATTAGCTCTAGCAGTTAGAGCTAGTGTTCTCTAGACAACGCTGATACCCGTATCGAAATAGATCCAGCTATTTACTGTTATGATCAATTAACAAAACACGTCTTATTAAAATAAAATGTGTGTATTCCAGGCTAAAGAAGAAGCCGGCGAAGAGAAGCGTCGCGGCATCGTGAAGCAGCTTCGCGACGTCGAAGCAGAGCTCGAAGAAGAACGGAAGCAGAGAGCCGCAGCACTCGCCGCCAGGAAGAAACTGGAGGGAGATCTTAAGGACGCGGAACAGGCCTTACATCTTGCCAATAAGGTACAGAACCATGAATATAGGTATCGTTTATCACGGAACTTTTTCTATTTTGTTTTATACACAATTTTTTTTACAAACCAATAGACAAGTTAATATTTTGATCGGCCGGGGTTTTTAAGTTTATTTAATGTAAATCCCGAGAAAACGACAAAGATCATTAGTTCAATTCGTGGCGCGGTCGCTGATAACATTCTTCTCCTTCTTTTCGGGTCACCAGTTCTTTCGAACCAAGCGTTTTGAGAGGATTTTAAGTGCGCCTCAATGAGCATTGATATGAGTGTTACGTTCCAGCTGAAAGAAGACGCCACCAAGCAGCTGAAGAAGCTCCAACAGCAGTTGAAGGAGGCGCTGAGAGAGGCGGAGGAGGCCCGCGCCGGCAGAGAGGAGGCCTGTGCCAGCGCCAGGGATACTGAACGCAGGCTCAAGGTACGTCATGTCGTAACAAGAAGAAGACGCACCTAGCAGCTGAAGAGGCTCCAACAACAACTGAAGGGGCTCCAACAACAGTTGAAGGAGGCGCTTTAAGAACCTTCTGCTCTATGACATTATGGCAAAATCGAGAACTTTTTGATAAACCCTTATGTGATACTTAACGATGGACATAGAAAAGTCCTTACGTGTTAGAAAATGACAGACATAGATTTTTGCAATATTTTGCATTGATGTTGTTTCTAATAGTCGTAGCGTGATGGTATATCCTAATAGTTCTAGCCTTCCTCGATAAATGGACTATCCAACACAGAAAAGATTTCCTCAATTCGGACCAGTAGTTTCCGAGCGTAGCGCGTTCAACCGTTCCGCAGTACTTACGTCACCGTATAGATTACATAAAGCAGTGCGGAACGGGGCGAGCGACTTGTTAGAATGTTGTTGTAAGTAATATGACGTTGTGTTCAGGTGTTGGAAGCGGAGGCGCTGCAGCACGGTGAAGAGCTAGGGGCGGCGGAACGCGCGCGTCGCCAGGCGGAGGCCGAGCGAGACGACCTGCTCGACGAACTCAACAACACCACCAGCAAGGTAATCCAGCACGTCGGGGTCACCATTGTACAGGGTGCGGGGTGCGGCTTCCTCTAACTTATCAGTACTCTATCACGTCGGGGTCACCACTGTACGGGGTGCGGGTTGTGGCTACCTCTAACTTATCAGTACTCTAGCACGTCGGGGTCACCACTTATCAGTACTCTGTCACGTCGGGGTCACCAATGTACGGGTTGCGGGTTGCGGCTTCCTCTAACTTATAGACATAGACATAGACACTCATTTATTTGCTTCTTAGCACACAACATACAATACACAAATAGATGAAAAATAATAATAAATAAGTTTACATAAGTAATAACATGATGAAAAGTAAAGGGCAGAAATTAAAAAAAACTAACAGAACATGGTTACATTAAAAAAGAATACATTAGATATTTTATCAGTAGTGTGATACTTATCAGTACTCTATCACGTCAGGGTCACCAATGTACGGGTTTGCTAACTAATCAGTTCTCGCAGGGGATAAAACAACACTCAATATATGAACCGAATATTTGTTTATTTGCATCAAATAACATGTCAGCGCAGTTAGAGTGGGGAGATACGATTGGCGACGTGACACCAAAATCATACGTGTCAGTCCAATTCCCGTGGCTACGTACCTAGCCGCGACAGTATACACTACACTAACTATAGCTCAAACGGCGAGCAAACCGGCATATCGTGGAAAAAAGTTTGAAAGTGTGAAGGTGCACGATAAAATCCTCTTTGAAACGCATTTTAATTTTTTTCAGCAACCTGGTTTGAATGAATTAGTGTCACGACAAAAACCTTAATTACATTGTTTTTATTGCAGGGCACGCTTCTCACTGATGAGAAGAAACGTCTCGAGGCGAGGATAGCGGCGCTGGAAGAAGATTTGGATGAGGAACAGTCTAATAACGAGATACTCAATGATAGACTGAGGAAGTCACAGGTAACATACACATTACACACACACACACACACCAAGGGAATTAATCTTGAAATCACTTTGTTAGCAGCTGTAGATGATATTTAATCGCAACGCCTTATTTACCAGCTACACATAGAAACTGATGATTCTGAGCAAGGCATGATTACATGACTTGAAACATTAACAGCCTCCTCAAAAGACGTTTTGAAACGTCTAAAAGCTAAGAAAGTCTAGGTGCCAGATCTAAGAATAGGCAACAAACTACGGCTTGTTTCTTACCGTTTTTTATATGATTATTTTGCAAAACAAGTTGAAGTTTGAAGTCGGTTAAAATTAAAATAAAAGTAAAGTTCTAGTGTGATGCCACTCCACCTTAGTGAGACGAAGGCCACAGAAAACATGATCTGTGTCCTGTGGCCTAAGACAAGATCATTTTATTCACGAGCTGTATATTTCCAGAACCAAATCGACCAAGTCACAATGGAGCTTGGAACAGAAAAGTCAGCGACGCAAAAGCTCGAGAGCGGTAAACTGGTGCTCGAGAGACAGAATAAGGAGTTGAAGGCCAAACTAGCAGAGCTGGAGACGCAAGCCAGGACTAAGACCAAGGTAATGTAGAACAAGAGACCATGAGACAGAGGTTTCATCTCTAGCGTCGAGCAAATTCTCCACGGATCCGAAAATTTAAATTATACAAAATAGATTGTACTGTACAACTTTAAATTCATTTATTATAATTTGTTTCATTTCAGTTAGAAATGCAATTTTTTTCGGTAGTAGTAAAGTTTATTGTTAAAAAGTTTCTTAGTGGAAATCAATAGATACTACCACTATATCTCACATTACTGATCAAATCATCACCGATCGCAAGGATTACTTTGAATTGTCCTAAAGCTAAGCAAGTCTAGGTGCCAGTTTTTCAGAGCTTGTTTCGTCATTCCTTATAAAAATACTTCATTCTTCAGGGCGTGATAACCTCTCTAGAGCTGAAGGTAGTGAACCTAGAAGAACAGTTGGAAGTGGAGTCCCGCGAGAGACTCGCGCAACAGAAGGCGTCTCGCAAGCTGGACAAGAAGATGAAGGAACTGGCTCTGCAACTGGACGAGGAACGGAGGCACGCCGACCAGTACAAGGAACAGATCGAAAAGGTATGTCTATTCTTATCCTAATTTAAACTTTATTCCATTTGAATGAAATAATTACACAGACAGATCCAGAATGTATGTGCTAGTGTATATTTCATAACTTGGATATCTCTGATTGGATATAACGGAAGCCTTTGATTAGGTGTAGCACCAGTCTTCTATCGTAATTACTATTTTACGGACTCTCACAGAGTTCATGCAAGTGGGTTGTTAGCTTATTGTCCAGCACAAGCATACAAACTGTAATAGACGGTAGTAGCTCTGACTGCATAGACATCTATGATGGCGTCTCGCAAGGCTCCATGTTGGCCCCAACATTGTTCCTGCTGCATATCAATGTTATGTTGTCCATTGATAATATTCATTGTTATGCAGATGACAGTACTGGGGACACTTAACACGGGCGCCTACCATGTTGATGACTCATAAATGAAGAAACAAACAAAATAGGGGGTAATAGATGTTTGTAGGGTTTTTCTGGAAAATAAATAATAGTACATGTTACCTCCTACCTACCTACTTGGGTGTGTACCTATTGTAGCTACTTTTATAGTGCCTACCAATTAAAACTTTTCACTGCTACCTACTATGTAACTGTCGTTTGGCAACATCTCATTTCAATCACGCGATAATAAGTTAAGTAATACTACCCTTGTAAGTAATAGATTCAATATAGAAGTTTGTGCGTGTCCAGATGAACGTCCGCGTGAAGACTCTGAAGCGCCAGCTAGACGAGTCGGAGGAGGAAGTGCAGCGGGAGAAGGTCGGCAAGCGCAAGGCGCAGCGCGAGCTCGAAGACATGCTGGAGGCGCACGAGACCATGGCGAGGGAGTGCTCCAACCTCAGGAACAAGCTCAGGTAACCAGCGCTACACCTGGCACTAGCTCTCTGTGTGAAGGGCTCGGCCGGGATGTTACCGGCAGTAGAGCTGGCAGTACCTCTTTGTATAACTAGCGGCACATTACTTTAGCGCTGAGCGATACGCGGAAGGGATACCTGCGCATGTCGCGATGTGTGCAGAGTGTCCTATTGGTACAGAGAGCGGAGTGCGACTGGAGAGCCAATCAGCGCTACGCACGCCCGCCCTTAATTCCGCTAGCCTCTCAGGTACCTTATTTTTGACTTCTGCGCAATAACGGTCAGCGCTAAAGTTATGTGCCGCTACCTGTAATAGCTCGTCCGCAGAACTTCTACCACCATGCCTACCTTTGCTATGTTCTGGGCCGATGAAATTATAGGCATGTGAAGCTTAAAATCTATACATAGTAATGCATCGTAGGGCGCGTTCCTAACGTGCGTGACCTGCGAGGCAATGATTTGTTATAGGCGATGGTTACCACTTAATCAGGTGAGCCATACGCTTGTTCCATCGTGAAAAACTAGTCAACTGCAGTGTCTGCTGAACGAGAGGCAGTTATTAACAAATGTATTTATTAAAGCCAAGTGCAATTGAATAAAATTAATACACTTGATATAAGCAATTCTTAATTTCAGTTTTAATAGGTTTGGATGCTGATTATCTACATTGAAACGATATTTTCCCATTTTGACGTGTAGATGGCAGATCTGTGTCTAGACGAGGGGGTAATGAACCTTCCCTAAACGCTTTAATTCCTCAACAGCTCGGTAGAAACGCGTCCGATTCGCCAGAGCGCGTCCGTGGCTAGGGGACCGTCTGTCTCCGTCTCGGAGGGAGATAGCGAATAGCTGAGTTACACGACAGTGAGGTAAAACGGCCTGCGGGAACTAAGGGAGACAAAGGGGAACAAAGGGATCTGTGGTCTGGGTGTGAGTGGTCAGTGCTAGTGTCTTCTCACGATAAAGTCAATGCCTATTGGTCGCTGAGACTATCAGTAAAAAATTCGTATGTCTGCTGCTGCCTTTTTTCCTTGAAATGAAAGGGTCAGTGGCAAAGAATGGCAGGGAATATGAAAAAAAGCCAATAGCTCTTAAAACGTTGAAGCATTGCTAGAAAGAGATGGCAATAGTTTGATTGACTATCTTAACCCTACAACTAACCACTTGGTACTAACTGGTATGAGGAACATAGTTCGCCATAAAGGTCACAAAGACAAATGCTTTGCTTTCAACAAAACCTTTTTTGATGATAGAGACCCGTACCCGAAGTCGGAGTTTGGCAACCACATTTCGTTACCAAATGTTGTTTTCGTTTCGCCTATTTGTCTCTATCTATTGTATGGAGAAAATATGAGACGGCAAAAATGCATTACGTAGTAAGAGTTGTTGTCTCATCTTTTCTCCATATAATAGACAGAGACAAATAGGCGAAACGAAAAAAACATTTGGTAACGAAATGTTGTAATTGCACTGGGACTTGGGGTACTGTTTTTTCAAATAACTACAAAACAATAAAACTTGAATAAACTTAAACTATGCACAGACAGAGTATAAAAGAATGTTGAACAGAATATGATAGAAAATACTTTTGTTCTTTCTGTGTAGAGCCCAGAAAGATAGAAAATGATACGACTTTATGTGTGAGAAGGCACAAATGGGGTCAGGTTTCTTGGGAATTTCGGCAGTTTTTTGATCGTACTTTCGGTCAGGTTATTGTGTCGTAATCATCTTCATTGATAATAATAGTTCGCAGAGAATGAGTTATCGAAAGAAACTTCATCATCTAAACCTCATTGTATTGTCCTTTGGAATCGTTCATTTTGATTGATTATTTAAGTCGATTCTGTTACTGCATTAATCCTAACCTAAATTATCAGTTCTAATAATATGTAAACCGGCATATCTTAGAACCTAAAAAGTTCGAAAATATGTGTCAAGTGCACGAAAGGAGCCTCTTTGAGACGCACTTAAATCCCTTAACCACACTTGGTTCAAAAGAATCAGTTACACGATAAGAAAAACAAGCTTTAACAATGTTTCTGTCGTTTTCTTATGAAAACGGCACTCAACTGAAACAATGAAAACGGCTGTAATTTTTATGCCGTCAAATGGTGTAACTTTGGGATAATGCAAACAAAATCGACTTGGGAAGGTGTCGAACAATTCTGTCGATATCCATTTGGCTGCGCCAATTTCATTCTTAAAAGTCTCTTATAAATATCGGCTTAAGTGGAACATGGTGGCCTTAATATCGACAGAATCGTACGGATATTTCGAAGTTTGGTCGTTAATTCGAAACGGAAATGTGTCTGTCGTTTTTCAGTGTTGTTTTTGCAGCGACTTATACTGCATGCTGATTGGCTGATTTTTAAAAACTGCCATCAACTAATTGGAGCCTCCTGACTGGACCAGCTTATTCTAATTCATTTACGCGCAACTATGGGGCTCGAAATGCGGTTGACTAAGCTTGGTTCGATATAAAACATAACAGTTTGCTCGAAAATCTTTATTTCTTGTGTTTATCTGTTCATAGGAAGAACTCTTTCGACTGCATCAGAGACATTTCATCATTACCTTGTTTACTTTAACTATTGGTATTTGTTATTTATTTTTGTAATCAATTTATATATTTTGTTTGTAAAGTAAATTCGTTGCAGTTTTGCGCTCAGATGTTGGTACCGGAGAAATTACTGGTACTGCCTCAAGGCAATGGATGCAGGGCAGTGTATCATAGGCCACGTTCGCGTGACCTGCAATGCAATGCTTTGTTTAAGCCGATGTGCCATAATGCTTTTTCCATCACCCTTTTACCTCCGGACATCTAGACGCACGGACAAGTGCCACTCCTTCATGGTAGATATTCCACATTCTCGCGCTTTGACTCCACTTTTATAGTACGAACTGCCAAGGAGTGGAACTCTTTTCCGCCGTCAGTATTTCCGGAACGTTACAATTCGGGAAGTTACATTTTAAGACAAGAGTGAACAGGTGGATTATGGCTAAGCATGCTCCATCTTGCATCCTCACTTTCCATCAGGTGTGATGGCAGCCAAATGCTTAGCTATCTACATAAAAAATAAAAACTAATTATAATTCCCATTTCAGACGACAAGGGGGTCCCATCGGTCTGTCCGGCACCTCGTCATCATCTCGCATGAAGCGGTCTTCCCTCGCGCCGGGCGGCGGCTCCGGAGACGAATCCTTCGATGACGTCAACGATACCACCAACAGTGTCGAATAGAAACACCTCACAGTAACATGCACTAATGATAGACTATTTAGATTAGACTTTATACATTTTGAAAAGGTTGGCTGCACTGGAATGTACACAACTTTTAACTTTCGGGTTAGTGTCGTATTGTAATGGACAATTACAGGGCGAATGCTGGAAAATAAGTGACTATTCACACTAATTTTGAGTTTTTACTTCAAAAGTTTGAAGTTATATACATTTTAGTGCAGGTGACTGTACCGTAATGCTGGAAATGTGGGGTAGAGTAGAAGTACAGGTTTGTTACTGCATTCTTCTATGAGCATGAGACCGTATCGGTCTTCTACATTTTGTAAAGAAGTTTTTACACTACAGTAGCGCGTTATTGCTCCCTATGCTTCTGTCTCTGCCTTGTAACATTTGTCTGAGACAGTCGAGTTTTAAAGAATAACTTCGAAAAACATACCAGATTAACATACCAAACCAACCAGAATTGACTGACGGGTAACTGTACCGATAGGGCTACAAATTAATTTGCAGTCAGCTCTTTAGAGACACCACAAACAGAAGCATTATGGAATAAAAACTCAATTTGATATCATACAAACAGCTTTTCAGTATGGTCGCGTTGCTAGATTGCAATTATGTGTAGATACCTAAGCAACTTGAAAATAAAGCCCGTTTAACGTGCAAGACAAGATCGCTAAAATATTTCTATCGTATTTAGTTACTATCAGCCAGTACTGGGCCCATAACCTGTTGAATACACTGTATAAAATTAGCGTGCCTTATGTCCAACAAACAACCTCAAAAGATCTAAGGTAGGTAACAAGAGATCGGTAGGGATGTCTATTACGCCCTGGTATGATATTTACAAGGTTTCTTAATTATTAAAATAAATTGTACACGATAAAATATGTAAAACGCAATAAAGTCTATTTTTAAACAAGTTGAAAAATATTCTAGAATAGTGCATGTTATTTTGTTAAACATAAACGCTTACACATGAAATGTATTTGATTTATTTGGTTTGGGACAAAATTCAGCACCAAAATAGTGTATGTACTTAATTGTTTAATCTATCATGTCTAAGCGTTGTGTTAGTAATTTGTACGAATATTTATAAATCAAACCCAAACGCCAAGAACAATGGGTTTATTTTTGTATAAGTTACTAATCGTGGGTGTGGCTTGAACTATGCATAGCATGCTTCAGCATAGCGTTACTGAAGATTGACAGCGTGTTTTGTATGGGAAATCATAAATGATTTTCATACAGTTTCATACACAGCGCTTTAGTTGCCCGATGTTGAATTTTGGTGTGTGTAGTTCGAACCTAAAGCGCAAGCAAACCAAAGCGTTTGTGCGTCCGGTGTAGTTTGTAGAGCCAGGAGTAACGCTTTGGTGTGCCCTGCGCTTTGATGATATTACTGTATGGTTATTTAATATTGCAGATCGCATAAGCTTGGCGTGCTGTGTACCCGCATGTTTCTACACGTTTTGTATTATAAACTTACTGTTATTCCGGCACATTCTTTACTAGAAGTAGAAATATGAATATGTCAAATTTTATACAAAAGACGCTTAGATTAAAACCGGAAACGCTTCTGTTTGTTCATATTTCTACTGCCAACACAACTCAACTGCAACTTGGGTGCTCAATTTTCTAAAAGATGCATATTTTTTTCGGAACTGTCTAGGAATCTCTGAGCATTTGATAAATATATAATAAAATGTAATGAACTGTTCGTCGATCCAGTATTAAATCTAAACATTCCTATCAATCGAGGCTGCCCTTGTGGATCGGGCGTCTCATCCATTGGGTGATATGTTAATGAAATTTTATAAAATAAAGTATTATAAAGTGGCAAAAGTACGTAATTACTGATTTATTGTGATGCATTTACCGCGACTGGACATGAAGACTGTTTTGCGACAATATTCGGACACCAATACATCATAGAATCATTAGTAAAGTGCTCATGTCGATTCCAATCTTTTGATGTAAATAGTCAGTGCATTCACTGAGTGTGTTGCCATACAAATCTTATAGATAGTTGATAAGTGATCATGTAAGCTTTGCGGGAGGGGCTCGGACGGCGCAAACTGATTTAACGTATCTGCTGTTCTCCAGCTTTATTATACCATTTCTGGGTGCCTAGAATTGACAAATCGAGCGAGGTTCAAGCTATATTTTCGAAATTTGTCGATATGTTTTAATAAATTCGAAGTGTTAAATTTTATTAACACTCACTTAAACCATTTTCCGGGTGCCTAGATTTGAAAATCGAACGAGGATCAAGCAAATTTTCGAAACATTTGTCGATTACAGGTGTTCATAAATTCAAAGTGTTAAATCTTATTAACAGTAACTTAAACCATTTTCCGGGTGCCTAGATTTGAAAATCGAGCGAGATACAAGCCAAATTTTCGAAACATTTGTCGATTAAAGGTTTTCATAAATTCGAAGTGTTAAATTTTATTATCAGTAACCTTCTGGGCTCAATTTCACAAAACCAATGCGCCGCCAACCCCTTCCTTGTTTTTACCTTTTGATTTGATCTAACGATTCGAGGTGACATCTTAAATGTAAATACAATATTCGGTTGAATAATGTAAATTACTATCAGAGAGGTATCATGTTTGTTAGCGAAGCGCTAGCGTTAGCCTGCCACTCTGCTTGCTTTGTCAGTAACAAGGACTCGTAGTTATTAACTGTGGCCTTAGGTTTTATATTCTATGTAAAAGGAGGCCTACCACTGATTTGATAAAATTGTATTTTATACAAGCATTTTAACGATATGTACCGAGTCTAAACGACATTTCTTTTTTATCAATATTATAGTTTTTTCTAATTAATAATATAAAATTTAAATGTAAGTAAACCATTAAAGCATAAACATATTTTACTTAAATATTATATTTAATTAACAACATTGATTTAATTGTAAAATTGGCCATAGGTTGTAACAAGTTGGTATGCCAATTACAATTTTTCATGATTTTTAACCATTTGTTTCATTTCATAAATATTATAAATGATATTACTTTAAGAGTTTTGGGCTCGATCACGCTGAACCACTAAACCGATGATACTTGCACGAGCAGTAATCGCCACGTTATGAAAAATCGCAAAAAACAATTTTGTGCGAGTGAGAAAGTAATTAACGGTAGTCTGCCCCTTAACACAAGGAGAATTTTCCAGGATTTTGGTACCTTTCTTAGTTAGTTAGGTACCTACGTCTTAGGGTCAATTCACACCGAGACGCGACGCGACGCGACGATACTCAGAGGCCAATGATTTCGCGCTACGCCGCGCGTCGTCGCGAGACGCATCGCAACGTCGCGAGGCGCATCTTAAAATCGTAGCAGGACGACCGCTCTTGCACGCCGCGCGTACCGGCGATGCACCGCTGCGTCACGATACGTCGCGCTACGCCACGAGGCACCTCGAGGCGCAGTGCTGCGTGGTGCAACGTAATCTGAATTCTCACAATGTAATGTGTATCTTTTCGTGTAGTGAATAAAGTATATTCTGAGTCGCTCTATGAAAAATGTGCGCGCAGCGTCGCGCCGCGTCGCGTCTCGGTGTGAACTGACCCTTAATAAGATCTGATGAGAGGGGTCTTTGCTCATCCTCAAAACATTTAAAATTACAATAAAATAAATTTTATACGAAATTAGATTGTTTTTATTTAAAAATGTAACAGCTTAATATTTACTTACATAGTTTTGTAAATCCTATAAGATCATTTATATTTTTAGGCAATTAAGGCACAAATAATTTTCAACAATGAAATGCAATAAACTTAACAATCATTAAATATGGCTAATAGTAGGTCAATTTAAAGAGCTAAAACAAAATATATTATCGGTATGAAGAGCCATTATAGTGACACTTTGATTCTGTGTGCCTTTCAAGTTAATAGATGCAGTTAGTGCCTTGTTATTGGCGATGGTGACTACATAACATCAGGTAGGCCATTATACTTGTTCAATCAGCAATTGGTATAAGATAAATGTGTACCTAATACGTTTATTATTACACATTTATTTTAATACACATACTTTTATTCATTGAAATGCTTATTTACGAGATGTTTAACTAATTCAGCCCTGTGGGAACATTTAAAATCACATTTTCCGCAAGTATATGGTTTTTCTCCAGTATGTACTCGACTGTTATGTTCTTGTAAGTTCCATTTTCGACTAAAAGCTTTGTCACATACACCACAGACATAGGGCTTGTATCTGTTGTGGATACTTCTGATATGTTGTTGCACATTGCCGGGTGATTTGAATGTCAACCTACAAAAGTTGCAGGGATATGGTCTTTCCCCAGAGTGCAACTTTTTATGACTTTTTAAATGTTCACTTCGACTGAATGTTTTATCACACAAGTTACAGGACAGTCTTTTCTTGCTGTGAATAGTTTGTACATGTTTGATTAAATTCGTTTTAAAAGTAAATGTTTGATTGCATACCTCGCAACTGTAAGGCTTTTCCTTATTATGCCAATTAATATGCATTTTTATTAAACCTTTACTGCGAAATTGTTTGCTACAAATATCACAGATATAGAATTTTGTTAATACTAGTTCACTTTTGAGAGGATTGCTTTTCCTTGATTTTGAATGCTGTTGTGTTGGTTCCATTTGTGAATTATTCTCCTTAGTATTTTCATACAATTGTTTAAAGTTTTCATGAAGATCTGAAAAAATAAAATGAATTGCAGTAAAAATTTATATTAAGTGTCATTAGCATGGGTCTCAAATTCGGCAAATTTTTATCATCCGCATTTTATGTGCGGGCTGGTTTTTCCGCAAATAGGCCGCTGGCGGAGGGCCCTTTTTGCGTGACCCTTGACATGTGTTGCTCGATGTTTTTTAGGTTCTACAACGCGCCGGTTTCCTCACGATGTTTTCCTTTACCGTTTTGAGAGTACTGGCATAGTGCACATACATTTTTTTCGACAGAAAAAACTCATTGGTACACAACTGGATTTGAACCCACAACCACTAGACTACCACGACCACCAGTGCTCTCTAGCATGGGTCTACTACAGTACCTCTTCAAACAAAATATATTACCTTCAGACCCTGCATCATATTCTATAGTTTCAATTTTAATTTCAACTGCTTCCTCATCTTGTTCCTCTTTAACTGTTACTTGATTCATATTTTCAACTACAGCATTACTATTTGGAAAGAAATCTGTGTGTGTTACAGGTGTAACAAACTGATCTACTATGTTGCTTCTTTTTATGAAATAAAGGGTGTTCTCTGTTATCTGAAAATTGAATAAATTTAAATTGAAAAATAAGCCCAGAATTTTATCATCCTGTTCACTTTAGGATTAGGAGGTTCTATAGGATGTGTAAAGGAAGTAGTAATAATCTAAAGAACCAAACCAAGCAATGATTTGGAATCTGTCTATGGTCAGTCAGGACACCTTACCTCAATGCCCCCATTTGCCAGTTGTGTAAACACGTTTTCAGATTTTCTGCTAAAGTCCATAATTCTTCTGCATTTCAGCAACTGCGAGTAGCAGAGGTAACATATTGTTTCAGGTCTTCCTTTTTCTGTAAGCTGAAATGATAAGAGGTAAGAAAGGTGAGGAATTAACATCTTCAAAATTGTGAATTTTGCTAGGGAGAAGTTGTTTGACAAATTGTCGCCTGAGAAACTCTGATTGTCAATGTTAAAAATGTCTGTAAAAGTATCACATTTTTTTATGCTGTCTGCACAGTCATAGGCATAGGGTTTGTGGTTCTGACCCAACAAATGAAAAACATTATGGCATCACTAAACCAGCAGTTGGAATGAAGTTCCTTAAGGTGTCTCAGCCCCCCATCGCCCGTCTTAGATAAAACGATGGTTATTTAAAGCTATCATTCAACAGGGGCGAGTTTTCTTGTAAGCTTTTAGGTAACAGCTGACGTGGTTCGTCGGTTTGGTACCTACCTTTTTACTTGTAAGCTTCTCGAATATTGCCTGCATCCGTGTATTCCTAATGTGGTGCATAGTCACATTAACAGCTAAGCAGATTCTACACACATCTAATCGCGACATAATTACAAATAAACACAGCGGAGTTCAAACTTTTTCTTGTTCGCCAATTCGCTTGGTCGGAGAGCGCTTTATTCGATAACTCTAAGGTTTTGTTTTGCATAACCTCGAGCTACAACGCTCTTTATATTTCTTCCAAGATTTAAATGTGTTTCATGACTGTATCTCTATTTGATATGATGAGAAATTGAGAATGATGAGAAAGTTGTAAACTAAAACACTTTTTTTTCTGCTTCTTATAAATTAAAATTAATGACATTGACATCTGTCCTAGGGATGCCCGTTACGCTACGATATATCGGAATATCGATACAGCACTATACGATATAGCGATATTTGATGCGATATTTTGACCATACGATACGCTTCGATATATCGCATTTTTATAAAAATATCGCATTACCGTATCGTACCTTCTGAACGCCTGTTTTCTTTAGCTGGACACACACATTTCCGAAAGCCGTAACAGATTAAATCCACAGCGCTTATCAAAATTAATATTTTTGTGTTGTTTAAGTGCTGATCAATGGCAATTGTGATTTTTTTGGTGGAGTTAAACAATTTTAAATACATAAAATTATTTGTTTCTTTTTTAAAAATAAAAGAATATAGTAAAACTACTAAAAAGATAACCCTTTGCACGACATATACTCATTATATCGCATATTAATTGAAAGGCATGCGATACGGTTACGATACGATATATCGATACAAAGGTAATCGATAATATCGCGTATCGATACAACCAAGTTCGATACAGTTACAATGCGATATATCGATACAATACACTTTTTTGGGCATCCCTAATCTGTCCGTTTTGGTTTTATGCCAGTGTCGAATGAGAAATGTTTTATTTTTGGGCTTCTTTCGAAGCTGGATAGAGTACAGTGGGATACTCGCTAGACTTAACGGTTTCGACTTTGGACTATTATAAGTTGAACGCTGCGAATCGTGTGACAGGGTCCCTGTCACAGGGTACGATATGTTTTTGTCGTCCTCGTCCGTCTTACTACGGTTTGGCGCGGCGTGGTACCGGCCGGGCCCTGACGCGACGCGCCCGGCCGCCCGCAAGCCATGCGCCCGCGTCATCGCTCTATGTTAAATACGTATTAATTAGGAACTTATTTGTATTCATATACGAACTACGCACTGGCCCGCTCGACCGCTATCGAGCGCGCTGAGGTGGGCAAGGGGAGTCCGCCGCGAGCGACGCTGTTTTAATTCAATACGTTTTTTCCCTTGAGGTTTTTTAAAATTTACGTCTTTCGTAAATACATATTACATAAATAAAATACTTTTTTGTCAAGTCAGTCAGTCGGCCAACAAAACAAGCCGGCCCTATTTGGCTTTGAAAACAAAACGGTGGTTGTTCGTTTTCAAAACCATCAGAAACATTTTCGATCAAATCAGAATATCACTTAATACACTTTCATTCCAACTGCTAACACTTTGAGATAAGACCTCAAGTTATGTTGGTTAAAATACCACCGAAATTACACAACAAAACACCAGAACTATGTGACTTCCCAAAATGACAAAAAACGAATCGGATGTCTAATGAAATGTGCTTTAAATAAAGAACAATACATTGTGGAGAAAAAAAAAACAGATGTGTCCGGTGCGGGTCCGGTTAATGTAAGGCCAGTTAATGTACGCACTGTTAAAACGATGCCACTTTTTTCCGCTGGGAAATTGTTAAGGCCCGTGTACACTGGAGCAGATAAATATTTCAATTATTATTTTTGTTTATCTAGCGATGAATAATTACTCTAAAGAGGATAACGCCTTTGCATTCAAAAAAAACATTTTCTGCTCTGCTCGCTGACCTTGTTTGGCGATTTTTTATGTTCTAACTTAACCTAATCTATCCTAGTTGGATCTTCCCTATAAAGTATCAAGGACAAGTATAATATAAGTATCTAGTGCCAGAACATAAAAGCAAAAAGCCATGTATGAAATTGCTCCAATGTGCATGTAGCTTATTTTGATTATAACTTAGCGATGGATAATTGTCTTAAACGGGATAGCCTCTTTAAGGATATTGACAAAAACATTTTCTGGCACTACGGGCGGGTGGCGGCGGTGGCACGCTCGCACTGCTCGCTCGCCTTGTGCGTAATTTTTATGTTCTAATATAACCTAACCTATCCAAGTCAGATCCACCCTTTTAGGTATCAAGGACAAGGCTTAAGTTTCCAGTACCAGAACAAAAAAGCAAAAAGCCATGTATGAAATTGCTCCAATGTGCATGTAGCTTAGCTGGCATCGTACATAATAACGGGGTGTACAATAACGAGATGTACATTATCACCTCCCGTCTATTCGTTTCATTTCGTTCGTTGTTTACTTTGGTGCAGTGCAAATAAATTGTGATTTCCATTCCATTTATAACCATTTACCTGCATTGATTTTCTAGTCATTTTCTTACTTACAAAAGGTAATTGGTGACTTGCTGCTCTTATACTAGATAAATATGTGTGACGCCGCTGTTAACGAATACTTTGAGGAAGCTCTATTACTCGTGAAGAAGGCCGGAAACCTTATAACCGATCACGTTGGCGGCTGCAAATCGTTTGAGCTGAAATCCTGCGACATCGACCTTGTGACCGAAGTTGATAAAAATGTAGAAGACACTCTAATAAGTGGTCTAAAGGCTAAGTTCCCCGATCACAAGTTCATTGGCGAAGAAACTGTTTCAAGCGGGGGGAAATGCGATCTGACCGACGATCCGACCTGGATCATAGACCCTGTTGACGGCACCATGAATTTCATTCATGGCTTCCCTCACAGCTGCATATCTCTTGGCCTGACTATTAACAAGGAACCGGTGGCAGGCATAGTCTACAACCCTGTGCTTCAGCAGCTGTTCACAGCCAAGAAAGGTCAAGGAGCCTTCTATAATGGCAGACAGATTCATGTTTCCAACATAAAGGAGCTCGGCAAAGCATTGATTGCTTTTGAAGCAGGTACTAGTCGTGATACTGAGAAACAGAATGTTGTTTTCAATAACTTCAAGATGGTAGTTGACCGTGCACATGGAGTGAGGTGCTTGGGATCAGCGGCTCTCAACATGGCGATGGTGGCTCTGGGCGGAGCAGATGCTAACTTTGAGTTTGGAATCCATGCTTGGGACATTGCTGCGGGGGACATACTGGTGCGGGAGGCCGGAGGAGTGTGCATTGATCCCGCGGGGGGCAAGTTGGATTTGTTGGCTCGAAGGGTGCTTTGTGCTGCCACTCCAGAGCTGGCTCAAGAGATGGCAGCTTCACTGGCCCAGTTTTATCCAGAGCGGGATTAATTCAAATTGAAAGTTCTTCGTTTAAAAATCATTATCACAGGATATTGAGGCATTTGTATTTAAAACTTATACTCTAGAATTTCGATACCTACTTACTGTTAAGCTGATCTCAATATGTAAAAGTAAAAATGAATCTACAGTAAATTCTATTAAATTATAAAATAAACACTTGATTTTATAACACTACTACATAGAACTATGAGCACTGTGGGATTAAAACTCAAAAACCTACCTTCCGGTAACCGTAACTCTGTGTAAATACAAACTAAAATTGTTTGATGAATCGCCTATAAAATAGGTTTCATCATGATATAACAATGGGTAATTCATTTAATGTAGAGCCCTTATTTGAGCAGTAGGTAACTTATAGGTAATAGGTTTGTTATAGGCGATGATTACCGCTTACCATCAGGTGGGCATAATGCTTGTTCCATCAGCAAGTTGTATAAAAATTTGGCTACCATTGTTATTCTCTTGTTGGGTCTGAACTCTGAAGTTAGTCATTTGGCAAATCTGTCAATTTCCAAGTCATTGACCATTTTCACACAAACGGCTCACTTCAGACAGACACTTCGCCAAAGCTAGTTCTATTGCACCAAACGAAGGCCATGGGTCTTTATCAGTCGGATCGTAAACAACTTATTAGATTAGGTTTAGTGCGTCTATTTGACTGCGGTATGTGAATAGCCAATACTACTTGTGCTTGAAATATTTTTTTAGTATGTGACGTCATCGCTACGTTATTTTATCTGCGTAAACAACCGATGTTTTCTCAGTGCCAGTCAATTGCCGCACTTGTTACGACTGACTAAGGGCTACTTTTTCAATTACCAGATTTTATCCACCAGTTCAAAATATCAATCCATAACCTCATTTTTTTTCATAATCGACGAACAGCGTTATTTTTAGATGGAATAATCAGCTATAATTAAATAATTTTAATCATAAGAAATATTAATTATAACATTGTTGGTGGTGGGAGCCTGTATTTCCAATGTGGTCCTTGTGACTTGTGATAGGTACCTACATGTAGGTATACATATTGTCCTCCTCAATCATCATGTAGGTATACATATTGTAATCCTCAATTCCTCGAGGGCACGACGCCTGAAGCGTGGGGCAGGAGCGTAGTGGTGCTCTTCTTTAAAAAGGGTGATAACACCCTCTTAAAGAACTATAGACCGATCTCCTTGCTCAGCCACGTCTATAAGCTGTTTTCCAGAGTAGTTACTAATCGTCTCGCTCGTAGGTTCGACGACTTCCAGCCTCCCGAACAAGCCGGGTTCCGAAAAGGCTTCAGTACCATAGACCACATCCATACGCTACGGCAGATTATACAGAAGACCGAGGAGTATAATCAGCCACTTTGCTTAGCGTTTGTGGACTATGAGAAAGCCTTCGATTCAGTCGAAACCTGGGCAGTGCTACAGTCGCTCCAGCGGTGTCAAATTGACTATCGGTATATCGAAGTGTTGAAAGGTCTCTACAGGAATGCCACAATGTCTATCCGACTTCAGGACCAGAGTACAAATCCAATCCACATGCAAAAAGGGGTGAGACAGGGAGATGTAATATCTCCGAAACTGTTCACCTCGGCACTGGAGGATATTTTCAAGCTCGTGTCCTGGACAAGGTATGGCATCAACATCAACGGCGAATTCATCACTCACCTTCGATTTGCCGACGACATAGTCATAATGGCGGAGTCGCTGGAAGACTTAGGCACAATGCTCAGAGACCTCAATATTGTCTCCCAACAGGTGGGTCTAAACATGAACATGAGCAAGACAAAAATCATGTCCAATGCTCATGTCACACCCATGCCGGTACATGTTGGGAGCGATATCATCGAAGTTGTGGACCACTATGTTTATTTGGGTCAGACGATCCAATTAGGTAGAGCCAACTTCGACAAAGAGGTCAGCCGACGAATCCAACTCGGATGGGCAGCGTTCGGGAAACTGCGCCACATCTTCTCGTCGCAGATACCGCAAAGCCTCAAGACGAAAGTCTTTAATCAGTGCGTGTTGCCAGTGATGACTTATGGAACTGAGACGTGGTCGCTAACTATTGGCCTCGTGCACAAGCTATAAGTCGCGCAACGAGCTATGGAGAGAGCTATGCTGGGAGTTTCACTACGAGATAGAATCAGGAATGAGGATATCCGTAGAAGAACCAAGGTCACCGACATAGCTCATAGAGTTAGTAAGTTGAAGTGGCAATGGGCAGGCCATATAGCTCGAAGGACCGACAACCGTTGGGGAATAAAGGTTCTCGAATGGCGACCACGAACCGGAAGACGAAGCGTAGGGCGCCCACCCACCAGATGGACCGACGACATTGTTAAGATCGCGGGAAGTCGATGGATGGAAAGGGCTCAGAATCGTTCTTCCTGGAAATGTGTAGGGGAGGCCTATGTCCAGCAGTGGACTTCTTCAGGCTGATGATGATGATGATGATGAATCCTCAATTTCAATGACGGCGCGCGGCGACTCCAACTAAAACTAATATGTATCTTACAAAACCTAACTCAAATATTTACTAACTAAATGAATTTCCTAGCGTGAGCACTATACTATACAGGGTTATTCATTATTAGCTACAAATAATCAGGAATTAAATTTAACAAATAAAATAAAAAATATTTACGAACGATTTTTTAAAGTTTTGCTAGGAAAAACTAAAAATTAATAACCCTGTATGTCTCGCTAGGACAAACTTATTCTTCACCTATGTGATAGGTACATCTAGTGCATGTAGTGGGAAGTGTATTCTACACTGCTCGCTCTTATGTCCTAATAGTAAGTGTAAATTTTCTTTGACATAATTGTTACTTCTGTATCCTTGTTGCGTGTGTACCTACTTATTGAATAAACTTGAAATGGAAAAGAATAAAACAATTAGATACTTACGTATTGTTATATTTATTAACTTATTGCTTGTGTTATATTATTTAAATAAATCAATGTTAACATACTCGTATACTTTATTTCTCAAAATCATTTTTTATTGATACATTTCGGTGGTATGTTTCACCACTACGATGTTTAAAAAACGAAAATTATTTAAACCACGTCTGGTCAGAGAAACCATATGGAATGTATAATACATACATACATACTAAATGTTACTTCATATTTTCCTGTTCCCTATGCACCTAGGTACATAGTATAATAATAATGTCCTTATATTTATATTTTTAATTAATTCACATAAATAAAACAAAAAGTCAGTAAAGGTCAGTGAGATCTGTTAATTTATTTTAGGTTCATTTCAGTAAATCAATTTTAAGTGGTTATTGAGCGTCCGTTAGCATTTAAAAACAGGACTGCTGGCCTACCGAAAGCTCCATAATATAGCTATGGCTGTCAAAACTGACCCATGTATGCAACAGAAGAATAAATAACAGTAGTACCGTACCTATCCATTTATTCAAACGTATGAAGAAATGAAAGTCTAGGTCCGATCTACACACAATTTGACAGCCTTAGACATGGCCCTAGGGTAGCTCTGTAGTGCTCGTGCTGGAAATCAAAATTTAAGTCATGTCATGTCTCATAGTCATCTAGTCTAGATATCAGTTTATTTCTAAGAAATAGTTGGTTATAGTCAGTCGGTTTTCGTAGTACCTACACGTCTTAAAAGTAAATGGTCAATGTTGGTTAGTTTATATTCGGGGTAATAAAGTGTAAGTATAGGATTTATTTAGACTTTAACGGGCCTAGATTAAGGGTCTGATTGAAGAATTAAGCTGACTAGATTCTTATTGGGATCGCGTAATAGAATCCAGTCAATAGATAAATAGAAGAGATTATATAGAAAGATAGATAAAGGTCAATATAATTATGTCAGTTTTAGTCGGTATCATTAGTTTTGTCCGAGATGTTCGATATGCCAGGATATGTCATTTAAAAATGTCTGCTTCGATTGGTCAGTTCAGCCAGTTAGTAAATATTGTCATTCACCCCCGAATACTGAAACGCAACTCAGATTTAAGCACGTCTAAGCGACGAATATTTTGACAGATTTTCATTGAAAACTGTCAAATATTCGTCGCTTGAGACGTGCTTAAATCTGAGTTGCGTTTCAGTATTCGGGGGTCAGTTTGTCATAGAATAGTTGTGTGAGATAGGTCTGAGGTCCGTTTATTTAATGCCAGTCATTTTTTTGTCTCACGTCACGTTTACTTTCATGTCAACAAATAGGTAAAGATGACGACAGGAAAAGCGGGTAGGATTCGTTTTCTGTCATTTTGGGAAGTCACATAGCTTTTTAATTTTAATCGTTTTTCTGGTGTTACTTTGAGTTCTGTTGTCATAAGTCATAAGTAGAAGTATCGTTAGAGTCTGATTAGGTAATTTCTACGTCAATTTCTCAACATAGTCACTTCGGTCAATCTTCATCTTTAGGACCAGTCCTGTTTAATCGAGTCTAAATTGAATTACAATGCCGTCACGTCGTCGGTCTTATTATTGGGCCCTAAGATAAAGACATTGTCATAGGTCGTTACTTTAAATTGGTCAATGAATTATTTCAAGTTGTCGGTCACAAGTCATCAAGTCTTCTGAATAGTTAAAATCAATCATTGTGTTAAGTCGTCTGTGTACAGTCAATCTTATCAGAGTTAACAGTCTTGTGTCAGTCACTGCACGAGTCTTAAAATCAGTCAGTTTGATTGTTAGTTTATCCGTCAAAAGTTCCATTTACATCAGTAGTTTTTTGTCCAGCCACCGTCATGCAATGCCAGTGTAGTCAAGTCAAAATATCAGTCTAATCAATAATGGTAAAAATCAGTCTGAATAGAATTTCACAGTCAACTTCACGTCAGTTTGTTTTTAGTATTTATTGTCACTAGTAAAAGTCGGTCAAAATTGTTCATTTCGATTTTGTCAGTCAGTCTTTCTTTCAATCGTTAGGTCAATGTGTTAGTCAGCCATAATTTAAAATTCGATAAAGTTATTTAAGCTTAACTTTTTTGTTATAAGTATTTCACAAGAGCGAGAAGAAGTGAAATAAATTGGTCATTTGGTTTTAAGTCAGTATTTTCGGTCAAAACAAAATGTCTAATCTAATTCTTGTCTCTTCTTCGAATCGGTCAGTTGTAACTTTTCATTGTTCATGATTAGGTTCTTGTTTCCTAATTAATTACTTATACACCTAATTTAATATCAGTTATGTCAAAAAAAGTCTATCTAGAGAGTCCAATCAGAGTCTGTAAATTACGTAAATACCTATATCGTCTAGTTCCCTACAATTTTGAATTTTTCTATTTTCCTTCATACAATCAATGTCAAAATAGTCCTGGGCGTCGTCTCCTAAGGCCGAGTAAGGCTATGGGCCTAGGGATCTCCTTCAGCGCGTGAGGGTCCGTCTTGATTGGTGGTGACCGGTGGGGCAGTTGCTCCGGCAGATTTGAATCCTCTTCGTAAACCGCCCATTGAGAGGGACTGAAAAAAATTGAAATAACCTTGTGTTTGTTATTTTCGGACAATGGGAAGTAACGAACTCAAAAGGCATCAATGGTTTACTGCTTACTTATGCAAATATGCTTTGTTTCTTTAGCTCACCTTATTTCACTTGGTATAACTTGGAAAGCCACTGAAGGCGTCTGTGCCGGCTTAGACGGTTTCTTCACTTTAACCCTCAATTTATTGGCTGCTGCTTTTGACTCGGTTTTGTCCAACTCCGGCATATTGTCCGAAGACAATCGCTCTTCAGCTTCTGTTTCTGGAGTCCCCGGATTGTTGTAGTTTTCTTTGAGAATGTATTTGTTGTTTAGTGCGTCGTCAGTCGTCTTGTCAGGTCTAGTCATGTCTTTGTTTAGTTGTTCTACTTTGGCAGTCGAAATGGCGACAGGGTCAGGGTAACGCGGCATATGTTTTATGTTATTTTTTGTTTTTAAGATTTCGTGATCGTCATTCCGTCTCGTCGATCTTTGTAAAGTTGGCTTAGTAGAAGAGTCAAAGACGTAGAAAGTAGTTAGTTTTATCGAATTAGTTTTGTCTTTATTGTCATCAGTTTTCACAAAATCATTGCTAATAGTGTCATGTTTGGCTTCTATTTTATCAACTCGCGTTATTTTGTCATTCATGTCGCCTCTGTAATTACCTACGTAGCCGAAAGTTACTAATTTGTAAAGGTTTTCTGTTGTCGAATCGGGCTTTTTGTCCTTGTTTTGGGATTGAGGTCTCAAAGAAGTCATAGAATGTGCAGTAGTTCGCTCATTGTCGTCATTAGATCTCGCTGAAGAATATAGGTTGTCTCGCACAGTAGTGCGTGTAATTGGTCGGTTATTTCTGTAGTTGTCATTATAGTCAGGTCTATGATAGTGGGGTCTGCTTGGTCGTCGGTATGTGTCATCATAAGTCTGATACGTCACTTTAACAATGTCTCTATCCCTATCTCTGTTATAAGTCTTTCTAGTAGTCTTTCTGTAGGATTCAGTCGGTCTGGGAACGTAATTGATCAAATATGTGTATTTGTTGATATTTTCTGTAACAGTCAAAATGGGTCTTTTTTTTTGGTTTTGGTAATAGTAAGGTCGTTTTGGCGGGCCCTGGTTTACTACCACAGATTGTATGCTTTGTGTGTCTTCTTCGTCGTCATAGTCATAGTCAGAGTCAGCGTATTGTTTGCCTGGTTTGTTTCTAGAGTCAGTATCGTCAAATCGTTTACTTTTATTTTTGAAGTCAAGTTTGTCATCTATATGCGCTGTCTTGTTAACTTTGTCGACATTGAATGAAAATTGAAAAGTATCGTCGCTGTCTTTAGCTGTAACGTTAGTATCGTCAGTCAGTTCTTGGGTCATGTTTATAGTTTTAGCACTGTCGAAATGGGGTCTTTTATTGTTACTGCTAGAAATTTTATTCATTTTCGTAGTTGTTGGGGGCTTAGTAGTCGTCGGTTTACGCGGTTTTTCAGTACTGCGGTCAGATTTTCTTATATCATTGTCAGATTCAGAGTCTATCTCGACCCAAGGGGATAAGTCAAAGTTGTTGAGTAGTCCGTTTTGGCAGGATATCCTGTCATTGTTGGGGTGGTCGGGAGAGAGGAAAGCAAAGGGTTGAATGTCATCGATAGTGTCGAGAGTTCGGCAGAGGACTTGCGCGAATGATATTCTTCGTATTTGTTGAAGCTGCGCTGGCGTAAATGATGAATCGAACCCTCCGTTTTCGTACCTGGAATTTTTATAATTTGATTTATTCTTTTCATAGGTATTTCAAAGAATTCTTATTGGAATGTAAGTGTTAGTGGTAGACTTACCAAAACCTGTCCCCTTTGCGTAGGTTCGAGAACTGTTGAGCGATGATGCAGGCAAACGTCGGCCCCACCAGTCCACCGACTACAGGCCTCTCGGCCATGCCTCCCGTGAACAGGTCTATGTCATCAACGTGCCTAGAACACAATAAATAGGTTACTGCGAAGAAAAGTAAAGGAAAAGTATTCGGTGGCAGATTACGTCGTAGATTACGTGGCAGAGCTGTTAAATTTCATCTTCATTCAAAAATCATTTGCCCTCACAGTTTTATCGAGATTTTTTCACGATGGATTTTGAAAGCACTTTCGATGTTGCTAGTAAATAAAAGCAAAAGGTACCTGTATAACACCTTCAGTTTCCTCACAGCTCTGGAGGGCATGACTTTGAACAAATCTTCGAACCCTGAGATCTCACTGAGTCCGCATGGCTCCCGCCAGGATGTATAAGGTGGTACTCCATGATCCCTTCCTCGCTGTAAATAAGGATCCTTATAATAATACCGACGAATCAGCAATGGGTGAGTTAAATACTAACAGCAGGTCTTTTTCGCTTCGCATTTTTGTTTAAAGATAATGCCCGTCACCAGGCACCGAGAACGGAAAAATCAGCAATAAGTCTTTGGAGAATATAGCCCATATTTTTTGCACCCAAACATCTGTCGCCTCATCTTTACTGAAAATATCAAATTTAGGTGACTGACTTGAATATTGATGGCAGCCAAGTCCATCCCGAAATTGGTGGTGGGCGTCTGGAACAGATGGTTGGTGAGCTCGTGCGTGATGAACTCGTCGCGGCGCTGGATGGGCTGGTTGGCCATGCCGAGCAGAAGACGGTCTACTGCGCCCATGCTCCAGATGTTGGATGGATTCGTCAGCTCCATGTGGAGGGACACGTCTGGAAGATAATGGTCCATGTAACCATCAAATGAAGTGTGAAGTGGGATTCTTCCTGCGATCTTGCTGGTCTATCAGATGCGTGAGCGTCCTACGTTTTGCCGTCCGGTTTGTGGTCACCATTATTCCCAAACAGGTCTTCGAGCTATATGCCCTGCCCATTGCCACTTAAACTTACTAACTCTGCGAGCTATGTCGGTGATATTGGTTCTTCTACAGATTCTTTCATTTTCTGATTCTATCACGTAGTGAAATTCTCAATGTACGAGTAGCTCTCCCCATAGCTCGTTATGCAATTTTAAACTTGTGCATGTGGTCAATAGTCCACGTCTCAATTCCATATGTCATCACTGGCAACACACACTGATAGACTTTCGCATTGGATGCTGTGAATGTGCGATAGACTTACTGTTGTGAATAGGTCGATGGAATCTATCGTAGCGCATCATGGTCGGCTGCACCAGACTGTGTCCGAAGCGGAAGGCCGCAGAGCCGAATGCGCTGGCTGGACTTGCATTGATCTTGGGGCTGTAGTCTTTGGAGTAGCCCTTTTTTTGAGGCTCCAGCTCGAAAATCTCCATCACGTCTGATCCTGGAAGAAAAATACTCATGATGGGCTTACAAATCTCATCATGCCTGTATCCTATGAAAATGGAAGATAAGAGTACCTATACATAACTTTGCGCTATACTCTACCTGGTAGAGATCTGGTGGGTAACTCCTAAATGTGTTGGAACCTTGGAACTAACCTAGCACAACAGGCAGGAACTCCCGGTACGAGATATGTTGGATCATCGCCCCGACGATCTTACGCGATTCCTGGTAAATCTTCTCGTCGCTCCAGTGAGGGTTGAGGTGGGCCAACTCCTGTGCCATTCTGGAAAAGCAAAAAACTATACAATATACATAGAAATTTGAATACCATGAGATCTGATAAATACAGTCGTAAGCTGTTTCTTCTTTATTTCGCAGCCTGAAGGCTCCTTTCGTGATACAATATTGTCGAACTCTCTATGTTCGATGATATGCCGATGAAAAACTCATTGTTTTAGGACTGAACCTTGAGATCAGAAGGCGGGGCCGCTGTCACTAGACTAGCAGTGCTCTAAAAACCACGCAAGAGGACTGCTTACCTGTTATGCTGCCTCAGCCAGACGATATGCGCGGCAACCAGACCCGGATGCTCATTGACCCTGGCGTCTCCAGACTTGAAGCAGTCGGTGGAGACCGCGCCTCCGCGGCAGAGGTCGTCGCGTCGCTCGGGAGGTAGGATAGGACGGCGTTGTTGAACGCGCCCGTATTGGAGCATGCCTGTTCAAAAAGGCATTCATGTTAGATGGTTTATTTGTTATTTTTAATTTAGAGATGCAATGTTTTTTATTTTCTGTGCACTGGACCGAAGAAACTGGCAAAAACGAAACGAGTTCTGGATCGAAGTGGATGGCGGATACCAGGTTTTTTCTTCTTGTAGTATAACTAGCTCGTCCGAGCCAGTGTGCTGAGTTAAATGTAGGTACATACAGTTTTCTAATTTTTTAGGTAAGACCTAAAAAGCTGTCGGTTTCTTCACGAAGTTTCCCTTCACCGTTAGGGAATACCGGTATACCCAGTAAACATCCATTTGTGAACAGTAAAACGCGACTGGATTCGAACACACGACCTTAGGATCAAAAGGCGGGGCTGCTACCATTAACCACTATACAGGGTGTAATCGTTAAGTGTGCACAGGCGATTATTCCGTAACTATTGCAGAAAATAATTGCGTGTTCGTTCTAAATTCAAATTCTTTATCGCGGGTTCTCGTTCCCGCCAATTTATTGTATTTTTCAATTTGCGTGATTGTTGCATTTATTAGAAGAGTTACAGTATCGTGTACGTCGTGCAATTGCTTTAATTACTCCGCAAAAGTGAAGGAAAGTTCATTTAGAAACTGTAAATAGAGCTCGTCATTGTATTGCACAAGGAGGACGTCACTTCGAACATATGCTTTGAACACAAAATTTTGTACTTACTAAGAAATAAAATGTATGGGAGTGATTAATGTAATTTTTTTGGATATTTCTCGTTTTATTTTTAAAAAGTTATTAATGTCATTTTACTCATTAGGTAAAGTACTTTCGATATCAGTTTAAAGTTTTTTGATATCTGCAATAGTTACGGAATAATCGCCTGTGCACACTTAACGATTACACCCTGTATATGCTGATGGTTCTCCGTACCGTTTCTGAACAGCCTGAGCTTATCAGACTGCCTCGCCGAGCTGGCGTACAGCGGAGAGCCGTCGATGTACGCGGAGACCTGGTTGAGCTGGTCGCGCCAGCCGAGCGCGCAGTCATCGCGCGGAGCCGGAGACGAGCGCACGAAGTCCAGGCAACGCACGCCTTTGGGGCCGTAGAACGGGTCTGATGATGGAACCGCGATGGGGAAGCATTCCGGGTGCTGAATGGACGATGGGTATTGTTAGTTCAAACAAAAGAAGAGCCAGATTGGCCACCATAGAGGCAGTAGGAGTTTGCGCGGGTCTCGCTCTGGAAATATAGTTTTACCTAATCAGCAAAATTGTGAGACTGGCACTCAGTATTAGTCACCCTAATCTAGTCCAAATTTGGAACAAGGAAGTCTTATATTTGGATAAACTTACCATGAACTCCTTAGAAACGAAATCTTTGCCGCCATCTTTGCAGCACCTTGGTACGGATCCATTGAACCCTCTCGACTGAGAAGTCGACGTCACATCATGGTCTAGGAATTGCCCCCACTGCATTAGTAAATGTGTGATCCCTGGGTTCTCCACATTATGGCTTTCATGGACCAGCGAGCTGATCTCTCTAGCTGATGGAAGGGTGGTGCCGAAGATGGACCGCCTCGGGGCTTGGAGGCCATCGGCGTAGGAGGGGCGGAGGAAGCGCTGAACGGGGGTCATGGTAGACCCCCATCGGGGGCGGTGGAAGTTGTTGCATGTTCCGTCATGGGTCCGGTATCTGGAAGAAAGTATAGTTCAGATACCAGTGTATATAACCACAAAATTGGCATAAAATCACTGGGTGCACCTGCACAGCTCATATACCAACTGTCAAGCAGTGGTAAGAGTGACTGGACTATTAGAACAGTGAATACCTTTTAGAAGCAGGAGGGCACTTCGGCACGCCCTTAAGAGGGCAATGCTGCATGAGCGCCGACTGTCGGAGTGCGCTGGCCGTCGGGAACTGGGCATCTTCCGTGCGACCCTCGAGCCCATCGCTGTTGCCACTGCAAGGTACAATAAACAAATCTGGTTATGTATCTAGATTGATAGAAAACTATTTCGGCCTTTCACATACCTAAGCGTTGCTTTTGTGAAAGGCCGAAAGAGATATTTAGAAGAGACATTGCTTAAAGTTAGCTATGTCACTGTTTAACATTAAATAAAAAAATAATTAATTAAAAATGAAAATGCCTTTCATTTCTTGCATTAACTTAGCCTCAGATAATGGTGTTTGTCATTACCTAGTGGTAAGAGATATCTTTTAAGAAACGCTTGTAGTAACGGGGTAAAGTACGCTCAGTTAGGTACACCATAAGAAAATAACATAACAAAAATGACACAATAACTAAATCTAAGGCAAAGTTCAGCAGATGGTTTTATCGCTGTGGGCGATCTCTTCTAGACAACCTTGGGTGAGCAGGACTTAAGTAAGGCTGGGTATAATTAGGTTGTATTACCGCACGAGTTAGTCACGAGTCGTGAGTGTTACTGACCTACGCATTCTAAGATAGGAGATCTCAGATATGTATCCATTATGAAAAACATCTTATTGAAGAGAGAATCCTTTCACCACATCGGATCGAAAGAACTAGTGACGCGACGAAAGAAGGTCAACAGATATTTAATAAATTTAAAACAGAAGCGGACTTTGCATCCGAACATAATATACAGGGTTATTCATTATTAGCTGCAAATACTCAGGAATTAGGTTCAACAAATAAAATAAAAAATATTTATGAAATGATTTTTTTTAAGTTTTGTTATGAAAATCCCGAGAAAATCGATAAAGGAATCATTGGCGCCTGACCTATTTTGACCTTTGATCCGCGCCCGCGCGCCGTGAGCGACACTCTGCGTTCAGTCACCGCCTGGGTGGGTCATCGTCCTGTTCTCCATGGCAATCATTATGCAATAGCCGTAAAGAAATTAATAAAAATAAAATTTTGATACAAAAACTTGAAAAAATTTTTGATCAAATTTAAAAAAAATTATTACATAAATATTTTTTATTCTATTTGTTGAACCTAATTCCTGAGTATTTGCAGTTAATAATGAATAACCTTGTATACACCACTATTTTGTAATTACCAAAAAAAAAATTGCTGATATTGGCTGCTGTTACTGAACACATCCACGAAAAAAAAAATTCAAGTCATAAAAAAAATATCCCTAAATAACCACAAATTTTAGTCAAATATTTAAATGACTGGTGTTTTACTCATGTCCCTACTTCCAGGACGCTATAGTGCCTGGGATAGGATTTTAAATGGAATAGGCTTGCCCAGCATACCATCCGGACAGCTTAGTCGGCCTAATCCACAGGAAAGATATGGTCAATACGTGCAGAGCTGATTATAAGCCGCGGGTTTCCTCACGATTTTTTCCTTCATCATTTGAGAACACTAGAATTGTGTAAATAAAATTTTATGTAACTGAAGCAGTTATAATAAATGCTATTTATCATAGGAGTTTGACCTTATGATTTGTTAATCCTTATAGTTCCACAATCTCTAATTATGCAAAGATGGAACGTCTTAATGAAATCATAATGTCATCAGCCAACCTTGGCTTACGTCAACTAACATAGTTCTGACTTTAAATTAGACTAAATACCTACCAAATTAATCTCGCAAGTCTTTGAAACAAACGACATCGTAGGTATGTGAGTACCACAGCTAGTGGCCAAATCTGTTGAGAAACTTCTCAGGCCGCCTTAAGAGGGTACAACACAGACGACTCTCCATACAAACGTAGTCCCCTATTTCCTCCCTGGATAATGCCTCTAGAGCAGGGATTCCCAAAGTGGTCGATATCGACCCCTTGGGGTCGATATTGGTTTCCTAGGGGTCGATATAAACGAAAACTGATTTTGGGGGTCGACGAGGTCTAAAAATCGACCCCCTATTAAATTACCACACGTTCTTTTTTAAAACTTTAGGTAGGTAGGTACTGTATTGTTTATGTTGTGTTACGTATACTAAGAATAATTAATATTTTTGTAGTAAATAGCATTGTTGTAGTACCTAATGTAAAGTATCAAGTTCGTACAAGATGAAAAACTAGGCAAGTCAGTGTGGACAAGTTTGTGAATGAGTTCGAGCGTACATCTTTCAGGTGCGTTTTGACTTGCTCTCTATTTGACGCATACGTGATTTAACACAAACGAATTCATGATCAAGTTGCAAATCCAAACATGTTCCTGATATTTTACTATTTAACGAGGTTGAAAGTTCATTTGCGTTTTGAAATTCGTTGGAGCTTGAACGATAATAACTCATATAAGTACTCATTTATTTCAAGAGATCACAAAGTTATAAAATAGCGAAATTAAGTGAAGTAAAGTGGCTGAAACAGAATTTACGAATCACTTAACCAAGTGCAAAGTTTTCCAATTTGTACCTTCGCACCTAGGTATTTTGTATCAATAGAAAGAAAACTAAAGATAGGTCCCTTATTTATAATAGTCTGCTAACTTAAAGCATTGCTAATTCTCACTCTGTCTTCTTCTATTGACCTAATTCAGAATGAAAAATAATTATAAGTTTACAAAACTAGAGAAACCGACTTCATTGCCAACGGCTAAACCGATTTTAATGAAATTCGTTTGGTACAATCTGGACGTAAGAATAACCTTCCAAATAAAAAAATCATTTTCTAAATCGGTTCATAAATGACGGAGGCATGCAGTTACAAACATTAAAAAAAATTATTTAAAAAAAAATGGAAACACCGATTTTAATAAAATTAAAATGAGACCAATCTGGAAGCAGTGCCTTTCAGATAAAAAAATAATTTTCTAAATCTGTTCATCAATTACGGAGGCATGCAGTTACAAACATTAAAAAAATATTTAAAAAAAAATAGCAACACGGATTTTAATAAAATTAAAATGAAACCAATCTGGAAGCAGTGCCTTTCAGATAAAAAAACAATTTTCTAAATCGGTTCATAAATGACGGAGGCATGCAGTTACAAACATTAAAAAAAATATTTAAAGAAAATGGCAACACCGATTTAAATAAAATTAAAATGGGACCAATATGGAAGCAGTACTTTTCAGATAAAAAAATAATTTTTCAAATCGGCTTACAAATGACGAAGTTATGCGGTAACAAACATTAAAAGAAAAAATAAAATAAAAAATACAACCAAATTGAGAACCTCCTCCTTTTTGATTGGAAGTCGGTTATTAACACTGTAGCAGCTGTTTTAAGTTAGCGGACCATTATGAATAAGGGGGTTGATCTTAAAAGTAGGTAATTTGGCCATGGGGGTCTGAGGTAACGTTTCATTTTGGAAAAGGGGTCACTTGTCCAAAATAGTTTGGGAACCCCTGCTCTAGAGTAACCATTTTGTCTCATAAAATCCAGATCTGCTATATACGTGCTCGTATGTTTTCCTTTTTTTCAGAAACTGCAAATTCAGTGTTTTTTCATCTTGCAAAAGATCTTTTGCAAGATGAAAAAACACTGAATTTATTTATCAAAAATCGCGAGCAACTACATGAATAAGTAATTTTGATCCTAACACGTTTTCCTACTTACAAGTATGCACTAAAACAATTAGGCAAACTGGTGTTTGGATCAAAATTAGTTTTTTTTTGCTAAACTTTGTTTTTTCTTGGATTGCACATCGATAAAAGTTCAGTGGTTTTATATTCAAAAAGGGTCAATATTTGCAAGTGAAAAGTACATCGACACTGGTTCACTATTTTAATTACTCTCAGATGATGACATTATTGTGACATGTTGGAACTGAACGCGACTCAGCACCACCTCTATACCTCGAAGGAAAGTGACGCCAAGGCGAGGTTCAAGGGAAAGTAAAAATTATGCAAAATTGTAAAAGTCGTTTCGAAATCACATAAGTCGCACCTTGTTGGATGCTCCACCGACGCAACGCAGTGAAAGTTATTAACACTGTATGATTTCTAGTAAAATATTTGACATTATGTAAAATAGCATTATACTTATGTAAGAGCTCAAGCTCAAACTTTACATGAATGAAAACTATTAACTCATTAGAAATTTTCAAAAGTGATATAAACTGTCCGGGCTTTGAAATATTTTAATAGATTAGATACATAACTAGCTGCTACAATATCATAAGATTATTATTGATTTTATTTTAGGTGTAATTTTTTCTTAAAAATAATCAAGATTCCAAAAAACAGAAGTATTTAATCTCAATTTCTTTATTTTTTGTTTGTTTTTGCATAACTTGTCATATAAGAATCGATTTTTTTTTTATCTGAAAGGTCCATCAGGATCTTCCGGATTGATCCTTTAGAAATTTTGACAAACCTGGTTCAGCTATTTGGCCATGAAGTCGATATGTCAAGTTTTTTTAAATTTCATGTTCGTTTACTCGCTACACGTTTGCGTTCGTAGCATAGAGGCGTAGCGTGTACTTCTTACAAAAGGCAAAAGACTTCAACGCGCTTGATATTGATTTGGCGTGAGCTTTTGTTTAACTATTTTTTTTTTCAATCTATTCAGCCTTCTATTCCTCTTATTATTCTTTAATTCTTTTTTTTTCCTTCGATTTATTTAGCCTTAGTTGTTATACTTTTTTACAAAAAAAATGTGTTTCCACAAATAGTAGTGTACTTTGTGGTTAATAGATTCATTCATAATATTTTATCGATGATTGTAAATATTTAGGTACATTATACTTAAAGATTAAAACTTTTAGTAACCACTACTATTTTTTTTTCTCCAGCGTTCAAGTAAGTACGTACTTTGACTATGTAAAAGAGAAATTAGTCTAGACAGCTCTAAAAATCTTGATGGGTAATGAAAAATTCAAAGTATTATCAAGATCAACACATTAGTAATGCAATCTTCTTCTAATTACGTCTCTAATTTTTTTAAGTGTGGTGAAAGGATTTCAAGTGCGCCTCAGAGAAGTGCACTCGACACATGTTTTCGAACTCTTTTCTTAGATTCTACGACATGCCTCGCGATGTTTTTCTTCACCGTTTGAGGATTTCAATTTTCAGAAGGAAAACTTATTGGTTTGACTCGTAGAACCCACGACCTTGGAATCGGAAGGTGAAGCCGCAACCACTAGACCACCAGTGCTTTCAAATGTAATTGGTGTAATAACATATTAAATTAAATAATATCATTAACCTGTTGCTACACGTCCGCTCATGCAATAGTGTATTGACAGAGAAAGTGTCAACACTTTCACTTGCACAGTAGCATCATTATTTTTGCACCTATATGCTTATGACCAGTGGCGTAGCTAGGAAATCAAAGGCCCTGGGGCAAAAAAAAAACTAGAGCCCCAAATTATACTTTCGAACAAAACGAATCAAACGTCTATTTAAAATTTCGAAATTGGAACACGACGAACCAAACGGTATTCATCGTGTTTCGAATTCAACGTTACTCCAGATCCAAAAAAAAAAACAGATTGCTCCAGAAAGATTTTCGAGACTTGTTGGGAATTCCCCTGATTTTATTTTAATAAAATGCCATTATTAAAGTTGTGTTACTAGAATCTGGTTTACCCATTTGTATTTCGAGTGTGGGAGAAATTTTCACTAGTTTGTTAGTCAGATTCCGGGGGGGGGCCCTAAGCTTGGGGGACCCCGGGGGCACTGCCCCGGTAGCTACGCCTCTGCTTATGACATTGTGGTCGTAGTGTTTGGCATTACGTAGTGTTGTGACACTGTTATGCACACGAGTATTATCGATGGTAGTTTGAATAACTATGTGTCGTAATAGTGATGTTTATGGCTCTGGATGATTATAGAATTAATAAAACATTGTGGACAATCCACACAACACTATCTAGCCCAAATTAGATAGATAGATAACTTGTACTATGGAAACCAGATAGCTCATACAAATATACTTTTTTTTTGTAAATAATACACTTAAAATACAATATAAACACCCACCAGTAAAACCACAGTAGTGTTCACCACATAAATATTTGTTCTCAGTCGGCATCGAACCCACGACCTACGGCGCAGAAGGCAGAACTTCTACCAGCTAAGCTGAGAGTTATACTATAGGTAGAGCAAATTAAACATGGGGGGATAGTGTGACGTAGGTATGCAATGGATGAGTAATGAAATTCATATTTTCTTACTTCTACATATAATATTGTGCCGACCCCACTTTTGGACTGTCTGAGGGCTAGATCATGATGATGATGAAATAAATAGGTCAATAAACAGTGCAAGGTCCAAATTTTCTTTTTTTTTTTGTATTTTTCAGGACAGGGGAGGCTGGCAAAATATGAAGGAGGCCTATACCCAGCAGTGGGTTGAACGGGCTGAAATGATGATGATGATGATGATTTTTTTTTTAGGTTTTTTTTGTATTGTGTTTCTTTTTAATTTTAACTAATTTGCGTGTAGATAAATTATAATAGCAAAAATGTATGGCCCTTGTCCAAATCAAACTCTCTATTTATTATTTAATTTTGGTAGATCTAATATGTTGAGTTGTTTTAAGCATCTCGCAAAAGGGAAAACATATCTTATTATTTTTTACCTGCAGTTTATTTTAATTAATAGGCGACTGAACTACAGGGTGTCCAAAAGCCTTACAAGCTAAAAACCATATTCACCTGCATCTCCTGCTCTCGAACAGTCAAATAAATGTCAAAGTCAATCCCAGTCATGTCAAGTCACAAGTCACAAGTCACAAGTCACGGTCACAGTCACATGTCAGTCTTTTATAAATATGACTAGATAATTTTAAATTTGGTACGAGTGGTACGTTCGGTCGCCATAGCGACGTCGCGGTACTACGCTATGGGGAGAGGAACCACCGCTCAAATACTACCACTACTCTTCAACGATGTGTCGTAATTTAAAGTTGAAAAGGTGTGTGTTGACAAACTCAAACTGCTACGGAAGGCTGAGCGCGCGGCGATTAGCTTCGGAACTGATCGATTGTTTAAATCTTTATTTACACAGAGAAACAAACAATTAAACAAATAATTACAAAATGTACAAAATACACAAGAAACAGTCGAGCAGATCGTTACAAACGATCTAGAGATAGCTCAACTGATCGGTTGTTTGTTTTGAGTTCATTATGGGGTCGTAGGTTTAAAAAAAGATGGATCAAACAGTTAAACCTGATTGAGGGTCTAAGAACTATAGAGTACCTAGTACCCACCTAATTAACTTGTTTTAAGATTTAAAAAACCTAATGATTAAAATAAATGGTATTGCTAAAAGGTGTTGGTACCACAATTAATAAAACTTAGATATAACATTTGCTTTAGCCATATTATTATGTATTGTGACACTGTTTGTACGAGTATACCCAAATAAAATGAAAAATAATAATATTTATTTGATTTAACAACTTGTCAACCCAAAAACCTACCAAACAGGATTAGATTCCTATTTCAAATATTTACAGCTAATAAACGAAGCATTGTTTTTAAAGTCACGGTTTGTAACTTTACATTTACAAAGTTTACGAATTACATTTTTAATTTAAACAAATTGATGTCGATGTCGAACGTATCGAATTCAATTTGTTCGTCACACTGACATTTTGTCTACAGCTAACTAGAAACACCGAGACAATTGACCTGATTGCATTGAAAAATCTAATTTTGTCAAATTGGTAGGTCAGTACAATCGGCTCTACTAATCTCTACGGTACGAAAATTTAAAGATAGTCTCAAAAATCAACAGATTTCAAAGTATCTGAGATTTTGACATGTAGGCAAATGTTCATTGTATTTTTTTAGCTATAATGCTGTGAATCTACTATGAATGTTACGAATATCAGATATTCTAGTGCAGCCAACTGTTTAAAAATATAAAAAAATATTGTGGACAATCCACACAGCACTATCTGCCCCAAAATTAAGTAGAGCTTTTACTATGGGAACGAGTTATTTGATATAATATATGTACCTATCTTTTTTTTTGTAAATAAATACATAGAGTACAATAACACACCCAGACAGAGAACAAACATCTGCGCTTACCACACAAATATTAGTTCTTGGTTGGGTTCGAACCCACGCCCTCCAGCGCAGGCAGAAGGCAGAGCTAGTCCCAACTGAGCTGTGAAGGCTGTTTGTTCTATTAATAGTGAACTCTCTGCTGAGTGTACCTATTAGTAGTGGAAAGACTAAAGGCAGGTCTTGCTGATTTGACTTGTGACGAAAATTTACGTTCGCTCACTCATCCGTTGAGATATCGAAACTTATCAATTATTGTTGTTAGGCAACTACATTCATCCATTACTAAATCTATGCTAATATTTTAAATCTTAAGAGTTTGATTGTTTGTTTGGTTGAACGCGCTAATCTCGAGAACTACTGGTCCGAATTGAAAAAATGTTTTTATGTTGTTGTTGTCATTCATTGATGAAGGCTATAGGCTATATAACATTACGCTACAACGAAATGGAACAGAGCACCAATGCAAAATGTTGCGAAAACGGGAAAATATATTCCCTTTAAAATATCCCCGCAAAGCTGGGGTGGATCGCTAGTAAGTAATAAAAGTAAAAACCATTCCTGTTTTAGTTAATTCATGACGGTTCACTGCAAGAATATTGGCATAGTAAATACAGTTGAGTTTCCATTCAAATATTAAAAGCATTTTGATCAAAAAATGCTTTATCATGCAAGCGCCCGTACTTTTTTAGAAAATACTTATACTGTCCCACTACTGGGCACCATTGCCCAGTAGTGGGAGTCTCCCCATAAAAAAAACAAGATAAAGGTTCTCTCTCGAAAACATGTAGTCGGATTGGTAACTGCAGTGTTGGTGATATTTCCTGGAGGATGATGGGGGTACCATCCCCCACTTTGTTTGTTGCATCTTACGACATCCACGGGGGAAAAAAGAGGGGTTCCATTCACAAAAATGAGATTTTTACATGAATGCCAATGGCTTTCTTATTAACATAATCTTGGAGGTATTCGTGCGTCTTTTGTAATACTCAAACAGAAATCTGTTTGAGTATTACAAAAGTTACATAAATTCTCCATAATAAATTTGCGGTTTACTGAAATAACTCGCCGTTATAAGATTTACATTTATTACTTGACTGTTTGTTTATTGTTTTTATTACCAAAAAAAGTCAACGGCAAAATCGTTGCACACATTTTGGTCAGTGCGCAACCAAGGTGTAATTTCGTATTGATTCTACCAATCAAATAGTTTGATCCAGGGGTTTGTCAATAAAACGTGCCAATGGTCTAAGCTGCAAGGCTGAAGCGCTGTTTGCAAACCACAATTTATTGTTTAATGGTAAAGGTTGATATTATTATAAAATATTCACCATAATTTTTCTGCCCTTATCCCACAGTAAGTGAAAACCTGTTGTGGTTCGGCACAACAGGTTTTCTTCTTCCACTCACCTCTATCATTCGTCATCTCAGTGCTTACTCTTTTTTTGCTCATATCTTCTTCGACACAGTCTATTTATCTTTTCTTTGCCATCCACATCCATATCTAACACTTTTCTCGTAATATGACTTTAATCCCTTTAATCCCTCCGCATGACATGCCTATACCATTCTAACCTATATACTTCTCATGCATTTTATCCGTCAATATTCAATCATGTAAAATCCAAAAAATATCAAATGCTTGTTCAAGAGCAATTTAAAAAAAAATTCAACACAATTTTATTTTTCTAACGTATACCGTCCCAGAAAACTTCATCAAAGCCCCGACAGGAGCTAAGCTCTTAAATTTAAGAATTCTAAGTCAAAGTAAAACATTGCTAGTAACTCAAGGATCACTTTGAAACGTCTTAAAGCTAAGTAAGTCTAGGTGTCAGTTCCATGCGACCAAGCCTAGAAATACAGGCAACAAACTACGGCTTGTTGCCTACCGTTTTGGAAGATAACCGTTAACCGTTACCGTTACCGTTTTGGATTAAGGGAAGATACTGTCCCAGTACTGAGCAAAGGTCTCCCCATTATTTTTCTGTCCCCTCGATCCACTCCACCCAAACGGACATAATAAATTAATATTAATGCTATTTCTAGAAATCTTTGTTTTTTATCATAGCGCCTTGATTAATTATTAATCAATATGCTATTGGATTATGTATACTAAACATAATGTGAGGGTTAAACAACTTTTTCAATCTGACATACAAATGTATATATTATCATGATTTTAGTATGTGCATCCGGCGATGCACCTATAATTAGCCAAGGCAAATAAATCTACAGGATGTGCCTTTTTTATGCAAAAGATAGACAAACGGGCTTACGGCCCACATGATGGTAAGTGGTCACCGTCGCCCATTAGACACCAACAACATCAAAGGTGCTGTCATTGCGTTGGCAACCCTGAAGGTTTTTTTTATTTTTTACCATTTTACTGTACCTGTTACAAATACTAATATTGAGAATCAAGAAGAAGAGAAACCGATTTAATGTGTTTATTGTTTATTAAAGACTTCATTTGTTTTTAAATAATTACAATCGAGGTTTTGTTCGCACATTTTTCATATAACAGAAGATACATTATCATTTTTTGATATCAGTATCATAGTTGCCGTCTCTTTCTAAAGAACTGAAGCAGTAGCGACAAATATAATTTTAGCGTTGTCATAATAAGTTAGTATACACCCTGTATAACAATATGTACGCAGTGTTTGTTAATGAGTTTATCGTTAACATGTTTATAAGAGGCACTTTGCATCCTATTTGTTACTCGTTTGAAAGTTCTAAGTAGCAAAAACTTGTGTGTGCCTACTTAGTACCATAAAGTAGCTCTGCCTAGACTGCGTAGGTAGAAAGCCAAGTCATAAATATGGGTGTTTGGCTACTTTCTATATAACTAGAAATTACACCTAGGTTTTAAACTTATGATAAAAATTATAACTGACAGTTTTCTCTTTTACTTATAATGTGTTGTATTTGTCGATCTCTCACTGCCTTTATTAACATAGCTTTTTCATCCACCATCTCGGAAAGTGTATTTTTGCTCTTCGAATCTGAGTGCAAAAACCCGTTTTTATCCGCTAGAGGATAAAGTAAAACTGAATATAGAACAACGTCTGTACTTACTGAGTTTGTGAATTCAAAACATCATTAAACCTATTTACTTCTACCTCCATGGTGCCGAATTTATCATGCAACCTTTTTTAATTTGTTAAAAACTCAGAATTGGAACCTTCTTGATTTTGCTTTACGCGCGCCGTTTTCTTTTTTGCATTTTGTCATTTCTTCGCTAAGGTGGGATGAAAAGTTACGTGTTGTACTCGAGTGCAAAGATTTTTGACCTCGTGCTCTTTTGATTCCTTTGCTAACGCTCAAGAGTCTAATTTTAGGATCCTTCGCTTGCTCGGTCATCAAAATTGAGCACGTGGTTAAAAAGCAACTTTGCACTCTTTTATAACCTATAACTATTATTTCTGTGTGGTAGGTACTGTCAACCGGTTTTGGGAATGGAACATCCCTGGTCGGATCAAGCAGCGAGTGACATCCCTAAAGTAGGGGAAGAAGAAGCGGAAGATGGCGTCGTCATGCGTAGTTGTATTGTTTGCCGTTTACTAAAGTAAAACAGAGTTCTAGCCAATAACCAATGAAAAGTTTTCACCTCATTAGTTCTAATAAATTCGATTAGCAATTTTCTAAAATACATGCGTTCATAGAATTGAATTGTTTAATGGATTTACTTGAAATTGAGACGATAATAGGTTTCTTTCTTTTTATTTATAATTCAAACGATAATATTGAGAGTGTGTTTGAGTTGTTATGCTTGAGTACATGCTTCAGCTGTTTATGTAAGTGTAGTGTCGTGCTAATGTCGCGTGTTCACGTCTCTTCCTAGTTCTTGTGTTGTTTCTTATACATTTTCGATTTACTGCGACTTCTGGTTTGTTGTTGAAGTCAATTACAGTGGGAATTACCTGTTATTGACTAAATTACAGTTCATACGTGTATTCACGTCTGTTTATGTCTCCATTTTCACATAGATCTATCCTTAAAGGTTTGCTGGAAGAGAACTCTTTTTAGGGTTAAACTCGCCTTTGTACCCATCTTCATTGTAAGTTTTCTTATGTTTTCTATGGGTGTGCAACAAATAATAAAGTATTTTATTCATAACTTCGTTTTTTTACCATGCTTCGTCTAGCACTCGTATTTATTTGATTTTTAGTGCATGTGTAAGTCTTCGTAAGAATTAATGAGTAGGAAAACCTATACATCTTTAGATTCAACGAACTATAAGATGTTTCAAAGTGATCCTTGCAATTCAAGAGGAAGGAAAACATCGTGAGGAAACCGGCATATCGTAGAACCTAAAAAGTTCGAAAATATGTGTCAAGTGCACGAAAGGAGCCTCTTCGAGGCGCACTTAAAATCCTTTCACCACACTTGGTTCGAAAGAATCAGTGACACGATAAGAAGAAGAAGAGGATAAATGTTTTTATACTTCTTCTTTGAAGAGTTTTTGGTGGGCCGTGCTTGTATCATATACTCTATTTTTCTTTTTTTATCGTGTCACTGGTTCTTTCAATCCAGAGTGTGGTGAAAGTATTTACAAGTGCGCCTTCATATAGAGAGGCTCCTTTTTGACACATGTTTATATATGCCGGTTTCCTCACGAGTTTTCCTTCGCCGTTTGGCATAGTACACATAATACATTCTTCGCCAGAAAAACTCAGAGGTACATGACTGGATTTGAACCACACCTTAGGATCAGAAGGCGAGGCCGCTACCACTAGACCACAAGGTCTCTAAATATACACTGATGATCAAAATGTGAATGTTATGTATTATGTTCTATAAGAACGTCTCCTCACACGACCGCAGGTGAAAGCGAAAAGCGAACATTTCGTGAAAGCGTAGTTCAACGACCAAAACCAGATAAAATAATTCACATCTCTTATGCAACAAATTGGTTTTAAATTAGTGAAGAATGTACGCGAAGAGAAACCGAGATTGTCTGATAAGAGTTGCAAACTAATGTTGGATAATAACCTCTATTTATAAGTGCACGAGACCACAAAAAACAATTTTGACTGGTGATAGACAACTCTTAATAAATTATTAATGTGTACTTGTTTGTTAGATAATCGAGCTTTGGTTTATTTCGCGCTACCAAAGCTGAGAAAATAATTACGTAATATAAAACAAATAAACAAAACTGGTGGTACTTGGTGCTCCCTGGAGAGTGGACGTTGGTATTGGTATATCTAACGAATTGCGATGTGTTTTTGTTTCTTCAAAAACACATCGTTTTGTTTATAGGTACATGACAACAGTAGAATCCGCGTAAAGATGTTTCCGTATACTTTTTTAAGTATCTATAAGGTTAATAACTAAATAAATAAATAATAGTCACAATTACAAGCTCAAACATTTTTAATATTCAAAAAATGTTTCAGTAAAGGCCTGGCCACATCAAGGCACTGCGATCTGCCTATGTTTAAGATAATTGTCGTAGCCTAAGCTTTACACCCTTAAAGAATATTATGTAACTGTGACCTTCAGACCTCTATTTTCCTGCCCAAGTAGTTCGATGATCTCATAGTGACTAAGTGGTCTTCTCCTTTTTAAATAATATTCCTCTACATAAGCAAGTATAGGTACACACAAAAAGAAGTCCTGTGCGAAAGTGATGCTCTCCTTGATACTAGTCCTGGGTGTGATCTGTTTGAGGATGGCTGGATGAAAATAATGTCTGAATGTTTGAGATTCTGTGAGCGTGATGTATAGCTGTGTGTGAATTTCCAATTTATAGTGTAGTATATTATTGTCCTGACATTTAGTTTTATATTTTTACTATTGACATTGTATTTTAAATTTGACCAAAGTTTACTTATACTTTATTTATTTTCATTTTTCTGTCTGTCTATTACCTATGTCTTTAACTATAGTAATTAGAGTTAACCGTTATAATTAAAGTAAAACAATAAATATAAATAAATATATATATAAATATAAATTATTTAGTCAAACCATAGCCAGAGACAGAGCCAGACAGAGCTCATGGTAGGCCTACTGCATGACTAGATGGATGACACTTGATGGTGATGACGAAAGCGATCGTATGCGTCAAGGTCCGATGGTTGTTGAATAGTTAATCTAGGTGGCCAGCGTCTAAGAAAGTATATTCCTATATTACAGCTTAAGAACAAAGTTCTGACTGACTGACTGACGAACAAAACACAACCTAATCGCCACTCAAAAAGATTTGAAATTTGGAGAGCATGTTCCTTGCAGTTCTTCTTATCCTGTCATAGGTTCTTTCGAATCAAGTATGGTGGAATAATTTTATGTGTGCCTTATAGAGACTTCTTTCGTTCACTTGACACCAAGTTTTTGAACTTTTTAGGTTTTAGGACATGCCGGTCTCCTTACTATGTTTTCCTACACCGTTTGAGAGTACTGGCATAGTGCACATACATTTTTGGACAGAAAAACTCATTGGTACACGACTGAATTTGAACCCACGATCTTAGGATCGGAAGGTAGGGCTACTACCACTAGGGCATTCCTTGCAGTGCTGAAGCCCCTTCAGTAGAACTATAAACAGATTTTTGAAAAGGCATTCCTAAATGGTTCAAAATTGCATATTCAGAATAGGGCGTGTGCCGCAGACGAAGTCGCGGGTAAAAGCTAGTTAAGTATAAAACCGAACTGGCGATTATCACCAAGGTTAAGTTCAAACCATTCTTTTAAAACGGAAACCGGCATATAGCATCGGTATTGCCACTATAGTTTTAAACACAATTTTCAATCTAAAATTCTTGTGAACAAACCAATATGCTGTGGGATGATCAAACCACTAAATTTAAAAATACGTTCATTTCACACACACCGATAAGTAAAGTCTTACATCTAAGAGTTCTGCGGTGGCGAGCAATAAATAAAAAAAAATATTATAGATAATCACAACATATAGCCAAAAAATATGTGAAATGAATCTAGTGAAACGCTGTCGCGCGTTTCACTTATCGCCACCACAAAACGCTTAGCGCATGGACGGCAGAAAAACATGCGGTCACTATATTTTTCGATCGTCTTAGAGACGGTTGGCGCTTCCTAGGAAAGCTAGACTTAGTAAAAGTGAGCAGTAGGTAGTGTTGGTTTGAAAGTCTGGGAATGAATGGAGCTATAATTTTGTTGTACATTTGCGTGAGAGCCAGCATATAACTCCGCCCACTGCACACAGTGTGGTGTGTTGGTGTACCCACTGACTTAACAGTTTCATTTATTATTTTTGTATACATTATAAAATAAAAATATGAAAAATTTAGATAGATAAATTTTTTATTTGGCTCAAAAACACAGCTTATAAAGAAAATGAAACAACACAAAGAGAAAAACATTGAGTCAAGGTACGGCTACACGAGAAATCATAAGAGAAAAAGAAAATGAACACATACAGAAATACTTATATGTATATAGAAAGAAATAAGTACACACATAATCCTAGTTCTATTGCTGAAAAGGGTGCCGACAGTATCCAATTACTTGCTGATGGAACAAGACACTTGATGTTAAATGGTAACCAATGCACACAAAGAATTGCCTAGGACACGCACGTCAGGAACGTGCCCTACGATACACAGCCCTGCGTCTATCAATTTCAGGCGTACGTACGTTCAGCCATACATGCCAGTAATTTCACCCAATTGGCACCCTTCAAACCGAAACAGCAATACATATTCAAAAGCTATTTTTTTTTACAAAAAATTTAAAACACTGATCGCGAACCTGTCGCGAGATAAGTAATCACGGAGCGGTTTCCTTTCCCGCTATTGTAAAGGAAAATTCATTGACGTTTTTACATAACCTTTGTGTTCATCGTTTCTATTGTATAGAAATATTAAGAGATTTCTCTAGAATAGAAACGAAGTAGTTGACTTGTTGATATTTTTGTAGACTCGTTTGTTAGTAGTAGATTAGTTCACAATGAACTAATGTTATTACGTCCTGCGATAGAAAATAAGCCTCCTGATCAGAAGGTCTAAGTAGCTAAATGCCCAACAGAGCAAAAGATCTAAAGAGCAGTATGTCTAATTAGCAAAATGTCCATGCAGCAAAACGTCCAACTATCAGATGGTCTGTACAGCAGCACGTCTAGTTAGCAAGAAGTCAGTTTCCCAAAATGTCTGGATACTCAGGCACAAAATTCAACGCACACATTGCATCGGAAGGGAAACGTAGGTAGTAGGGATACATGATGTAGGTGATGTAAGTGTACTGAATAACAGTATGGATTAGCTTTTTATGCTTCCCCTAATTCTTGTAAGTAGTTATTCGTTTTGTTACAAATAGTATCATGGGAACCTGTAGGCCTATCATAAGCTCTGTTTGGCTCTGTCTCTGGTTTTCGTCTGACTAAGTGAAGTGGCACCACACTGGAACTTCACTGCTATTATTTTAGACTATTTTTGATTTGTAAAAGGAACGTTTAAAAAAACGGTAGGAACCGAGCCGTAGTTTGTTGCCTGTTCTTCTAGGCTTGGTCGCGTGGAACTGGCACCTAGACTCACCTAGCTTTATGACGTTTCAAAGTGATTCTTGTATCGTATTGAATAAACGTTTATTGAATTGAATTGAATTGAATTTGAAAAAAATGAAAATGAAATGAAATGAAAATGAATTTATTTGCAACACATCAAAAAAATACAGTGAAAACATTCATATTAATAACTACCTAAGCCATAACATAATAAATACAAACCTACAAACTAAACATAAGAACAACAAAATAAAACAAAATTAAGAGGAGGCCGTAGGTAGATAAATATTATTTGCAAAAAGTGCTGCAAATGGCACCATAGGTTTTTGACCTGTGTGAGTGTTGACTAAATAAATCCTTCGTCAAAACGTCACACACAAAGTATAATGAACTGGTGAGCCCTCACGCAGACTGAAAACCAGAGCCAGAGACAGAGCCAGACAGAGCTTGTGGTGATCTACTGTCTCAATCAGGCAATGTCAACACCTCTTGAGCAACCGTCTGACTCAATCAAATCGATTATTATTTCTCGTAACAAACTGAAAAGCTTACCTCTGTTTTATGGAGTTTGGCAAATATTTTATTGGTGGTATTAGATGACAATACGTAACTTTTGAGGCTGTGATTTTTTTAACCGCTTCTCTGACCTGCCTTGCCTTGCGTACATCTAGGTGATTTGCCATGGCGATGGCGATGGCGATCAGTTTTGCATACATCAGCACACACTACCGCAAAATTTGACAGTTTGATATTTGATAGCTCGCCTTTGTACATGTCCTCTATTTCTGTTTTTTTCCTGTGTTTTATATTGTGTGCATTAAAGAATTAAGAATTAAGAATTGCTACACTGAACGATAAATGATATAAAAAAAAAGCGGCCAAGTGCGAGTCGGACTCGCCCTTTAAGAGTTCCGTAGCAGTAAGTAATATAATATAGAAGTTCTAGTAGTTCGTCGAAAGGTACATAGCGGTTTACGATTAATGACGTATCTACCTATTAGAAAAAAAAAGCAGCCAAGTGCGAGTCGGACTCGCCCATGAAGGGTTCCATAGCATCAAGTAACATAATATAAAGGTTCTTGTATTAGTTCCTCGAAGCCAAACCTCGTTCAAACCAAATATCGTTGAAAGTTTGCATAGTAATGTACAACATATATTTTTTCTGGTTTTATCATTCTCTTATTTTAGAAGTTAGAGGGACACTTTTCCAAAGTGGAAAAAAGTTGGTCCCCCCCAACTTTTTTCCACTTTGGAAGTGTCTCTCGCGCAAACTATTCAGTTTAGAAAAAAACAATATAAGGAACCTCAACATCATTTTTGAAGACCTATTCATAGATACCCCACACGTATGGGTTTGATGAAAAAAAGTTTTTTGAATTTCAGTTCTTCTAAGTATACCCCCAAAATTTATTGTTTTTTTTATAGGTTAAAATTCTTTATATAATTTATGTTTAGTATAATACCGGTAAAGGAAGTCATCCTGATCCAGCAAGAAAGCGACGCAGCCCAAAATGGAGAGGTGAGCTTGATGGTTTCCTGATGGAATGGACAAGCGTAGCCCAGGATTGCGATGTTTGGAAGGAATGGAGGAGGACCTTGCCTAGCAGTGGGACCTGATCTGTTCTTGCTCCGTTTTATTCGAAAAAGAAAAAATAGTTTTTCCATCACATGTAGGTAAAGCTGGGTTTATTTATTATTTCATCCCATTTTGCTGGGTAGGTCTTTTAAAAATATATTTATATTTTTTATTAAACATTTGGCTTGACTTTAAATACATAAATAAAAAAATATTGCGGACAATCCACACAAACCTATTTAGCCCCAAACTAAGCAAAACTAGTAAGATGTGAACCAGATAGCTGATTATAGTACTTTTACATAGCTTGTAGTGTCCCACTGTTGGGCAAAGGCCTCCCCCCATTTTCGGAAGTCACTACGATCTTCTGCTTTAAGTTGCCAATCCCTCATATAAGCATCCAGCTCGTCCCTCCATGTTACTTTTACATATTTTTTTAAATACATACAATACAATATAATACCCAGACAGAGAGCAAACATCTATAATCGTTCACACAACTATTTTTGATTTGGAGCGCACTATTTGAAATAACGAAAAGACTTCGCAGATCACTGGTTATCTGACGCCACGCCACAGTTACTTGCAAGGAATAGGAGAGTTTTTTTGACAGCAGCCTGTATTTAAAAAAAAAAATTGTTATTGTAGGATCGAAGTATGTTCTCGAAATACGACTATTACGATAAAACAACTATAATCCTCATGAAATTCAATCGTAATCTTTGAGTGATTGGCCTACACAGTTTCAATAATCAATCATCATTGCACACATTTTTGTTGTGCTCATTGCATTCCATACAGTTTAGCAAAATTATAAGTTTAAAAAACTTGAGAAACCGACTTCATTGTCAAACGGCTAAACCAATTTTAATCAAATTTGTTTGTGACAATCTGGACGTAAGAATAACCTTCCAAATAAAAAAATAATTTTCTAAATCGGTTCATAAATGACGGAGGCATGCAGTTACAAACATTAAAAAAGTTATTAAAAAAAAATACCAACACCGATTTTAATAAAATTAAAATGGGACCAATCTGGAAGCAGTACCTTTCAGATAAAAAAATATTTTTTCAAATCGGCTCACAAATGACGAAGTTATGCGGTAACAAACATTAAAAAAAAAAAAAAAAATACAACCGCATTGAGAACCTCCTCCTTTTTGATTGGAAGTCGGTTGATAAGATTAATTTCGCTATAGCAATATAAGTTAGGCCGTGTGTAAGTTAGTCTGTGTGAGTGTTGACTAAATAATGCCCTGGTGAGCACTTACACAAACTCAAAACCAGAACCAGAGACAGAGCCAGACAGAGCTCATGGTAGGCCTCACTGTGTCGTTATTACAAAAGCAAGAGTTTAAAACTAAAAACAGGTGTTTCAACATTTTATCTAAAATCATACCAAAATAGAAACTAAAGCTAGGCCAAATAGCTAATGATACTTTAGGTGTAAGGCATTTTTGTGTGACGGTGAGAGTGAGAGTGTGTTGTGTTGAGGTAATTGTTGTATGAGTGTGTGAAAAATGCAAGAGTTCTGCTGATAACCAGTCTGTGAGTAGGCAAGGTAGCACGAGAGAACTCCATGTATCCAATGGGCTTCTTTTTATAACGCTTTTATTAGCTTCACCTGTATGTAAGTTTGTATGTAAGCTTGTATGTAACCGACCCCTTTGAGCTCGATTTTGTCCTACTTTGAACGATCACATTTGATTCAAACTTTGCACACATGTCAAAGATCGATGACAATGCAATAATATAAAAAAAAATATAGAAAAACTAAAAAGTAAAAAAAATATTATAGTTTGAAAAACTAAAAGAAAACGCTTTTATAACTAATTGAACTAAAAAGTTAAAAATAAAACTATAATAATCAATTGAATAATTTATATTATTGTACAAAAAGCGTGGGGGGCTTGATTTTGATTGTTGTAAATATTGTATCAATAGGGTATTATATCTGAAGTTATTATAAAAAGCACCCCACGCTTTTTTGTACAATAATATAATTTTTTCAATTAATTATTACAGTTTTATTTTTAACTTTTTAGTTCAATTAGTTATAAAAGCGTTTTTTTTTTAGTTTTTTTAATATTCATGGATTTACGATAAACGCCTCTAGCGGGCATGTAGAGAACTATCGCGACTCATAAAATAGTAGTAATCGTTATACACAAACGCTATCATCATCAAAGTAAAATCGAAAGTCCGCCCGATGTCGGCAGAGAAAGTCGGACCTTGGTCTTGAAAGTGAAAGGCAAAGTTACTCGTAAGTATGCACATTGTATGGCGTATGTAATTTGGGGGTGTTGCACTGTGGAGAAAAACGGACTTTAACCACGTAAGTCAGTCAACTCTGTGTGACCTTCCAGTGGTGAGGGGTATGATACGCGGGGGATTACGCGGCAAAGTGGTAGGAAACCCTTAAAAATAATTACTTACTAAAATAGGTACTACCACCATGCCTATTTCTGCCGTGAAGCAGCATTGCTGTGTTTCGGTTTGAAGGGTGTGGGTGCCGGTGTAATTACTGGCACTTGAGGCTGAATATATGTATGCCTCCAGTTGATGGACGCAGGACAGTGCATCGTAGGGCACGTTCCTGACGTGCGTGACCTACGAGGCAGTGCTTTGTTATAGGCGATGGTTACCACTTAACATCAGGTGGGCCATATGCTTGTTCCATCAGCGACTTACATAAAAAAAAATAAAAAAAAAAACTTACAACATAAGTAGTTACTCTGACATTCATTTGTAAAAGGATCACACAAAAAAACGGTAGGAACCAAGCCGTAGTTTGTTGCCTGTTCTTCTAGGCTTGGTCGCGTAGAATTGGCACCTAGACTCACCTAGCTTTAGGACGTTTCAAAGTAACCCTTGTGTTACTACTGAATAAAGACATTTTTGACTTTGCCTTCGATCGCTCGATCGCCATAATGTGGCGCTTCTAGAATCTGGGAAACTGTTTGATCCATCTAAAAAAAAAATGGGGACGAAATGTGGTGGCGTGGGGCACAAAGTTGCAAGATTTCGGATAATAATTCTCAAGGTGTGCGGAACCATTTTTTGTGATATTCTTTATTGTTCTTTATTCTTTACTAGCAGCCCGTCCCGGCTTCGCACGGGGTAGACAATTATTGTTGTACATTATTTTGTTCTATCGCTAATAGTTTCGGCAGCGCATTCGACGAAAGACATTTTAAGACTCATTTTTCTACACCTTCGGTTACATTGTTCAAATTTTACCAAGGATCCCTAATTTTTTTCAAAATGAAATGTAGCCTATGTCAAATTGGAAAAATGTAGAATTCTATTGGTGAAAGAATTTTTTAAATCGGCCCAGTACTTTTTGAGCCTATTCATTACAAACATACAAAAATAGGTACAAATCTTTCCTCTTTATAATATTAGCATAGATTGTACACACATACAGATGATAAATAAAAATTATAAAGCGGGCATGTACAGAGGCGAGTGTAACCCTAAATAGAGTTTTCTACCAGCAAACCTTGGAGGATAGAGAGAGTTGATTATAGTGGTGGGTGGGTGTACACAGGTATTGGGAAAAGATTAAAAAAAACCTAAAACTAAAATACTAATATAGAAGTATACATAGAGTCTCATAGTTCTAAATAAATATTATACTAATTACATACAGACATATTAAACTTACATACATACTAACCAGACTACAGTAAATGCTATAAATAATCGAAATCCAACATATTATACTAAACACTATGTGATACACATAATAATAAAAGTATGTCAGAAAAGAAAAACATCTCATGTGTGTTTTGTACATTTTTGTGCAAATATGCATTAATCTTAGTTATCGTTTCGCATCAATCATAATTTTCTTTTTAAATAAATGTACCTATCAAAGTGAATATAACATGTAAGTCGTTGAAGCATTGCTTCCTACAAAGACATCTTCCGGTGTTATAAAACAGTTTCCATACTCAAGACTAGACAGACTTGTTAGAAAACTATTTTCATACATACACTAACTTTTTCAACGTGCTTAACCCTGAGCAGAGTTTTTTAACCACCCTTTGAGGCTAAAGAGAGGTGACTTGAGGTGTACCTTTAAGGTAGGTTCGTGTACATTAAAAAAACAAAGATACCTACCTATATACTTAACAAGAAATACTTAAATTAATAAATTTGATGACATGCAAAATATCACCGTTAACGAAAAAATTATTATGTAAAAACTCAGTATAGGCCCTCAGATGAATTGCGATTTGACTCTTTGGGAGATACCTGACAGGTGAGCACCAGTTCAGTAGGCCTACCATGAGCTCTGTCTGGCTCTGTCTCTGGTCTCTGGTTCTGGTTTTGAGTCTGTGTGAGTGCTCACCAGTGCATTATACTGTGTGTGTGACGTTTTGACGTAGGATTTATTGAGTCAACACTCACACAGACTCAAAACCAGAACCAGAGACAGAGCCAGACAGAGCTCATGATAAGCCTACAGAACTAGTAAAAACTAGTACTTCCATCTGAACGTAACCGGTGTTCCATTCAGCTTTCTATGGCGGCTTTCGCGACTGTTTCACTGTAGATTTCTACATCTTCATCATCATCAACACCCTATCGACAAGCTGGATTAGGTTTTACTTTTTAATTTTTTCCTCTTTTAAAAAAGGAGAATTCGATTGTATAATTTTATGGAACAAACGGGATTTATCGCGATTACGATCGCGTTAATTTAAAAAGTGCTAATTTGTTTTATTTTTTAATATTATTTCGATTATTTTTTTTTAATATCTGAAAAGAAATAATGTGTAGATTGGTCTCGTAGTATTTTATCAAAATCAGCAACAAAAATATATCTCAATTACAAACTTAAAAAAATATTTAAATTTTAATGGTCAATTCGTTTTATATTGCAATCGAAGCTTAAAATAACATCAAAGCTGACCGATGCGACTAGGTTTTGATTGCAACAAAAGATGCGCAATCACCAGGTCAGGTCAATATTGGTGACAGGTACAGTACACGGCATGAATGCAAAGTGTCATTTACAGGTGTCCAAGGTCAGATACGATAGTAGCAATGAAATTGTTACCACCGTAGAGTCTGTTCAGAAAGAGAACCGTCGTGGCCAAATTGAGAACTAACGTTTCGACTTTTATATGGCAGCTCATCCCTTTCTTTCGGTCAGCATTTTGCATCATAAAAATTAAATAAAGGAATAGTACACTAGTTGTGATAGGATCAAAACGCAACAGACGCGCTATTGTATTGCCCACTAAACAAACAAGGTAATTAAGCACAGCAGCGCCCTCCAATCCCACGACGGCTCTCTTTCTGAACAGACTCTAACGATATCATTGCCACTCTACCTATCTAGTGTATACAGAATGATTTTTTGAGAAGGGCGGTGGTGGCTGAGTCCAAAACCACGACAGTTAGGGAAAAGTCTTGAAAGGAATCATGCCCTGGATTTATAAGAACCAATAACTGCATATTTTTTTTCAAAATCTTTCAATTTTGACGGAAATGGACCCGAACAATTTATCAAAAAAAAATACATCCTGTTTTATTGAGCCAATGGATTCTGTTGCTGTTAGGGATCAATCTTTGCGAATAAATGTTTTACTAAAAATGAATGGAAATGGCAAATTTTCATTACTTTATTTTTTTACACGGAAGAAAACTCACCTCCTATTCAAACTTTTTGGTTGTAAGGTGTGAATCTCACTTAACTTATTAGCTTCTTACTGTGTGTATGCGTGCCCAAAATAAATGTATTTTCTTTATTTCTTTCTTGTTAGGGATACTGTGGTGATAAAAAAAAATAACTTGACAAAGCTCGTAACGAAAGTTGAGAGCTTACAAAGCTTATTGCTTGATATGTTATCTAGGACAAATCCTGTCATTTTATCAAATGCAGTAAAGTACTACGTATAAAGGAATGCATTGGATTTAATTTAAACCATTATGAGCAACTTATTATTTACGTAAAATTCTAATATCAAATCAAACCGTTTATTTGCAACCTTGTTGACACATTATATTTAACTTATAACTATACATTAACAATAGTAGTTGCAAATTGGTCCCAACTCAGCATAATGCAAGTTAAAAAAACTTACGTAGGTTTTCGTTAAAAATTGAGATATCAAAAGTAAATAGCGAAAAACAAATTAGATAACATGGTTAAAAATATAATTTTATCCTTCAACGATAAAAAAGAAGTCTTTTTCGCCGGAAATGCCACATCTGACATTATCTCAGTAATTAGATATTTACCTAAATATCAAGATAGAATAAAGATAGCTAACTGCAAATAATTTGGCCAAGTATTAGTTGTACCTACTACTTTATTTAGTCTCTCGTTACATAATATCTCATTGTTTCATATTTTTGACGTGACAACGTCTTATAATTCGATAGAGCCGGCTGCACGCAAAAAACATGACGCATGCGGCGTTACCTCGCTCTGAGGCGTGCGACTTTGAAGTGCAAGCGAGAGCGCGGAACGAGCGATAAAGAGGCACGCACGGCCTCCGCGTTCGGCAGCGTTCGACATCTGTCTCTCTCCTACTTGAGTGAGCGATGCGTCCGCGTGGACAGCTGTATGACGTTGTCACGTTCAACTATCGTCAGTAAACCGACTTTACAGACAACCGATTTTTCATGTAAATTAATAAGTTACAAGAGCCTCACTATGTATAAATATTACAATACAGGTACTGTTTTTTTTCCTAAGAAATAATAATAAAATATAGTTTTTATTTCTACCGTTCCAGTATTTATTGAATTAGGCGAGCAAGTGAATATTTCCCATAAAAGCTGGACGAATCGGCGTGCATGTTTCAAAGATAACTGTCTGACCGTTTATTTTAACTGCATGGAATATGGTACAGGCAAACCGCGTATGAAAATAGACCAATGCAAGTCCTTTTATTTATTTGGCTCAGTTGGTAGTAGCTCTGCCTTCAGAGCCGTAGGTCGTGGGTTTGATCCCCACCGAGAACAAATTTGTGTGGATGTTTGTCCTCTGTCTGGGTGTTTTAATGTATTCTAAGTATGTATTTACAAAAATAAGGTATTCAAGTATTATATTAGCTATCTGGTTGCCATAGTACAAGCTCTGCTTAGTTTGGGGCTAGATAGTGTTGTGTGAATTGTCCACAGTATTTAAGCGTTTTTGCTTTTCTGTGGTTTTTCATTTTATGTTCGTTTCTAAAAAGAAAGATTTCAGAAGTGCATAGGTAAAAATAGCTACGCAAAGCATCTTCGATTGCACGCCAATAAAGTTTCAAAATACAGCTAGCCTTTACAGCTTTATGGTAAGTTTCGCCACGTCCAGGCAGGAAGTGAGCCATCATGTAACTTGTTAAACCTCAGTTTCCTAATGCGAGTCTCGACCGCCGTCGGAAACGTAGCCAGGAGCAAGCTAAAAGCGGAGCCAGGAGAGAGCGAGAGAGAACGAGATATCTTTGGCAAAACTCTAACAATCTTTATTAGCCGCTAAGTCTGTTGCCATCTCTTTTTGTCCATATGGAAATGACAGTGACAAGAATATTTAATAGATCTGTTTTCAAGCGATTATGAATGATAGACAGATTGCTGTGTATTCGAAACAACATGCCAACATTACTTGTATGTACCTACTTGTAAATGATGTCCTCATTTGAACGAATTTATTTCTAAGGTTTTGAGGGAACAGCCACCATTTTCTTAAAAACCCATAACGACTTGACTGAAAACTATTTTATTTATTTCACTGGACACTGCCTAGTGAAAAATAATAATAATATTATGTCTAATGTGCATATCGAATGAAAGAAGGAGAGGTGCATTAATTAATTAAAAAAAGCGGCCAAGTGCGAGTCGGACTCGCCCATGAAGGGTTCCGTGGCAACGAGTAGGTAACATAATATTAAAGTTCTTGTAGTTCGTCGATTTTTTGGAGGACACACATTTTACCACTTTGGAAGTGTCTCTCGTGCAAACTATTCAGTTTAGAAAAAAACGATATTAGAATTCTAAACATCATTTTTGAAGACCTATTCATAGATACATAAAATTATAAATTATAAATCATAATTTTTTTTGAGTTTCAGTTTTAAGCATGGGGACCCCCCAAATGTTTTGTTTTATTTTCTACTTTTGTGTAAAAATCTTAACGCGGTTAACAGAATACATCTACTTACCAAGTTTCATCAGTGTAGCTCCTAATAGTTTCGGAGAAAAGTGGCTGTAACATACGGACGGACAGACAGACAGACAGACATGATGAATCTATAAGGGTTGCGTTTTTGTCATTTGGCTACAGAACCCTAAAAAGGAAGACTAAGTAGTAGTTGTTGTCTACTGATTTAGTTCGTTCTTTTGGTTCTCTTCTATTCTATTTCGAAACGGTTGTAAAAATATAATAGTTGTACTTTTTCTGCATGTTTAGTTTTATGTGCGCTTATATCTATGCGCTAGGGTCATAGGTAGGATTGACTCCGTTCCGACATTGGTCGAGCTCTGCGTAACTTGTTATGAATTATGGCCGTCCTAACTGGTTCGCAAAACACCTTCAAGAACATTCTTAAAAACACAGAGAGAAGCGAAAGGATTTAATGACGTATATGAAAAACTGGATAAAGGCAGACGCCTTTCAGACGGAGAACAACTGGTCAAAACTTAACTAAAACATACGCGTATACGTACTTCTATGAGTGATAAGTAATTTTCAAAATAGTGTTTTTTTCAGTGGTAACGTTACAGTTCCACAAACTGAAACATAAAAGATAAACCAACCAGTTGTAATGCCCCAGCGGGGCTCATGTTCTGGACGTTATTACCCCCTAAGACCTATTAAACACATGAAACAATGAATACATGAATATGAAAATGAATATAAACCTTAATAGCTTTACGCTACGACAGAAAATTATAGACCCTACAATAGGCCTACCACAAGCTCTGTCTGGCTCAGTCTCTAGCTCTGGCTCTATAATACACTGGTAAGCATTCACACAGACTCAAAATCAGAGCCAAAGACAAAGCCAGACAGAGCTTTTGGTAGGTCTACAGCATATGCATAGAAGTATTGAAAAAACCCTTATAAAATCCCTATCTCACAGGTTGGCTGGTAGAAAATGCTAAAAGCATTAAGCTCACCTTTTGTACATAAATTTAAGTTTTTTGTGCAATAAAGAATTAAATAAATAAAAAAGTTATTTTTAAACCTGCACCAAGAATGAGTTTTCATAGCTCCACTTGTCTTTTGCATATTCGATACAGCGGTCATCATTTCTATATGATTTCGAAAAGTACGAAGTAATTATAGCTCTAACTTGCAATGTTCTACCATATTCGATGAAATTGCATGACAAAGATGGTCATCGACGTCACATTTTTCAAATAGACACATCTATACTTATTTATAATATTATAAAGAGGAAAGATTTGTACCTATTTTTGTATGTTTGTATGTTTGTAATGAATAGGCTCAAAAAGTACTAGGCCGATTAAAAAATTCTTTCACCAATAGAATGCTACCTTCTTCCAATTTGACATAGGCTACATTTCATTTTGAAAAAAATTAGGGATCCTTGGTAAAATTTGAACAATGTAACCGGAGGTGTAGAAAAATGAGTCTTAAAATGTCTTTCGTCGAATGCGCTGCCGAAACTATTAGTGATAGAACAAAATAATGTACAACAATATTGTCTACCCCGTGCGAAGCCGGGACGGGCTGCTAGTCGCTTAATCTTTGAGTCAGGTTTTGTAAGACAGGATATAAGTTATCAGCGGTCTAAGTTTAGAAACTTACCATGTATGTGTAAAAAATATAGTTGCATGAATGTACCTCGGTCTACCCTCCATAGACATCCTTGTATTTCGGTCACTTGAGTCGATTCAGAGGGATTCAAATTTACTATGCCAGGATAAAAGTTGAGAGGCTATATTTTTTTTAATTTGATCATTTATAGCAAATTAATATTTTACATTTGTTATTTGGATGATTTTTATATTCTTTTACCAGAAAAGCTTGGAATAGCGAAACAAGTTTTTATAATTCAAAGTGTTTTTTATTTATTCTTTGAAATGTGTGTTTACTGTGTGCTATGGATTTTATGTGGTCCGAAATAAACAATTTAATTTAATTTTTTATTTTTATTTATAATACTGTAGGTATCTTATGAATATACGGTGTGAATGCTCTTTCAGCAACCCAGTTTTATACAATCATCATCAAATTTATATAGTTTATTTTATGCCACACAATGATTACACAAAGATCATACATATTATACAAGTAACAATGACATAAAAATTGGTCGTCACTCAGCGTTATGTTATAGTAGCGAGTGCTACTATAACGCTGGTCTTCCGCTACTGACACCAGTAGTGCGTTACAGCTGATCAAAAGTTTAATCAGTCTTAGGAAAACTATCCGTAAGAAATTCCCACTATATCGCCTGCAGCCTTTTTGTTATTAAATTGCTCTGATTGAATCAGAGCAGGTGTTGAATCTTTTGCAATGCAATGTGCAATGTAACGTATGAATAAACATTTTAAATAAAAATAATGATCATTTTGTAATCGAATCTTCATTTTATAACCTTAATCCGGATTGTTTTGAAATAGTACGATAACCTTCGAAGTAATTCACTTCAGATTAAAACGAAAAAGACTCCGTGATATTGTGTTTCATCATCGGCCTGAAAAATCTGCGTCTTTCTTCTTCTCATCGTGTCACTGACTATTTCGAACCAAGTGTGGTGAAAGGATTTTAAGTTTACGATTTTAAAATCCAGCTAGAAATTGTCCTTTATCATACATTTCCAATATGATTAATTTTACCTCCTCTTTCAATTGTTTTCAAGGCCCCAAGTTGGTATTTGGAAAACCATCTCAAAATTAAAAACAGTAATTCATACAAGAGTGGACGTCTTTATTTGTGAAGCTTCGTGAGAAATCGGCACAAACCTGCTGCTGCATAGATAACCTGAGTAGACGATTCACTAACCTGATTAACTCCTTCAGCTTAGCGGAAGCCTGGAGGGAAGCATAGCCGTATCTGGAAAACCTGGCTGAGTCCTCCGAAGGTGCGTTGAAGGCAGCAACGTAGCGGGCTGGGTTGCTGTTGTCTAGCCAAAAACCTGGAGGAAGACATGAAGAAAATAAAAAGTGCGTAAAAGATGTTGAAGAGTCATTGATTTTGAAAAGAAAATATGTACTTCCAATGATGATTAAAACTGAAAATTTATACTTATTAAATTTTGGACCCTGGACTTTGGACCTCGTTTTGAATTGATTGAAACGCGCATTAGTAATGTATTGCTTGTGAAAAACAAACTCTCGTAACTTACCCATGGAGTAAAGCTTTGGCTCCAAAACACTGTAAAGCTCATGCATCTTTTGCATCCCATAATCAGCTGCTTCTAGAACCTCCCTTTTATCACCTTCCGACACTTCCGGATCTTCTTCATCATCAGAATCGTTATCTCCATAGTAATCATAATCGTCATCCTCAGAATCTTTATCCGTTACCTTTGTGATATTGGAACTTGTAACGTTGTCTTTATCACAAAAAGTAACAATAATAGTGGATACATTTTTGGATGTTGAGTATGAATGATTTCTATTTATATTTTTCTCTATTATTGTTATGTTATGTAGTTCATTAGTAGCGGTTGCATTGATCCTAGGCATTAAGTGTTTGAGAATTTCAAGAATACTGGTTGACGATATATTGTTTCTGTGTGTATTATTTGGTTCTATTGTCAGTATTTCCACGTAGTGTGGTCTTTCAGTTGTAGAGCTCGATGCTGTATTATTCTTTTGATTAATATCTTTCTTCTCTTCTATACCACTCTTGATTTGTGTTACTATTCTAATGTTTTCACTAGCACTATTAGAAACGATGTTATCTGGGTTCAAAATTATAGCTTCATTCAATTTCGATTCAGTGTTATTTTCTTTTGTCAAATTGTTTTTTATTCTATTGATTGCTGCTATTATATCATCAACAAGCTTTTCCTGACTCACATTATCATTCTCGCTTGTTATATTTGCTATCGAATGTAGAAATAGTTTTGCTCTCTCACTATTATTTATTTGAGAATTACCCTGACTTTTGTTCACTTTGAAAATATCTTCAATGATTTTGGAAAATGGGCAGGTTCCTTTGTGTGGTGGAGATTTTTTGTTTGTTTTCTCATTGCAAACCGATGTTGCCATAAAAACTAATATGATGAAGATGTATTTATATCTGAAATAAAACCTAATGATACAATGCATGTAGCAATATAATAATATAATATAATAATATGTTATTACAGAAGTCAGGTAATTCAGTCTTTTACTAAAATGATGACACCTTTATAGTGGTCAGAACCACAAGGTCATGCTGGTAGCTTTCCTTTTGTAAGTAAAGGTGTATTCTTGAAATGAGTCAATAATTTCGCAAGTTTGCTCTCATATTAAGTTAAGAAAAACATTGGCACCGGTCACGACATGCCGTCAAGCTTAAGAAGTTGAAATAAACAGTGCCAAGGTGCACGAAAGGAGCTTCTTTGAGATACCCTGGAAATTCACACTCAGAGAGTGTGAATTTCCAGGGTATCTGGAAGGAGTGTGATTCTCAATGATCTCTCTTTCAAAGTGATTCTTGCATCGTACTGAATAAAAAATTTTTGAGTTTGAGTTTGAGTCTGGTTTAAAGAACTAGTAAGACAGTGAGATTAAAAAAAAAATTGGAATTTGACTTTTGATTACAATAAACCGTTGAACTTTACATAATAAACAGTTTATTTTATTGAATACATTCACATTTGAAGAAACCTGTTATTTGGAGAAGGTTCGCAGGTTAAGTGTTGATCCCGCTATGCAGATTATTATTGCCAAAGAACCTTGAACTTTACATCTGATTAAGTAGATCACAAGATGCCAATGACGCTGATATATATGTGATATAGCTAATTTTAGATGCAAGGTTACTATTATCATTATTTTAAATTTTTTGTTCATCTTCGAATAATGTAAATATTTTTTCAATAATTTACTAAACTCTCAAATTTTTACAACATTATGTAGGAAACAATAATCATTTTGGAGTCTTTTGAACTTAGTGAAGATAATTGACAATAAGCTGGTAACAAACGTACGGATTTATGGAAGAACCAAAGCTTTTTTAAGTGATCTTCAATATTTAATATCATTAGCAAAGGATTCTAAGAGAAATAGGAATTACAATCTCAAGCGTTTTGCTACATGGATAGAGTTTTTGTTGTGACAGTATTCACCTGCAGTTTTATAGATGTCCTGCTCTAACAAAGGGCTTGTCATGAGAGTGGAGTATATAATTACAGCAAGTAGTTGAGAGAGATCTATCTTAAGTGCTATGTGTACTGGTACTAACCTTATAATTTCCATTATTTATGACCAAATGATCATCCCTCTCAAGAATTACGTTTTCAGCAATCCTTTAACTAAGATCGAAACTATTCTTTTCTAATAAAAAAACAAAAGACGGATAGAAATGAATTCACAAAAAAATAAATTCACACAGTTTGAAATGAGAACGAGTTTGAAACATAACGGCGATGAATGTCAAGGAGGTCGTTCCACGTTTAAAATGCAAAAATTCGCGGGAAATCTATTTTAACTGCGAAGATTCCCGATCCCGCGTTGTGGTATGATGGAATCCACCATAGGACTAGCTGTTACATAATGTCTGGAGGCTGCTGTGATTAAAGTACTGTTATAAGACCCCACGAGACCTGTACCACATAGCATCTACCTACAATAGAATATGAGCTGTATTACGATGGGTTTAAACATAATTCAGCCTGAGATGTGATACTGCGTGATCAAAAGCTCTGACAGCAGCGGAGGAGATTTCTTGGCCTTGTAACTTGTGACTTAGCTTTTATATTCTAGATTTTAAGATTCAAGGTTGCATGCACGGTTAGTGTAAGGGTCTCGGGTCTACTTTGGTCAGGTTTTTGTACAAACTACAGATGATTCTATGGCATGATCGAACGATGATCTCTGCCCGCACGCTTGGTAGCGAAATGAGCTTTTTTGGCGTCACATTGAATGTCCATAGCGCCGTAAAAACATTTGCAAGTGTTTTTTGCTTCTATAATTGGTCCGTTATTCGATTAAACTTGTCGGTAGCAGCGATACTTTATTGTTTAGGACTTTTTCATTTGTTTTTTGTCTCGATTTGTGCTGGACTGTAGTAAATCAAGTTTTTAATGAAGTAATCATGATACTGTAAACTGATTTGTGGATCACGTTTATGAAGACGAATCATCTTTAAATGCCAAAAACTGAAGAAGCTGAACTGGCTATATCGAGCCAAACCTTGGACAAAAATTACTTTGGTGAACAAATCTTCATCTAGCTTCAAACTAAGCTAACTTAAAACTAACTTAAACTTGTTATGATGGAAACCAGATGGATAATACTTTTGAGTAATTTTTTTGAAAATTCATTCTGACACAAAAACACAGCTTTCTTTTATATTTAGTTTATTTTATTTATAAACAAATAAAATATTCAGACAAAAATATTATTAATTTAGTTGTATCACAAGGATCACTTTAAAACGTTTTAAAATTAGGTGCATGAGTCTAGGTACCAGTTCCACGCGACCTACCCTAGAAGAACAGGCTACATACTACGGCTTGGTTCCTATCTTTTTTGTATGATCCTTTTACAAAACAAAATAAAAATAGCAGTGAGGTGCATATTAACTTTTGGACAGAAATACTCATTGGTGCATGACTGGATTGGAACCCACAACCATTGGATGGGTAGGCCACTACCACTAGGCTAACAGTGATTTAATGTGTTAGAGAAACTTGCGCGCACAAATTCGAAGTCATATCTTTTTTGTAGCTATCGGAGCGGTGGTCCAGAAAAAACAATTTTATTTGCCACCTCGAACAGATTCATTAATTTTTTTTGGTCTGTTCCATTCGGTGTGCTTGAGAACTAATAGGTAATGGGTACTTACACTATTTGATATTATATGTAATAGTACCGCTACCGTGGTGGTCTTGGTATTATGTATATACTAACAAAACGTTGCCCGGGTTTTTTGACGTGACAACGTCTTATAATTCTATGGTGCCGGCTGCACGCACGAAAAAACATGATTCATGCGGCGTTACCTCGCTCTGAGGCGTTCCACTTAAGGCTTGAAGTGCAAGCGAGAGCGCGGAACGAGCGACAAAGAGGCACAATCGGCCTCCGCGTTCGGCAGCGTTCGACATCTGTGTATTTTCTTATGACATTGTCACGTTCAACTATCGTCAGTAAACCGACTTAACAGACAACCAATTTTTTTATAAATTAAATTTGATTATTCTAGATGATTCCAGAATGTTAAAGACCTGTAGAAGTTATTATGTACTTATTTAGTAGTAGATGATTTATTATGGCGTCAGGGGCAATAGTGCATTGCTTGTCTGGGGCATCATTTTAGATGGAGTAGGCTTGCCCAAAACCTATACCATCCTGAAAACTTCGTCGGCATGCGTCGGGCATTAAGCCTATGTTACCTAAGTTCAGTATATTCAGTAGGTTTATTTTTTGCCTTATTATGCATGTAAATTTAACCAGTGCAAGATCTGAGGACTAGTTTTCACCCACTACTATAGTACTAGTAATGGTTGCTAGTTCCTAAATACCTATACTTGTTTAGGTGAGGCGCAACCTGCGCTTCTTCTTTTAGAAAACTTCCTTCTGACGAGGGATATAATTAAAAAAACATAACACTTCTTCAATAGGCTTTTTAATCAGATCTAAACAACCGCGAGACCGAGGACCAACTGACGCTAGCTTGTTCTGTTGTTTCGCCTGCATTGATATTTGAATTTTGAAAATGGAAAGAACTGTTCGATAAAAACTATGGCTAACAAAAAGCTCCTAAGTAACTAAAGGCTCGAACACACCTAGTTCGCTGGCGGTAGCGATCAGTGAAACGCTGTCAAATATCGCTGTCAGATTTGAGATTTGACAGCGATATTTGACAGCGTTTCATTGTTCGCTACCGCCAGCGAACTATAGGTGTGCGCAGGCCATAAGGAGTTTGCCACAATTGCTTACGTGTGTTAGAACATAATTGCGAACCACATCAACGTCCTAAGTAAATTAGGTGACGGTCAGTTATATTTCTACTCGTGTCACGTCAAACACCTATAATGGGTTTCACAACACACCTTGGGCTATCACTAATACGAGACTTGCATAAGAATTCGTTTTTTAAATCAATTTTACTAAGCTGAATGAATATTTCGATTTGATTTTGATATGGTTTTTATGTCCTAGCAGTAGTCTTCGAGTTTTTTGGCTGCATTGACAGGGAGGAAGAGAGTAATTAGAAAAAGTTGGTGACCACTGATAAGGTACTACCACCATGCATGCCTTTTTCTGCCGTGAAGCAGCATTGCTTTGTTTCGGTTCGAAGGGTGTGGGTTCCGGTGAATTACTGGTACGTGAGGCTGAACAACTGTACTTATGCCTCTAGTTGATGGACAGTAGTGCATCGCAGGGCATGTTTCTGACGTGTGTGACCTACGAGGCAATGCTTTGTTGTAGGCGATGGTTACCACATAACTTATCAGGTGGGTAATATAAAATAAAACTAGATAAGGCAAGGTGAAACATAAATAAATTATTAAAAACCATTTTATTAATTACCAAAAGTTATTTATAAGCTATGATACGTCTGAGCTTCTGTTCTGATAGTCTTTAGTGATTATACAATATTATCTATTCATTCAGAAATAGTGATATATATTATCTAAGTACTTACATACTTGTTTAATTCCTCTGATAAATATCAGACAAAAGAGATATTTTTTAAATTATGTAACTAACTATTGATACCTATCACGGCACGTTGTACAGGGTGTAATGTTTGACTGGGACAGATAGTTTCAGTCTGCAGTAGGTTTATAGTTAAAGTATCTAAGGGCGGATTTTACCATACCTATTGCTATGTATCAGGTAAAAATGTTTCGGTCTGAGTTTTTGTTTGTTTTTGACAAAAAATACTTTAACTCTGACTGTAACACTGCTTTTCACTAATTTCCATTTATTTTAACGATGTTTTTGTATTGATCTATTACAAGGTTGGTTTACGTTCAAATCAGGGGAATGAGTGAAAGCTTGAGCTTTGTGATTTTCAATAAAAAAAGTATAAAATTAGATTAAATGCCCCAGCGGGGCTCATGTTCTGGACGTTATTAACCTCTAAGACCTATAAAACACATGAAGCAATGAATAAATGAATATGAATATGATTAAAGAAATAAAATAATAAGAAGAATAGTTATTTGTTATACAAGAGTGCAAAGCTGCTTTTTAACCGCGTGCTCAATTTTGATGACCGAGCAAGTGCAGGATTCTAATATTTAACCACGAGCGTAGCGAGTGGTTTAAAAGTTAGAATCCTAAGCGTTGGCGAAGGAATCAAACGAGCACAAGGTGAAAAATCTTTGCACTCGAGTGCAACACGTAACTTTTCATCCCACCTCAGCGAGGAAATTACCAAATGCAAAAAAGAACATGGCGCGACTAAAACACACCAAGAAGGTTCCGAGTATGAGTTTTTAACAAATTTAAAAAGGTTGCATGATAAATTCGGCACCATGCAGGTAGTAGTAAATAGGTTAAATTATGTTTTGAATTCACACATACACCAAGAAGGTTACGAGTGCGAGTATTTACCAAATTAAAAAAGGTTGTATGATTAATTCAGCACCATGGAGGTAGAAGTAAATAGGTTGTGCATTCACAAACTTAGTGAACACGATATTCTAAATTTAAATTTACTTTATCCTCTAGCGGATAAAATTAGCTTCAGAGCAGTCAGATATTGAACAGCAAAAACACACTTTTCGAGCTGGTGGGATGAAAATATTTTTTTTTCAATTCAATTCTGCCCTCGGCATGAAAAACATTGAAAAAGCGTCTGACGCCTGGAACCTACAGTAAGATTTTCTATAGAGAAATTAAAAGCGGATTCGATGAGAAGCTGGAATTATCCATACAAAACTATCGCAGACGCAGTTGCCTACAGGCCTACCACAAGCTCTGTCTGGCCCTGTCTCTGGCTCTGGTTTTGGGTCTGTGTGAGTGCTCACCAGTGATTTTTACTGTGTGTGTGACGTTTCGATGTAGGATTTATTTAGAAAGCACTCACAGACTCAAAACCAGAGACAGAGTCAGACAGAGCTTGTGGTACGTAGACTGCTCTTGTTTTCGTTAAATTCATATTTTTCCACTACATTTTATGAAGTCATTAAACTCTCTTACAAACTATCTAAAACAGTGTATAAAATCTATTATAAAAATATATTTAAGTACCTTTTTTCTTAACTCTACAATAATAATATAAACTTATTTATTATTATAATTATTATGGACATAACACTCTGTTTCCGAGATCACTGCTTAGCTTCCATGTAGTTCTTTATCGTTCTTCATCTGAAATTAGAAAAATTAGCATTAATAAGTATAACCAACAGTTCAAGTACCTACCTTACCCTAAAACCTACTTTAGTAGGCAACAAATATTGCACATCGGCTAATTTCGGCTCCATATAGCGTAGTGTGCGTCAGAAAGAGATAGCGCTCTACGAAACTACCTTATAACCTACTTATTAATAGGTCGGTATGCCTTTCTTTGATCATAATTTGGCCAAAAGTCTTTAATATGAAACAGGATCGATTGGCATCAAAAATGTAAATACGTAATGTAAATTGCCCATTTTCTCATCGACTTTACCAATTTCTTTTCAAAAACTGCATTGACCAGGACAATTTTTTTTTAAACAGGGAAAATTAAAATCATTTTCCCTAGCTAAAACAACAGCTAAGGCCCTTACGGCGTTAGTGCTGCGTCGCAAAAACCCTCTCTGTATAATATTTATTTTACAAATTTGAATGACGGTCCTTAGTTGCAGAGCTATGACGTCATTGGTGGGTTCTTTACATCTTGTGAAAAACGTAAGTCTTACAGAGCTGCCATCTTACTCCTACCATCAGAACTTGGACCCAAATCACAACGCCATCTGCACAACCAAGAACATGCCCACAGCGCCATCTTGTATCACGCAGTAGAACTTCAAACTCACCGGCCTGCCGCTAGATGTCGCTAGTGTGACCGCCGCGTCTCGCGCTCCACTTTGTCCTGTCGTTTGAGGTCATTGATCGATGTGACGCTGCCGAATAGGACTTTTGCCGTCACCTGCTGCAACACGCGTTGATAGGTCATTAGTTGATGAATAGCTGGTAGATTGGCAATAACTTGCGCATCAATGCTTATAGGTGCTTCTAGAGGTTAGTGGTCATTACGGCCTTACACGGGTACCTAAGTATATTTTTAATCTAACTTTACGGCTCGCAAGTCTAATAAGAAAGGTAAGTAATTATGATTAAAAGTTTATGTCATATATTTAGCCTACCTACATAAGTTAGTTATTTAGTCAAACGTTTTTAGAAAGAACCATCGAGCTCAGATCCTAAACAGTTCCTAGAGATATATTAGGTATCCATTTGCCTCTTTACATTTTACCTCACAAACAAAAATTCGACGATGTCTAAAATGCAAGTACCTACCTAGGTACCTTACCTACCCAGTCTCGTACTACATCAAATCTAGAGGAAGAGTTTTTTTGAAGTAAGTTTTAAACGTTTAGTTTAGTTTATTTTAGTTTAAGTGTAAAGTTTACGTGTGAAGCTGGATTTCTTCAAGATGTTTTCTTTCACTGTTTGAGAGCACTCGCATTTGAGGTTATGAATGCGTCTCTGTGTCAGCAATCATTTATCAAAAACACCGACTTTTAGTGTTGAATATATTATGCGTCAGGCCTTTTTCTATACACCCAATATCGATGAGATTTATAGGACTCTTTTGGAGAAGGCGGTGTTCCTTTTTCTATAAATCATTTATTTGGCGCCTACGTTCAATATTTAAACAGATAGGTTAGCCCACTTTATGTAATGGGGAACCTCCTTGGAAGTCGAGCTCTGGTAACCTTTTTGGAAAAATAAACGCACCAAACTTTAGATAGGCAACTACAACAGACCCCGTATTTCTTTTCCTTGTTCATTATTATTTTTTTAATCCGCGTACTTTATCTAATACTGTTTCCCAAAAAATTTTTATTCAAATAAAAACGAAAAATGTATGATTATGGCCGACACAAAAAAAAATAAAACTACAGACGCCGTTCGCTAGGCAACGTATTGAAATATTCAGTCATACCATACGTAGAGATGGGTTTTTGCCGGGCATTTATGGACGTATTGATTAAATGTCCAGTAAACGTCCATTTACGCCCAGTAAACGTCCTAAAACTGGGCATTTATTTTAAGAGTAAAATATCTTAAAATTCACAAATTATTGCACCATACTATTTTTTACTCTTTATTTATACTTTTTTTTTTTTTTTTTTTTTTTTTTTATTTTTTTTTCTTTATTTTTTACTCTTTATTTTATTTATACTCTTTTTTGGCCCATTACCATTTTGAACAAATATTAAAATTGTTGAAACAGGTGTATCCCACCACTAACACAATCAACAAGTCTTAATCATTTTGGAATTTGACGAATTATAGTAACCCTCTGCCCATCTCTAGTCATACGCGTTTGCTATGACAGGTTGTTTAATTTCAAACCCAGTTAGAAATTACCAAGCTATGTGGTAGGTGTCAAGGAAAAAAATATTTATTCACTTGTACCAGTGATCCTTCTGATTCACTATAGGATCACTTTAAAACTCTCATCACTTTTTTGTACACCGCCGTTTTTGACGTGACAACGTCTTATAATTCGATGGAGCCGGCTGCACGCACGAAAAAAACATGACTCGTGCGGCGTTACCTCGCTCTGAGGCGTTCCATTTAATACTTGAAGTGCAAGTGAGAGCGTGAAACGAGCGACAAAGAGGCACAATCGGCCTCCGCGTTCGGCAGCGTTCGACATCTGTCTCTCTCCTACTTGAGTGAGCGATGCGTCCGCGTGGGCAGCTGTATGACCTTGTCACGTTCAACTATCGTTAGTAAACCGACTTTACAGACAACCGATTTTTTTTCTGATTTTCGTTAATCCTCTTTATCCAAAGGTTGTCTGGAAAAGATCGCTCTTAGGGATAAGGCATTATACCTTTATTTGTAATGTTTCTTTTAAATTGAATATTTTGTGCATAAAGTATTAATATACGTCGTAGAACCTAAAAAGTTCGAAAAACATGTATCGAGTGTGCACTCGTTACATATCGATATCGATATTATGGATTTTAAGTACGCCTGTTACTGTTACTGTTGTACTGTAGTTGGTGGCGTCAGTCATGCTGCGTATGAATAGCTGTCAAGTAATCGCGTATGAGTGCATTGCAAAATTCACATATTTCGATACGTTGGCCAACGGCGACTGTAGAAATTGGATCGGTGGTTCTGTCGAAATTAACGAGAACTGCTCCAATTAGGTGGGCCATTATGGCTCATGGAGAAAGGTGCTTAAGGCGGGGATTGTGGGGCAGAAGATAAGTTGTTTATTTATTTAAAACGTAGGGATATTTGCCTTGCAATGGAAGATTATTAGACTTACCTCTCAGCTCAGTTTATAGCTCTGCCTTCTGCGCCGTAGGTCGTGGGTTCTATTCCCACCGAGAATAAATATTTGTGTGGTGAACACACAACATGTCATGTTTGTTCTCTGTCTGAGTGTTATATTGCATTCTAAGTTTGTATTTACAAAAAAAAGTATTTAAGTATTATATCAGCTATAAGGTTCCCATAGCACAAGCTCTGACCAATAACGTTGATCTCCCGGCAAGCTCCTATCCCCTCAAATCTCCTAATACCCCTTAGCTCAAGATTCATCAGAAGATGGTGAATTCATCCTGATGAAAAGGTGGCCTTTGGTTCCTGACAGCAGCCTCGTGATCGGTCAAGACAGCACTGACGGCCATATCCAAAAGCTTGTGAAAAAAGATGGTGGATTGAGGTTCGAAAAGGGGAACTTTTAAAGTCTTGAGCATATATCTAGGGCCTAGATTCCAGACGATATAGATTCTAGATGTGCATAAAGCTTAAAACTGTTTAAAACAACGCTTGTTTTTGAAAAATTTATAGTTTTTTATGACCAGAGATTATACAAAAAAACTGGAAGTTGTTTTGGAAGGCCTTTCATACAGTATGATTTAAAAAATAAAACAACTTTGCTGTGTGTAATGTTCATCAATATTTATTTATTTATGATTATGCATCTGTCTAGTCGCCCTTGGATCGCTAAAGCTTTGCGCACATCTTAGCGATCTGCGATGGCGATTAGTTTCAGCATAGGGTTTACCATACATCTGCACACACTGCCGCGTTGGAGTGATAAAATGATCGCCATTGCAGGAGATCTAGATGTGCGCAAAGCTTGAATGCTCTACTCTACTTAGCTACTGTAGGCCTACCATGAGCTCTGTCTGGTTCTATCTCTGGCTCTGGTTTTGAGTCTCTGTGAGTGCTCACCAGTGCATTATACTGTGTGTTTAACGTTTTGACGTTGGATTTATTTAGTCAACACTCACACAGACACAAAACCAGAACCAGAGACAGAGCCAGACCAAGCTCATGGTAGGCTTACTGCTATATAATAAAATTGAGTATTCATAAGATCGGAAACCAGAACCAGAGACAGAGCCAGACCAAGCTCATGGTAGGCCTACTGCTATTTAATAAAATTGAGTATTCATAAATTCGGAAACCAGAACCAGAGACAGAGCCAGACCAAGCTCATGGTAGGCCTACTGCTATTTAATAAAATTGAGTATTCACAAATTCGGAAACCAGAACCAGAGACAGAGCCAGACCAAGCTCATGGTAGGCCTACTGCTATTTAATAAAATTGAGTATTCATAAATTCGGAAACCAGAACCAGAGACAGAGCCAGACCAAGCTCATGGTAGGCCTACTGCTATTTAATAAAATTGAGTATTCATAAATTCGGTTGCACCTGTTCATCTTACGCAACTATTTACATATTCAAATATTCAATCCGCCCCTTAACATTTATTTATTATGATGGCGCCGATCGCTACTGCTCCACATTTTATAATTATAATCTCAGGACGTCGACTGCTGACAGAATGGAGGCAAAACTCACCGGACGACTTAAATAAGGTCGCTTTTGGACAGAGACGGAGTCAGGATTAGGGGGGGGCACTATATTGTCCACACAACACTATCTAGCCCCAAATGAAGCAGAGCTTGTATTATGGGACTAGATAGCTGATCTAATACTTGTACATTCATACAATATAACAGTGACAGAGAACAAACGTCTGCTCACCACACAAATATTTATTTTCGGTGGGAATCGAACTCACTCCCTCTAGCGCAGAAGGCAAAGCAATGAGGACAATTGCGAGTTAATCTAATAAAACATTGTAGTAAGTATAAAATGTTAAAGTAGTTAATTAGTACATATTTTTTACACATTTTTAGATTTACCTATACTATATATAAAATATGTAGGTACCATGCTTCAAGCAAGTAAATTATTTCATTTCATTTCATTTCATAGACGGATTTTTTGATTTGGTCAAACAGTCATTACATTGGATTTTTTTACCATGATGTGGAAATCAAATAGAGCCATGAGTTGTGCATTGTAGTATATTTGATTTTGCTCCTAATTTTCCCTAACTACGACCCTGAAATCAGTGAATGCCCTTATATAGCGCTGTTTTTGAGTACTCTACTTTCATAGTTTTAAGGTTGAATTTCAGACTTCATTTATCAGAGAATCCTTTTTTGGTTGTAAATGATCTCGTAAGCGTTTCCTCGTTCATACTTTATACGGAAACGCGCTGGTTTCTATTTTAGGCAGGTTTTGGCAATGATTTTGTTACTGTTATCTGTAGCTTTTGACGGCTGTCTAATGGCCTGCGCACACCTAGGCTGCTGGCGGTAGCGATCAGTGAAACGCTGTCAAATATCGCTGTCAAATTTGACAGCGTTTCACTGATCGCCGACGCCAGCGAACTAGGTGTGCGCAGGCCTTAAGTCAGCCGGGAGCTCAGACCGATACAAATGGAAACAAGCAACACCCTATATTCTAAGAAAACTAATTGATTAAAGTTTTTTGACGTGACAACGTCTTATAATTCGATGGAGCCGACTGCACGCACGAAAAAACATGACTCATGCGGCGTTACCTCGCTCTGAGGCGTTCCATTTAAGGCTTGAAGTACAAGCGAGAGCGCGGAACGAGTGACAAAGAGGCACAATCGGCCTCCGCGTTCGGCAGCGTTTGACATCTGTCTCTCTCCTACTTGAGTGAGCGATGCGTCCGCGCGGACAGCTGTCACGTTCAACTATCGTCAGTAAACCGACTTTACAGATAACCGATTTTTTTAACATAGGAACATCAAATTACCTGATAATTGCTGTTGCTAGTGACTCCCGCCGGAGGGTATCTACCCCCATACCCCTGCGCTGGTCCACCATGATACAGGGTGTTGTTGTTAGCATCCCTCGTCGTGGCCGCTGCCGTATACGTCGACTTGCAGTTCTGGGACATCCTGTACCTGGAAATGTATGAAATTCTAATAAATATGAGGTCCACTGGTTGAAGCACTGAGTCTTGCGGTACCCATCCCACACTCCAATCCTATGGTTTTTTAGGTTAGGTTTTTTCACAGTGGATACATTATACATACAGCATACATGACTATAGATAGTGCAATTCACGAAGACGCGCCCCTCGCGGGGTGCGGGGAGTTTGCTCCGAGCGGCAGTCGCGAACCGTAGTCTATTCATTGTAGTGTGCGTGTGCACTCATAGGTAATTAGTGTGTACCGATAACACTCACATTGACGGAAGCTTGCACACATATACTATAAACGGTCAGGAGGAATAGTGGGGCGCGCCTTCGTGGATTACACTATCTATAAGTAGGTATAGGTTCAAATTCAAATTCGAAATTCAAATTCTTTTTATTAGAATCATTAGCTTAACATTACCGAATAATATTCCAATGCGCTAAACTACGTACTATAAAATAATAAAAAGGTAACATTGAGATCAAAGAGAACTAAAATATAAAAAACTTTGGAAGCATTTGTACAAACACTAAAGGAAACAGTTAGGTATAATTATATGGAAGAAACCAATAAATCAAAATAGTCTTTATTCAGTTGAATTTCAAGAATCACTTTGAAACGGGCATTTATCGCGATTACCTTTATTATTTCCCGACGTTTCGGCCGTGTTACAACAGCCGTGGTCACGGCAGACTTGATAAATTTAACACAGAAAAATGCAAACACTTGCAAAGGCTTGTGTTCCATAAAACACTCAAGAAAAGTCCAATCAAAACTTTCTTATTGGGAAGATCCAAATCTGTCACACAATGTCTGAACAGTAGGCCTACCATGAGTTCTGTCTGGCTCTGTCTCTGGTTCTGGTTTGTGTCTGTGTGAGTGTTGACTTAATAAATCCTACGTCAAAACGTCACACACACAGTAATAATGCGCTGGTGAGCACTCACACAGACTCAAAACCAGAGTCAGACAGAGCTTGTGGTAACCCTACTGAACGCGTCAGCGAAACCAAAGGAAATAAAAAAGCTTATCGTTTTTACAAAGAGGCAATTAAAAAAAAACTGGCTTGTCCGAATCCAGACCATACAGTTAGTAACAGAAAGTGTAACACGAAACTGACCATTAAAAGATGGTCAAAGTAAAGTGATACAATTTTATAATTTTTAAGTTTTTTGAGGTTATGTTTGTGATATAAATTGAGGTTATATTAAGCTTAGAGAGCGCTGGTGGCCCAGTAAGAAGCCTTCCGATCCTAAGGTCGTGGGTTTAAATCCAGTCCAAAAAAAGTAAAGTGTACAAATGAGTTTTTCTGCCCAAAAATGTATGTACACTATGCCAGTGCTCACAAACGGTGAAAGAAAACATCGTGAGGAAACCGGCATGTCGTAGAACATAAAGAGTGCGAAAATATGAATCAAGTGCACGAAAGTAGCCCTAGGCACTAGTGAAAGGATTTTAGGACTTTGAGGCACTTAAAATCCTTTCACCACACTTGGTTCGAAAGAATCAGTGACACGATAAGATAGGAGTTAGGTTTTGAGAGTAGTAGAGCTCTTTGTGTGTGGCTCGTCCGGGGAAGTACTACCACCATGCCTATTTCTGCCGTGAAGCATTGCTGTGTTTCGGTTTGAAGGGTGTGGGTGTCGGTGAAAATACTGGCACGTGAGGCTGAACATCTGTATGCCTCAAGTTGATGGACGCAGGGGAATGCATCGTAGGGCGATGGTTACCACTTAACATCATGTGGGCTGACGGAGCCGGCTGCACGCACTAAAAAACATGACTCATGCGGCGTTACCTCGCTATGAGGCTTTCCATTTAAGGCTTGAAGTGCAAGCGAGAGCGTGGAACGAGCGACAAAGAGGCACAATCAGCCTTCGCGTTCGGCAGCGTTCGACATCTGTCTCTCTCCAACTTGAGTGAGCGATGCGTCCGCGTATGACGGACAGCTGTATGACGTCACGTTCAACTATCGTCAATTCGTCAGTAAACCGACTTTACAGACAACCGATTTTTTTACCCCCGAATACTGAAACGCAACTCAGATTTAGTCTGTTAATTATCAAGTTCTCTCAATACAATGTCAAAGCCAAAACCAGAAGCATTTTATTATACATTTTATTATATTACCACTATAGGTATTGTGGCAAATTCTGATGCACTTAAAAATAATGAAATCACTTTTCTTAACTCTTAGGACACTCGAAATAAGGTGTAAATTAAAAAGTAGAGCATTCTTTTGTAATTGCTCCAGATTAAAATCGTGAACCCTTTCAAGGTAGCGCGGTTACTAAGAGATATCTGGCCAAGCACGAGTCGGACGTACCGTCAAAGGTTCCTTACGATACATACACCACTATTTTGTAATTACCAAAAAAAAATGGCGATATTGGTTGCTGATAATGAACGAAAAAAAAGTCATAATAAAAAATTCTTTAAATAACCAAAATTTTTAGTAAAATATTGAGGAATTATTCAACAAGCAAAAATCATTTCATTCATAAACGCTAAATACCAAGTGGAACCGAACAGCGTATTTTTTTTTCTCTCTAGTACTACGTAACTAATATGTCCATAATTTTTTGCAGGATTTCTGAAAATTTTAACAATTAATAACTTTGTCATTTTATCGAAACTAAAAATTCTGATTGCACATTCATAATGTTCTACCCCTACTACATTACCCTATTTTTTTTGGTTTTTACAAAATAGTGGTGTATACATAGACATAGATATTCGTTTATTTACTGCTTCAGCACATATACACACTATTCAAATAAGAAATAAAAACAAAGAAAGATAAGACGATATTACAAAAACATAAGTCCTAAAGAAAAATGACATAGAAAAAAACATACTAAAACAAACTAAAAACTACAAAAAGAGATCAGTGTAAATAAAAGACTGGCCTCTCAGCTCAGACGGTATAGTAGCTCTACTTCTGTCGTAGGTCGTGGGTTCGATCCCTACATCAGAGAACAAATATTTGTGTGTTAAGCACAGATGTTTATTCTCTGTCTGGGTGTTATATTGTATTCTAAGCATTGTATTTACAACAAAATATGTATACAAGTATTATATCAGCTATTTGATTCCCATAGTATAAGCTCTGTTTAATTTGGGGCTAGATAGTGTTGTGTGAATTGTAAATTTTATAATTTTTTGAACTTTACAAACCAGAAATGTACAAACCATCATTTTTTGGGCACGGAACCCTAAAAACCAGTAGCTTTTTTTGTTAAAAAAAATGTGAAATTGGTGCAAAGTCGGTAACCAAACCGGTAACAACCGGTTCGATATTGCAAGCTTTTATGTAAATTTTTAATAAAATAAATTTATCAGTTTGTATCAAAAAGAACAAGTCCTATATAATTATCAATATTATTTATAATTTAAGTGTCAGCTCACAAATGCAAGATAATTATAAGTCAGTTTAAATAATGTAAAGCTTTTACATATTATTGCACGCGTGAAAATATCTTCATTCAAACTACATTTAGAATTTCAAGAATTTTCGCGTTAGTTAGTTACGTTAAACGTGTGCAGGGACTTAAACACAACTTTTTTCAGATTCAGATTCAGATTTCAGATTTTATAATTCAAAATGTACAAATACGGATTAGGAGGACGCACGGCGGGCGGATGTACGAAGGGGGAGTATGTTGCTAGAATGTTCTAAAATCTTTTTCACAGACGATGTCGAAGCAGTCCACAAGTTCTAATATAATTAATTTATTCTTTGTGGCCGCGGCACGGACATCCTACTGCATGCCAGCCAGTACTAACTACGCGTTATCTGTAACTGGGGCTGGTGTCAATTCTCTGAATCGAGACTTGCTAGGAAATAAACGAGAAATGTCATTGGTAAATGACGTCACAAATGACGAAAACCCGGATCGACAGTAGTGCACTTAATCTTTGCTTTACCAAATATGTTTTGCCAGGAATAAAAACCAAAAACCATTTTCGTGTACAGTTAATGAAGGATGAGAGTGTCCCTCATCCTTCATTAATAGAAATTTTAATTTGTAAGGGAATCGTTCGGCCTTAACCCCCATTTTGTCGAAAATGTGTCACGTGCACTAAAGGAGCCTCTCTGAGATGTACTTAAGATCCGTTCACCACACTCTGGTTCGATAGAACCAGTGACACGATAATTAGAAAGAACGTTTTAAACGTTGCTTCTTTCACCATGTCTATTAACGTGCACTACGGTAAATACCGTAGGGCACGTCCTATATGGACCAAACAAACTGAAACAATGCAAAGAAAGCGAGAAGTCAGTGTGTGAAAAGGTCTAAAATAAGTTCTTGTGTTGGGAGACCCATGCTTTCAGGCTGATTGTGATAAATTTCTATTGATTTTATAGTGATTACTATACTTTTATATTTATATTGCCCCAAAGGTAAAAAATATTAAAAAGCAAGGTGATCTCTCGACGATTCAACTAAAATACATTTTTTTTTAATACAACTTGCTGATAGAACAAGCATATAATGGCCCACCTGGAGTTAAGTGGTAACCATCGCCTATAACAAATCATTGTATTGTAGGTCACGCACGTCAGGAACGTGCCCTACATTGCGCTGCTCTGCGTCCATCAACTTGAGGTACACAGAATATGTTCAGCCTCACGTGCCAGTAATTTCAGTAAATTACTGGCACGTGAGGCTGAACATCTGTGTACCTCAAGTTGTCTCGATAACTGTATCGAGCAGGTAAGTACTGCAACGTCAAACCTGTAGATGGAGCCATGGTCGCGTCAGTGCCAAACCACCAAGGCGAAGGTTGCGGGCTCAAATCCCGCTCGGCTTTTAAATATTTAATAAAAAAATTTGTGATGATGATAATGTTCATAAATTATCCCGGTCTCTATCTATACTAATATTATAAAGAGGAAAGATTTGTACCTATTTTTGTATGTTTGTAATGAATAGGCTCAAAAAGTACTGGGCCGATTTAAAAAAATCTTTCACCAATAGAATGCTACATTCTTCCAATTTGACATAGGCTACATTTTATTTTGAAAAAAATTAGGGATCCTTGGTAAAATTTGAACAATGTAACCGAAGGTGTAGAAAAATGAGTCTTAAAATGTCTTTCGTCGAATGCGCTGCCGAAACTATTAGCGATAGAACAAAATAATGTACAACAATATTGTCTACCCCGTGCGAAGCCGGGACGGGCTGCTAGCTATTCATAAACAAATTACACCTGTAGCAGACCTGTCGCGATGTACATAATAAGGGGGTCAACTAGTCCGGTTGTCAATATAGAATTCCAAAGCAAATAAACAAAGATGTAAGTAATTGAGCTATCGGACCGGTCCGATCCGGATCAATGGGTCATCGTAACCGGAACCTAAGCCGTTATGTACTCCAATTATGTACTAGCTATAATACATAGTTGCATAGACATGTATATACGTCTTTTGAAGTAGTTCGCCACTCGAATAATATCTAAGGTGTATCTCCCATCATGCAGAAGAACCAAGGTCACCGACATAGCTCTTAGAATTAATAAGTTGAAATGGCAATGGGCAGATCATTAGCTCGAAGAACTGACAACCGTTGGGGAATAAAGGTTCTCGAATGGCGACCACGAACCGGAAGACGAAAAGTAGGGCGCCCACCCACCAGATGGCCTGACGACATTGTTAAGATCGCAGGAAGTCGGTGGATGGAAAGGGCTCAGAATCGTTCTTCCTGGAAATGTGTAGGGGAGGCCTATGTCCAGCAGTGGACATCTTCAGGCTGATGATGATGATGATAATCTCCAATCGTACAATTTTTTTTAAACTAACAGTGCGTTTTTTTATGCGTCTAGCTGATGGAACAAGCATCTCTACCAGATGTTAAGTGGTAACCATCGCCTATATCAAAGCATTGCCTCGCAGGAAAGGCATACCTAAAGATGTTTAGCCTCACGTGCCAGTAATTTCGCCGGTGCTTACAACCGAAACACAGCAATGCTGTTTCGCGGCAGAAATAGGCGTGGTGGTAGTACTTCCCCGGACGAGCCACACATAGAGAGTTCTAATACTACTTCAAAATTGAGTGTTTGAGTTTTAGGTTTTGAAAACAGTGCTATTTTTACCTTGCTTACTATTCAATATTGTATAAATTATCAAAATATTCAATTTTTCTCACCTTTTTGACACATCATCATCATTATCATTATCAGCCTGAAGAACTCCACTGCTGGACATAGGCCTCCCCTACACATTTCCAGGAAGAACGATTCTGAGCCCTTTCCATCCACCGACTTCCTGCGATCTTAACAATGTCGTCGGTCCATCTGGTAGGTGGGCGCCCTACACTTCGTCTTCCGGTTCGTGGTCGCCATTCGAGAACCTTTATTCCCCAACGGTTGTCGGTTCTTCGAGCTATATGGCCTGCCCATTGCCTCTTCAACTTACTTACTCTACGAGCTATGTCGGTGACCTTGGTTCTTCTACGGATATCCTCATTTCTGATTCTATCACGTAGTGAAACTCCCATCAGCATAGCTCTCTCCATAGCTCGTCCTTTTTGACATCGGGAGCTTTATTTCGATTAGATTTTGTGTGGCATCTAGCAGAACGAGCCGCCTTAAATAGGAATTACCCGCATCTGTTCCGAATTGGTACCATGAACCCGGAAGTGGTTAGACACCGTTACAGCATCAATCTTAGCGACGTAGGTATTCTAGGTCAACTGCCTCTGCAGGGCTACCACGAGCTCCATATGTTTATGGCTATGGCTGGCAAATTGTATATAGATAGGCTGACCCACACATTCATTTTCTTCTTGGGTTTGAATGTGTTGACACTGTTGACACAATTTTGACAGCCATAATCATAACCATATGGAGCTCGTGGTAGCCCTGCTGCCTGCGATCGCAATCAGTGGCACGCTGTCAAATTTGACAGCGATATTTGACAGCGTTTCATTGATCGCCATAGTCAGTGACCTTGGTGTGCGCAGGCTTTTAGCCAAGTTGCCTTTCTCAAACACTTCACTAGATAAGAAACGAAAGAAGTATATTATTATATTTTCTTCTTGTGTCACTGATTCTTTCAAACCAAAGTCAAAGATGTCCTTAATCAGTAGCAACAAAAGGATCACTTTAAAACGTCTTAAAGCTAAGTGAGCCCAGGTGCCAGTTCCGCGCGACCAAGCCCAGAAGAACAGGCAACAAACTACGGTTTGGTTCCTACCGTTTTTTTTATGATCCTTTTACAAATCAATAATAATAATATCAATGAAGTTCCAGTGTAGTGCCACTCATCGTAACAGAACTAGGTGGAAAAATATCCCCGTTTAGAACTGTTCAACAGAACTACTAGGAACAAGCGAGAAATTCACTAAAGCAAAAATCTAATAACAAAAGTAATCTTTAGGGTAGCGCAGGTATTTTTAATTAAATAAAGCAATGAAGGAGGGGTGAGGGGGGGTGACTACGTTATGAGGTTCCGTAGATTGAAAGATTTATGAGTGGTTTCCTTTGTGGACTCTTGAACTGAACCAATGTTTTTATTCAATGTGCTCAAACGGCGAAGGAAAACGTCTTGAGGAAACCGTACACCACACTTGGGTTTTCTTGATCACTGTTGATAATTACATTGTAAAATACATGTGGTGTATTACTTGCTTTTTTTCATACAACTTGCTGATGGAACAAGGATTAGTCCACCTGATGTTAAGTGGTAACCATCGCCTATAATTATCTTGATTTTACATAGTAACATAGCCTAACACAAAGTCGTCTGTTAAATAAATAATAATAATTTAACAAAGCAGCCTCGTAGGTCATGCATAGGAAATGAAATGAAATGAAATGAAATGAAATGAAATGTATTTATTGATAACTAAAGCAAACACAAACATTAATAATAAATAGTATTGCTGAGTGGCGTTAGTATCTCGTCATTTACAAAATATAGTTTAAAATAGAATAAAAATAATTTTAGCTGTAAAGGGGCTTGTCAAAAATATATGGGCAGCTTGCAAATAAAATTTAAATACCTAGCTTAAAAATATAGTTATTATACAATGCAATGTACCTAGTAAATAATTAAATAAATTAGTCCTTAAAATGCGTATAATCATTACTTAGATACTCATTTACGTTATATATAGTTTTGTCCAGCAGTAAATTTTTTATGTTATTAATGTACGAGATATCAGATGTCAGAAGCTTAATGTACAGAGGTAGTTTGTTATACAATTTGGGTCCAATAACCTGAGGAAGTTTTTTGGAAAAAGAAAGTCTATGCTTAACAGATTCTAAACGCATCTTATGCCTATTACTACGTTCGTTATTTATACCTAATATTTTAAAATCATCAAGGTTTTGCCTTACATATTTCAGGCATTCTAAAATATACACTGATGGAGCAGTGAGTACTTTCTCTGTTTTAAAAATTCCTCTGCAGGAGTCCTTATATTTAGCACCTACAAGAACCCTGACTGCTCGTTTCTGCATCTTCAACACTCTTTCGTTATCGGTCGAGTTACCCCACAAAATTATTCCATACGACATGATCGAATGAATGTATGCATAATACACTTCTTTCAGATTTGTTTGGGAGGTAATGGGACGGAGTTGTTTTAGGGCATAAATACCTTTAGCCATTTTTTTACAAGTAGAGTCAATGTGTTGTTTCCACGTTAGTGCTGGATCTAGCTCAAAACCAAGCATTTTTGTAATGTTGCTGGTGTTTAATGTTTTACCACTATCTAAGTGCACTTGAAAGACCGGTTGTTTTGCAGAAAGGGCATTAAAAATCATAACATTCGTTTTATCCTCGTTTAAAGAAAGTCCATTTATGTCAAACCATTTTTTTAGTATTCTAATTATTTCGCTTATATTATTTAACAGTTCACCCATCGTGTCTGCTTCAGTTACTACAGTGGTATCATCTGCATACTGAATGATCTGCCCCTTGATTTTAACGTTGGCTATATCATTAAGAAATAGCAAGAAAAGAGTGTTCCCAAGTGCGGATCCTTGAGGAACTCCTATTTTAATACATTGTGGCCTTGATCTTAATTTTTCGTTGTTTAAAGATATTTCGACGGTTTGCTCCCTGTGATCTAAGAACGATTTCAGAAGAGCAAGACTCCGCCCTCTGATACCATAAACTTCTGCTTTATCTAAGAGAAGCCCATGACAAACAGAGTCAAACGCCTTAGAAAGATCTAAAAATATAGCAGCAACCTTCTTCTTACTCTCCAAATGCTGTGTTACACGCTTAAGAAGTGTATGAGTTGCTGTTATAGTGGATTTCCCTGGTCTGTATGCGTGTTGGCAGTTAGACAAAATATTGTGGTTATAAAGATGTTTTAATATAGCTTCCGACATTACTGACTCTACCAATTTTGATATTGTTGGCACAATAGTAATTGGTCTATAATTGCGCACATCGAAGGTCTCACCTTTATTTTTATAAAGCGGGGTAAGGCGTGACTTTTTTAACATGTTTGGGAAGTTATTTGATTCGAGAATGTTGTTAACTAAAAATCGAATGTGATCACACATAAACATCATGACTGCATAGAAAAAGGAACCTGAAATATCGAATAAATCTTTAGTATGCGATTTATATATCTTCTGTTTGGCTAGCTTTATTAGCTCATTATTATTGGATATGCCTGTAAAAACGAGATCAGGTTGACGAGAAATGAAACCGTTGAGGAACGATATAGATTTATCGAAATCTGGTGAGTTTTTTATTTGTAGGTCATTTCCAATAGATATAAAATAATTATTAATATAATCAGCAATATGTTCAGGCTTAACTTTTTCCTGCGTTTCCTCATTTATCAGCTCCCAGTTCCACTCAAGCGCTTTTTTATTGGTATCCTCTTTGATAATCGACCAGACTTCTTTTTTTGGATTTTTAGCGTTTGAAATTCGCTGTTCAACATAATTTTTCTTTCTGGTAAGGACAAATTTATTTCTGCACTCTATTTTTTTATTGATTACTTCATTAATGGATGATGTGGTTTGAGGGTATTGTTTCTTAATTTCAAATAAATCATGAATTTCAAGTTGTGTTTTTAATATTTCGTGACACATCCACGGACAATTTTTTAAATTTCTTATTCTGGCAATTTTTTTCGGGAAGAAAGTGTCCATGTTCCAAATTATTTTATGCATAAATAGATCAAATGTGTTTTCCGTGTAAAAACTAAATAAGTTGTCCCAGTCATACGCCAACATAGCGTTACAAAATTCCTCGATACTATGAGAATTGAATCTTCGTTTTTCTATGTACTTATATTTAGGCCTGCGCTCTTTGATTATTTTTAGGGTGGAAAACTGCGCATTGTGATCCGATACTCCTGTCGACAAATTTATTACATTTATTTCACTAGTTTCTATATTCGTTACCAAACAGTCAATTGATGTTTTAGTGCCATCTTTTATTCGTGTTGCAAAGTCAACAATGTTCCGGAATCCATTTGGTTCTATTATATCGGTCAAAATATTTCGTTCGTGTGAATGAACAAGAAAATTAACGTTCCAGTCACCCATTAAAATAGTCCTCTGACTCGGGCTTTGTGATAGATAATCGAATAGTTTTATCATTGTATCCCTAAAAATATTAAAATCACCTAATCCCGTCCTATACATACCTATAACTAGAAGCTTGTCAAAATTCAAATCAACCATAATAGCTGTCAGTTCACAATGGTATTCGCAGGTCAATTTATCAACATTAGGGCATTTTTGAAATTTCAGTTTTGTATCTAGAAAAATAGATACTCCTCCGCGCATACGTTTTTTTCTGACAAAGTAATTGGCATGACTATACCCTTGAATTATTATATTTTTAACATCATCAACAGTTAGATGTGATTCCGATATGATTAACACATTAGGTTTATAAGTTTCAGTGACAACTTGCATTAGTAGGGTTTTATTTCTAATACTGCAACAGTTTTGGTGTAATATTTTAAAGTCCCAAGACTTGGATAACTTAACAGAATTGGTTTTGATAGACTTAATAACTAAATTGCTAGGAGAATTCTGTTCGTTTCTTGTCACAGAAACAGTATTACAGAACTCTCCCATTGTCGTTTCTACTAGTTTAAAGTCTTTATTGTAGTGAGTGCGTCATTGAAACCCTTTATGTTCCCAGAGGCCGTCTGTAGAATATTTACCAGTACTCTAACAATAACATTCTTTTCCTTCTTCGTCAGGTTATTTGGACTCAAACTCTGTTTACAAAATAAATTATTAATGTCAAAAAATATTAGTTTATGCGAATTACTAGCTATAGAGTTATATAACGCCACATTTAGTTGGTGTATTTTTTTGTTATGTTCGGCGCTATAGAATCTAGAGTATGGGAAGGTGCATACCACAATTTGGTTCACCGTTCCAGATTTAAGTAGTGTTAATAGTGACTCTGTGCCTCTTAGTACGTCAGATCGTGTTATATCAAAAGTATTCCCCATTAATATAATAATATCGTCGTCTTTGTTATGATTTTCTGTTACAACTTTTTTGATGAGGCGGTTATATGGCAGATTTGTCATGCAGTTATTGGTAATAGATATATTTGTACAGTGACTAAACATGGTTCCCAGATCTCTACCGATGTCATCGCAGTATATTTTGGTGCTCATATTTTTTCCACGCGGTCTATTCAGTTCTTTCAGACTTTGTTCAGACCTTGCCCGAACAATGTTTTCTGTAGCTGACCAGCCGAGTACCTGCTCAGATGACTTTCCATCTATTATGAGAACTTCTTCCACTCTTGTACTGATGTTGTTAAATTGCTCCAGTTCCTCGGTCTCGTCACTTTGCATGTTGCATATTCCAAACATCTCTTCAATAGTTGCCATGCAGACTCGGGTTTCGTTTTGTGCTAAAGTGTACTTACAATTTATTTTTTGCAGATCGTCTTCCAATTCTGAAATTTTCTCTTTGTCTTCTATGTAGTCTTGCTCATACTTTTTCACAATAGATTGATAGTTATTTAATTCTCTATACAACTTTGTTTTCTCCTGTCGTAAACCGGAGATCGTATTTTCTTTGAGTTTCCTTTGTTTCCTATATTTTCTGTGACTACGCAGCGATTTTTTTATTTTCAAGTAGAGTCTCTTTTTTGTAATGCACTCAGTTTCGGTGCAAATGCCTAATACCAACTGGTTATAGAGCTTCGTTGTTTGTGAGTTATCTGTCTGTCTCGTATTGCTGTGCATAGTATCAATGATTATTTTGTACTGGTGCATTTGGTGTTGTAAATCATTAATTTTTTCAGAAGCGGTAACGAGCAAGTTATCACACTGTTCGTGGACACCTTCCATAATTAGGAGCTTGTCACGTTGTACTCGGACTTCGTTTATTTCCTTATCCCTGCTCACAAGTTCAGCCCTTAAATGGCGGTTTTTTTCTATAATAATTTGTATTTCGGATTCACTTTCTTCTCTTTCTTGAAGAAGCTTATTGTTGAGATCATTTGCAAGTTTCAGGTTTTGTAATGTTCCTTTTAGTTTTGTTTCCAGCTCTCTCATACTTGCTTGCCTGGTTTTCATTGTGAAAACAAAAATATTAAATAAAAAATCAGAGTGCAAAAAGTACTTCAATTTTGAGATTTGAACTCGGTTATCACGTCTTGTCAGTCAACCCGTACCGCAACTAGACCAACAACAACCTTTCCGTTTGGGTTGAAATTGTGCGCCACTCTCAAGAGTAAGACTAGGGCCAAATATTAAGTTAATGAGTGTGGGTGGATCAACAAAATAATTACGTTCTCATTAGTTCAAGTAAAACAATACTTGCTTGTATGTTAATCACTGGATTGTTTCTTATTTCTTCACACTTAAGTAGTATGATTAATTCGCTTATTGAATCACATTACACTTTGTATTTTTGAGTTAATTCTTCAGTAATGTCTCGTCACAGGTTCACTTTTGATAAACTTTCCTTGATTCACAGTTTTTAGCGCTGCAAACGATTTTACAGGCTAGTCATAAGTTTGTATTAAGGCGGAACACTTTGAAACGTTTTAAAATTACTTTTGTGTATTTTTATAATTAAAATAAAACGGAGCTCTTTGTTTACATTGTACAGCGCCCTCTGAGCCCCTAAGCAATAGGCCATGCGTCTATCGACTTGAGGCATACAGGTGTTCCCTCGTAGGTCGTGGGTTCGATCCTCACCGAGAACAAATATTTGTGTGGTGAACACAGATGTTTAACAAGTAAAGTAAATATTGTGGTGTTTGTTCTCTGTCTGGGTATTATATTGTATTCTCAATAGGTATTTACAAAAAATAAAATGTATATTATTATTAAATCAGATATCTGGTTCTCTGCTCAGCTCTGCTTAGTTTGGGGCAAGATAGTGTTGTGTGGATTGTCTACATTATTTATTTATTTACTATCAACTAAGCCGTGACACCTGCCTTTTAAATAAATAAAATAAAATGAGCCTTTATTTCTACTACTTTTTAAAATAATTTTATAATAGTTTTACACTAATTTTATACTTTTTACACTAATTTTATAAAAATAAAACATTGTTAAAAATGCTTATTTTTTTCTTTTTTTATATAAGTTTATTTACTTGCTTATTTACTTAAAACTACACCTATATTTATATATCGTAAATAAGAAGTAAGTATTTATTAGCGGACTCACAAGTGGTTTTCTAACGTCCAACTGGTGCTTAGACCAACATAACTAAAACTCCTATTGGGTCGTGGTACAGCGATAAGCCCCCACGGTATCCTTGATAAGTGCCAATCGATACGCACCTAAAGATTTCGTTTAAGATTACTTTATGAAAACGAACGGTTTAAGTGAGGGCGGGAAGCGATTTGAAATTAAATAACGATGGATAAACAATAGTACATTGTTACCTGAGTGTTGAAAGTCACGTTTTTTGAGTCCCGAGACGGGTTTGGCGCCAGAGCGTTAGCGAGGGCGCCAATGGAGCTTGAGGGACTTAAAAGACTTTCACCCGAGGTAAACACTGTGCTTTTCATTACGAATACAAGGAAAGTAAAAATAAAAACATGAAAGAAAAATTAGTGAAAATGAAGATTGAATTGCCGCCTTCCCGGTTTTTTTTTTCTTTTTCTCTGGCGGGCCTTCGGCTTCGGCTCGCCAGCATTATTCAGCCATTATTTTCATTCTCATAATTTAAAAAATAGTAAATTTCAAATCTATGTTATTTTAAATAAATAGTTGAAGCTATATATTAATCAAGTAATTTAGAAGATATATTATTTATTTAATACTATCTTTATGTTATTTAAATTTAAATTTTACATTGCGCTATCTTATTAGACTTTTTAAACTTCTTACTGTTGTAATGGGTTTCCAACCTACTTGCTGAATAAAAAGTTGGAACTTGGTTGAATAAAATAGAACTTGTTTTTTTTATAATTTGACAGCTGTCAGTAGAAAGCGATTCTCCCTAGGGCTGAAAGTTTTACTTTCAATTAGGCCCCTCAGGCAACTTCAGACCTACTTTCAGAGTATGAGTAATGAAAAATATAATAATAATACGCCGAAATAAACATGATATTTGACCTATAATGATCACTGATTGCGAATGACCTCTGTCCTCGAATGAAGTTTGACCTCGGATGACCTTTGAGCTTTAATGAACTTTGGCTTTTTGTCGATCTGACCCCAACGTATTTTATTACGGCACAAAGCCATTAAAATATATATCGCCTAAGTTTTTCACACAATATTCGTAGAAGATATCCTTTACAGGATCTTGAGTAGCTAAGTATCAACAAAAAAGTTGAAGAAGAAAGAAAAGAAAGAGAAAGAAAATAATGTTTATTCAGACCACCACCAAACAATAACATTTAAAAAAATGAATAAAATACACACCTACTATAACTAATAGCAAGAAAAAATATCTACCGTGCCTGTTGGCCTACCACAAGCTCTGTCTGGCTATGTTTCTGGCTCTGGTTTTGAGTCTGTGTGAGTGCTCACCAGTTTATTATACTGTGCGTGTGACGTTTCGACGTACGATTTATTTAGTCAACACTCACACAGACTCAAGACCAGAGCCAGAGACAGAGCCAGGCAGAGCTTGTGAAATGAAATGAAATGAAATATTTTATTTGCAAGTTTTTTTTTTGTGGTAGGCCTCCTACTGGTCGTAGATTACTTAGTGTGGATGAAAACATGGATGAACCGTGTGGAAGATAAATGGATAACAGAGAAGTGAATGCAGAGATGACTGCTGACTGCGGGACAGACTGCGGGAATTGAGGAGGAAGACATGTTGTGCCGACCCCGCATAAAGTAAATAAATAAATAAATAAATATTGTGGACAATTCACACAACACTACCCAGCCCCGAACTAAGCAGAGCTTGTAATATGGGAACCGGATAGCTGATATAATACTTGAATACTTTTTTTTTTCTTTTTTTTTTGTAAATTCATACTTAGAATACAATATAACACCCAGACAGAGAACAAACATTTATGTTCACCACACAAATATTTGTTCTCGGTGGGGATCGAACCCACGACCTACGGCGCAGAAGGCAGAGCTACTACCAACTGAGCTAGAGGCCAGTCAAAGAAGTGGGGTAAGGGCAACAAGAAGAAGATCAGCATCATTATATTGCTGGATGACTCCCAATACAATTGAGCCCGATCTCCGGCTCAGTCCGTTTTAGCCAGTTTCGCTTGTCGCCATATTTTGCTGTACGTTGTTAGGTTAGCCGAGCCTTTTATGATTCCTCTTTCCGCTCTCACTATAACCACATTATCCTTATCACGTAAGAAGCTAAGATATGGTAGTGTCAGCGGGAATAGTCCCGACACGCCGTTAAAGATATGCCCAAGATACCAATGCCTATTATAAAAGTGAGTGCATTTATGTTCTAGGGGCTGATTCTGGCATCAGAGTTTATAGGTGTAGGTAGGTCAGTCGTGGTCACCCATCTAAAATTTATATAGAAACCTGTCTTTGCATCTATTTTAGATGATTCATTTGACTGGCCTCTCAGCTCAGTAGGCCTACGATAAGCTCTGTCTGGCTCTGGCTCTGGTTCTGGTTTTGAGTCTGTGGGAGTGCTCACCAGTGTATTATACTGTATGTGTGACGTTTCGACGTAGGATTTATTTAGACAGCACTCACACAGACTCAAATCCAGAGTCAGACAGAGCTTGTGGTAGGCCTAAAATTGGTAGTAATTCTGCCTTCTGCGCCGTAGGTCGTGGGTTCGATCCCCACCGCGAACAAATATATGCGTGGTGTTTGTTTTCTGTCTGGGTCTTATGTTGTATTTTAAGTACCTATCTAAATACAAAAAAAAATATATAAGTATTATATCAGCTATCTGGTTCCCATAGTACAAGCTTAGTTTGGGGCTAGATAGTGTTGAGTGGATTGTCTAGAATAATTTATTTATATATACAGCTTCAGGGGCAACTGGTCAGGGGCAACTCAAACCCTACTTGCGGGACGCTATAGTGCCTGGGGCTAGATGGAATACGCTTACCCATCTAAATAATGAAATAAATATTGACCGTGCAGAACGATGTCCGGATCCGGAATCGGAACCGAAACCGGAACCGGAATTCGCTTATTGAAAACTGAGTGACTAAGGCTTTTAATGAAAAGTGCCCGGTAGCAGAGATTTATTAACCAACTTTTACTAAATTGGTTACTTCATTATGTAATTTAATTTTATTACAAAAGTTTCTATGCTCCCTGGAAAAACTTTTAAAAATAATAATTGAGTAAGTTATAAAAGTATTTCGGGGTTTTCTTTAATTGAATAAGTTAGAGAACTGCTGTTTCCTCACTTCGTTTTATACCTCGTACACTTTGCTTAATTTCACGTGGATGTGTAGGGGTATGGGAAATGTGAGAATCTAAACAAACACTTCTATGGCCAGCGGGCCAACGCGTGGCCACGCGCTCTCCCATATTGGCAGGGTTTTTTCGTGCGGACTTCAAAAGAAAGGCAACAGCGAGCGAATGTATTTACTAATCTACCTACTCTACTTTTTTTTCTTAAGTCTACGGTCTAACTCTGCCATTCTACCATTTATAAGCTCATCTAAGTAATGGATTGGCGCCAATATTCTTCGTTCAACCAAAGCCAGTATTCTTTGTGCAACCAACGAACAAACCAAAAAACAAAAGGTAGAGTTAGACCGTAGATCTAAGAAAAAAAAGTAGAAATTAAAAAATGTTGAATGTGGAAACACTAAGTAGTAGTTAGCAACACAGTGGTGTGAAACAATGGCGGATTTATGAAGAATTAAAGAAAAAAGTTATGAAATTTACCCCATCTTTTACTCGTACTATTGAACCAGCCACCACAAATACTGAAAAGAGTAGAAAGGCGATCATGTGCCGTTGCTGTCACAAGTTGGAGTATAAGAGTCATAGACTTGGTAGGTAAGTAATAAGTACTTGCAATTTAGATGTAAGTAAAACCGCAGACGGATGCTGGTATAAGTACCAATTCGTGAGCAACCAATCATTACGCTTTTTGACCTTCGTTTGCGACGAAGAAAGTGTAGGTTAGTCATCCACACGAAGCAAAACCACAATAACAAATGCAGATTATTTCAATTAAAACGTTACTTAATTATAAACGATTTTTTTTTTATTAAATAATAATTTTTTTGTTGCTTTTATTTAACCATTTAGTGTGGCAGGGTATAACGTACCCAAGACAGCTTATCGCACGTATAACCCTAGGGCCTCGTACTGCATTAAGATTACGCCACTTTACCTTTCCTTACTAATAGTTAGTTAGTTTAATATTATATCAGCTAGGTACCTAGTTTCCATATTACAAGCTCCGTTTAGTTTGGGACTAAACAGTGTTGTGTGAACTGTTTCAATATTTATTTATTTACTAGTGGAATCCCGCGTGACTTCATTTGCGTTAAGGCTTTTCCATACACGTCTCGGGTTTAGGTTTCGGGAATTCCTTTTTTAGTGCACCCCTACCTTACACCAGGAATCTACCCTCCAAATTTCATACTCCTAAGACAGTCAGTTTAGGCAGCGCGTTGATTGTCAGTCAGTCAGTAACGAGTTTTATATATTTAGATTTATTTATTTACTTCCCTCACTCCAGCTACTCAGTTCGCTAGTGTTGTAACTTGGATATGTCACGAAATATTTTTATGATACCTTGGGTATGATATACCCTGTCATATGCTCGCCGGGTTAAACACTGCTCAAAGAGGCATTTGGAAGGCGGGGCTGCCACCACTAAGCCACCAGCGCTCTCAATAAATAGAAATACAGTATCTAAGCCCAGCCTGAAAAAACATTTGACAGTAGAAACAACTCATGCAGATACTAGGAAAGATAGCATTTTTTTTGCACCTGCCAGAACAAAAATTAAACTTCTGATATCACGCTAAGCCGTAACAACATCGTAACACTGTATAGTTCGCAATTACAAATAATTAAATGATTATCAACGGCTTAAAAAACAATCCTCGTGCCATGGCGAATGCTAAAATTAATCGGTTTAATTGATAGATCTTTTATTTCAAGCATATTGTCAACTGCCCCGTAAAGAGGTTACGTTTAAAACCTTCGTTTAGCACGCGGCAAAGTTAGCTTGTTTTTTTACAAAAATGCATCTTATGTAGATGTGTTTCATAACATAATTATTCACTAGCATAATCTACTGTATAATTTAGTACCAAGTTGTTTTTAAATCCTTTTTGTAGATGGAGAGAGTAGGCCGGCCTACCATGAGCTCTGTCTGGCTCTGTGTGCGCTGTGTGAGTGTTGACTAAATAAATCCTACGTCAAAACGTCACACACACAATATAATGCACTGGTGAGCACTCACACAGACTCAAAACCAGAACAAGAGATAGAGCCAGACAGAGCTCATGGTAGTAAAATAAAATAAAATGTTATAAGTACTTACTTATAACATTTTATTTTATTTTATTCATATTTATTTTATTATTTTATTTATTCTTAGTACAACTATAAAAATCAGATGGTCCACTCGCTTATTCCGTTATGCGAACCCAATAAGACAACAATATTTGACAGCTTTTCACTGATAATGTGCTCAAGGCTTTATCTATATCTACAAGGTGTATCTAAATATGTGTACTATGCGAAGGTGGGGGGTTTCAGACCACAATGGTGATCAGTTGTGGGGGGGAGATAATGAAAAATTCCTATTTTCAGTTTCCCATACAAAAATATTTAATTTCATAATGCCTAAATAAATTGACAACCCTATCCTTGTAACCCCTTGACCCCTTGACCTACTACCTCTGTAGGTCTACTACTACTACCTACTACCTCTGTAGCTGAGTTTAGGGTTGTCACTTTGTATAAAGTCAGCTGTTCATGTTGAAACTTCGTTGCAGTTTTTTTCAGAGTTACCAATCGAAGTTCGAAAAGTCGTTGAACAAAAGTTGTTCCCCGGGGGGTGGAAATTCACCCCCCTTCAGGATAGTACACATATTTTGATACACGTTGTATACTAATATTATAAAGAGGAAAGATTTGTACCTATTTTTGTATGTTTGTAATGAATAGGCTCAAAAAGTACTGGGCCGATGTAAAAAATTCTTTCACCAATAGAATGCTACATTCTTCCAATTTGACATAGGCTACATTTCATTTTGAAAAAAATTAGGGATCCTTGGTAAAATTTGAACAATGTAATAAATAATAATAAAATAAATATTGTGGACAATTCACACAACACTACCCAGCCCCAAACTAAGCAGAGCTTGTAATATGGGAACCAGATAGCTGATATAATACTTGAATACATTTTTTTTTTTGTAAACACATACTTAGAATACAATATAACACCCAGACAGAGAACAAACATTTATGTTAACCACACAAATATTTGTTCTCGGTGGGGATCGAACCCACGACCTACGGCGCAGAAGGCAGAGCTACTACCAACTAAGCTAGAGGCCAGTCAAACCGAAGGTGTAGAAAAATGAGTCTTAAAATGTCTTTCGTCGAATGCGCTGCCGAAACTATTAGCGATAGAACAAAATAATGTACAACAATATTGTCTACCCCGTGCGATTCAGGGACGGGCTGCTAGTATTAAATATTACGAGCACCTATGACATTGCAAATACAGTAGGTATTCGAAAGGACTCAAAATGCATATTTCCCAGAAGTGCTCAACCTTGGCGTTGCAGATAAAATGCTCATTCGTGAAACGAATTTGACATTCTCAAAACATTGAACGTGAGTTTCTATACTCAGGCCGAGATTCATAGACCGAACTTTGACTTTACTTTGATGGAAAGTTCAAATTTCAACCAAAATTATATTTCATAGTTCTGTCAAGCTCTTCTTTATTCAAAATATTGATAGGAAACTTCGATAAACAAAGCTTACTTTGCGAAGACTGCTTTGCTGTAAAGCAAAGATGCGGTCTATGAATCTCAGCCTTAGATTTGTCAAACGGTGAAGAAAAACATCGTGAGGAAACCGATATGTCATAAAATCTAAAAAGTTCGCAATCATGTCGTGTCGAGTGCACGAAACGAGCTTGTCTGAGGCGCACTAAAATCTTTTCCACACTTACTTACCACCGCTTTATCTTTAAGGCGCACTTAAAATCCTTCCACCACACTGGTTAATATAAGAAGAGGAAGATCAACAAGAAAAAAATATATTTCATCCGTATCCGCACTCGTGCTAAGGCGTATTTTTTTATTGCGGACTATCCACACAACACTATCTAGCCCCAAATTAAGCAGAGCTTGTATTATGGGAAAATAGCTGGTATAATACTCATTTTTTAAATACTTAGAATACATTATGAGATCCAGACAGACAACCAACATCTGCGTTCAATATTATTACAAATATTTATTTGTTGTCGGTGGGGATCGAACCAGCAACCTACGGCGCAGAAAGCATAGCTACTACCAACTGAGCTGAGAGGCCAATCATTTCACTAATAGGTGTTGCTATTGCTGTTGCTTGTTCCTAGGTAATAGCCCTACGGGTTCGTCTAGCCTGTCTGTCGGAATGGCGTATGGCAGCGGTGCATCAAAGCTTAGAGAAAGTTTAGCTAGATAGAAAGCTGTACAGTGCAGATACTTAATCATCATCATCATCCACAGCGCAACTTCACCTTCTGTTGGGTATAGGCCTCCCTTAGTTTGTGCTATCTAACTCGATCCTGTGCCAGTCTAAACAATTTCCGCCCCGCGACTTTGATTATATCGTCCATATCTTGCTGCAGGGCGCCCTACGTTTCTGTAGTCGGTTCTTGGCTACCATTCGGTTGTTCCTTCTCCACCTGTTATCACCACGCCTAGCAATATGTCCTGTCCAACTCCATTTGAGCTCAGTAATCAGATCTTCGACGTCTTGGACCTTTGTTCGTCTTCGGATAAGTACTGATATAAAAAAAGTTCTACACAAAATAAGGCCAATCTATTTCTAGTTCAAAGTCTGAATCTGGCTCTGGTTTTGAGTCTGTGTGAGTGTTGACCTTATAAATCCTACGTCGAAACGTCACACACACAGTATAACACACTGGTGAGCAATCACACAGACTCAAAACCAGAGCCAGAGACAGAGCCAGACAGAACTTGTGGTAGGCCTACTCATTAAACTTGGTAAGTTAGGATTCTTGGTAGTTATATAAAGATTCTAAATTTTCTTATATTTTTGGTCGTCGACGATTTTTGATTAGAGGGGTATTTTCGCCTAAGAAGGAAAAAAATTGCTGCGGCGCGTTTTATCGGCCGATTTATAAGAAATATTTGGTATTATTATCAAAACTAATTCCTTGTTTCTTTGAAGATAAATCGGATTTCGTAAAGAATCGGTTAGCAATAAATTTGACATCCAACATTTATGATAAAATTCATAAATTAGCAGATTAGCTATTACTATGTCGGAATCTAGTCACATCTGTAGGTATAATTAGAGAAAAAAAAACTGCATCTATAATATTTATTCCGCTTGTAAATTAATTATGTATTCATTTAAGCTTTTTAGGTTACACGAGCTTCTAAATAACCTACCCGCATAGCTTATTGAATAAAATTAATAAGGATTAGGTACGTAGGTATATTAAGTAATGTTATTTAATAGATTATAAAAATAATAATCTAGAAGTTGAAAAGTACATTCAATTACGTGGGTATTAGGTACCTACTTTGCAAAAATGATAAGAGGTTCTCTTGTCCAAAGTTTAGATTAAAGTTTTTTATTTTATTTGCCAACAATGCTTCTGCGGGTCTATTGTATAAAAGCATTTAGTCATCGTGTTTATTTACTAAGCTATCTATAAAAAATACTATTCAACTCACCTTTTATTCAGCCCGGAAAAACAGCAACAAATCAACCTTCGTGCATGCACAACGCGCAAAAAAACAAACAAAACACTGGCCGAAAAAATACTCAATCGGAAAAATGGCGCGGGAAACTGACAGCCTGTCAAAATGACAAGGAAAATTCGGCTCGCGAAATGTTAGGCGTAGTTAGAAAAATAAATAAATTTCAAATTTGGAACGGCTAGTGTCGTACCGAGTGCATCTGTTGCGATGCTGGAGTAATGAATGGTCTGTAGCTGTAGTGAGGGGCTCGGTCGAACGGCTTTGTCGGCAAATGTGTGCCTTCATAAATAGGGGGACGTATGCGCTGTGATACTTTTAATAGCGGTCGCGAAATTTTATTGGACTCCATTTCATACTGTAACAGTTAATGTAGTGATACCAAGAATTGTTTTCTTCTCTATACGGTGTTTTTATAGCCTTAATTATGCTAATTTAAATCGGTTCGACAGAATAATATCTTACTTAACTTATTTTTATTATGTTAAGTATTCCTATTCTGGTGAAATAAAAAAAATCTACGAAAAATATAAGTAATAAATTCATTTTTTTATATGAATAACATTATATACATAATATCTACCTAGATACAAGAGTGTATTATTTAAAATTAATTTAAATACCAGCGCAAATCTTCTTAACAGTAGCAGAGTAAAAACCATAATTTACTGCTGTAGCATATAAACCCACGAAAAACTTCTCAAGTATAGATGTTTCTGTTTTATTTTTTCTGGTTTTGAGTGCTTGTACTTACATAATAATTAAAAAATCGAATTATTAATGCCTAAGAAAAAAACTTGATTCATATAACCAATCCAATTATTATTTGCACCTATTTTTCGATAGCGAGTCGCGTTACTTGACAGATAAAAATATATCGTTCTCTCTTTGTGACATGTAAACAGAAAGTGAGAGTATGATTTTTAATTAACAAATAGCGTTACTCAGACTTCGTGATTAGAGGCCTTAAGTAGTTCTAGTCACGAGTATCAAGATTATAAGTCTCAGTACAGTATAGCGGTCCGTAGTAGATTCGCACCGCACAGACCTGGCATTTCGGCTGACAAAATACTCGCGGACGGCGTCACTTGTATGGAATAGGCTTTGGTAAACGCTATTTGCATAATATAATAAAAACGAATAAGGTGTTTTTAAGTGAGATAATTATAAGTTTAAAAAACTTGAGAAACCGACTTCATTGTCAAACGGCTTAACCGATTTTAATCAAATTTGTTTGGGACAATCTGGACGTCAGAATAACCAAATAAAAAAAATAATTTTCTAAATCGGTTCATAAATGACGGAGGCATGCAGTTACAAACATTAAAAAAATTATTTAAAAAAAATAACAACACCGATTTTAATAAAATTAAAATGGGACCAATCTGGAAGCAGTACCTTTCAGATAAAAAAATAATTTTTCAAATCGGCTCACAAATGACGAAGTTATGCGGTAACAAACATAAAAAAAAAAATTAAAAAAAAAAAAAAAAAAAAAAAAACATACAACCGAATTGAGAACCTCCTCCTTTTTGATTGGAAGTCGGTTAAAAACAAACCCTGCGGTGTCCTAAAAAGTAAACTTGTAAATTATACCGAATATAACATTCCTATTTCTGCCGTGAAATAGCATCGCTGTGTTTCACGTGTGTGTTTTGTGTGTGGTGAAATTACTGACACGTGAGGCTGAACATCTGCATGCCTCAAGTTAATGGATGCAGGACAGTGCATCGTAGGGTACGTTTCTGACGAGCTTGACCTACGAGGCAATAGTTTGTTTAGGTGATAGCTACCACTTAAAATCAAGTCGGTAAAAAAAAGAATAATGCAAGTGACACGTTATAAAACTGAAAGATGAATAAATTAAAAATACATAAAATTCAAAACAGGTTGTTTTTAATAATTATGCTACATCTTGTTTAACCGTTATAAACTATACATAATAGTAATCCTATTAAATAAATGCGAACATAGATAATTGGATATTTAGATTTTTGGCATAACGGCTGGACAGGTTTGGATAAAACTTCGAAAGAAAATTTGAATGATAACAAAGGACGTGTACAATTATTAATACATAGGCCAGCTTATCCTAAAAAGAGTTTTTTTATCCAGTAAACCATTGGAGCTAATAGAAAGAAATCTATCAATTTTATTAAGAAAATGCTAAGCAGATGAATAAACTTAACACGAAAATGTAAAAAAAAAAAAAATTTTGTTGTCATTAATAAGAATTTATTGTTATTTTACTTTATCTAACTATTGTTGCAGAAAAATGAGGCATTATAAATTCAATAATGCAAAAAAGTATAATTGTATCTTGATAATGAAACTTAAAACATGTAACTTTGTTACCATCATTTCTTGTACTACTTAAGGCCTGCGCACGTTTAGGCGATGGCGATGGCGCCATTTGATCGCTATCAAATATCATTGTCATATTTGACTGCGTTTCAGCTGATCGCCATCGCTTAAATGTGCGGAGGCCTTTAAACATAACTACTAGCACTAAGGACAGCACTTAGTGGCCTAGTGGTAGCAATTCCACCTTCCGATCCTAAGGTAACGGGCTGAAATCCGGTCGTGCACCTATGGATTTTACTCTTCGAGAAATGTATGTGCCCAATTCTAGTACTCTTAAACGGTGAAGAAAAACATCGCGAGGAAACCAGCGGGTTAGTCAGCTCCGCAATTATTGACCATGTCTTTCCTGTGGATTCGGCTGACTTATCTGTCGGGATCGTATAGGTGCTGGGCTGGTAAGCCTACGCCATCTAAAAATCCTGTCCAGGCATCCTGTAAACCCTAGACGCTATCATCTAAAATAGATGCAAAGACCAGTTTATAAGGCATACCCACCAGATTTGAAAATTACAAAATGCAAATACAGAGAAATCTTAGATGGATGAGGGTTGATCAAGACGTATTCTTCCTTTAAGACGTTTCAAAGTGGTTCTTGTATCGTATTGAATAAACGCTTATTGAATCTTGAATCTCGTGGTGAATGGCAGGAACAGAGAGGCCTATGCCCAGCAGTGGGTTAAGTTGGGCTGTGGATGATGATGCTGAGACTTAAGAAAGCCGTTTCCATGCTAAGGCAACCCGAGCTTTGTGTGCCTACAGCCTATAGCGTGCTATAGTCCCATAGGTAAGCTTCCCACGGCGGATCGCACTAGCTCTGATGCAATTCCAGTGTCTAATGTCAGAGGTGTAGGTTTTTTACACCGTTAGGCCCTGCGCATGAGTGGCACAAGCAGAGAGCGTACGGAGTCAAAATGTTTATTTCTTACTATTATATTCAATACTATTTTTCCGAGTTTTACTTAACAATTCGTTTCACGAAAACGATATAAGAAACCTCAACATCATTTTTGAAGACCTATTCATAAATATCCCACACGTATGGGTTTGATGAAAAAAAGTTTTTTAAATTTCAGTTCTAAGTATGGGGATCCCCAAAATTTGTTGTTTTTTTTCTATGTTTGTGAAAAAATCTTAATGCGGTTCACAGAATACATCTACTTACCAAGTTTCATCAGTGTAGCTCTTGTAGTTTCGGAGAAAAGTGGCTGTGACATACGGACAGACAGATCCGTTTTTGCCATTTGGTTACGGAACCCCAAAAATATCTAGGTATACGCAAATTTCAGGATGAGTCAAAGTGAACAATTTCTTATAAGAAAGGAAGAAGGTTACTTCAATAATGCTGCACGAGAAGTACCCAAGGAATTATCAGCATTTACGAATAATTTCACGCGTAAGTCCTGGAATTGCACCATACGCCTATTTAGCGAAGCTTGGAAGAGATTGCAGCGATAAGTCCTTTGTTTTCAGAAGGTCGTGAGGATGAGCCGTGCGATTGTTTTAGAACTCTTGAATAGAATCTAAGAGAAGCTTTGTTGTGCCCGTTTGCAACCCGAAATTACTGGCACGTGGATCTGTATGTCTCAAGTTGATGGACGCAGGGCAGTGCATCGTAAAGCACGTTCCTGACGTGCGTGACCTAAGAGTCAATGCTTTGTTACAGGCGATGGCTACCAGGCCATAATGCTTGTTTCATAAGCACGTTGTATAAAAAAAAAATCGGTTATCTGTAATAGTAGATTGTTATACAAGGGCAGTAAGTGAGCTTTTGCAGAACAAGATCCTTTTTGGCGCCCGTGCGAGCGCAGCTCGCAAAGGGCGCTAATGGATCGAGTGTACCCGAGATATTTAGATGCCCGAGCGAGCAAAGCGAGCGAGGGCAAATATAGTTCGAGGGTGCAATAGCTACTTATGACCGAGGTAAGCATTCTACTTTACATCATTCATGTGAGGTAAATTTTTAACTAGCTGATGGAACAAACATATGGCCCACCTGATGTTAAGTGGTAACCATTGCCTATGGCAAAGCATTGCACGCACATTATGAACGTGCTCTACGATGCACTGCCCTACGACCATCAACTTGAGGCATACGGATGTTTAGCCTCACGTGTCAGTGATATCACCGGCACCCATACCCTTCAACTCGAAACACAGCTATGCTGCTTTTCGGCAGAAATAGGCTTACAATACAACAATAACACAACACATACGGGTATGACAAAATGTAGTTTTAATTTGAGAAAAATAAAATTACAATAATAATATAAGTATTATTATAATTAAGCTATTAATTTTATCAAAATTAATAGTAAAACATTTGTACCGGTAGGTATCTGCTAAAACAGTCGTAGACGCATACTTATCTGTGAGCTACTATATCTTTTCAGTAAAAACTTTTCATATCATTTGTAAGAAAAGAGATTGTTTCACCAAGGAGGTTTGCATACCTCTTGAACTGTAATGAACCCTCACCAAAAAGGTTTGCATAGCTCTTGAACTGTAATGAAGCATTACGTATCAAGCATAGTGTGACGGTGAAGAGATTTGAAAATGGAACGCATTTACAATGCACTGGGCTGCACACGCCTACTTACACAGCCTCTTTGCGTTAAAGTAAATCCTATTTACTGAGCATGTATGATGTAAAGTCGGTTTACTGACGATAGTTGAACGTGACAACGTCATACAGCTGTCCACGCGGACGCATCACTCACAAGTAGGAGAGAGACAGATGTCGAACGCTGCCGAACGCAGAGGCCGATTGTGCCTCTTTGTCGCTCGTTCCGCGCTCTCGCTTGCACTTCAAGCCTTAAATGGAACGCCTCAGAGCGAGGTAACGCCGCACTACTAACTAACGCTAACTCACTTGTAGACTGTTGGAACAGAATTGCCTAATGGACCTTAGATCTCTTTACACAGTTGTAAAATAAATAATTCTAAATCTTATTCTGTGTTATATATTATTATCTACCATTTTTATAATAACAAAAACTAATTATTAAAAACTTCATTGGAATAAAAAATATTGTTGTCTCTACCCTGTACATCTTCATCTACAGTTTCGTAGTTCGATAGATCAAACTTATCGGCCAAGAATGTGTCTGCTGCGTAGGTAGTAGACTTTTCAGTCGAGAAAAAACTATCAACTTTATAAACCGGTTTTTCGGTTGCTTTTTTCGTGGTTGTTTCAGGCTTCGCTTCTTCAGAACTGGATTCAGATGAATTTGATCCAGAGCATTCGTTAGCTGGTGAATTTTCAGAGCCAGGTTCGGCTTCTGGTCTACAGAAGTCGCCCCAGAAGTACCAGCCGTGGGGGCAAATGAAGATCTGCGGCTGGATAAGCCCCTGCTTCATGAGGCACACGTAGTAATGGTTGAGGGAGGATGCGACTGCTCCGGAGTCACCGACCTTGTTGCAGGAGGGTACTGGAGTGCTGTTACATTGTCCATGTGGAAGTATTATCTGCAACGAGAGTTTGATTACAACCAGAGTCCCCATCTTTCTACCCTTGTGTTGCCATCATGTGGTGTTGGCAAAACAGAAGACTTGACCTATTATACATAGTCACAGTAAGTGAGTGAAAGGAGAAGAGAGTTATACTTAAGAATATACAGAATCGAAGAGGAAAAATGTTTGAAAATCTTCTACGACATGACAGCTAACTAAGAACATCATTGAAAGAAAGGTTGAAGGGAAGGAGGAAGAGGAAGGCCAAGAATAAGTTACAAAAAAAGCCAGATCCAGCCAGATAAAAGAAAAAGTCACTGTCATGCCGTATAAGGAAGTCAAGGAGGCCGCATTGGAAAGACTTAATTGGAGAAAACTGCATCAAACCCCCGACAAGAGCTAAGCTCTTAAATTTAAGAAAAATACAGTAAGTAGTAGTTATGGAGCTCTTTGTGAAGGACTCGTCTGGTGGGAAAGTACTACCACCATGCCTATTTCTGCCACCGAACAGCGTCGCTGTGTTTCGGTTCGAATGATGTGGATGCCGGTGAAATTACTGGCACGTGAGGCTGAACACCTGTATGCCTCAAGTTGAAGGAAACATGGCAGCATTGTACGTGATTTGCGTGACCAATGATGCAATGCTTTGTTATAGGCAAATTCTGGAGACCGCGTTTAGGCAAACGTAGTGTAGGACGACCTCAGATCTAGTCTGAGGAGTGACGACTTGCGCTGGGTGGCGGCACTGGATGAGAAAAGCCAAAGACCGGGCTCAGTGGCGCGCTATGGGAGAGACCCATGTCCAGGAGTAGACTGCAAAAGGTTCATGATGATGATGACGATACTTACCGAGCATTGCGCAGTTTGTGGGTTGTATCCATAGTTTCTGGGACACAAGGCAACTCCATGAGTAGCTGGTCTTCCATCGGGCAAGCCTTGTGGAGGAGAACACAGGTGAAACTTCCTACAGGACCGAGCGTCTGGAAAGATCCCAACCTGGAAAATTTACTCTTGTATTTAAAAATCCTGTGTGTTTGTATTTGTTATGGGTGCATTAGCGTCCCGTAATTAGGGCTTATATAATCACCATTTGCCTCATCATCAATCATCTCTAATAGATGCAAAGGCCTCTGATGGCGCAGCGGTCAGCGCAGCCCCGTACCAAAGGGAAGATCGCGGGTTCTAATCCTGCTCAGCTCAGAACTTTTGAGATATTATAAATATTGCAAAGATCTGTTTACTTTTTTACATGCTTAGAATTTTTGAACCAACTGTTAGACAATATCAATAAAAAAAGTAAACAGGCCTTTGCATCTATTGTAGATGGTTCATATAGCTTCAGAGGCAACTGGTGATTATACAAGCCCTACTTGTGGGACGCTATAGTGCCTGGGACAGGACTTAAGATGGAATAGGCTTGCCCAGCACCTATACCATCCTATAAAATATCAATATGGCAAGGTTAAACTGTTATATGCCCAATAAAGACCCTACCTACGATTCTGTCTATCAAACTAGGCCAGCCAGGAAGGGCCCGAGGTATTAATATAACGGTTTTATTAGCCTTCGCGCCTTGACCTTTGTTATCGAGATTATCTCAGCACGGATAGTGCATTGTTTTGTTCGGTGTTTCTAATCAGATGTGCGGTTTAGAATAACCTGCTTGAATTAGTCCCAATCTTATTTTATCGATCCGTCTGACCTGAGCCTAGTTCTGTGCCTAGTTGTGTGGGGATAAGCATACCACTGCTCCAGCTCGTTGGGTTAATAACTAACAAATATTTAAAATATCAGTGCGTAGCTTCTTTTTCCTACCCTTATCCCACTTTATGTGGGGTCGGCACAACCTGTCTCCTCCATTCAGCCGTCATATCTGCATTCACTCCTCTCTTTTCCATGTCATCTTTCACACAGTCCATGTTTTCTTTGGTCTACCTCTGCTCACATATCCATCCACATCCATACTCATCACTCTCCTAGTCACATGATTCAAAAATATCGGTGCCATGCATTCTCTCAAAATAAATGCTCACTATATTTTGTTTTACACTTCAATACTAAGCAGTTTTCTTCTTATCGTGTCACTGGTTCTTTCAAAGAAGTGTGGTGAAAGGATTTTAAATACTCTTTTCATGTTCTTGACACAATACATGTTTTCGAACTTCTTTACCTTCTAAGACATGCTGGTTTCCTCATGATATTTTCTTTCAACGTTATACACACTGGCATAATGCACGTAATATTTTCGTCAGAACTCATTGGTACACGACTGGATTAGAACCCACAACCTTTGGATCGGAAGGCGGGACCACTAGGCCACCAGTGCTCTCATCCTTTGCAGTACCTTATTCCTTTAAATTACCTGTTCACAGCTATGCTGGTACTCCTTTCCACCATCACAATCGGGCACTGGTTTTGAGGAGCATCCCCCAAGGTGGGCGTTACAAGTCTGCCCTTCAGCACATTCTTGCAGAGGCACCTGCATGTACAGAATATAAATAATATCTGTTATAAATAATAAATAATACTTCACAATACTAATATTTTAAGTTGTTTGAAGGACGAATACACACAAACCCCCTCTTTTGATGTCAGACACTTTTAAATGGCTCGCTAAAAAACTCTTGTAACTGAAGTGGCAATGGGCAGGTCATACAAGCTCAAAAACCGACAACAGATAAAAAATAAATAGAGATAAAGGTTCTCGAATGGCAACCACGAACCGGACAACGAAACGTAGGGTGCCCACCCACCAGATGGACTGACGACATTGTTAAGATCGCGGAAGTCGGTGGATGGAAAGAGCTCAGAATCGTTCTTCCTATGGGAGGCCTGTCCAGCAGTGGAATTCTTCAGGCTGATGATGATGATGATGATTAGTATTATAAGACAATTATGAATATTATGACCGTTACGAAATATTTAAAAAAAGAGCCAAACCTTTAGCCAGCCAACTGGCAGCGCGATGCAAGTCACAGCTAGGCTGCAGTTCTGGCAAGCCGTACCGGCCTGGCTGCAGACACCTTCTACATCCACCTCGCCAGCTCCTAGCGAGGAGCCGAGCGGGACACCAGCCATACGGTCGCCATGGATCACTCCCCGGAGGTCAAAGGAGGTCGTTAGCTGAAACGATAAAAAAGTGTGTGCACTATACGATTGTAATTCTTATTGTGTTGGGGGATTAAGATCTGCACTGACGTCCCGCGATGGGGTGTATTGTGCATTGTCCCCCTGCTAACCCTTACCCCAGCCAGCCCAATTCCTTAAAATAGCGGAGTAGGACTTTGGATTGGTTAAGTTATTGACACCAATGCTGTTGATTATTCTCACTTTAAATACCTCTTAGTAATCTCTTTGCTAAATCGAATAACCTCCGTGCAAGTTATTATAAATAAGTGGTAGTAGAACTTTTCGTTCTAATCAGTTCAGTTCTGTGTTGTGACGTGTCCAGAGTTTAACGGGGTCATCACTCATCAATTTGAAAATGAACCCCTATACCCTTGGTCACGCCATCACGCGCGGTTGGACCGATTTGGCTGAAAATTGGTCGGGAGGTAGCATTTATATCCCAAAAAAGTTTCGGGAGCTCTTAAATATTGTGGCCAATCCACACAACACTATCTAGCCCCAAATTAAGCAGAGGTTGTGCTATAGAAACCATCTGATTTCTACAGCTATCTAGCTAATATAATAACATACATTTTTTGAAAATAACACCCAGACAGAGAACAAACATCTGTGTTCACCACATAAATATCTGTTCTCGGTGGGGATCGCACCGACGACCTATGGCGCAGAAGGCAGAGCTACTGCCAACTGAGCTGAGAGGCCAGTTAAAGATAATATATTTTACTTACAGAACTAGTAAATCCAAAAACGGAGAGTATCACAATTTTTAGCCACATGTTGTCAGTTTGTTACAATATTGCAGACTGTTTTGTTTTAATTATCGTAAAAATACGAGATATTTGGTGCTTGCCCTATTAACCCAACAATCCATTAGGTATATAGATAATTGTGTTTTTTTTTATTTATCTTATAAATTAGAGTTCCTTGGGTAATTTATAAAAATAACTGATGACGTACAAAGTAAAAAAAACATGCATAATTCTCATAAAAAGACGTCGTCCTAAATGATCAGGAATTTCACTAACAAAAACAGTTGGGAAAGTTTAAATAATAATTAAAAGTAAGTAAATTGAAGTGGCAATGGGCAGGTCATATAGATCGAACAACCGACAACCATTGAGGAATAAAGATTCTCGAATGGCGACCATGAACCGCCAGACAAAACGTAGTGCGCTCACCCACCAGATGGACCGACGACACTGTTTAGATCGCGGGAAGTCGGTGGATGGAAAAGCCTCAGAATCGTTCTTTCTGGAAATGTGTTTCTACTATTATTATATTTCCTTCCATTTTCGACGTCACAATCTAAATTTATGATAGTTGGTAGGTATGACAGTATTCAGTTGAATTTATGGTGTGTGCTAACCATCCAATTTCCTGAGATCCACTTTTGGCAGGATATATTATTACTTTTATGTTTTATGAAGGTTTCAGTTGGTAGGTATAGAATGTACCCACTTTTATTAACAGACCTTGACTGAGATTGACATTATTCACAGAATATGGAAACAACTGCATGATTTTTTTTTATTCATATCCCGCTCAGCTTTTGAAAAAGGTCTGTGCACATCTATAGTAAGCGATAGCGAACACGTGAAATGCTGTCAAATATGGTTGCGATATGTTACAGGTTTCAGCTGATCGACATTGCCATCGCCTAGAGGTGCGTATGCCATTATATAATTTAATGAAATATATTTTCCGACATTTTACCATTACTATTTAATAAAAATATGAATTTGTGACCTGTAACTGTAAATTATTATCAATAAAATGTTTATATCTGTTTCAATCGACAATTTTATCTTCAGCAAAACTAAAATAACCCACCTAAGATTGCTCTGACTTATAAAAGAGGCGCACCTTCATAATGTCCAAACGTCACTACATCTGTCTGTCTTGCCCCCGAATACTGAAACGCAACTCAGATTTAAGCACGTCTCAAGCGACGAATATTTGACAGTTTTCAATGAAAATCTGTCAAATATTCGTCGCTTGAGACGTGCTTAAATCTGAGTTGCGTTTCAGTATTCGGGGGTTGAGCTTGTACAGTGGGATACAGCTCAAGTTACCTAAAAACAAAGAAAAATGACGCTTACTGCAAGGTCATAAGAGCTAGCAGTGTATAGTCTGATGCGTATCCTTGTGTACATGTACTACAACTGTACTAATGTTTTGCTCCTGGTCACTGTTGATGATGAGAAGGTGGCCTCCTTCGGCCATGCAGGTCATGTACGTCTGGGACCAGATCATCGGTGGAAGTTGGAGCAGCTACCTGTCTGTACGTTTGTCTAAGTTGTACTCTGGTGTTTAGTTCAAAACATTTTTCAACAGCTTGCGGCATACCACAACACAAAACCGAAAACATGAAATGCCAGGCATTTTCTATCTTGCGTGGAAAGGCTCTTAAACACGGAGCCACAATGCTCGTTGCGTGCCGCACGCCTGGCTGCAACCAACCAATAACGTTTGCATTGTGTCTATCTATTGTTCACTTTTGGCTCTGTGGACCTTACGGAAAACACCGTGAGGACATTTTCAAATATAATCTAATATTTTTTATTCAATGGATACAAGGGTAACTTTGAAACGTCCTAAAGCTAGGTGAGCCTAGGTTCCAGTCGCACGCGACCAAGCCTAGAAGAACAGGCAAAAAACTACGGGTTTTTTGTTTAGTCCACCTGAATCATGAAAAAGATGTCTGCTGTTTAACACTGTTCTAAGCCGGACTTTATGTTTAGGCGTACTTTTTTAACCGACTTCCAATCAAAAAGGAGGAGGTTCTCAATTCGGTTGTATTTTTTTTATTTTATTTTTTATTTTTTTTATTTTTAATGTTTGTTACCGCATAACTTCGTCATTTAAGAGCCGATTTGAAAAATTTTTTTTTTATCTGAAAGGTACTGCTTCCAGATTGGTCCCATTTTAATTTTATTAAAATCGGTGTTGCCATTTTTTTTTAAATATTTTTTTTATGTTTGTAACTGCATGCCTCCGTCATTTATGAACCGATTTAGAAAATTATTTTTTTATTTGGAAGGTTATGCTTACGTCCAGATTGTCCCAAACAAATTTGATTAAAATCGGTTTAGCCGTTTGACAATGAAGTCGGTTTCTCAAGTTTTTTAAACTTATAATTATATCTTATTAGAATGAGACCTAAGGCTTTAACAGCCTATTTCATTCCATCTCATTTTTAAACTTAATAATAAAAAATAAATGCTCACGTCGTGTATTGCGGCAGACACAGACGAGCCTGTGTCCAGCAGTGAACTTTCTCAAATTGATGAAGCTGTCAAAGTTCACGAGGTTGCTTCACCAATCCAGCCGTTTTTTTGTTATTTCCCTAACTGCAGCACGCCTTTTTTTACCTAATGGACTAAATGCTGGTAATCGTCTGACGATTCTTATAGCGCTACTGGACAATCCCCTGCACTGCAGCACGCCACGTATGGTAAGCCGTCGTGTGCAATTCCAAAAGTTTCAGCCACAACCGGTCCGCGTTGGCATCGCCGATGTTGCCAGCTTGCGTCGCTGCCAAAACTGATTTGCTTTAAATTCCACTGGATTTCGGTAGCGCAGTAAAATGTTGCGGTTTATGCTGTCTTTTGTGAGTTTTGAATTTTCTATGTCACTTTGCACACCTTTGCTTGGCACTAGCCGCACGTGCTTGTGTCACGTTTTGTTGGGCTTCACTTTTAGACTAATATTAGATAGATAAAGTGTACGCTTAGGTATTTTAAGAGTAATTTAAGTTGGTAATTAGGGAATCATTTACTTTAAGGAGCACAGCTTAGCTAAGGCAAAACCCTTTTCATAAAAAGGTACTGTCAAACACAAAAGCATAATCCTACTATTCCAAAGAAAGTGAGTAAATGAGTAATGCATGTTCATCTCAGAAACGCCTGAACGATTTGGATTAAATTATTAAATTGTGAGTGACATGTGAGTGTGAAAAGACATGGATTAACTTAGACTTACTAAATTTAAATATTTATATGCATTATTTTTGATCATTTATAGGATATTTTTATATGAAATTAAAACGAAGATACGTAATTAACTGAGAGCTAATTACTCTTCTTTCACTTTGGTGTACAAAAAGGTATATTCTATTCTATTCTTCTTTTATTCTATACTCATATCTACTATCAACTAAAGATATTTTTACCGTAAGATATAAATATTCATCTCGGTTTTAGGCATGCCAAAAACAAGGACTGACATTGTTTATTAGACGAACAGCATTATTCCATCGATTTAACAATCAGGCCATTCATAATAGTTCTTAGCGGTCATTCAGCTCAGGCTGCTTACGCTTACGCTATACCAGTAGGATACTACCGATCAGTGAAACGCTGTCAAATATGACAGCGATATTTGACAGTGATTCACTGATCGCCATCGCCATCGCCTAGATGTACGCAGGCTTTTACGCAGCGTCCGTCGGGCTGTCTCACAGACGCCCACGAAAACGTCAGTAAATGAAAACTCTGGCGTTCAAAAGAGGTCGAAAGACAAGTAGTTGGCACTCTTCCCCAATCAGTTAAACGCTGTCAAATATGACAGCGATATTTGACAGTGATTCACTGATCGCCATCGCCATCGCCTAGATGTCCGCAGGCTTTTACGCAGCGTCGCGCTGTCTCACAGACGCCCACGAAAACGTCAGTAAATGAAAACTCTAGCGTTCAAAAGAGGTCGAAAGACAAGTAGTTGGCACTCTTCCATAAAATATTATTCAATCACCTATCACAGATTAAATACAGTGTATATGTTTGTTTAAATGCTTGCCTAAAAAAATCTGCTTTATTAAATGCTAGTCGTTTAAACGTCCATCTTTAAGAGAGCACCGAGCAAAATAGTTCAAAACGATAGTCACGGTTAAATCGATATTATGAATAAAACTTGCAATAATTAATCTAACACTATGTATAAAGTACCAGACTGAACGTATTTACAATTATTCCGTTACAAAAATATTAATTTATGTATAGTTAAATAAACAAAGTTAAGTAAAATTGGTCAAATCGTATGTCAACGTTAAAATGAAATGTCATATTTAATGCCTCTAACACAGGTATTTCTATGCTTAAAAGAGGGTCCCAAACCTATGATATGTAATTAAGTTTAAAGAAAATAAAATATTTGTATTTGTATTAAATGAATGGAAATGTCGTATTACTACACACACAGTGCAACTGTAGGCACATTAGACAACAGAGAACGCAGATGCCGACCGCGGCATTTCACCACGGTATGCAGAGTTATGGCCACCATTTCTCTATTCATACCAACGCGCAACGTTCATACAAACAGCTTTACGTCATAAACACCTATTCACATACATATACCTGCTGCATTTGTTTGGGTATTATAAGCCTGCACACAATGCGGCAATCAGCTGAAAAGCTTTCAAATAATATGACAGTGATACAGTGTATTGTAGGAACTAATTATCAGATGGTGATTCACGGATGTCATTTTTTATGTAGGTATGTACTGTGGGAAGTGGTTCAGAACAGTGGTTAAACTTTAGATGGCGTCTAACAGCTTAGTTGCCACTAGTATAACTAGCGGCACATAACTTGAGCGGTGAGCGATACGCGCTGCGCATGCGTCGTAGTGTGCCATATCGCGCACACTAGGTGTGTGGATGTGTGCAGAGTGACCTATTGGTACAGAGAGCGGAGTGCGACTGGAGAGCCCATCAGCTCTACGCACGCCCGCCCTTCATTCCGCTAGCCCCCCTCAGGTACCTTATAGGCAGGACTTAGGTTATAGGTAGGACTTCTTCGCAATAACGGTCATCGCTTAAGTTATGTGCCGCTACCTCACGTGATATAACAGGCAAATTTTGTAATAGGCAACAAATATTGCACATCGGCTAATTTCGGCTTCATAGGGCGTAGTGTGCGTTAGAAAGAGATAGCGCTCTACAAAGCCGAAAATGCGATGTGCAATATTTATTACCTAAATTACCTGTACCTAAAAACCCATTTCATTCATCATTATTTTATTCATCGTTCAATTTACCGGTCTTACTGAATGCCCATCACTAGAGATTATCCTAATGTGAGTCTTGACACTGCGTAACTACGTTATATTTTTTATCTGTGTGCAAATTTTAAGATCGTGTGCGGGATTGTCAATGTGTGTGTTTAGATGAATAGGATTTTGCTATGCGCGTGTGCCATGCGTGTTTACCTCGTCCCCCGTCAATTTTGGCAGAAAATATTGTTCGTGGATTTAAACGTTGACGTCTCCATTTCTAATTCCTCCAAGACAACCGTACTTGATAGAACAGTTATTGTTATCAACCTCACGGCACGCTGTCGGCCGCCATTATATAACGACCGCTACTTGAAGAAACGAAAGCTTAACTTGAATGTAAGTTAAGCTTTCGTTCATCTCAAAATCTGAAACTTCTCATTTATCATGTCTTCGAATAACAGGTTGGTTTTTGCTACACATTACTAAGAAAAGGTCTATAGATAATTTATAGAAAACCCTTTCAGTAAGCTTGAAAAGGATACCTTATAAGATTATAATACCTTTCTTTTTGTTATCTTCGAATTAAATATTTAATGTTTTATCGTTGGATTTTCTGGTTTTATCAATACAATCAACATTAAAAATTATGCTGTTTTGATTTTTATAAATAAATGAATTTTATATTAGCGCCCGGGGAGGATATACGAGATACTGAATGTATATTTTATATTTATATTGTATGTATATTTTTGAATATCTGAAAATATTATATCTGAATGTGTATATATTCTGTATGTCGGGGTTTTGATGCAGTTTTCTCCAAATAAGTCTTTCGAATGCGGCCTCCTATATTTTATTATTATATGTAAATTTATATTTTTACTTGTTTGTCCTTATTTTTATTGCGTCTTAGGAGAAGCAGAATTTTCTACCTGCCAATATTGTTAGGATAGGAATTAAGAAACTAGCGAGCTAAATAAATTATATTATTGTACTTAATACAGTGGCAATCCGAAGCCGAAAGAAGTAAAAACAAAAAAACAACAAACTTCGCTAAAAGTTTTGGCAAAGTTTGTCGATCTTTGCCGAACAGGTGTCAGTTACATGACAGGTGACGTGACAGTGTTGCGAGTTCACTAGTGTTTTCCCACCGCAGAAAATGCCTGAGAAGTTTTCACTTGGTTCTTTTTTTTTATTACCCTCTCAGCTCAGTTGCTTTGCTTTCTCCGCCGTAGGTCGTGGGTTAGATCCCCATCGTGATCAAATATTTGTATGGTAAACGCAAATATTTGTTTAGAATACAATATAGCACCCAGACAGAAAACAAACATCTGCGTTCACCACACAAATATTTGTTCTCGGTGGGGATCGAACCCACGACTTACGAACAATATCAGTTGAACTATCTCTAAATCGTTTGTAGCGGTCTGTAGAGAGCTCAACTGTTTATTGTGTATTTTGTATAATTGTAAGTTTCTTGGTGTAAATACCTAAATGATAGCGCAAAAACATTTTCCTAAAAGATGCGTTAGCAAAATCATCAAAACCTCTTTATTTTTACTAAATTATATTAAACAAGTACTTAAGTGGTTACTATTAATATGATAAAATATTATTTGATTTAAAATGTTTACTTAATGTTATTGTGATTTATTTTGACTGTTATTTGATTTTAGTTGTTGATTTGACTTTGTTGATTTATATCAACCATTTAGTAATATGAATTGACTTATGTTGTATTGTTTAAAAATCATTTTATATTTTTAGAAACCAAATTAGCTTGCTCTAGTAATTTTAAATTGAATATCTGGAATTATGTTCGTTGTAAAGTTAGTTGTTGTATTGTTTGCCCAGTCACCTATAAATACAGCAAACGGCTGAGAAATATTCATTCCACTGCGAACTACCATAAGGATAACACCTCCAATAAAAACGAATGTTCAAACGAAACTCTGGTGTTTTCATGATGGACCCTGGAAACTCTTACATAAATATTAACAATATATTATAATAAGTTATTATATCAGCCGAGATGGTGGTGTGTGGATTGTGCATAATAATTATTTATTTATGATCATTATTATTACTTTGACTGGCTTCTTAGCTCAGTTGGTAGTAGCTCTGCCTTCTGCGCCGTTGGTCGTGGGTTCGATTCCCACTGCGAACAAATACTTTTGTGGTGAACGCAGATGTTTTTTCTCTGTCTGGGTGATATATTGTATTATATGTATAAAAAAAAGTGTAGTCTAGTGTGTCTATTTTATTTAAAAAAGTGTGTTAAGTATTGCATCAGCTATCTCGTTCCCAAAGTACAAGCTCTGCTTGGTTTGGGGCTAGATAGTGTGTGATTTTTTTTTTACGTCCAAAAATGTATACTCGGTGAGTGTCTATTCGTCTGTTTACACAATTTAATAAGCTCATCCATAAACGCAAAAGGGACATGGCATTCCAATTCCATTTCCATTCCATTACCCATTATTGAATCCATTACGAATGCCTTAAAGTGGATTGCTATAATAGTGTTTAGGTATAAGTAAAGTACTCCTGTGGCGTAGTGGAAGCATATTTTTGGAGTCCAGTTAAAAGTTTTTGACGTGACAACGCCTTATAATTCGATGGAGCTCTGCACGCACGAAAAACATGACTCATGCGGCGTTACCTGGCTCTGAGGCGTTCCATTTAAGGCTTGAAGTGCAAGCGAGAGCGCGGAAGGAGCGACAAAGAGGCACGCACGGCCTCCGCGTTCGGCACCGTTCGACATCTGTCTCTCTCCTACTTGAGTGAGCGATGCGTCCGCGTGGACAGCTGTATGACGTTGTCACGTTCAACTATCGTCAGTAAACGACTTTACAGACAACCGATTTTTTTGTTAAAAGCTCAAAGTCCTGTGACTGTACTTAGCCAGGTTTGGTGGAAATCGATACAGCTAGACTTCTAAAAACTAAGCTACTTCCATACCAAAGTTATGAATGTCCTAAGAACATGGAGATGTTGGGATGGAAATTTCTTAGGATATTCATAACTTTGGTTTGGAATTTCAGTCCGTCAAAAGTAAATTAAAAAACAATGCATATATACTGGCTACTCTGTACCTGCTGGACTGGCCTCTCAGCTCAGTTGGTAGTACCTCTGCCTTCTGCGCCGTAGGTCGTGGGTTCGATCCCCACCGAGAACAAACATTTGTGTGGTGAACATAGACGTTTGTTCTCTGTCTGGGTGTTATATTGTATTCTATGTATGTATTTACAAAAAAACAAAAAAAAAGTAAGTATTCAAGTATTATATCAGCTATCTGGTTCCCATAGTACAAGCTCTGCTTAGTTTGGGACTAGATAGTGTTGTGTGGATTGTCCAAAATATTTATTTATTTATATTGTTGTCTTATAAATCGAGGGCATGACTCCTTTTACGTCTTTCCCTGACTCTCATGGTTTTGGTCTTGGCCATTTAAAAAAACCCCCCTGTATTTTATAAAACGATTTTTGACTTTAATTTACTATTCTACTTTATAGATGCACTTTCGCATTTTAAAACAGTCATAATTCTTTATTGCACACAGATACATTTACAAATAAATGATAGCACAGGACATGTACACAAGGATACGCATCAGACTACACACTGCTAGCTCTTATGTCCTGTATCCCACTGTACAGTGGGATACAGCTCAAGTTACCTAAAAACAAACAAAAATGACGCTTACTGCAAGGACATATAAGAGCTAGCAGTGTATAGTCTGATGCGTATCCTTGTGTACATAGGTGAGCTTAACCCTAATAAGAGTTTTCTTCCAGCAAACCTTTGAACAGTTTTATTTAGATTGACCTGTTTTTAATATAAATTAATTAAAAGAGAGAAACTGTTTTTTATTTTATTGCAACTGTATAACTGATGGAACAAGCATATGACCCACCTGATGTTAAGCGCTCAATTGCATTACAACGATCACTTTGAAATTATATTAGACCTCTTTTCCTTTATTGAGCATGCCTATAACCGTTAAATTTAATTGAATATGTTTTTTACCGTAGCTAGTAAACGCGCCTATAAAAAGCGAACAGTAGAAAATAGAAAATAACCTTTTTAGTACCTACCTTTTTCGTCTCCTAAATACTTACCCATTTGAAAAGTAAACACTGCGAGTAGGGGTTGAAAGTCTCGGCGACAAGGGATGGTCTAAACGACCCCCGCGATTTACGAGCCAATCGAACAAGGAATTAAAACGGTTCTGCTTACTACCCTTGATTTATTGCCGATAATGTTAATGGGGGTGAAAGCTACAGTTTAGGGGAGGGACTAAACTTATTTGGATTAATCGGTGAGACTTTCATAATGTATACTCGTAGCTTTATGTGTTTTGTTTTTTAACGATATTTTTTTACCCATTATTAGTTTTCCAATTCCTGAGTAAAGATATCGTTGGGTAAAATGTGTGTACTTATTTTTCAACCTTATAAGTGACTTTAAATAAAAGAACATGGTGCTCCTTTCTCCGTACAAATTTCGAAGGTTTTAGGTTATAAAATAAAAAAAAATTACACAAAATAAAAATCGGTTGATAATTTGCTGTTCAATAAATAGCACGCTTTGAAAAAAAGTATTTAAAGTAAGCGCTGATTTATGTCGTCTATTCAACTATTATAGATGAAGCCCCGTCGCATAATATAAGTAAGTATACGTATCTACTCATAGATCGCAATGACTTATACGTAGGGAGAGATTATGATCCAATGGCGCAGTGCATCTTCGTATGAGGGGAAGGTCATAGGTTCCAATCCTATTTGGCTCACCCATAACTTGTGGGACAATATAAACTTACACACATATTTAATGTGATTTAAAACTTGCTATAAAAAACTAAGGCTAAGTGTTTTCTTGGAAAAACTACTCAACGTCTAAAATACTAGGTTTTATTTAGTTTATTTAACAAAATAAACGGCCCCTTTGTTGTAGAATCTAATAAGAAGAACATTCAAGTTGAAGAATTGAGCAGCGGTGAGTGGAATAGTAAACAGACTACAAAATAAAACTCAGTACGGTCAGCGGCAAAAGTATACACTCGACCAAATCCCATACAAAAGCCGCGTTCCCAGTACCTCACACAGGCATACACAAAATATCGTTCTGTACACGCGCGTCTGTGTGCGGTTCTTACACAGACACTACACAAATGTAGTTTTGTACACGTGCGTCGGTGTACGCATGGCGCGCACTTTGCTCAAATCAGGCTAACTTAAAGCCCGCGGGTTGAGGAAGTCCGAATTGATGAGGAGGGGGGCAGTTTCCGTTTTATAAATGTAGTATTATTTGATATTCTGCGGCGAAAGAATACCATTCACTTCCAGTTTTTAAACACTAGATTTCTCTGTATTAATCAGAGAATTATAAATATTGGAAATGATGGGTCGAGGCAGTAAACTGTCAACTAAAGCTGCAGCTTGTAATATATTTTTGTTTTTTTTAGAAATATTCGTGTATACTTTTGTCGTTGACTGTACAGTTGTACTTTAAAATGGAGGAACGTTTCTTTATTTAATTTATTTGCTGTTTTCATGGTACCTATGTTATTTGTCTGTGACTGCTCTGACGTACCTATTTATTATAAGTATTCTAGGTGGCCTACTACGATGTGATTGAGGTTTCAGTTACATAATAATCGAAAGTGTTTTTCCCCATCTCGGAAAGTGTGTCTTTGCTTTTCGATATTTGAGGGCCTAAGCTATTTTAAAATGGCTTATGCCCTCAAATATCAACAACAGTCTAGCGGCTAGACTGTTGCTAGAGGATAAAGTAAAATTGAATTCAGAACATCGTGTGCACAGAGCACAATTTAAACAAGAGATCGTGTGCATTAAGTTGTGTGAATTCAAAACGTCATTAAACCTATTTACTTCTACCTCCTTGGTGCCAAATTAATCATACAACCTTTTTTAATTTGTTAAAAACTCGACTCGGAACCTTCTTGGTGTGTTACTTTTATTTTTCTTCATCTGTTATCAAACAATAAGCACGTGGTTAAAAATCTACTTTGCACTCTCCAACTATAACCAATAATCTATTATTTTATAATTATTTGTTTCTACGTTTTCCTTTTAAAAACATGTGTATCAATAAGAAAAGAAATAATTAAACGTTTTAAAAACACTGATGTTACCAAAAAATTGCTGCTCTTATTCACTGATGTCCAATGGACATTGACAAGAGTTTACAAAGCTGAGGAGCTGAGAGTAATTGAGGTGAAGGGAGTTAGTTCAACACAATTAAATACCTTCGCAGCCATGCTGGATGACCAGGTATTGATGTCTACTAATGATAATAATTATGATGGCTGGATCACTTCTACTGATGTCAAAGTCAAATAACGGGAGCGGTAAAATTGCCTATTAGCTTGATGTTCTCGCTTCTCTTGTTATAGTGTCACTGGTTTGTAGTGTGGTGAAAGGATTTTAAATGGCTCAACGAGGCTCATTTCGTGCACTTTGCAAATTTTCGAACTTTTAAGGTTCCACGACATGCTGGTTTCCTCACGATGTTTTCCTTCATCGTTTAAGAGTACTGGCATAGTGCACATCCATTAGTAGAGAGAAAAACTCATTGGTAGTAGGACCTTATGGCCCTTGGTGTTGCTGATTCGTTTTAAAACTTGCAATTTTCGGTAAAAAACTAGGGGGCTTTTGCGTAGGAAATTTTAAGTTTTCTTTCGTTAAATTTTTATGACTCTCTCTGATTGATTCAGAGTCAATAGTAAACAGGTAGTCAAAGGTACTCAGATATTACATTTTGCGAGTGATTCTAGTTAGATTAAACTGAAGAGGCAAATACAAAAGCGAGTGCTGACTGACCCAGCTGTTTTCATCTCTAACTTCGAAGTCTGGAGCTTGTTCAAAGATTTACGGGTATCCGTGGACAGGGTTTATTACTTAGTGAAGCCAGGTTTCTGGTAACGCTGGTATTATCATAATGTCGGCCGTAATAGACGTGTCTCACATTTTGCCATTTTCAAAATTCTGAAAAAAAATAAGCTTTCACGCACGATCCTTTTTGCGCTTTTTTTTGGCTGAGTAATCATTATCATCGTTTAAAGCATCGGCAGCCTTGCATCCCACTTCTGATGCTAAGCTCGTGGGTTCAATTCCGGTCGTGCACCAAAGAGTTTTTCTGCCCGGGTGAGCCCGAAACTTGGAAATCTCTGAAATATTGCTAGTGACCAGCTATCCAAATATTTTATAGCAAATATTCAAAACAGGAATTTGATAAAACTTTCTGATCTGTTTTCTTTCTGACTTTCTGATGTTTGTGTGGTTTATGCTTGTTGAGAGTCGTTTATTAACTAATTGCATTCTCTTACATAGATACTAATATAGCTACTACTACGCTCGAAACCTACTTACTTATCTACCTACTTACCGAACGAAATAACGGAACAGCCAGAACGAAAGTTCCAAGCAAAATTGTACAACTGGCTAGCTAAAGGTTGTTATTATAACTTAAATGAGTTTTTCACACGCCATAACTGACGATAATAAATTGACTGTGTACTCTTAGGTTATGACATTTAATAATTTTAAGACAATCAATTAATGACTATATTTGTAATTCTAAATACTTAACCTATACTTATAATTGCATGCTGAGTTCAAGCAAAATGTGCTGAATCAATTATTTAATTACTGACATCTAATCCCTTACCACATTTTAAGCAATAAATTTTCATTTCATTTCATTTCATTTCATTTCATTTCATTTCATTTCATTTCATTTCATTTCATTTCATTTCATTTCATTTCATTTCATTTCATTTCATTTACGCTCATCACCAGACTATAATATACCTCAAAATGCAACGATAGCGCGATCTAGAAACTGAACACTTTTAGTCGCGCCATCTAGTTGTGAAATAAGAACACAAAACAAACAAGCATTAACAGCATGTCTGAATCAGTGAATCTAAGCGATAAGGATGAAGCATCCTAGCGAGTGCCTTCTGATCTCCGCTTTACCATAATAGTTTTGTTTTTGGTGGGATAGGTTCTTAGTTTATCATTTGTGTTTGTATTTTTTATTTATTTTAGTGTCTTTCTTAGTATTATATTGGTCAATGAAGCCGGCCTGTGTAGAAATAGATTAAGTTAGATAAATAAATTAACTGACTTATCTATAGCGGCTGTCATAATCCGTCCGCCGCTTCTCATTGAACCACGGTTTAAGTTTAGGTGATACTCAGCTGGGCAGACGGTCACTTTCGGCAGTTTAGGAAAGTTTGTTGGATTACTATGAGTTCCGTTAAACTAGCTTGAAAGGTTTCATCGTTTAGTTTACCTCTTAGCGATCAGTAGGTAACTACATTTGTTTGCTGAGGGATTATAATTCTAGTAATATAACGAGGTAAGATTTGTATGTTTGTAACCATTAAGAGGGCATCACACAGGCGACTCTCCATACAAACGTAGTCCCCTATTTCCTTCCTGATGGATAATGCCTCTAGAGTAACCAAAAAAGCAGCCAAGTGCGAGTCGAACTCGCCCATGAAGAATTCCGTAGCACGACGAACTACAAGAACCTTTATATATTATGTTACTTGCTGTATCATAATAAGGTTCTTGTAGTTCGTCGAAAGGTAAATTGCGGTTTACGGTTTATAACGTGTAAAAAAAAAACTACTGACTAGATCTCGTTCAAACCAAATATCGCTGGAAGTTTGCATAGTAATGTACAACATATATTTTTTTTAGTATTATCATTCCCTTACTTTAGAAGTTAGAGGGGGGGGGACCAACTTTTTTCCACTTTGGAAGCGTCTCTCGCGCAAACTACTCAGTTTAGAAAAAAACTATATTAGAAACCTCAACATCATTTTTGAAGACCTATTCATAGATACCCCACACGTATGGGTTGGATGAAAAAAAAATTTTTGAGTTTCAGTTTCAAGTATGGGGACCCCCGAAATTTATAGTTTTTTTTTATTTTTATGTAAAAATCTTAATGCGATTCACAGAATACATCTACTCGCCAAGTTCCATCAGTCTAGCTCTTACGGTTTCGGAGAAAAATGGCTGTGACATACGGACGGACAGACAGACAGACAGACAGACAGACAGACAGACAGACAGACAGACAGACATGACGAATCTATAAGGGTTCCGTGTTTGCCATTTGGCTACGGAACCCTAAAAAGGAAAACATACGAGCACGTATATAGCAGATCTGGATTTTATGAGAAAAAATGGTTACTCTAGAGGCATTATCCAGGGAGGAAATAGGGGACTACGTTTGTATGGAGAGTCGCCTGTGTGATGCCCTCTTAACCTTAATAACTACTGGACCAATTAAAAATATTCTTTCACCTTCAGAATGCTGCGTTAATTCTGATAAACACAGGCTAGCGACTTGCCCCGGCTTTGCCCGGTTTTTTTTTGGAAAAAAGGAGGTAATGAATTTTTCACCCGAGCGAAGCCGCGATCTATGGGTAAATCCGTAGTATGTATGTATATATGTATATAAAATATATATATTTACATAGGTATTTAAGTATCATATTAGCTATCCACCATAATGGATGCAGAGCCACTATCAAGGGTACGGTAGATATCTCCTAAAGTGTTTTCCCTGTAAGAGATGTCTACCGTACCTTTTTTATGATCAAAAGCCTTGCCGAATATGTTTGACAGCGTTTCACTGATCACCATCGCAGATGTGCGCCAGGCTAGTGGTGAGACTGTTACGCTTTCTTTTCTGTATGCTATTCGTCGAAGGAAAAACAACCTTACCGTAAAGGTATTACGAACCAAGGCATTTTAGACGTCCGCACGTTGCTGTGGTTGGAACACACTAAACTCTAATAAGACCATACGTTAATTTGTGCTCTTATTTCTCTGGCCATATTAAGGTCGGTATCTGTGTTATATCATAAATGACTTGCTCATACAAAATATACTTTTATTATTCAGCATTGCATGTCAATAGCATATTTATTATTCTGAGACGAGATGTGATTTCCCTCGTGGGTTGGAAACTTGGGATATTGGTCCATAACCTCGACATGAAAGTATAGTTTATTGACATTAGCAAGGACCGCATGAAATCTTCTCCTTCTTCTTGTCACTAGTTCTTTCGAAGCAATGTGGTGTAATAATTTTAAAGCTCCTCCCGTGCCCTTGATACCATGTTTTCGAACTTTTTACGATTTCCGACATGAAGGTTTCCTCACCACACCACACTTTTCCCTTCACTGGCATTACATATACCTAGGCATTGCAAATACATTTAAAGACTTCTTCTAATCGTGTCACTAATTCTTTCGAATTTTTAGACTGAAAACTCATGATATAAAAAAATCGTTCCAACGTGGCTCAGACGAAGAAATGCGTTCACATTCTCCAGCTTCTGCTAGTTGTAAACACCATATTTTTAGTAAGATCCACCATAGAACTGATTTATTCTGAACTATCCCAAATGCATAAAATATGTGCTTTGCAGAACAGAACAGAACATTACTAATTAGTAGAGTAGTATTTAGTCCTCGCCCGGGGACCACACATATTTCTGCCCTGAAGCAGGATTGCTGTGTTTCGGATTTTATAACGCTTTAATTAGCTTCACCTGAACAGTATGTAAGTTTGTTTGCATTTGTATGTAAGCTTGCTTGTATGTAACTGACCCCTTTCAGCTCGATTTTGTCCTACTTTGAAAGATCAGATTTGATTCAAACTTTGCACATCTGTCAAAGGTCGATGACAATGCAATAATATGAAAAAAAAAATAGTTTAAAAAACTAAAAAAACACTTATTAGGGTGTGGGTGCCAGTGAAATTACTGGCAGATGAAGCTTAACATCTGTCTCAAGTAGAGGCGCAGGGCAGTGCATCTCAGGGCACGTTCTCGACGAGCATGATTACGCAATGCTTTGTTATAGGCGATGGTTACCACTAAAAATCAAGCATATGGTTCCATATGCTTGTTCCAATCCAGATAGCTATATAAAAAAGTCACAAAATCCAGTCTAAAAGCAGCTCAAACAAGCCCAAGCAATCAAGATTAATCAGAATCACATTACAAGAAGACAAAAGGCGACCCTTGCCTTCACAAGTCTTACCCTATTGTCTACAGGTGAGAGAATCTTGAAGAAAATGGTGGCAGATTTTAGCAGTCTTAGTATGTACCTAAGTTATTAATAGCACCAAAATTACTTAGTGGAATTCAAATAACACAAGCAAAACAATTCAAATCATGTTTACCATTTAGTTTCAGAAAACAGGATCCAAATTCGTTGGTAGAAATTAAATCAACTTACATGTCAATACAGTACAGTACAACTTTATTAAATTGTTTTATATTTCTAATTTTAATATACCAATATAAAATATACAATAAAAAATGCTATTGGGCGGCTAGGTTCGTGGTCCCAGTCACCTGTTTCTTATTTTACAAAACTCATTTTAACCGTAATGTATTCGTTTTTTAATTGGTAGGTATAATACGTACCTAAATAAGTAAGTAAACACTTAAACAGGCCTTTGCATAATAATATACCTATTGTAGATGATTTTATATCCCACTGCTTCAATAATCAGATAAGGCTGGTTTACGTTTTCACACGCCATTCAGAATAGAAAATAAAATAAATTAGGTACAGGTACTTCAGTTCAAGCTAGTTTAGCTTTTAGGGATACCAGGGTAAGGTTAGATAGTGCCTTACAGATTTATAGCCCACAAAATTTAGAGGGAATTTCGTAAATAAAATGTGCGGATATTTTATATAGCGCCATCTAGTACTAAAACACAGAACATCCATAGGGATCTGGTGACTAATACTTAATTATATGACTAGTGATAATGATTAGTCATAAAAAACTAGCAATAGTAGTAGTAGTACATACTTTTCTTATAATCAAACATTATAAGTACTTAATTATAATTAAATAAGTCGGCTCACTTTACAAAATCCAGACACGAAACACCTATGTTTATTTTAGAGGAAGAATACTTATTAATTATTTAACGTACATAAAACAAAAAACTACCCGTTTTACCTACCTATTACATCATCCAAAATGAACAAATACTACAGTAACTTGCTTCATTTTTCGTCAATCACTTTGTCTTCACACATTACTTCCCAATACGAAGGCGGGTTATCAATATTCTCTCTCGGCTCTACGAAACTTGCACTCGGTTCTCCCTTCTCTCCTAAAGTTTCCACTCCATCCGCACCGACCATCCCTTTTCTCTCTCCAATAACCACTGGGTATTCTACAAAAGCGTTTATGTGGGGCAAAGGTAGTCTGACCGTGACCCTCAGCCTGTATTCTTTCATCATTACTTTGGATGTAAAAGAGTACAGACTCGGGTTCGTCGGAATAGTTTGAGACAGCTTGGCCACACCCCGAGCGGGAACTTGAGCACAATCAGAGCTGCAATCTTTTACTTTCACATTTGATACATTGGTTCGTCCACAATTGGCCGTGTACTTTGTATGCATGTACAGTTCCGTCAACACAGAAGGTACTAAGTCCGTATCATTTGTCACTACCAACGCTAATTGCGCGTTCTCACCAGGAGTTAAGCAAGTCTTCGTGATTTCTGCTTTCAAATTTATCACAGGCTTTTTCGCGGCGAATAGTTTCATGAGCGTTTTCTCTAAACCAAATATAACTGGGCCTTCTACTGTTGGTTCGACGTAGCCGTAAACAGGTATTTCAGTGCTAAAAACTTTGTTGATACTAAAGAAGTCTGGTTTCTCGAATTTCAGCTGAATGTGATACGCTATCGTGCAAGTGCCATTTTTAAATGACGATGGAAGGTTTTCTGGCAAATAAAATTCAAAAGGATGCTCATAACTTCCAGTTTTCAGAAGACCTATACCATATACCCTTTTCAGTAGGTCTACATGAGCAGTAACGTACGTCTCTGATCCGTAGTAAGTAGTAGATGTCTTATCGGAGTCTGACTCGCTCCATGAGCAATTGCCGGTGCCAATTAAAGACAGTGTAACTGCTTTGTATTCTGTCAGCTCGTCCACTGCGTACTTCACAATCCCTGTCACAGTTTGACCAGCCCTGTGGATACCTTCAGGCTTCTTGTTCAACAATATTTGACACGTTACACCCATTGCAACACTGGTAAAACTCACGAGTACTGTAAACAAACGATGTTTATCACACAATTCTGGCTGATAACTAACCGACGATGTACTACGACGGAGCTCGGGTGACGCACACGGTGGTATATCGATCTCTTTCATTCCGGCATGCACGGCGTGTGAGAAAGAAACGGTGATACGGGATCAAGGTTGAAGCTAAATAGAGTCCTAATAATCTTTGCCGGCGTTCAAATTAATATGTACCTACCTATTGAAACTTATAGGTGTTTTCCCGGGCAAAGTACAATAGAGGACTATAGTTATTATAATATCTACAATTCCTTGTTTACGATAAACAACGAATCGTGGTATAAAATGTTAATCAAAAGGAATCAGAACAACGAAATCAAAGGTCACTAAAAAATTCTCTTTACCCTCTTTCCTATAAAACTGTCAAATCCGAACTATAATAAATTCAATTGAAACCCAAGATACTTACAGTTTCTGAAAAAACAATAACTGATGACTATTATCTTAGTATTACTTGCGGAGTTGATTTGAATGACAAGGTCCGAGCTGAGAAAGTTTTTTCTTAAAAATAGGACTTTATTTCCAAAAAATAAGAGAACAAGGAGCCCTTAAAGGTCTTGTAAGCTCGGTTAGGTGAATCCTTGGTAAAAACATAATTATAAGAACAGCCATAGGAGAATGATTTTGCTTTTGTACTTATCTGAAGAATTTATTTATACAGAATATCAGTTTTATGTCGAAGCAAACGAGCACATTCAAAAATCAAAAATTACACTAAACAATTACCTACTACGTACTATTGTTCTAAGATACGGTCTTTATATAGCGGCTGCCATTTCACGAAAACTAAAGCTTTAGCGAGACATTGACGTTTCAATTGGATCAAAGAAAATACGGATTCAAATTACGTTTATTCATTTGTCTGGTACAGTCAGGCCCATATTGTAGGAAACGTATTAATAAAAGCAAAAGAGTATTAATTTGTTTTATCATTGGGAGGTAAGTAAGTAGAAAGTACAGTAGGTACCTAAGTAGAAGTAGGTATCTAACTATTACCTTAACTTGCTTGTGTTTCTTTTTAATCTGCAAAGTGTAAACTATAGGTGACTTAGTATTGTTCTGCGGTGGGGATTAGTGAAACGCTGGTAAATATCGCTGTCATATTTGACAGCGTAGTCATGGGTATTCATGAAAAAAATATATAAAAAAGCAAAGCATCATAATAGGCCTGACGACTAATTTTCAAAATCTCTTCTATCATATTCAGAAGTATCTATTATGTCTAAAATATATCATATTTCTGTAGAAAATTAAGGTTTTTGTGCAATAAAAGTACATTTAAATTAAAATTTTCAAATTCACGCCAAAACGCTCTCTGGTGTCATGGCGTCTGTTATTACGTCACGTTTATGTATATAAACAGTAAACATTGGTGCTTTTGTACTAAATCAGAATGACGTTTACGTAAACGTGACGTAATTCGCTCTGACCGGTGTTTAAGCTATCATGGCGGATTGTTGTATTTTTTAGATTTATATTATCAAACAAATTGTCAATCTCGACATTAATAAGAGTATAAATACATTTTTCAAAATCTTTGAATCCTTTTTCATTAGATCAGATAAATATTTTGGCGATACTTGATTACTGTCTTCATGCCTATTGTTTTTTCCATCTAATCTATTCGTCAAAGATGTCCTTGTTTTTGAAAAGCCTAAAAAAAGAGATGGATATATTTTTAAAAATTAGCTCCTAGTTCCTTAAAGATTTACTAGTCCAACTGTATTCAGCTGATTATAAGAATTCCATTTCGAATAAACCAATCAGAATATGTCTCGAGGCAGTCCGATGTGGTACATACTTTTGCTGTGCCCCGCAGCGGTCTTAGGGTTCCAAGACTCTATTTCAGTTGACTACTTCAGGGAGAGGCGGGTAAAGTTTGTTTGCTTGGTGAATTGTGGAAATGATTTACATTGTGAGTAAATTAGTTTCTTTCTGAACACTAGCTGGGCCCCGCGGTGTTAAAATAAAAAATAAAATAAGCCTTTCTTTCTCCGACCTTAACAAAACAGTTTTGCTTAACCTAACTTATACTAATCCTACTTACTAAATATACTAACTAAGCAAAAGTTTCTATTATGACACCGACGTGGCGGTACTAAATAGGTCGGGTTGTCCTTCGACAAAGGCCTCCTCCAGGGTTTGCCACTTGGCGCGGTCCAGACATGCTCTGCGCCACTCCTTAGGGAGCTCATCCTCCCAACGCTTCAACTGCCGCCCTCTGTTGCGTTTTCCATCTCTAGGGTATCAGACTGTACAATCATACGTCCATTTACTCCTTCGGGACCTCATTATATGACCTGTCCAGCGCCACTTCAGCCTTCGGATATTAGTCGTGACAACCTCGACTTTAGTTATTTGTCTTATGTGGGTAAGTCTTTATCTGTCCTGGGCCCCGCGGTGTTACAGGCGACTAAATTCTATGTACGTTTCCTCTGTCTTTAATAAGTTCATCCTCTGTAGCAAATGGATGGGAAAACCCCTATAAAAATACGGGTTCTGCATGCTATCCTATACTAAATGCTGTCCTAGGCACTATAGCGTCCCGTAAGTAGGGGCGTGAGTAATCACCAGTTGCCCCTGACGCTATATAAATCATCTACAATAGATGCAAAGGCCTGTTTACTTTTTTTTTATGCTATCTATAGGAACCGTGCATTTTTCGGGATAAAAAGTAGGGTACGTTATATTCCAGACTATAATATATCCCTGTGCCAAATTTTATCCAGATCCAGCCGTTCTGGCGTTATTGAGTTAGAAAGGCCATCCATCCATCCAAACATTCGCATTTATTAGTGGGATATTAGTAGAATTACTGCAGGGGCCAGTAAAAAAGGCATTGATAGACGAACGTGTAAATCTGGCCCACATAATATGTCCACATAAGTCCAACAATGCCTTGTTGTGTCCAAGGCTTGTATAAAACTTTTTTCAAATAATGCGAGGAAATTAAAGTAAGTAGCACTACATAAACTCAAATACTATTACGACAAACAACGAACAACACTAATTTCTCTCGCATTGAGGTGTTCATTTGTTTTTTTTTTCTTTAACTAGCATTTAGTTTTGCAAGCCAGTTCGAAATTTAAATAAAACCTTTGATAAGTTCTCCTCCTTGGTTGCCATGGTACGGAGTAAAATATAGTTCCATTTTTAAATTAGACGACAAATTATAATATAATATATGAGTTTGTCATTTATCTGGCCGCTAAACACGACGTAAGAAATTGATTTTCATACAACTTTCAAGGCCTGCGCACACCTAGTTCGCTGGAGGTAGCGATCAGTGAAACGCTGTCAGATATCGCTGTCAAAACCAAATCTGACAGCGATATTTGACAGCGTTTCACTGATCGCTACCGCGGCTACCGCCAGCGGTGTGCGCCATAGACTATACACTATGTGTGCGCAGGCCTTTACCAGCCGCTACTCGCCTGTATTTGGTCAGTTCAGCAATTTTGTTTTATTTCGAAGAAGTTTTTCAAAATAATGCTCAAACCAAGCATGATTGAGGAAATGTTTTTTCTTGATTTTCTCGAGTTTAGGTATTCGGTGACCGATTGCATTAATGGGTAGCTAGACACGTGCATGGCTGGTTTATCGGACTTTTCAAGTTTGGACTCAAAAATTCGTCATAATTATGCTTTTCGATACCAAGGTTTTACATTTTCAGGGAGCAAGAAATTTGCAAATTTGGCTGCAAACAATTCCATAGCAGTGTCTACTTTTAACACCAATAGTATTGGATGGCAGGAAGATATGGAACAATGTTTTTTACAAACGTATACGAATATCGGAGTGGTACTGAAGACCGAGTGTGAAGCTATAGAAGACGTACTTATCACTGTAAGTACAACAGAAGTTTTGTTAGAGTGATATAAATCAAAAAGAAGCAATCGATCGTGCGTATTGATGTACCTATATAACCTAGATATAACGTTGAATATAAATTGACTGAGACTGCCTTCTCATAGCTCAGTTGGTATTAGCTCTGCCTTCTGCGTCGTTGATCGTGGGTTCGATCCCCACCGAGAACAAATATTTGTGTGGTGAACAAAGATGTTTGTTCTTTGTCTGGGTGTTACATTGAATTCTAAGTATGTATTTGTTTATACAAAAAATATATTATAAGCATTATATCAGCCATCTGGTTCCCATAGTACAAGCTCAGCTTAATTTGGGGCTAGATAGTGTTGTGTGGATTGTCCACACAATACGAAAACACGGCACGAGCTTACTATGCTCTTCATATATTCTTCTTTATCGACACAGCGAGCTTGCATTGCTCTGTTTTGATTTTTTTACCGACCATGTCGACTGAGATTTTTCGACTTCACATAGATGGCGCTGCGGACCAATGTTGCTAGCTTGACACATGCTTGACACTTTCATTATTTTCTCTCTGCTTCTTATTTTGTGTATGTAGGTACGTATTATATTATTAATCCTTATGCTATGAGGCTATGATTCTGCCTAAAATCTGTTTCATTTTTGTTTGTAAATTCTTTTCTTTTATTGTATTTTTAATTTTCTTTTCTTTTTATGTATGTATACTGCGTTAATGTAATTTATTAATTGTTTTTGTCTGCCCAGTGGCGTCACCTAGGCTCTGCCTGAAAACCAGTGCTGCTTGGCGTGGTAGGTTCATACCTATGCCGCTAAGTAGCAATAGCTAAGTCAGGGCCTATTTGGCATGACATCACGGAACATACCTACAGCGCGATTATTTGTGTTGGATTGTATTTTATTTTCTTCTCTTTTTTTTGTGCCCACTCATTATTATGTATATTATGTTTGTCAGTGTTCTGTTCTGTGTATGTTGTGTTAAATAAATATATTTTCTTCTTCTTCTTCTACTTCTATTGAGAGAAGTCTTATTTAACAAAACATTGGTTTTTGTTTTGTTAAATAAGACTTCTCTCAAGTAAGCTGAAATTTTATTGTTATAGTGGCTACTTTAATAGTTCTTAAAAACATACTGAGGTATTTTGGCACGTCCGCACGTTGGCTGTGCTCAGACCACACTAAACACTAAACTCGACTATGACCACATTATGCTCATAATGCGTTCTTATTTTTCTGGCTGTTTTAAGGTCCGGACTTTCAATCTAGGTATTATAATATATCAATGGTTGGACGCTATAATTTATAATGATTACTTTGCAGGCTTCAGAAAACATGTGGTTTGATTCTCAGCATTTATGGTTATTGATAGAAGAAAATGGCTCGAATATGACAGCTATACACAATAATTACACAAATTGTCCCGCTGATGGTGACCATGGACCAAAAACTTTGGAGATGATGGGACGACTTAACCTTAGTGTTAATGCAGATGTCAAAATGGCGATTAGAAAAGGTTTGGTGCTTCTTTTATCGTACGTACTAATCTATCTAAATAATAATAATTCTTACGTTACTGACTGGCTGACTGACAAACAACGCACAGCCTAATCCGTGTCCTAGAAGCATGAAACTTGGAGAGTATGTTCCTTTTATAGCGTAGGGGTGCACTAAGAAAGGAAATTGGAAAATTATTTCCCTAAGAGGAGAAAAAAAGAAAAAACTTTTAAAAGAAAAATCAACACTGCCTAAGCCCACAAATAACTAGCATGAAACCAATTTTCATGCTCCTAACGGAGTTATTTGTGGGCTTAGTATAAGGAGACGGACATATGACTTTTCATCCCGAAAAAGTACCGGAGAGACTGGCACAGGACTTAAGAGAGTGGCGTATTAGGGAGGAGGCCTATACCCAGCAGTGAATGCATACAGACTAAATAAACCGACTTCATGGACACGGCTGGGCCGATTTTGATGGAATTTCTTTGAAACCAATTTGGAAGACCTTTAGTTGAAAACCCCAATTTGATTGACGTTTATAATAATTTCAAAATAGTTATTTTAACTTTTGTTGCAGACATATTGAAATACAGTCTTTGTGATATTTACAACTTTGGTAAGGTGCAAGGTGGTACTTTGAAGGTCGTTGACGCGGGATCCTGGAGTTCAGTCTCTAGCTTCAGCGCTGAACTGAACGAATGCAAGTTTTATAGGAGGTGGGACTTCGGACAGTTGCCACTGAGAATGGTATCAGTTGTAAGTTGAGCTGTTACAACAATTTTAGCGGCCAAAAGTTTCTGTCACTTTCAACAAATAGAGACAGTGGCAACCGACTGTCTATCTATGTAATATATCCTCATTACTCGACACTGGCAAAATTTATCCAAAATGGACAGATGCCATTCATTAAGAAGAAGAAGAAGACTTACAGTCTGTAGGCCTACCATGAGCTCTGTCTGGCTATGTCTCTGGTTCTGGTTTTGAGTCTGTGTGCGTGTTGAATAAATAAATCCTACGTCAAAACGTCACACACAGTATAATGCACTGGTGAGCCCTCATAAAGACTCAAAACCAGAGCCAGAGACAGAGCCAGGCAGAGCTCATGGCAGGCTTACTGTTATGAATTGTATTGTATGCTAAATGACTGTTATAGAACTAGTACTTTTCAAACTTTCGCGATCATAACACATACCCAACAAACATTTTTGTCGTGTAATTGAAAGTTACACGACTCAAAACGCTATAGTCGTATTGAGGTAAATTTTGCGTGTAATATGAACTTACCCTATTTTATTTATTGTTTTGGTAATTTACGCGATAAATACCCGTGTAATAGATTAATTATATCAGCTATTTGGTTCCCATAGTACAAGCTCTGCTTAGTTTGTGGTTAGGGTCATGTCGATTGCTCAATTTTTTTTTAACTTTCGACAACATTTCTAGTATACCTATGTCACTAACTGATCGTACTTGGCATCAGGCAACAGTCCCACCAAAAGACTTCGACCCGAGCATCCTGACGAGCGTGGAGGCAGTTCCAGGAGTTTCCACCATCACGAGGACCTCTACCATCATCCTGATGGTCGTCGCTGAAGTCCATAACATCAAGTAAACAGTTCTTTGTAACTAATTGTAGAGAGAAAAGTGGTTTTCACGTGCCTTTAAACCCATATTTTGTAATTTGATTTCGATCCGAGTATGAGGATAAATAAATAATATTAGGCACTTATCTACTTACATACTAACATTTAATATTACGTAAGAATTAATTAGTTAACCAACCTCATTCAAAATATTTTTGCAGCTAAATTAATAACAGTATGCACTTACCTACCTTGTTCAAGACATTTGTACCTAAACGCAAGAAATATAAGGTATTGTGACGCCGTGCTGACGTAACTACGTAAGCATGCAAGGCGGTGAAGTTTTTGGCAAACATCGTCAATGACAGAACGGCCGGGCGGTCGGAGCTACGGCCGCAAAACGGACATACGCGAGTTCAAGCCCGGTCCAGCTATGAAGATTTTTGTTCGACATTTTAATGTTAGCAGAAAATTCTAGTAACGGCGAGTGCCTCCTTTAAGGAAATCAAATAAAGAAAAGAAAGTTCTGGACTAAAACAAGAAATGATACAGGTAGGAAAAGACGATCGGAATCCAACAGAAGAAAACGAAAAGACTATCGAAATTCAATAAATGACGACTGAAATCCAATAAATGACAATCGAAATTCCGGGTATATAAGGAGCTGCAGGCGCGTCTATGGGGAGTTCAGTGGAAAGTGATCTGAAGAAAGGAACAAGAAGAAAAAGTGGAAATAAAGTGAACAGTGAAAGTGAATAGTGAAGTGACCAGTGAATAGTGAAGTGAAGTGAACAGTGGTGAAGTGCTCTCAGTGGACTGTCAGTGTTCGGAGCACAGCGTTGGACCGTGTAACGCATAGTGCGCGGGGACAGTGTCGGACAGTGCTACGCGTTTCGTGCAGTGCTACGCGTTCAGTGCAGTGTTACGTGTTCGTAGTGCGAATAAATCGCTACTTTCGGTAAAACGTTCGTTTCCTTCCAATCCCTGTACCCACTTCCGTAACAGTATTTTATTTATTTAATTTTAATATTTTTGAGTTAGATGTTTGAAACTGAAGAAAATATATACAATGTACTTACAGGTTCGTCCACACTCTAGCAGATAGATGGATAAGCACTTTTGAAAGAAGCAATTCAACAGTAAGTTGATTTATATAAAATAGTTTTCTACGTCTTCCACTCGGAGTGGGCTCTTTTTTTTTATCAATCATACAAGATTCAAAATAAGAATTCGATCATCCGCTTGATTTGAACTTCGAATAATAAAAAAGCTTAAAGGACAACCAAGTAGAATTTATTGAAAAAGAGTTCAACCGCACCTCTTTGGTTGGCGATAAAAAATAAAAGAGTTGCACAACCGAACTGCAATGAGAGAAGCCAAGTCTAAAATTTTCGAATATTTGGTTAAATCTTTGAACAAGTTTTATAGGCTAAAAAGTATTTTGTTACAATACGCCCGTATACTTAACTATTTTGGACACTTTTCCTTGGAGGAAGACAGAAAGGGTTGAAGATCGACTTGCTTTCTCTTCGGTAAAAAAAATGCTAAGCGCATTGCTTTCAGATCGCTGCTACCTCTCTATACTTCAGAGAGCAAGACCTTACCTCAGTTCTACGCATCGCAACGCAACACACCTATAAAATCGGCTACATCTCTCCTGCTTTAACTTCTCTTGAGTAAGTTTATAACCACAAGGCTTACCAACGACCGTTCTAACTTTTTACATCATACATGCTCAGTAAGTAGGATTTACTGCTGTGCAAAGAAAGAGGCAGTGTAAGTATGTGTTTGTTACTCAATGCACTGTAAATGCGTTCCATTTTCAAATCACTTTACCGTTACACTATGCTTGAAGTATGTACCTATTACGTTCTTAGACAATTTACATGGTCTAAGATTACGTTACATATCAAGCTATGTAAACCTCCTTGGTGAAACAATCTCTTTTCCTTTAAAATTATAATATTATGAAAACTTTTTACTGAATAAAATAATAGATACACACAGATTATAATGCGTCTGAGACTATTTTAGGAGATACCGATGCAATATTTAAGCATAGATTTAATAAAAAATTACATTTTGTAATACCTATATAATGTTTTATTCACCTCACTGATGATGATGATAACTTATGTTGATGTAGACTTTCAATTGCAGAACCAGATATTACTTCCGTATCCCAACCACCGGTCCTGGAAAGTACGAGAACCAGTTCCTCAGACCTCTTAGTACGGGAGCTTGGCGCAGCACTGTGGCCGTGGCAGTGCTGTGTATGGTGATCCTGGTAGCGACTGCAACGCTGGAGCAACGTCCATCGTCTGTCCAGTATGCGGTGTTCTCTGTCATCGCGAACATCTGCCAGCAATGTACGGCAAATTCGGCAAATTTTTATCATCAGGTTTTTCCGCAAGTAGGCCGTTGGCGGGCCCTTTTTGCGTGACCCTTGACACGTGTTGCTCGAACTTTTTTAGGATCTACGACACGCCGGTTTCCTCACGATGTTTTCTTTGACCATTTTGAGAGTACTGGCATAGTGCACATACATTTTTCGACAGAAAAACTCATTGGTACACGACTGGATTTGAACCCACGACCTTCGGATTGGAAGGTGGGGCCGCTACCACTAGACCACCAGTGCTCTCCAGCAATGTACGTTGTTGGAATTTACCTTCACTTGATAGATTTTTCTTAGCACCATTGGTGATTTTACATCTTGATTTTTTTTATATCTGAGCAAAAAGTGGTTGCGTGTGCTCTAATTATTTTCACGTTCATTGCAGTTTTTGAAGATGAGGTGCCGCTGACTCGAAGATCATCAGCTGGTAAAACTACTTTGATGAATTGGAAAAAAACTGATGGTCTAACTGATGTTAAATGGTGTAACCATCACCTATAACAAAGCATTGTCTAGGTCACGCACGTTAGGGATGAAGATGATGCCACCCTGTATCTATCAACTTAGGCATACAGATGTTAAGCCTCATGTGCTAGTAATTTCATCGGCAGCATCTCCCTGCAAACCTAAGCATAGCAACACTGGTTATCACAGATATAGGCATGGTGGTAGTACCTCCCCGAACGAGCCCTTCACAAAGAGTTCACTCGTTTGCTGTCACCACCGTGCCACCATTCCATTAAGGTTCTAATGACGTAGCATAGTTAAGAGTCTAAGCCAATGACAGAAAGATTAGGGAGCTCTATGCTGGCGTGGTATGGATATGTCATGAGGAGGGATGAAAGTAATGTGACTAAAAGAGTGATGAGTATAAATGTGGATGGATATTTGAGTAGAGGTGGACCTATTAAAACATGGATAAACTGTGTGAAAGGTGACATGGATAAGAGAAGAGTGAATAAAGAGATGGAGGAGTAAGACTGTTAAGCCCACATAAAGTGGGATAAGGGCAGAAGGCATCAATAAATAAAATAAATATTACAGAACTATCTAGTCCCAAATTAAGCAGAGCTTGTACGGGAACCAGATAGCTGATATAATACTTAATTATGGTTCTTTTTTTTGTAAATGCATACTTAGAATACAATATAACACCCAGACAGAGAACAAATATCTATATTCACCACACAAATATTTGTTCTCGGTGGGGATCGAACCCACGGTCAACGGCGCAGAAGGCAGCGCTACTACCAACTGCGCTGAAAGGCCAGTCAAGTCAAATAATGAGGAGGAAGTCTTGTTGTGTGCAGCCCACATAATATAGTAAGATAAGAACAAAAGGCAGATGTTTTACAAGGGGCAGGTCTGCTAGAGTTTGTTCAGAAAGAGAACCGTCGTGGCCAAATTGAGAACTAACGTTTCGATTTTTATATGGCAGCTCATCCCGTTCTTTCTCTCAGCATTTTGCATCATAAAAATTAAATAAAGGAATAGTACACTAGTTAAGATAGGATCAAAACGCAACAGACGCGCTATTGTATTGCACACTAAACAAAAAAGGTGATTAAGCACAGCAGCGCCCTCCAATCCCACGACGGTTCTCTTTCTGAACAGACTCTACACATAAATATAACTTGCAGCGAGACAACTGACTCTGTTCATAATCGGCCTATCTTGCGTGCTGATCTACAACTACTACACCAGCAGCGTTGTGAGCTGGCTGTTGAACGGGCCCCCAACGACCATAACCAGCCTGCAGGAACTGATGGAGAGCCCCTTGGATCTGATCTACCAGGATGTTGGCTACACCAGGTCTTGGCTCTCGGTGAGAAACCAAACTTTCGAGCAAGGTTGTTAAACGAGCGAGCGAAGCGTCTTCATCAAGATTTAATTTCACCTGTTTGTATGTATGTTTGTTTCTTCTCTTCTTTCTTAAATATAAGAGCTTAGCTCTTGTCGGGGTTTTGATGCAGTTTTCTCCAATTAAGTCTTTCGAATGCGGCCTCCTTGACTACCAATTTCCGTTTTAATTATTATAATTAATTTATAATTAATAGTTCCGGTTTTTTGGCTTAAAATAAACCTCGATAACTTTGTAATAGTTAAAGATATAAAAACTCTGATGATCAATAACAGCCCCTGCTAAAATAGTCCTTAAATTTTCTCTGGTACTTTCAAAATACAGTTGTATAAAATATTTCTGGATTGTGTGGCTTCAAAACTTTTGAAGGATGATAGTTGGCAATTTTATAACGGTAGAGGTCAGCCCCTTATAGCAATATAATATTACAGTCATAAGATTACCCTTCATTTATATAAAAGTGTATTTTATATTATTTTATAGTGTATTTAATAGAAGGATCTCGTATTCAGGAATTTCAAAAACTTATATCTACTCCAGAACCCTGGTACCTGGTATTACAACAAGAGGAACATGGAAATTGAGGACAAAATACGCCAAAAGGTCCTGAAGAAGAAGAAAGAAACCCTCCTAATACCCTTGGAGGAAGGCATCGCTATGGTAAAAGCTGGAGGTAGCATATCAAACTATTTAAATCATCAAATGTATAAAAAAAATACAAAATCAATGTGAACGTGGTTAAAAATACAAATTGGTTTATAAATGACGGAGTTATGCGGTAGAACATTAAAAAAAAATATAGCCGAATTAAGAACCTCCACTTTTTTTGTTGAAGTCGGTTGAAAATACCTTAAAGGTCTGCGCACATCAGCTGAAACTGAAACACTGTCAACTATCGCTGCCATATTTGACAACGTTTCGCTGATCGCCTTCACCATCGCCTAGCTAGATGTACGCAGGCCTTAATTCCCGAAGAGTGGCATATTGTTGCTGGCTGGCGTCTGTTTTTACGAATAACTATAATTTTGAGGTTTCCAAGAAATGATTGAATAGATATTTTCTAGGTGAGCGCGCTACACCGTCGAAAACATCATCACTTAGCATCAGATCGGACATAGTGAGAAGACTTAAAAGAACGAAACCGTTTGAACTAGTGTAGTATTAAGTAATTATTCATATTTACTCATTGTAAAAGTGCAAAGTGTGTGGTATTACGAACACAATAACAAAGTGTCGTCATCATAAATAGAGACAGTAAGAAAAGTGTTAGTGGACACATTCTTAGTTGTAGATTACTTTAGAAATTTAGGTCAAAGACAAATTACTTATTAGCCGGAATTTTGGCTAGATTGTAATATTATTAGAGTAGGTTATGAAACATAGCGTACACTATTTCTAAAAAAAAAAAAAAAAAAAAAAAACTTAGCATCAGATGAGATTGCGGTCAAGCGTCTCTACTTCTTGCCCTTATCCCACTATATGTGGGGTCGGCACAGCATGTCTTCCTCCTCCATTCCCCTCTGTCAGCTGTCATCTCTGCATTCACTCCTCTCTTATCCATGTCATCTATCACACAGTTCATCCATGTTTTCTTTGGTCTACCTCTGCTTACATAATATGATACACGACTTTCATCCCTCCTACGATTATGACATGTTGAAGCATCAACAATTTGAAAAAATATATTTCAGGATATGCTTACCACACTGAAACCGACAATGCTGACCGGCTCATATCCAGAACATTCTCGCAGAGTGAGCTTTGTGAGCTAGGATCTTTGAAATCAATGGAAAAAACACTTCTATACCCTGGCGTTCAGAAAAATAGCCCATACAAGGAGTTTTTGACTTGGAGGTAACCTTCATTAACATTAAAGCCTTGTGCACATCTAATAGCCCCTTCCCACGGTCTGTGATATCGCGCACGGAGGGGCGGATCAGCTCGCACGACACACCATGGGAACGGTCTCGTGCGCCGAGGTGCTCGGTAGCACAGGAGCCCTGTCTGTGTGCGTTGCCGTGCGTCGTCGTCGGCTGTGCGTGATGATCTGCAGAACCACGCACCGTAGGAAGGCAGCTTAAGCGTTCTGAGGTGGCAGTCAGTGAAACGTTGTCAAATATGACAGGAATGACGCTTAGAATGTATGCAAGGCTTTCCAAAAAAAATAGGAACCAAGTTATAGTTTGGTGCCTGTTCTCTTAGGCGCGTGGAACTGGCACCTAGACTCTTCCAGCTTTAAGATGCTTCAAAGTGATCTTTGTAATACTATGCCAATTCCTTAATATTTGTGATATATTGTACTTACATATTGAGGTGCTTTGCTTGTCCGATAGGGTCCAAATTCAATTGATGGCTTAGCCATCTCGATATAGCTAGACCATAGTTTAATCCTTGTAGCCAGATCTCAGTTTGAGCCTTGTAGCCAGTTCTAAGTGTAATCCTTGTAGCCAGACCTTAGTCTAATCCTTGTAGCCACACCTTAGTGTAATCCTTGTAGTCAGACCTTAGTGTAATCCTTGTAGCCAGACCTTAGTGTAATCCTTGTAGCCAGACCTTAGTGTAATCCTTGTAGCCAGACCTTAGTCTAATCCTTGTAGTCACACCTTAGTGTAATCCTTGTAGCCAGACCTTAGTGTAATCCTTGCAGCCAGACCTTAGTCTAATCCTTGTAGCCACACCCTAGTGTAATCCTTGTAGCCAGACCCTAGTGTAATTCTTGTAGCCAGACCTTAGTCTAATCCTTGTAGCCAGACCTTAGTCTAATCCTTGTAGCCACACCCTAGTGTAATCCTTGTAGCCAGACCCTAGTGTAATTCTTGTAGCCAGACCTTAGTCTAATCCTTGTAGCCACACCCTAGTGTAATCCTTGTAGCCAGACCTTAGTCTAATCCTTGTAGTCACACCTTAGTGTAATCCTTGTAGCCAGACCTTAGTCTAATCCTTGCAGCCAGACCTTAGTCTAATCCTTGTAGCCACACCCTAGTGTAATCCTTGTAGCCAGACCCTTGTGTAATTCTTGTAGCCAGACCTTAGTCTAATCCTTGTAGCCAGACCTTAGTGTAATCTTAGGGCATTGGTTCCAGCGGGACGCGTCTTTTGGAGTGCGGGATTGTGTCCTGCGTGCAAAGGCGCACTGCCGCCCGCCCTCCATCATGCGAGGGTAGCTCGCCGCGTGCGTTAGCTCTGGGCGGGGCCGCCCCAGCTTTCATCATGCTCGCCTTAGGCTTCTTCGCCGGCACAACTATTATGATTCTCGAAAGGTATAATACATGCCACTAAAGATGACCCAACAACAGGCCCATCATGTAACTTTTGTTGCAATGGTTTCAATCAAAATCTTATTAAAACTGTCCATTTTCAAACTACTATGTGATCGCAAATTGTCAATTTCAATAAGATTTGAACCAAGTGGTTTGACTTGCGCAGAAAACCATTCAAGGGTCTCTTTATCGGTATGGAGTCTGAGGTGGGAAGGGGCCGGGCGTCATCGGGTGGTGGAAAGAGTCCGGAAAAAAAAAGAAAAGGAAAATGAGAAAAAAAGGAAAGAGCTCGCCAAGTCTCAACTTTCATGGCACTATCTGTACATCTTCTTCTTCTGATACTGTCACTGGTTCTTCCGAAACCAGGGTGCCAGACAGAGAAAACGTTGGCGGGACGATATCGACACCTTTCAGAGATGGAGGGAGGAGGCTCGAGAGAGAGATAAGTGAAAGTCTTTGGGGGAGACTTTTGCCCAGCAGTGGGACTAAATAAGTTAAATAAAAAAAATATAAGAGGAAAGGAAGTATGGATGGATATTGAAAATTATTTATTAAAAGATTTTTTTTCGTTTTCAGATGCATCTATAAAATGAAACAAAGAACAAACTAGATGATCAACACCTATCATAATGAACGAACATTATGTATGTACTTATGTCATTTGTGTCTATCATATTTTTTTTATCTGTTTATTGCGGACAATCCACAAAAGCAAAAAAAAAAATATTAAAAATAAAAATATTTATGTTATTATGTATTATTTTTATAACAGTAACAAACTCAAGCTGTTTATTGTACATATTATCATCGATTGATTTATTAACATACGTTTTGAATCTCATTTTAAATACACTGATTTTAGACCAATAACCCTGTATATAAGTTTAAAAATATATATAGGAATTTGTGCAGTGAAACGTTGGAGCGAGTATACTTTCAGATATAATTATGTAATTTATAATTGATATAAACTTTTGATTCTATGTGTCAAAATGAGCGGGTAGAGATGACGTCATCACTTCTGTTCTGGGATGAAATCTGGCTGCGATCCAACAGGATCCAACATTACAGTCATATTGGTGTATGGTGATAGTGCAAGCGAAACTTATTTTATTTTTAGGGTTCCGTAGCCAAACGGCAAAAACGGAACCCTTATAGATTCGTCATGTCTGTCTGTCTGTCCGACCTTGTCACAGCCATTTTACTCTGAAACCGTAAGAGCTAGACTGATGAAACTTGGCGAGTAGATGTATTCTGTGAACCACATTAAGGTTTTTACACAAAACTAGAAAAAAAACTATAAATTTTGGGGGTCCCCATACTTGAAAATGAAACTCAAAATTTTTTTTTCATCTAACTCATACGTGTGGGGTATTTATGAATAGGTCTTCAAAAATGATGTTGAGGTTTCTTATATCGCTTTTTTCTAAACTAAATAGTTTGCGCGAGAGAAACTTCCAAAGGTGAAAAAAAAATTTTTTTTTTCATCAAACCCTTACGTGTGGGGTATCTATGAACAGTTCTTCAAAAATGATGTTGAGGTTTCTTATATCGTTTTTTTCTAAACTAAATAGTTTGCGCGAGAGACACTTCCAAAGTGGAAAAAAGTTGGTCCCCCCCTCTAACTTCTCTTATGAATGATAAAACTAGAAAAAATATATGTTGTACATTACTATGCAAACTTTCAACGATATTTGTTTTGAACGAGATCTAGTCAGTAGTTTTTTTTTTATACGTCATAAATCGTAAACCGCAATTGACCTTTCGACGAGACACTTTCTTATTTCTTCCTTATTTCTTACTACAAGAACCTTTATATTATGTTACTTGTTGTTACGGAACCCTTTATGGGCGAGTCCGACTCGCACTTGGCTGCTTTTTTATTATTTCTTAGGAAAGCATACCATTTTTAACAGACTTAAAATAAAAAAGCAAACAAAATAAAATAAATTGTTGATCATCATCATCGTCATCAGCCTGAAGAAGTGCACTGCTGGAGATAGGCCTCCCTTAAACATTTCCAGGAAGAACAATTCTGAGCCCTTTCCATCTGCCGACTTCCTGCGATCTTAACAATGTCAGTCCATCTGGTGAGTGGGCGCCCTACTTTTCGTCTTCCGGTTCGTGGTCGCCATTCGAGAACCTTTATTCCCCAACGGTGGTCGGTTCTTCGAGCTATGATCTGCCCATTGCCACTTCAACTTACTAATTTTAAGAGCTACCTCGGTGACCTTGGTTCTTCTACGGATATCCTCATTTCTGATCCTGTTTTCTGTTGTTTTTCTGTTTCGTCTTCCAGTTCGTGGTAACCATGCGAGAACAAATATTTAATAAATTAAATAAATTAAATTGAAATTTTTAAATTCCCCAACAAAAAGTATTCATTTCATTTCATTTATTGATTGCTCACCATGTACATAAAATAAATAGCATTTGTTCTTATGGTAGCCTTAGTCAGTACATGCACCCTGTTGGGCACTGCAATGTCATAGCAGGTTTATAATACAATTAGCGGTTAACAAAACTATGGATAGGATAGGTCAATAATTTATACATTAGTCAAAGGAATGTCAAGACAGTTAGGAATTTTACCAAATTAATAACAAATACCGATCACATGTCAAAGTTAAATAAAAGAACTAAAGTGAATAAAATATAAGGTTAAATGTCAAATTATGTCAAAATGTTTAAATTTCAAGTCTATGTCATTTATTATCCGATTTGAATTCATCAATAGAGTAGTAACATTTCTGCGCAAGATGCGATTTTAGATGTTTATAAAATAGGTGGTTCTCTTGTTCATCCTTGATGTGGTCTGGGATTTTATTATAGACTAGCGGCCGCCCGCGGCTTCGCTGGCCCCTTTGCCGTTACGCCCCGTTGATTTTTCTTATAAAAGTTTTTCCTTTTTTTCTCCGCTTAGGGAAATAATTTTCCAATTTCCTTTCTTAGTGCACCCCTATGCTATAAAAGGAACATACCCCCCAAGTTTTAGGCTTCTAGGACTTCCGGTTTAGGCTGAGCGTTGATTGTCAGTCAGTCAGTCAGTCAGTAACGTAAGAGTTCTATATATTTAGAAGATAAATATCATATAGCGATAAGACCGCTCATTGTGCTTCGCAATAGTTTTAGTTTTTCGCTATGTGTAATGTCCTATTCTTGTGGTGTACAATAAAGTGTTATCTATCTATCTATCTATCTATATCAGTCGAAAGTATGGACTTTTGCTTGTTGCTATTAGAAAGGAAAATTAATACACGCATGTCATGAGCATAATAATCGCTTAAACAGCGGCCACACCTGCACGGAAGTTCCATTTATCTTTTCGGAGACAATTTTAAAAATCACCTGAGAATTGGTCTGCCGTTAGGTTCTCAAGTGAGGGTATAAATCAAACCCTCCTGGGACCACCAGATATCCGGTGGCGAAGGTCGTTTATCCGGTTGGATATTTCGCTAAAACGACCTATTGGATAGAAATGGGAAATTCTGGAAAACAAATTGTGTTATTTGTAGAAAAGAAATCTCAAAACTCCAACTGTAGGCCTACCATGAGCTCTGTCTGGCTCTGTCTCCTGGTTTTGAGTCTGTGTGAGTACTCGCCAGTGCATTATACTGTGTGTGTGACGTTTTGACGTATAGGATTTATTTATAGTCAACGCTCCCACAAACTCAAAACCAGAACCAGAGTCAGAAGAGGTGATAAAAATCCTCACAATATGGAAACGGCTATATGGAATTCTGTCAAATAATTATAACTAAAAATCTTTTGAGAACTACCACTGTTCTCATAATAAAAATTTCAAATAGGAGTATAATTTACAAACCTACGAATGCACAAACACAGACAAACAGCAAACATACAATAACACAGTTTTGGGTGCCTATTTCTGCCGTGAAGCAGCATTGCTGTGTTTCGGTTTGAAGGGTGTGGGTGCCGGTGAAATTACTGGCACGTGAGGCTGAACATCTGTACGTCTCAAGTTAATGAACGCGGGGCAGTGTATCGTAGGGCACGTTCCTGAAGCGTGACCTATACAATGCTTCGTTATATGCGATGGTTACCGCTTAACATCAGGTGGTATGCTTATGTTTCTGCATGTTTTTAGGTAAACTCTGCCATTCAAAAATGTTAATATTTTGATTTATTTAAATCTAAGATATCAGAGATTTGTTTTGCCTTCGTAATATGAATCTCGGAAACTTGGCAAGGCATTGTATTTGCATCAAACCATAAATAATCCACTCCACGATATTAGAAGAAACAACTTCGCTTTCACAAAACATTAGATTTATTGTTACCCTGCTAGTGTGCTACTAGTGCTTAGGTTTTAACCGACTCCAAATAAAAATGGAGGTTCTCAATTCGGTTTTATTTTTTATGTTTGTTATCGCATAACTTGCCCAATTTGAAAAGAATCGTCTTATAGTCTGTTCAGAAAGAGAGCCGTAGTGGCCACATTGTGAACTAACGTTTCGTTTTTCATATGGCAGGTCATCCCTTTCTTTCTGTCAGCATTTTGCATCATAAAAATTAAATAAAGGAATAGTACACTAGTTGTGATAGGATCAAAACGCAACAGACGCGCTATTGTATTGCCCACTAAACAAAAAAAAGCAGCCAAGTGCGAGTCGGACTCGCCCATGAAGGGTTCCGTACAAGAACCTTTATATTATGTTACTTGATGTAACATAATAAGGTTCTTGTAGTTCGTCGAAAGGTAAATTGCGGTTTACGGTTTATGACGTATAAAAAAAAAACTACTGACTAGATCTCGTTCAAACCAAAAATCGTTGGAAGTTTACATAGTAATGTACAACATATATTTTTTTTAGTATTATCATTCTCTTACTTTAGAAGTTAGAGGGGGGGGGACCAACTTTTTTCCACTTTGGAAGTGTCTCTCGCGCAAACTATTCAGTTTAGAAAAAAACAATATTAGAAACCTCAACATCATTTTTGAAGACCTATTCATAGATACCCCACACGTATGGGTTCGATGAAAAAAAAATTTTTGAGTTTCAGTTTCAAGTATGGGGACCCCCGAAATTTATAGTTTTATTTTTATTTTTATGTTAAAATCTTAATGCGGTTCACAGAATACATCTACTCGCCAAGTTTCATCAGTCTAGCTCTTACGGTTTCGGAGAAAAATGGCTGTGACATACGGACGGACAGACAGACAGACAGACAGACAGACAGACAGACAGACAGACAGACAGACATGACGAATCTATAAGGGTTCCGTTTTTGCCATTTGGCTACGGAACCCTAAAAAGGTAATTAAGCACAGCAGCGCCCTCAAATCCCACGACGGCTCTCTTTCTGAACATATCTCTTTTTTAATTTTTACTTTGGTCTCATAGAAATTTAACCAAAATCGGTTCAGCAAGCCATGAAATCGGTTCAGCAAGCCATGAGATTTCATGGCTTGCTGAACCGATTTCATGGCTTGCTGGTTTCTCAAGTTTCTTATACTTTTCTAGTGTATAGAAGATTTGTCAACCATACCTAGTATTGTCATAACGACATAGTCGTCATCGATATTTCGATCTAATCACAAAAAAATGACCAAACTGACAGAAGGAACTAAGGTTTTGACTGCAACAAAAGATAAACAATCACCCCAGAGTAGGCCTACCACAAGCTATGTCTGGCTCTGGTTTTGTGTCTGTGTGAGTGCTCACCAGTGTATTATACTGGATGTGTGACGTTGAGGCGTAGGATAAAAGGTTTGCCGCACACCTAGGTCGCTGGCGATAGCGATCAGTGAAACGCTGTCAAATATCGCTAAAATTAACAGCGTTTCACTGATCGGCGCCAGCGACCTAGGTGTGCGCAGGCCTTTAGTAAGTCAACACTCACTCAGTTTAGAGAGCACTAATGGTCTATTAGTAGTGGCGGCCTCGCCTTCCGATCCGAAGGTTGTGGGTTCAAATCCATTTGTGTACCAATGAGTTTTTCTGTTGAAAAATGTATGTGCACTATGCCAGTTCTCTCAAAACGGTGAAGGAAAACATCATGAGGAAACCGGCATGTTGTAGAACCTAAAAAAGTTCGAGCAACACGTGTCAAGGGTCACGCAAAAATGGCCCACCAGCGGCCTACTTGCGGAAAAACCTGCCCGCACCTCAAGTGCTCATTATAAAATTTGCCAATTTGCCAAGTCAACACTCACAGACTCAAAACCAGAGCCAGAGACAGAGCCAGACAGAGCTCATGGTAGGTCTACAGGTCTGCTATACGTCCCGGTCGGTACCTTGTATTTGGTCGGCAATCCCAGAAGATAGTAAGAACCACAAACTGCAGTACAGGCTTGGCAGAGTGCCACTCGATCCCTCCTTTACAGATTAGAATGTTAATGCCGTAGTTTGTCGGGCTGCTTTGCTGTGCTTACTGTACCATTATCGAATATTTTATTGTATGAAAAAAATTCGGTTGTCTGTAAAGTCGGTTTACTGACGATAGTTGAACGTGACAACGTCATACAGCTGTCCACGCGAACGCATCACTCACTCAAGTAGGAGAGAGACAGATGTCGAACGCTGCCGAACGCGGAGGCCGTGCGTGGCTCTTTGTCGCTCGTTCCGCGCTCTTGCTTGCACTTCAAGCCTTAAATGGAACGCCTTTAGAGCGGGGTAACGCCACATGAGTCATGTTTTTTCGTGCGTGCAGCCCCGGCTGCATCTGTCTCTCTCCTACTTGAGTGAGCGATGTGTCCGCATGGACAGCTGTATGACGTTGTCACGTTCAACTATCGTCAGTAAACCGACTTTACAGACAACCGATTTTATTTGATTAAAAAACTAATTTGTGGCTGTGAATTTGATTCAAACTCAGGTTCGGAAGTCGGGGCTACCACTAGACTACCAGTGCAAAAGAAAACTGCATCACCCTGTATGCTGTGCATCATTAAGATGAAGCCAAGATGTTGGTGTAATGAGAAGCTGCAAAAGGCACCTTGGATCCATGCCGAGCACAAAGCATCCTGCAGACACGTATTGACATAGATGTCTGTTCGTCCCTTCAGGGTCAAACTACACTTGTCGCTGTGTTTCGGTTTGATGGGTGTGGGTGCCGGTGACATTACTGGCATGTGCGGCTGAACATCTGTATGCCTCAAGTTGATGGATGCAGGGCAGTGCATCGTAGGGCACGTTCACGATGTGGGTGACCTACGAAGCAATGCATCATTATATTCGATGGTTACCGCTTAGCTTCAGGTGATAAGCTTATGTTTCTGCATGCATTCACATTTTGATTCATTTGATTCAAAGATAGGCATACGATGTTGTTATTTGATGTTGTTATTTCGAAAAGGTTGGTGTCGGATTGACAGTTGTCAGCCCCTTAACAACAAAATTTTAAAATTAACAAGTGATTTTCTGTATTTAAGTGTTTAATACACTTAGGAAATCTCAAAGACGTTTATAATGTCCGAAAAGTTAAGAGCCGAGCGGAATTCGAACCCACGGCCTTTCCCTTGGTACGGGGATGCGCTGACCGATGCGCTATTGGATCCTAATCACACTCGACAAATGACTTTAGCTTTATTGCCGTTTTAACAGTCCGAGGTATTGGTTGACACCTGATTATGAGTGGTTACCTCTGCCTATAGCAATTGAAAAACCTCACAGAACACATCACCGGGATTATTTTGGTTAAAAAAACCGGTTTTGTTGCTGAAACGAACATGGTATGTAGTTTGACTTACAGATGGGCGTGCGTGGTCTAGTTGGTAAGATGAAGCAATTTAATTATAGAATAACGAAAGTACAAAAACCAGGTAAGCAAACTTTTAAACAGACATACCTACGTGTGAAATAAAATACATTTTGTCATACCCTTATTAATGTTTTATTAACTGTATAATTATAAAATTATGAAAGATGTAAAGTAGAATGCTAACCTCGGATGTAAGTAGCTATTGCACCCTCGAACTATATTCGCATCTAAATATCTCGGGCACACTCGATCCAACCGCCCTTTGCGAGCTGCGCTCGCACGGGCGCCAAATAGGATCTTGTTCTGCAAAAGCTCACTTACTGCCCTTGTATAACAATCTACTATACCGTCACACTATATTGATACGTTATAGTTCATTACATATTAAGCTATGCAAAACTCTAAGTAAATAAAAAGTAAAATTAAACGTCGTCGTTTGTAACATGCGCCGAACCAATGGTAACAAAGTGTGGTGTTACGCACACAGCGCCGTTATTGAAGCCTGTAGACGCGCCTCTTGTCTATGGGATGATGCGACGCTTGGGTCTACCCTCACCACACAGAACACATGTATTTATGTTTATTGATTTGTAATACCAGTCATTGACGACGTGGGCAGCAAAACCGCGAAGCTCAAATGGGAATGGACAGGCCATGGAAGCAGTAGGCCTACCATGAGCCCTGTCTGGATCTGTCTCTGTCAAACGTCAAAACGTCACACACACAGTATAATGCACAGGTGAGCACAAACACAGACTCAAAACCAGAGCCAGAGACAGAGCCAGACAGAGCTCATGGTAGGTCTACAGGATGCAACCTAAAAAGAGAGCAAACATTACAACTCCTTGGGTGCCTGAGGACGGAAGACGACGGCGGGTCCAGCCGAAAAGACGTTGGCGAGACGATCTGGAGAAGGATAAGTTGGAAGTCACCAGAGATCGTGGTGACTTCCAACCAAAGGTTGACAGTTCTTTATGGTACTCTTGACCTGGCCATGTATGAAAAATGTATGAGAGTGAATGAAGCAAAAAAAGTGTGTTAGGGTCGTAGCAAGTGGAAATCTGTGATCACTGTCTACCCCCATGGAAAATGCGTGATACAGATGTATTTTATGTATGTACGAGTATGTCTGTAGCTTCGGTGGTATTTTAACGAACATTCAAGACTGCCTTCACAGCTCAGTTGGTAGTAGCTCTGTCTTCTGCGCTTGAGGGTGTGGGTTTGATCCCCACCGACAACAAAATATTTGTGTGGTGAACATAGATGTTTGTTCTCTGTCTGGGTGTTAAATTGTATGATAAGTATGACTGTATTTACAAAAAGAAAGTATTTAAGTAATATATCAGCTATCTGGTTCCCATAATACAAGCTCTGCTTAGTTTGGGGCTAGATAGTGTTGTGTGTATTGTCCGCATTATTTATAATTATTTTTCAATAGAAAAAATAATATAAAGTTTTTAACCGATGAAGCAATCAAGTTGATGGACGAAGGGCCGTGCATCGTAACCCATGGTTACCACTTAGCACAAAGTGGGTCTGCCTACTCATAGACAAGGTGTCTAAAGAAATAGGTTACCCAGGCAAATACTATTTCTATTATAATGCCAGTAAAATACATAAATTATCACATAAGTTTTTCCATTTGTCTGAGTTCGTAAGGCTTTTACGCTAATGAGTCGCCAGGCTTGGCCGAAAATTTAGGCTTTTGTTGTAAATGAGAAGGCGCTTAAGAGAAAGGTTTGTATTTGTTGGTCTTGGCCGAAGAGGTTTGGTCACAACCATTACAGTAATAGACATGGTTAATTTCACACACAAATTTATGACATTATGGAGCGTGGTACGGGCATGTCATGAGAAGGGATGAAAGTCATGTAACTAAGAGAGTGATGAGTATGAATGTACATAGGTGGATATTTGGGTAGAGGTAGGCCAAAGAAGAGATGGATGGATGGATGGTGAAAGAGAACATGGATAAGAAAAAAGATATTTATTTACACAAAGAAACTTACAATTAAACAAATATTTAAAAAATGTACAAAATACACAAAAAACAGTTGAGCTATCTGCAGATCGTTCCAAACGATCTAGAGATAGCTCAACTGATCCAAATCAGTTCCAGACGGAAGCGTCCCCAAGACGCTGGCGGCATTGCCACGCTGAATAGCAATGCTTATACGCTGCGCCAGATAAATAAATAAAAAAATAAATAAATTAATAAATAAAAAAAATTAATTAATTAATAATTAATTTAATTACTAATTTAATTTTATAAATTAATAAATTTTACTATTCAAGATTCAAGATTCAAGATTCAATAAGCGTTTATTCAATACGATACAAGAATCACTTTGAAACGTCTTAAAGCTAGGTGAGTCTAGGTGCCAGTTCCACGCGACCAAGCGTAGAAGAACAGGCAACAAACTACGTCTCGGTTCCTACCGTTTTTTTATATGATCCTTTTATAAATCAAAAATAGTCTAAAATAATAGCAGTGAAGTTCCAGTGTGGTGCCACTTCACTTAGTCAGACGTATGCAATGTAATTATACAAAAGCAAAAGTTTCAAAGACAGCACACGCTACGCTTCAAAGTTATAATAAAGTATCTACACAGATATAAAAATAAGATATTAAATAGTAGGTACAGACATTGCAAATTGACATGCTAGCTTCCTATGGGTAGAGTGACCGGGACATCGGGCCACGCAGTTTTATCATTCATATAGCTATCTAGAGTATAGTACGCTTTCTTTATCAAATTACTCTTAATATAGGCTTTAAACTTCCGAATTGGAAGCTTAGTTGCATTTTCCGGAAGTTTATTGTAGAAGCGTACAGTGTTCCCCATAAAAGACCCATTTACCTTCTGTAAACGAAATTTGGGAATATATAGTTTATTTTTATTTCTAGTGTTAATATTATGTGAATCACAATTTTTCTGAAAGCTACAGATGTGTTTGTGAGTGTACAGTAAGTTTTCATATATATATTGTGAAATTACTGTGAGGATATTAATTTCCTTAAATCGCTCCCTCAATGAGTCTCGTGATTTCATTTAATAGATGGCACGTATGGCCCTTTTTTGTAAAACGAATATAGTTTGAATATCAGCTGCTTTCCCCCAGAGAAGGATACCGTAAGACATAACACTATGGAAGTAGCTGAAGTAAACTAGCCTAGCTGTAGCTTCATCAGTGAGCCATCTTATAGTCCGAACTGCATATGCAGCCGAACTTAGTCTGGCAGCAAGTGCTTTGATTTGCGGTCCCCACTGCAATTTTTTGTCAAGATTAAGTCCTAAGAAGATAGTAGAATCTACAAGGTTAAGTGACTCTCCATTAAGTATAATATTAGTTGGCCGGAGAGTCACATTTGGTAAGGTAAACTTAATACACTTGGTTTTCTTAGCATTAAGTCCTTCCAGAAAATGTATAGGGGGAGCCATAGGACAGCAGTGGACTACTTCAGGCTGATAATGGTGTAGCCCAAGATTGTGGTGAATGGCAATAGCAAAGAGGGTTTAATCAGGCTGTGGATGATGATGTAACCTTATTTTGATACGATCACAGAAATACTTACATTACGTATAGTTATAGATAGTGCAATTCACGAAGACGCGCCCCTCGCGGGGTGCGGGGAGTTTGCTCCGAGCGGCAGTCGCGAACCGTAGTCTATTCATTGTAGTGTGCGTGTGCACTCATAGGTAATTAGTGTGTACCGATAACACTCAAACATTGACGGAAGCTGGCACACATATACTATAAACAGTTAGGAGGAATAGTGGGGCGCGCCTTCGTGGATTGCACTATCTATACGTACAATTTATTTAATTTCTCGTAGCTTCAAAATTTTCGTAGCTCCGTAGCAACCCTCGTAGCTCGTAGACCATCTTGCCAAATATTTCAGGCACGAAAATTAAAATTCTCAAGATTTAACTAGCAATTTATTTACATTGTGTGTTAAAGTGAGGAGTAGCCTTTGTTTATTTCCTAACTTTATACGTACGACAAAGGATAAATAAAAATATAGTTTCTTTCTAACAAAAAGTATAA